>OZ005682.1:10859940-12059940 GCA_963930675.1 Gnaphalium uliginosum | reverse complement strand
AAGATAATGGTGGACAAGAATAAGGCGATGCTGACAACACCTGGTGCTGGAGGACAAATGATGCCGCTGTATACAGCTGCCTTGTTTGGAAATTATGAGGTAGTCAAGTATCTGTATGAAAATTCCCATAAGTTGGGGGATGATGGTTGGACGCCTCAGAACCGTGGTTGGCTTCTTGAGAAATGTGTCGAGAATAATATGTTTGGTAAGCATTTTAGTATCTAGTTATTTCAAATGAAGTGTTAATTTGATAGTTTGTTGTCAGGAAAAAAAAAATGGAACAGTAAAAACTAGTGGAGCCTCATTTTTAGGTAATAATCCCATATGTTCTTCCTGGTTTATTTGCAGTATTGTAAAAAGCGGCCTGAACGGCCGATTAATCCGGGTATGGGGTGGTGGCGCCCCAACTAGGCATTGGGCGGTCTAAAAAAGCGGTCAAACTTGAGTCAACTGAGAGAAACGGGATTAATCGGTCAAACTTGGTCAAACTCGAATTAATCGGGGAGTCATCGGTCAAAGATGGTTAAGTTCCGTCAAAGTCAACTTTAGTCAACTTTTTTAATATTTTTTAAAATTAGGGTTTTGATTGCATATACTCAAAATTGGACAATTGAACGTGACAATATTTATGTTTGAAGTATTTGAACAATTGAACGATTATGTTTATGTTTTCTAGACAATTATTTTTATGATTATGTTTATGTTTATGCATCTATTTTATATTTTTGCACATATAATTTTGAAATATATTATTTAAAGATAAAAAAAAAATCCGAGTACTCCCCATAAGATCGCGGCCGAGTACTCCCCGCCTAGCGCCTTTTACAACCTTGTTTATTTGGTCAGTAGGGGTGTTAGTTAACAATTCGAGCCAAGTCGACTATCATGAAATTTAGTCTCAGCTTGTTTTATAATCACTTTGTTTGGTGTCAAGATCGAGCTCTAATAGATTGTATTCACCCTTTAGCTCATAAACTTTTATCGTTTTTAGCTTGAGTTCGATGTACGTTTTAATAAACTAACTTTTCAAACTCATGTTACTTGTTTAAGAGCTCTAGCTCAAATAAACTCAGTTATACTAAAGATATCGAGTTCAGTTCATTTTTAATATATTTATTTAAAGTTTTAGTAAACGTTCTTATATAAACTAGTGTACTGTTCTTCAATTCGTTAAGTTCTAATTAGATCGTTTCACTTGAAATAGTTATTTCAGCTTTCGAATGAGCTGAGTCAAGTATTAGCCAATTCAGCTCTGCTCATGAAACTAATTATTGAAGAATAAGTTTAATTTTATTCAAGCTCGACTCGATCACGAATATTATCAACCTCAAACTTGAGCTAAATGAGCTCAAGTAGCTCGTTAATTGCTCGACTCGTGAACACCCCTAGGTTTATCTAAGTGATCTCCAGTCGGTTCCCCTTCATATTTTGAATAAAAATCTTCACCTCTCCATGATTTATCCATGTAAAAGGTTTTGATTTCATTATTGTTGATTTTTGTTGCTTTTTTGGTCACATTTCCCCTCACAAAGAGATTATCAAATCTTTTCTAGATATCGCAGTACAGATAGTGAATGACCGCCCGGAACTTGCTGCTAGTGGGAGCGCACTTCGAGCCTTAGCTCGTAAACCTAAGGCTTTTTCTGAACCGAGGTCTGGTATCTCGAGGACCATCAATTCGGGTAAACATCTCTACTCATTGATGTATATAGTTATACCTTGCAGTCTCCGAGCGTGTATTAGCTCTGGATTATTGATCATATCTGAACCTAGTACTCGATCTTTTAATTCAATGTTATGGAGATAAATCTTAACATAGATACATATATGTAAGATAAGATGAATATTTTAACATAGTAAATATTTGGTAACATCAATTTAATTAACTTATTGTTGCTTTCAGTTTTCAAATCCTTTTGTTATAAGGTAGGTGCTCCTGAGAAGGAAAGTGATCAGGCCTTGAAACTACTGAGAATCATTTGGGGAGCTATTGCGAAAAAACCTAAGAAAGAAATTGATGATATCCTCAGAGGGCCTCCAAATCCACCGGAAACGGTTAAGCAAGACAACAAGGAAAAGACACAACCTCTGAAAGCTCCAACAAAATATTCTTCCCGGATACTATTTGTTGCTGCAGAATTGGGCAATACGAAGTTTATAGTTGAGCTTATTCGACAATATCCCGATCTGATATGGAAGGTAAATGACAATAATCAAACTATCTTTCACATTGCTGTCAAGCATCGTCATGAGGGTATCTACAACCTATTGTATGAGATAGGCGCAATGAAAGATTTGATAACTCCTCTTAAAGGTAAGAAAAATGATAACAATATGCTGCACTTAGCTGGGAAGATTGCCAAGAGCAAGCGACTTCAGGATGTGTCAGGAGTAGCTTTACAGATGCAACGAGAACTCTTATGGTTCCAGGTACATACATACATATATATACACACACACACACACACACACACACAAATATTCTTCTTCAATCTTTCCTTTTTATTATATCACAAGAAAGTGCGCAATACATAACTATTCTAGTTTGTTTCTACAAATTGTAGGAAGTAGAGTCCATAATGCCTCCTTCTTATAGAGAAAGGAAAAACAAAAACAAAAAAACACCACATGAGTTGTTCACCAATGATCACAAAAATCTTGTTACAGAAGGTGAGAAGTGGATGAAAGACACAGCTAGCCAATGTATGGTTGTTGCGGCCCTTATTGCCACGATAGTATTTGCCGCAGCTTTTACAGTTCCAGGTGGATACAATCAGAACGATGGTTTTCCTATGTTCTATCAAAGAGTAACCTTTATGGTCTTTGTAGTGGCAGATGCCATTTCTTTGTTCTCATCATCAGCTTCGATACTAATGTTCTTAGCCATCCTCACATCTCGTTATGCTGAACGTGATTTTGAGGAATCACTACCCAGAAAGTTGATGTTAGGTCTACTAACTCTTTTCATCTCCATCGTAACAATGATGATCGCTTTTAGTGTCAGCTTCTTCATATTGTATCATAATAATTTGAAATGGATGCCAATTGTTATTGCTGTGCTTGCCAGCTTCCCGGTTATCTTGTACGCTTTCCTGCAGTTTCCTCTGTTACTTGATGTGTTTCGGTCCACATATGGTTCTAGGTACCTCTTTAAGCCCCAAAAACAGGTTCTTTACTACAAAAATCCCCTGCACTAACTACTGTTGTTTTTAATGCGATCATTGTAAGTTGGGTCTCGATAAATATGTACTTTTTTATTCTTTGCTGAATAAATATGTTCAATTTGTTCCTATATTTATTTTGATGCTCCTATATATTTATCCTGAGTGTATTACAAAGGTTCATAAACGAGTTTTCCTTTTTTCTTTGTATCCAAACCAAATAAAACTTGAATGAGTTAATGTATTGAAAAGATATATTTGGATAGCTAAAACTAAACACAAAGTGGTATCTCAATTTATATATCTCAATTCAAATGTCTACATTATTATTTTTGTTTGTTTAAAAATGACTGTTAACTTGCAAAACAAATAACTAAGGAAAACTATTAAACTCTTATATTTATCATCATTTATTACGTTTATAACTCATTTCTTATATATTTTCAGTCGAACTTGCATTGAATATAAGGGTAAAATTGATTTTTTTTTTTCTCAAATTATCATAAGTCAAGATTTTTTTTGTTGGGAGACATTCTTTTAGGGTCGGATGGAGTATTTGATAAAGTATATAAAAATTAGGTCTAACACAAATATAAATGGCTCATAGGAAAACTTTAGAAATAGATTAAAATGTAAATAAATATATATAAAAATTGTAAAATGCTAACTTTGAATAACAATGAAGTTTTTACTAAAAAAATTGGAAATTACAAAGAATTTATACTTAATTGCTTTATAGATAACCGAAAATCACGTTACAACTGAAATTTGGCAATTAGCGTTATTTACAGTTATGAAATAAATAAATTTTTAAAAAAAGTTTAAACAATTTCATTCCAGTTCCATTCTAATGAAATGAAATGTTCTGATAAAAATAAAATACTAAAACTCATTAAACATGAATAATTACCGTATATCTTGTCGTATGCACGATCTATTAACAACAAATTTGATTTGGATTTAACCTAGGAGGTTTTTGGCTTAGCTTATGGTCTTATTTGAGCGCGCTTTTTAATTTAATAGTTTATTTGTTGAAAAAGTTCTTTTCTAAAAGCCTCAACTATTTGGCTTCATGAAAGGGGGTTCTACAACTAATAAGCTAAAAACTTCAAAAGTATTTGACAATAAAAAATGACTTAGTTTTTACAAATATATATATATATATATATATATATATATATATATATACTCTTCTAATAAGAACAAGAATATAAAGTAAAAAAAAATCAACTATTGCAGCATGGGCGATATGAGGGTGGGTCAGTGTAGTATGCTGCCCCCTCTTCAAATTGAGGATAATTTTGGTATTTGACACTTTAGAAAAAGAAAACAGTTGTCCCTTGAAAATAACAAGAAAAATACTATAATTAGAGGGCATTAAAAGTGTCCCTTTTCTTTTATGTTTTAAAGTTCGTCTCCTTGAAAAATAATTTTTTAACTCCACCACTTATCTGGTAGTATTCTACTATTTCTATTATATAACCAAGACTCTGACAGTCCGACTTTATGAATAATATTGAAATTGGATCCTTCACTTATTTGTAAGAAAAATTCAACTGTAACATTCACATGCATTATTACATACAAATATATAATTGTGTTAGAATAATACATATTCGTTTTCTGTCATAATTAAAAAAATAAGAATAAATAAAAGAAAAACACGCCAACCACTACTTACTCTTAATTAGTTGGCATGCTCATTGTCAACAAATATAAGTTAGTTACGTTTAGATGTGAAGACTTGAAAGGATCTAATACTTTTCTGTAAAAAGATTTTAATGGCAGATATATATTTCATAAATATATTAACAACAACAACAACAACAACAATAATAATATACTAAAACAGAGTGAGTAAATGAATGAGTAGCTAAGATATCTCTGCAAATTTGAAATCAGTTTCCAAAACAATAATTCAACCCAGGGGTGGAACTAGAGGGGGCAAGGAAGGCAGTCGCCCCCCAAGATATCTAAAATTATCGAAAAAATAATTTTTTTTAAAGTAATTAGTGAGAGTTTAAAATTTTGACTCCCAAAATGATAGAAGAAAAAAAAAACAAAAAATTTGCCCTTCCACATAAAAATTTCTAGCTCCGCCCTTGATTCAACCTCATATTCTCAACTCTCAATGCATCACAAAATTATTTTGAGATGATTCTTGTTTTGTAGAATTTCATTTCATAAAATTTGATGGAATTAGGAATATCGATTTCATTCCATAAGGACGTTTAGTTCAACAATGAGTTGAATTGTGATTCATTAAATTCTATCCATTTTTATATTTCTTAAAGTTTCAGTTACTTTAATGAATTTAATTTCATAAAAATAAAAAATATTCTATAAACCAAACACACTCGGCCCTTTGACAAATAATTACACTCCATAATAAATTTACATAATAAACATGTATGATAACTTGATAAGCATGTCGTGCTAACTTTGACAAAAGGAGGACTGGAGGAGTATCATGTTAAAATTTAAAAAGCGAAAAAATTATTCTATTTATTTGTTTAAATGTAATTTGTGTTTGATAGATAATTTCCATCGATTAGTATTTTTTTATATTTATATTTTTCTTAGTAAATATGATAATAATTGATTAATAAATCACTATATATAGCTGGAAAGAATAAGTTGAATTACTCCTATGTGTAATTACGTTGACGTTGACTTACGTAATTAATTAGATTAGATTGTATATAAATAATTCATAGGATGCACGACTACATAATCATTCACAATAAGCCTTTTCAGTTTTCTTCTCGTATCCATACGCATAATTATCGATCGCTGAAGCAAATTAACGTAATTATTATCACAAGGTTAAATCCCCTGATCATGGTGTGAGACAATTACGTACGTTTTGATCATTTATTGTATTATTAAGCTGTCGATGTACATATGAATATGCAAACAAGGATGAGTAACCCGAATCCTTCAGAAGGTAGCTCAAAGCGACTGCAACCGAAACCTTTTCAAGACCTAATTAATGGTACGTAAAACGGCTATTAATTGATTGATATATTACATATACTGCTTCATTTGTTCATTACTGGTAGTATATGTTAAGCTGGTACGTCCTACAGATTGTTCCGGTTCTGTTTCCACTAAGTCGTATTAATCGTGTTTTGAAAGAAGAATATCATAAAATTTTACACTTCATACATATTGGATTTGTTATCTCATTACTGTTACAAATTACTCACAATAATGTTGGTTAGATTTGATATAAAGTATTGAGATGAATATACAGAGTTCTAACTATGCACTTGTATTGGAATTAATTACTTTTAAGGACCTAGAGAAGATTACCTCAAAATAGGCGTTCCTCTTTACGAAGCATCTATAAAATGTGATTGGAAAGCTGCTAAAGTCATTCTTGATAACAGACCGGAGTTGGTAAGGTATAGCATCACTGAAAATGGGGAAACTGCCCTCCACGTTGCAGCGTCTGCAAAAGGGCCCAAATCGATGGTAGAGTTTGTGAAGAATCTGGTGGCTTTGATGAATAACGAAGACTTGGAGCTGATTAATGCAAATCACAATACTGCCCTTTATTTAGCAGCTGCGGCTGGAAATGTTGAAACAGTTAAAATTATGGTAGAGAAGAATGTGGCCTTGCCGATAATCCCTGGTAGTGGAGAAATGATGCCATTGTATGCGGCTGCCTTGTTTGGAAATTATGACGTGGTAAAGTATTTGTACGATAACTCCAAGGAGTTGCGAGAGGATGGCTGGACAAATCAGAATCGTAGTTGGCTTCTTGAGAAATGTGTCGAGAATGATATGTTCGGTAAGCGCTTTATTATATTGTTATTGCATCTACACTTCCTCAATTAAAATTAAGCAGTTAAGTATTATACCAAAGTATACGCATAGATTGAGTATATTCGGAAGCACAATCGATCATACGTTCAATTTTTTTTATATATATAAATTGAATTTGTAGATGTGAATTGCTTCGAGTTATATGTTCTTCAAGCGGTCTCTCCGAAGATATACAAATATTTCCAATAACTAAACTTGCAATATTTGTTGTATGGTTGGATTTCAAACTGTTGTCGACTATATTTTTGGGACGGAGGGAGTATAAATTAAGGTCATAAAAATGTCATATAGTTGATTTTTATTATTGATTTTCGTTACTTTTGTGACTAATTTTTCCCTGAGTCAAATCATTTTTAGATATCGCACTGCGGATCGTGAAAACACACCCAACACTCGCTAGTAATGGGAAGGCACTGGGAGTTTTGGCTCGCAAGCCTGATGCCTTTATTGTAAAAAAATCTGACATCCTGTGGGGAATCTTCATCTGGGGTAAATATTTTTTACTAACTCAGTAAATATTTGGTATCATAAAGCTGACTTGTTTTCTAATTGTTGGTGTCAGTTCTTGTGTTCTTTGGTCTAAAGAAGGTAGCTCCTGCAAAAGAAAATAAGGCATTGGCATTGCTAAAGGTCATCTGGGAAACTATATCCAAAATGCCTAAGAATGATATTGATAATATACTTAGAGGACCAGCAGATTCGATTAATAAGAACGACAAGTCAGCCTCTAGAAGGGTTGTACAAGCTCTTCAACTACAAAAACTCATATATGGACATCTTGAAGAATTGTATGATAACACACAGACGATAATCAACGCCCAGCCAACAACTCCAACTTCTAAAAATGTAGTAGATACATTTTCGCAATTAAAGGCTCTAGTTTCAGACCATATCGTGAAATTGCATCTTGAAACCCAAAAGGTAATTAAACAAGAAGACAGGCAAGTTTCTCGTAAGGGAGATCAAGCTCTACCAAAGCACATTTCCGAACATATTGTGAGCTTGCACGTTGACAATCAGAGCATAATTAAGAAACAAATTGGAATGGATGAGAAAGTTGCGAAACTAAAAAGTCTCATATATAAACATATCAAGGAAATGCGTAATGCAATTAAAATAAAGGAAACACACTCTTCTCGAGTATTGTTCATTGCTGCAGAAATGGGCAATACTACCTTTTTGGTCGAGCTCATTCGTGGATGTCCTGATCTGATATGGAAGGTTAATGATAACAATCACACCATATTTCACATTGCAGTCAAACATCGTCATGAGGGTATCTACAACTTATTGTACGAGATAGGCGCAATGAAGGACATGATAACTCCACTCAAAGATGAACATGATAACAATATGTTGCATTTAGTAGGGAGAAGTGCAAAGCAGAAGCGACTACAAGATGTATCAGGGGTTGCTTTACAAATGCAACGCGAACTACTATGGTTTCAGGTATATAATTAAATTCCTTAAGATCCATTTTTCAAGGATTCTTAACTTGTGTTTCTTTTATTCTCTCACAACTAGTTTAACTAACTGTATAACTTAACTCTAAAATAGTCTGTAACTGTCCTAGTTTGTTTGTGTTGCAGGAAGTAGAGGCTATGATTCCTCCTTCTTATAGAGAGCGGAAGAATGAAGATGATCTAACACCACATGAGCTATTTACCAAGGAACACAAAGAATTAGTTACACAAGGTGAAAAGTGGATGAAAGGAACGGCTAGTCAATGTATGGTTGTTGCGGCACTCATTGCAACCATAGTATTTGCTGCAGCTTTTACAGTTCCGGGTGGATATAATCAAAATAGTGGTATTCCTTTCTTTGATTCAGAAGCAACCTTTATAGTTTTTGTTGTGGCGGATGCCATTTCTCTATTCTCGTCTTCAGCTTCAATTCTCATGTTCTTATCCATTCTCACTTCTCGTTATGCTGAACGTGATTTCTTAGAGTCATTACCGAAAAAGTTGATTTTAGGTCTAATGACTCTTTTCCTATCTATAGCAACGATGACTCTCGCTTTTAGTGTTAGTTTTTTCGTACTTTACCACAGGGGCTTGTTATGGGTGCCAATCCTTATTGCAGCATTTGCTGTGATGCCAGTCCTTCTATATGTGTTTTTGCAATATGGTTTGTTTTTCGATGTAATTCGTTCAACATATCGGTCGAGGTACCTCTTCAAGCCTCAAAAGCAAGTTCTATACTATGAAAACCCTATGGTTTAACCACTGTCTTTTTTCGATTGTATTGCATTTATGTACTACTTACGTGCTTTATAAAATGGTTGTAACTTGCACGTAGATTGTTATGTATTTTTTATAAGATGAATATGTTTTATTAATTGTTAGCATTCGTGTGTTAAATACTTAAATACATTGTCTGGCCCAAAGTTACTTAGATATGGGCTAAAGTATTATTGGGCCTGATATCACTATACAACTTTATGGCCTTTCCATAAAAATCACTGTAGAACTTATTGAAGTGAGGACACGGTTTTATGCAAAAGCTGTTACGTACATAATTTCAGAAGTAACGTCATAGATGTTAAAATGCTGTACGCGAGCATGCATTTTAGAGTATTGATTCGCTATTGTTTTCGAATGTATGCTTTAAAACCCCAAAACTCATAAAACTCTTGGTTAATAATTAGCACACGTAAATACGATGTCATAACAACTTTGTTTTCAAACTGACCATATAATGCATGTAACGTTTAAGGCGAAGGTTTATTCAAAACGCAAAACAACTTTCTACTCCATTGGAGTTGCAAGTTGCAACTGGTGTGGATCGATCCTGGCTGCCTAGCCGGCAACACAAATTAAACGAGTGGTCGAGTGTTGCTAAAATAAGACTAAAAATATTAAAATATAGACTTTATAACAAGTCTAATCCACGTCATCTGAGATATCGATTCTACTTATTTCTAAATTCATGTAATATCATGTTATTTTTGGCATATCTGAAACGTCCCAGATTTTTTATTTTTTTATACTCATTTAAATTCTCAAAACACTTTATATATTAATATAAAGTAATGTTCACATTGTTATCACAAAACATACATTTTGTCTTTACAAAATGTTACACGTTAATATAGAGCATGATTCTCCGAGTCTCTCCTCTTACTATATTGCCATAGTAAGTCCATCACTAGCAGCCCTCGGGTCGCTTTCCCGGATCCCCACCCTTCATACCTCTTGATGTACCTATCACACACAACAATCAACACGTAAGCATTTCGCTTAGTAAGCACAGGAAAGGTACAATCACATGTAAATAATTAGCACAATTGATCACTCAGCAATTGGCCCTTATGGGTACAATTGATCACTCAGCAATTGACCGCTCAACTCATACAGCTAGGCACAATTGATCACTCAGCAATTGGCCGTTCAACTCATACAGCTAGGCACAATTGATCACTCAGCAATTGGCCGTTATGGGTACAATTGACCACTCAGCAATTGACCGTTCAACTCATACAGCTAGGCACAATTGATCACTCAGCAATTGGCCCTTATGGGTACAATTGATCACTCAGCAATTGACCACTCAACTCATACAGCTAGGCACAATTGATCACTCAGCAATTGACCACTCAACTCATACAGCTAGGCACAATTGATCACTCAGCAATTGGCCGTTCAACTTAATCAACCAGTTAAACTCTTTACTCTCCTACTACTTACCTCGAAGGCGACGTTCAGATATTCACAACTTGCTATCCAAAATACCTGTCAAGGCGACCGTATTCAATTAACTCTGATTAAATATCAATTTACAACTAATAATTTAATCATATCACAGAACATCTCAGTTCGCAAGGCACATCTCGGTTCGCAGGGATTCTCGGTTCGCAAACCAGCTCAGTTCGCAGAACCATAACTCGGTTCGCTTCGCAGCTCAGTTCACAGAACCATAACTCGGTTCGCAAAACTCGGTTCGCAGAGCAACTCACTTCGCAAGATAACTCGGTTCGCTTCGCAATTAAGCACTGCGAACCGAGTTCATCTTCAACCTTGCGAAGTTCGCTACTGGAACCCAGAAATTCCGAATTCTTATTCTCCAAAATTCACGAATTCGGCTTCCTATCATCTTAACAAGTTTTCTAACAACTTGTATATATCAAATAACGTCTTTTAAACCTCAAATTCATAATCAATTCGCAACTTGATTAATTTCATAAAAATCATTATAAACATTAATTTTTACTTACCGTTAGTAATAGGATACGAAGGTGATGACGATGATACGGGTTTGATTATCACTTCACCAACTACTGCTTTCAATTTGCACCAAGTTTCAGTTCGCAGGAGGCTTTGAAAACGTGTAGAATGTTTGAGAAATGTTTCCTGGTTTCGCGAATGTTTTAGAAATCTCCCCTGATTTCACATATGTATATAAGTATTTATATATCTTAATCTAACCCAATACCATTACGATTTTAGTTCTCTTCTTACTCTATTGTCTGGAACTTAAAATCATTTTGCGAGATCATCAATTTTCGGGGTGTTACAACTCTCCCCCACTTACTCAGGATTGTGTCCTCACAATCCACTTTTGATACAACGAGGGAAAATATCGGAGAACCTCACTCTCTGGTTCCCATGTAAACTCTGATCCCTTTCGATGCTTCCACTGGACTTTAAACATTCGAATTTCCTTATTTCTTAACCTCTTTATCTTCTCATCCAATATCTCAATTGGTTCTTCAATATAATTCAATTTATCACTTACTTCAATTTCGTCCATTGGAATATAGGCTGTCTCATCAGCCAAACATTTTCTCAAATACGACACATGAAAAGTGTTATGAATATTTGCCAACTCATCTGGCAATTCTAAACGATACGCTACTTCACCCACTCTCGCTAAGATTTTAAAGGGTCCAATAAAACGAGGACTCAATTTCCCCCGCTTTCTGAATCGAATAACACCCTTCCAAGGAGATACCTTTAACATAACAAAATCTCCTTCATTAAACTCGATTGGACGCCTTCTCTTATCTGCATACGACTTTTGTCGATCTTGTGCAGCTTTTAAACGAGCTCGAATTTGATCTATCCATTCTGTAGTTTTCAGCACAACTTCGGTACTGGCCAACTCACGTTGTCCAATTTCACCCCAACAGATCGGAGTTCTGCATTTTCTCCCATATAACACCTCATATGGTGGCATTCCAATGCTAGAGTGGTAACTGTTATTATAAGAAAACTCAGCCAACGGCAAATAAGCATCCCAATTTCCTCCGAAATCAATAACACATGCTCTCAGCATATCTTCCAACGTTTGGATTGTCCTCTCACTTTGACCATCTGTTTGTGGGTGATATGCAGTACTCAAATTAAGACGTGTTCCCATCTCTTCTTGGAACTTTGCCCAAAATCTAGATGTAAATCTACTATCCCTATCAGAGACAATAGATACTGGAACACCGTGTCTTGCCACCACTTCTTTTACATACAAATCAGCCAATGCTTCTGAAGACAAAGCTTCTCTTATCGGTAAAAATAATGCACTTTTAGACAATCGATCAACAATTACCCAAATGGCATCATGATGCTTTAACGTTTTCGGCAATTTCGTAATAAGATCCATCGTGATATGTTCCCACTTCCATATCGGAATGTCTAACGGCTTCATCTTCCCATATGGTTTCTGATGCTCAGCTTTAACCTGCGAACAGGTCAAACACTTTTCCACATATTTGACAATTTCTCTTTTCATACCCGGCCACCAATAATCTCTTTTTAAATCATAATACATCTTCGTGGCACCAGGATGGATCGAATACTTGGATTTATGAGCCTCATCAAATAAAAGTTTTCTCATTTTCCCAGAACTCGGTACCCAAATTCTTCCATAGCGGGTCTTTAATCCGCGGGAATCATCAACAAAGTCTTGCTCTTGACCTTTTATTCGTTCTGCTCGAAAATCACCACTCTGTAACACTTGTTGTTGAGCTTTATTCATCTGCTCAGTTAGATCAGTATCCACAATCATCCGAAAAGATTTCACTTTTAACACCAAATCAACAGTCTTTCTACTAAGAGCATCTGCCACCACATTCGCCTTTCCAGGATGATATAAGATTTCACAATCATAATCTTTTACTAAATCAAGTCAACGCCTTTGCCTCATATTAAGGTCTCGTTGGTCGAAGAAATACTTTAAACTCTTATGATCCGTATAGATAATGCACTTTACTCCATACAGATTGTGTCTCCAGATTTTTAATGCAAATACTACAGCCGCCAACTCTAAATCATGAGTAGGATATCCTTTTTCATGTGTTTTTAACTGTCTTGAAGCATACACTATTACTTTTCCTCGTTGCATGAGTACACAACCCAATCCCACGCGAGATGCGTCACAATACACTACCATATCATCATTCCCTTCAGGGAGTACTAGTATAGGTGCTTGACTCAGTTTCTCTTTCAAAATATTAAAAGTCCGGTCCTGCTCGTCACCCCATTCAAACTTGGCATTATTACACGTAAGCCTCGTAAGCGGAGTCGCAACGTTAGAGAAATCCTGAATAAATCTCCGATAATATCCTGCCAATCCTAGGAAACTTCGAATCTCCGTTGGATTTTTAGGAGGACTCCATTTCATCACTGCTTCCACTTTGGCTGGATCCACTTTAATTCCTTCTCGGTTTATCACATGCCCCAAGAATTGGACCTCTCGAAGCCAAAACTCACATTTTGAAAATTTAGCATAAAGCTTTTCATTTCGCAACACTTGCAACATTTGCCTCAAATGCAACTCATGCTCACCTTCCGTTTTTGAATATATTAAAATATCATCGATAAACACAAACACGAATTTATCGAGGAACGTCCGGCAAACTCGATTCATCAAATCCATAAATGCAGCAGGAGCATTTGTCAGTCCGAATGGCATTACCACAAACTCGTAATGACCATAACGCGTTCGGAAAGCAGTCTTGGGAGCATCCTCTTCTTTTACTCTTAACTGGTGATAACCAGATCGTAAATCAATCTTTGAAAAATGGGTAGCACCCTGGAGTTGATCAAACAAATCGTCAATCCTCGGCAACGGATAACGATTTTTAATAGTCACCTTATTCAACTCCCTGTAATCAATACACATACGCATACTCCCGTCTTTCTTTTTAACGAACAATACAGGCGCTCCCCACGGTGAACTACTCGGACGGATAAACCCCTTCTCCAACAACTCTTGTATTTGTTTCATCATTTCTTGCATCTCTGACGGTGCAAGTCTATAAGGGGTCTTAGCAACAGGAGTAGCCCCCGGCATTAGCTCAATTCGAAACTCTACTTGCCTTTCAGATGGAATACCCGGTAACTCTTCCGGAAATACATCTGGAAACTCATTTACAACCGGAATATTCTCAATATTCCTCTCATTCTTTAGCATATCAATAACGTGAGCTAAAAATGCGTGACAACCATGCGACAAATGCCTTCTCGCACGGGCATAAGTGCATATTGACAAAGATGATCTAGGTTTTTCTCCATATATGTCGATCACTCCCCCACTTGGAGCATTGATACGAATAATTTTCTTTTCGCAACGGATAACAGCATCATGCTTACTCAGCCAATCCATGCCCACAACGGCATCAAATTCACCCATTCTCATTGGGATGAGATTTATCATAAACATTTCATCATTAATTTCTATTCGACACCCTCTATACACTTTAGTCACATAAATAACACGATCATCAGCTATCTCAACATCTAGGGGTGTATCTAGCTCACTCAACATTAATCGACAACTCTCACTAAAGTTTTCAGAAACAAAAGATCTAGAAGCTCCAGAATCAAATAACACATAAGCGGGTAATGAGTTAATAAGAAAAATACCCGTAAGAACATCCGGATCATTCTTCGCTTCATCTGCAGTCAATTGAAAGGATCGGCTTTTCACTCTTGACTGGTCTAACACCTTCCTCTCCTCATTTTTCTTTATCCCACTAGAACCTGTTGAACTCTTCAATCTCGGACATTCACTCTTTATATGTCCATGTTCGTAGCAATTAAAGCACACTCGTGCCGTCTTTGTACAATCACGGCTAATGTGGCCCTCTTCCCCACATTGAAAACACGTCATCTTGTCGCCTACACAATTCCCAAAATGCTTTTTATGACATTTCGGACACATAGGCACTTCTCGTCGATCCTCTCTTTTAAAACTTCCACTTAACTTGAATCTTTTAAAAGATTCCCCAGCTGGCTCAGATTTTCTCTTTGACGATCCATCATCCTCACGATGAATCTCAATTTCCCTCCTTCTCGCTTCATTCACAAACTCTTCAAACTTATTCCAACGACTCGGGTCCACAAACTGCCGAATCTCTTTCTTCAATACCTCATGAAAATGATTCATCAACCTCTTTGGATCCTTAGTGTATTCAAGGCAAAATCGAGCCCTATCAAGAAATACACCTGTCAACTCATTCACAGTCTCTGTCGTTTGTTTCATAAACAGAAATTCCCGGCGAAGCTTAGTCAACTCAGCTTCCGGTGATCAAGCGGTCACAAACATATCTTTGAATTCATTCCAAGACAAATTACTAGCACGCTCTTCTCCCATGGATTGACGCTGAACGTCCCACCACTCTTTTGCTCGTGCCTTCAATAAACTGGCACTATACACCACTTTCAACTTCTCCGGACACTCAGAAATGGCAAACGCTGCTTCCATTTCAGAGATCCACCGATAACATTTAATCGGATTTGTTTCTCCTTCAAACTCAGGAGGTTTACATGCTACAAAATCTTTGTAGTTCACTTTCTTTTTCTCTTCTTTTATCACACTAGTCTTCTCAGACTTCTCTGTATCTCTCTTTTGCATCTCATCTGCCAGAACATCTCTGACAGTCTCAGTAATTCTTTCCAACAAATACGGAAGAGATCTCTCTTGTGCCAGCGCAACTTCTTCCGTTATAAATTTTCTCATCTCGTCTGCACTCATAGACGATAAACTCTCCGTATGCCCTTGCTCAGAGCTCTCGGTATTTTGCTCATTAAAATTCTTCCCTTCCATTTCACACTGAAAGGGTTTATTCGCAATCACACTAGATTAGACTAAAATTATCATTACACATTAGTCTATCTTTCACAATTCTCTTTAATATCACACAACAGTCATGGTATCGTTTGAGTTCATATAATAATTATTACGTTGGCCAGACGTAATCGTTATTACATAATGCTCTCACAATACTTTGACATTCAGCAAATTATCACATCTCATTAATAATAACAATTACTCAATTATCAACTCATAATACAACACTCTCATCATGCTCATTAGACTCATCTTTTGGTCTAAGTTCAAGTACCTCTAATGATGGATACTCGAATCTCTTAAACCAATGCTCTGATACCAACTTGAAACGTCCCAGATTTTTTTTTTTTTATACTCATTTAAATTCTCAAAACACTTTATATATTAATATAAAGTAATATTCACATTGTTATCACAAAACATACATTTTGTCTTTACAAAATGTTACACGTTAATATAGAGCATGATTCTCCGAGTCTCTCCTCTTACTATATTGCCATAGTAAGTCCATCACTAGCAGCCATCGGGTCGCTTTTCCGGATCCCCACCCTTCATACCTCTTGATGTACCTATCACACACAACAATCAACACGTAAGCATTTCGCTTAGTAAGCACAGGAAAGGTACAATCACATGTAAATAATTAGCACAATTGATCACTCAGCAATTGGCCCTTATGGGTACAATTGATCACTCAGCAATTGACCGCTCAACTCATACAGCTAGGCACAATTGATCACTCAGCAATTGGCCGTTCAACTCATACAGCTAGGCACAATTGATCACTCAGCAATTGGCCGTTATGGGTACAATTGACCACTCAGCAATTGACCGTTCAACTCATACAGCTAGGCACAATTGATCACTCAGCAATTGGCCCTTATGGGTACAATTGATCACTCAGCAATTGACCACTCAACTCATACAGCTAGGCACAATTGATCACTCAGCAATTGGCCGTTCAACTTAATCAACCAGTTAAACTCTTTACTCTCCTACTACTTACCTCGAAGGCGACGTTCAGATATTCACAACTTGCTATCCAAAATACCTGTCAAGGCGACCGTATTCAATTAACTCTGATTAAATATCAATTTACAACTAATAATTTAATCATATCACAGAACATCTCAGTTCGCAAGGCACATCTCGGTTCGCAGGGATTCTCGGTTCGCAAACCAGCTCAGTTCGCAGAACCATAACTCGGTTCGCTTCGCAGCTCAGTTCACAGAACCATAACTCGGTTCGCAAAACTCGGTTCGCAGAGCAACTCACTTCGCAAGATAACTCGGTTCGCTTCGCAATTAAGCACTGCGAACCGAGTTCATCTTCAACCTTGCGAAGTTCGCTACTGGAACCCAGAAATTCCGAATTCTTATTCTCCAAAATTCACGAATTCGGCTTCCTATCATCTTAACAAGTTTTCTAACAACTTGTATATATCAAATAACGTCTTTTAAACCTCAAATTCATAATCAATTCGCAACTTGATTAATTTCATAAAAATCATTATAAACATTAATTTTTACTTACCGTTAGTAATAGGATACGAAGGTGATGACGATGATACGGGTTTGATTATCACTTCACCAACTACTGCTTTCAATTTGCACCAAGTTTCAGTTCGCAGGAGGCTTTGAAAACGTGTAGAATGTTTGAGAAATGTTTCCTGGTTTCGCGAATGTTTTAGAAATCTCCCCTGATTTCACATATGTATATAAGTATTTATATATCTTAATCTAACCCAATACCATTACGATTTTAGTTCTCTTCTTACTCTATTGTCTGGAACTTAAAACCATTTTGCGAGATCATCAATTTTCGGGGTGTTACAATATCTTTACTCTTTAGACTTATAAAATTAGGCTTACTTGGCATTTTTCTAAATGGTATAATCTTTCTTATTTTTTTGTGTTAACACAATAACACATATGTTAATAATTATATAGGGTTCAAATTTAATTTAATATTGTATAAGTAACGATCAAAAAGTAGTGACGCATTATCATGGACTTTAATAATAGTTGATAAATACAACAAAGAAATTGTTGCATACACCAGACTGTACAACATTTGAGCTTACAAATATATATTAACATAATATTAGTGTATGAATCATTTTATCTATTGTATCTATCAGCTCCCTTAATAATCCTCATTTAGCTACAATTGACCAATGATATATCCACCATTCAACTTGATAAATACACCAAAAATATGCATTAGCAGGTTGTACTGTACAATCTGTTAATGTATATTTTTGATGAATTTATCAAATTAAATGGTGAAAATATTACCACTCTTAACAATTACACACTACGTAGTCAACTACAATACAACCAGAAATCACGTTACCATAATAATTGCATGTTTCACATCATGTTTTTTAAGCTCCTTTAAATAATTAATTAAATTAAGTAATAGGATTATTAATGATGATAATGATGTTGATGATGATGACGACATGAAAAGTGAGTTGTATTTATTATTATAAAATAGATATGAAAGTTAATGGTATTTATTTATTATCACATTTTATTTATAGCACATGTTTTTTAGAAAGTCAAATCTAAAGCATCTTTCTCACACATTTTATATATATATATATATATATATATATATATATATATATATATATATATATTGAAATGATAGCTGAGAACCGTGAGAAGTCACTAATTCAATCAAAAACAGAAATCAAGATGTTTGTGTTTATACCAGTACTCCTTCGAAGCAAAGACTAGATAGCCTAAATAATAATAATAATAATCTTTTTGATAAAAATAAGTTTAATATCTGTCATGTTCACGGCTGATATAAAATTCGCCCAACATGTTACAATGTACATTTTTCAAAATCTAAATGGGTGTCAAAACTCATAATTAGCTCTAGAGACATATTTCCCTCTTGCAATATTCTATTAATTAATCAACCTAAACTCTGACTTTATGACATATATGTGTGTATGCGTTTGTTAGAGTTGAGTTTTTCACCTAAATAAATAAATAAATAACAAATGACTTTAATAACATATATGTCTTTTATAAAATACCACTGCCTTCAGCTTTAATACTTACAGGATGGATCGAACTAAATGGAAATTCAATCTGCGACTTAATTGTAGAATGATGCATGCATGGGAATTCAAATTACCATGCTAATCACCAAATGATTTGATCGTTTAGATGATATCACTAGTAGTGTTCAAAAGTATCCGTATTCAAATACGTAACCTGAATATTTGATACGGAAATATTCGAATTTTCGGATTCGAATTTGGATAGTGATTTTCAAAAATTTCGGGTAATCAAAACTTGAAATATTTTAACTTTCTCTTACAACAAACTTAGAGCTTCGTATAAAATAATCTCTAAACACGTGTCTCTTTTTCAATAATAATAATTATCTGTTTTAAACATATTGTATTTGCTCATACAACACCCATAAGCCTGCATGTGTTTTTATCAATATATTGACAACTCATATGATCTGGATCGAGCCATAATAGTTGTTAGGAAAAGCTTATTAATTGTTAATCTTAGAATCCAACTGTAACACACAAATTCACACATGACACAATATTCAATAATTAATTAATAATTGTTTTAATGATCTGGCATTCAAAGCTTGTAATTCGATCTCTATATACGTTGATGTTGACTTAAACAATTAAGACGGTATATAAATAAGTCCACATATTCAAATAGTCACTCACATTTCAAGGCTTTTAATTTCAGTTTTCATTCATACATACACACACGAAAATCGCTTGTTAAAATCAGTCTTGTACGTAGTCATTGCGTGAGACAATTACTATATATACGTCGCTGTAGATCGAGATGAATCCGCAAACAACTCCGCCGCCAATCCCTAATCCACTACCACCTAATCTGCCTTGTATGGATCTACTTAAAGGATCCAGAGTGGAATACCTCAAAACTGGTGTCCCTCTGTATGAAGCATCCATCAAATGTGATTGGATAGCTGCTAACGACATTCTTGTTAACAAACCAGAGTTGGTGAGGTACAGTATCACTGAAAATGGGGAAACTGCACTTCATGTTGCCGCATCTGCAAAATGTGATCCCAAATTGATGGTAGAGTTTGTGAAAAATCTGGTTAATATGATGGATAACAAAGACTTGGAGCTGCAAAATGCAAATCACAATACTGCTCTCTACTTAGCCGCTGCTGCTGGAAACGTTGAAACGGTTAAGATAATGATGGTAAAGAACAGGGTCTTGCTGACAATCGCTGGTGCTGGAGAGACTATGTTGCCACTGTATGCGGCTGTCTTGTTTGGACAATATGATGTAGTCAAGTATATGTACGAAAATTCCAATCTTAACGATGATTGCTGGACAAATCAAAATCGTGGTTGGCTTTTTGAGAAATGCGTCGACAATGATATGTTCGGTAAACATTTTTTTTTATTATTATGGCGATACACATCATAGTCTTTTTGCTATTTATTTATTTTGGCTTCGTTGATGATATTTTCAAATCTTTTAGATATCGCACTGAGTATAATGGAAAAGCGGCCGGAAGTTGCTAGCAAAGGGAAGACACTTGCAGCTTTGGCTCGCAAGCCTGATGCTTTTACCTTACAAAAATCCAATATCATCTGGAGATTCGTCATTTGGGGTAAACATCTCTTTTCCTTGGGTCCAAACTCCAAACTCCAAAGTCATATGAGGACTAAAGCTAACTATCATATTACTATTTCTTAATCTTAATTTGATATTAAATTTACATGTTTTACCAGTACGTGTATAGTATAAAAAGTAATATACCTCTTTTGTGGGAATTAAAATAGGTTGGTTAAATGTCAATATTGCTATTATATTCAATGTAAGTTTGACTGAATTTATTTAAAAAATACGGAGTAGTATATTAATGGAGGGTAAAATTCAGGGTTTAATTACTTTTAATAGTTATTTTTTGACAAATATAAATAGTAATGTAGTCATTAATTTTAAGACGGAGTAAATGAAATATAAAATATGTTTTTTTTTGTTCATGGAGTCATGTATATTTATACATAAATACAACGAACTGTATGCTAGCTATGATGATCATATCCTTATCTTCACTAAATGATTGACCTTAAATTAAATTAAGTCTTTACATAATCAAGAAGTCTATACTAGGGATAAAATATAAAATAATCGATTTATATTAACTACATAATTATCATGATATATATGTTAGTGATGTTCAAATGAGTACAACAACTTTCTGTGAGAATGGAGGAACTAATAAAAACACGTCACGTGTCACAAAACTCATTTTCCTTCACGTTTTTAAAAATTAAATATCTCTCAAACGGTAAGTTGAAAATCATAAAAATTGCACCATAAAAATCAGCGTTTTTTTTCTCTTCGATTAGAGATCTCACAAGATATACTTTCGACAACTTCTTTTTCGATTTTCGTTGAGTTTTGTAAACGAGTAACACATGTGTTACCAACGAGTAACACATGTAACACATAGGATACCAATAGGTAACACATAGGATACCAATAGGTAACACATGTGATACCAACGAGTAACACACGTGTTACTAACGAGTACCACATGTGTTACTAATATTGTACAATCATAAAAAAAAATTCGTCGAAAGTATATCATGTGAGATGTCTAATCGAAGAGAAAAAAATGCTGATTTTTATGGTGCAATGTTTATAATTTTTCAATGAGCCATTATTGAGATATTTAATTTTTAAAAACTTGAGGGAAGTGAGTTTTGTGACACGTGACGCATTTCTATTTGTTCCTCCATTCTCACAAAAATTTCCATTCTCATTTGAACCTCACCCATATATTCAATATAAAACTTTCACGATTCTTATTGTATATATTCCGCACATGAATTTTGAAATATATAAAAAACAGGCTTTGGATTGCGAGAGGTCCAACATGACAAGTCATGACTAGCAAACTTAGGGGGTGCTTGGCATATTGAATGGAATGACGATGAGTAGGGTTTGATTAATGGGTGGAACGGGAATGGGAATGAAATGACTAGGGTGTTCATTAAATTGTTTGAACTGAAAAACCACCCAATCTATATAGGTTTCGTTTAATTAGTTTCGGGTTATTTGAATTTGGTTCGGTTATTTGGTTTTAACCGATCTTATAAATGGTTTTTGATTCGAATCTGGATAAGAAAATATCATTTTGCGGCCCACCCGAAAACCCGATATAGTATTAGTAGACTTTTTTTATATATGGACTCACAAATTGATATGGTTATTTAGATTTTAAAATTTAAAAGCTCTTTGTACAATTTCTTTCTTTTATGAGCTTAGAAAGATGTATTTATAAATTCTTCACATACTTACTATATGATGAACTTTCTCCTCTCTCATTGTGTTTATTTTGTTAGTAAAATGTTTAGTTATTAACTTATATCCACCTTGTTACAGTTCACTTAAAAATGTAGGGTGTGTTTAGTTGGAGAAAAAAATGAGTATTTTCTAGAAAAATTGGAAAATTAGAAAACGCGTTTAAAATGGGTATTTTCCAGAAAAGTTTTCCATGAAAATAGAAAACTCACTTTTCCATATTATAACTAGGAATTGAAAAACATGAATTTCAAGTTTTCTACTTTTTTTCTTTATACTACTTACTCAATTTTCTAAAAAAGTTTCAAAAGCCTTCATTTAACATCATTTTTCCAAATTGGAAAATACATCAACTTTTGAATATATTTTCCAAATTTTCACCACTTTTCTAGAAAACAAAAACTCTTTTCATTTCTTAAAAAATTAGAGATGGAAAATTATAAAAAAAATTTCCACAACTAAACACACCCGTAAGTTAATTCATATTTTCTATTTCAAACACAGTCAATAACCACTAATAAGAAAATGATTACTAGGCGATTAAACTGAAAAACACATGAATTCTTTGTTTGTGATAAGTGGTAGTTTAACATATATTATTATGAGTATATCATATATCCATTTCTTGAAAAACTTTGAGTTATTTTACAACTATTCTTTTAACGCTCATTATATATTCAGATTTACGGGCCCCAAACCGATTAATCCAATTGTTATTCAGTTGGTTTGGATTGGATTTGTGTAGTTTCAGTTTGGATATTGGGTGGTTTTTATTTTTTCAAAACCAAACAAACCGAACCGAATAACTCCACTAAACCGAAACCCGACCATTTGAACACCCCTACAAATGACCATTTGTGATGGATTTGGAAAAACCCAATTTGAGAGTATGATACCCATATTTTGAAACCCATGCACACAAAACAAACACCAAACGAACACAACCTTAACAGAGTTGAATACCTTTTATGTCATTTATCTACTCATAAATACTTTGTAATTAACGGTCAACTAGACTAATTTTCTAGTTTTTGGTATCAGTTTTTGCATTCTTTGGTTTGAAGATGGGAGCTCCGGAAAAGGAAATAAAAGCATTGTTATTGCTAAGAAAGATTTGGGAAGATATTGCGAAAAAGCCCAAGGCGGAAATTGATAATATACTTAGAGGGCCACGAGATCCGATTAAGAAAGAGAAAAAGTCATGGTCAGTTCAAGCTACGCGACTACAAGTACTCATATCTAAACATGTCGAAAAAATGAAAGTTGAAACCAAGAACATAATCAGTGGGCCACAAGAATCGACTAGTCAAGCTATCAGGCTTCAAAATCTCATTACTAAATACCTTGAGGACCTGCATGATGAAACCCACAACATAATCAGAAGTGGCCCAATTCCGGTCAAGCCAGACAACAAGACACATTACGGTAAGGAATATCAAGCTCGAGAACTAAACGACCTGATCTCTACACATATTGTAAGCATGCATGGAGAAACCCAGAGCATAATCAAAAGAATTCAAAAGGAGGATCAATTAGTTCATAAACTAGAAGAAGTCATTTATAAACGTATTGACCATATGAGTATAGAAAGCCAGAAGATAATCCCAAAGCACGAAAAGGACACATACTCATCTCGGGTACTTTTCACTGCTGCCGAAGTAGGCAATGCTAGTTTTTTAATTGAGCTCATCCGTCAATATCCCGATCTCATATGGAAGGTAAATGATAACAATGAAACTATCTTTCACATTGCCGTCAAGCATCGTCATGAAGGTATCTACAACCTATTGTACGAAATAGGCTCAATGAAGGATTTAATAACTCCTCTCAAAGACGAAAATGATAACAATATGTTGCATTTAGTTGGAAAGATTGCAAAGAAAAAGAGACTTCAGGACGTGTCCGGAGTTGCTTTACAGATGCAACGTGAACTACTGTGGTTCCAGGTACATATACTCCTTTCCATGCTTCTTTAATTCGTGACATTTTTTTTTCATGACCAGTCTAAGTCTACAACCATAAAGTAGTCTAAAACTATTCTCGTTTGTTTGTAATGTAGGAAGTAGAGGCTATGATTCCTCCTTCTTATAGAGAACGGAAGAACAAAGATGATCTAACACCGTATGAGTTATTCACCGATGAACACAAAGAACTGGTCACAAAAGGTGAGCAATGGATGAAAGAAACAGCTAATCAATGTATGGTTGTGGCAGCTCTTATTGCAACCATAGTATTTGCTGCAGCTTTTACGGTTCCTGGTGGTTATGACCAAAACACTGGTTTCCCCTTCTTTACAAGTGCAACATTTGTAGTTTTCGTTGTTGCAGATGCCATTTCTCTATTTTCATCTTCAGCTTCTATTCTCATGTTCTTATCTATTCTCACGTCTCGTTATGCTGAACGCGATTTTTTGGAATCGTTACCCCGAAAGCTGATTTTAGGTCTACTTACTCTTTTCCTATCAATAGCAACCATGACGCTTGCTTTTAGTGTCAGTTTTTTCGTACTTTACCATAAGGGTTTGTTATGGATTCCAATCCTTATTGCTGTATTTGCTGTGATGCCGGTCCTCCTATATTTGATGCTACAATATGGTTTGTTTTTTGATGTAATTCGTTCAACATATCGTTCAAGGTATCTCTTCAAGCCTAAAAAACATGTTCTTTACTATGAAAACCCCAAGGTCTAACGATTGTCTTTTTCCGATTGTAATTGGTTTGTTTCTGTACGTAAACGGTTGTAAGTTGCATTTTAGATAATTATGTAATTTTCCATGTATGATGAACCGATCTGTTTTGTTAATTGTCAGTATTCTTGTATTTATTACACTAGCTTTTATGCCGTGTATATGCACGGTCGTATAATATAAAAATAATATATTTATAAGTTTTATATGTGTCATTAGTTGAACCATAAATTGCACACAGAAAATATGATTTAGTATAATGACACTAATGAATATAATAATAAATCATGTTATTCGTATATTTTTATACTCATATGTTACTTGATTAAAATAAAGAAATAAATTAAGAAATAAATTTACCGTAATAAACATTAATATAATTTTAGTATAAATTTGCTATTCTGGGAGAGCCTGTTATAAATGAAAATAAAAATAATTAAGAAATAAATTATTTTATAATTATTGATAATAACTATATGGATAATATTTATATAATTATATTATAGTCAAATACCATTTATAATTGTTAGATTCCTACTAATAAATATTAACTACTATATAAAACTAACACATTAAATATAATAATAATTAGTATGTATCTATGATGACGATGAGAATGGATGTTGAACAATTAGGGGTAGCAATGGAAAAACAAATATAAATTATGACACTTTAATATTCGGAGATATTGAAGATATATGAATTTTATGAATTGCATTATTTTATAGAAATTAAAACATAACTTATGATGTTATATTTTTCTTAGCCAACTTAAAAAATCAAATAATTGTATTAGTTAATTAGATATTTGGTGACATCATACTCCAATTCTTATATTATATTTAACTAGTATCTAAACTCGTGTATATACACGGATGTTGAATGTGAATTTAGAATATGTTAGCATAAAAACTACTATATATGTTGTGAACCATTTAGTTCGAAGTTTGATATATCTATATTGATATATTAATGTATTACTTTTAGTTTATTTAGTTGAATCATGTATGTTCGAAGTTATGTAAGCCATTTCCTCGATGTGTATTGTATTGATAAATTTGTTGTATTTGTTGCGTTCATTTATGTTGCAAATAACAACCTTCAATCCTTTTTTGATTTTGACACACCCTTAAAATAACTACATATAATTTTCAACGAGTGACAATTGATCATCAAAAAATAATCTTATAATAATTGACACTAACTACCCTTGACTATTTTTATCGTCATCGTGTAACATTCATTCAAATGACACCATATATCTTCAGTTAATTTAAACGTCATGTTTTATCAGATGACACTGAGGACATTCTTAGAAAATAAGTCGTGTATCAATGTTCATAAAACCTATTCATAAACCATTCATGATTGTATTAGATAAAATACTCATATATTGAGTAAGGAAAAATAATTTCATGATCATACATAAAATATTAATTATTTATAAAGAAGTATTTACAACTTTGTACCTCCTAATATGGTGTGCAAAGAGCAGATAACTTAACGTGTAATAAATTTCATATAATAATGTTGTGTAATTAGTTGACTAAATTTAATATTGGTAATTAGAGCTGTCAATTTCTGACACGATTGGAAATTCAACTCGAACCTGACTCAAAAAAGAAGGTTTGGATCATGATTTTTAACCCGTAGCCCATTGACCCGGCAACTCAAAGTTTTTCATGTCAGATTTGCCTCACCCAATGGGTTTTCAGATTCGAATACAATTTAAAAGTTATTTGTATTTTTTTAATTTTTATTTAATTTAATAACATCTGGGGTTGAATTTGAATTAATTACTTATTGATATTGAATTTAGATGTAATAGGTAATACGATTATTTTTTAGATTTTGTAAGCAAGTTTATACTTATTTATCATTAGACATAATTTTTTAAAACATTGATCTATTTGGTATGCTCCATTTGACCCGAAATCAATCAATTAATTTGAAACTCATTGAAAATCAGTTGGCCTGACTAAAAAATATGTTACTTGGGTCGAGTTTGAGCTAGCGGGTTTCGATTTGAGTCGAAATAATTAACTCGATTATCAAATCGTTGGGTTCGGGTTGACCAATTCTGATCTGCCAATTCGTTAACCCGATCCAACCCGAATTGCTAGTCCTATCGGTAATAGTTGTAACATATTACAATTTATATAAAATTTGAATGTTATAGTTTTACAAATTAAATACATATATTCATGCCGTGAAAAGAAAAAAAGAATATTATTATTAATAATAAATAAATATTTAGAAAACATATAGAATCGTAAGCAACTGATTTATACTTAACGTTACATGTAGTATAAGGGTAAATAACCCAACTAAAAAACAATAAATAAAGTATTTTATATTCAATCATTCTGAATTAAATTAAAATAAGTATAAGTATATATAATTAAAAAGATTAAGAAGACACACGAAGATTAGGGCTGTAAATGAGTCGAGTCAGCTCGCAAGCTACTCGAGTTCGACTCGTTAAAAGCTCGAGTCGGGCCGAGCCTAAACGAGCTCGAACCCGAGCTTGAACATATTTTGGAGCTCGTTTAATAATGAGCTCGAGTTCGAGCTTTTTATATCGAGCTCGAACAAGCTCGCAAGCCTAAACGAGTTTTTCAATTATGTACATTAATAACTTTTTATATAATAATATAATATATAATTATACAATAATAATAGTCTACGTATATAATACTTAATAGAATAGTAGTTAATCGTATTATATGTAGTTAAAAATTAGACAAAGAACAAATAAATATTATTGATTAATAATATAATTATTTAAATAAAGAATATTATGGAATAAACGAGTCGAGTCCGAGCCGAGCTCGAGCCTGTATAATATCAAACGAGCCGAGCTCGATCTTTAGATACTAGGCTCGAAACGAGCCGAGCTCGAGCTCGGTGAATTTTAAACGAGCCGAGCTCGAGCCTAGGCGAGCTCGGACTCGGCTCGTTTTCACCCTTAAAAAAGATGCATGATTTATATATGCTATTATTTGTTTTAAATATTACGGAAGAATTGTCATGTATTTTAAATCTGTTTGAGAAATATTACTTGTAATTATCTCTTTCACGATAATCCAAAAATATAAGATAATGATGATATAAGTAAAATTAATTAATTAAAATTTGTAAAAAGAGTGTCCTTAAAAAGATTCTCGTTTTTTATTAAATTCAATTTAAAACAAATAATGAATTAAATAATCGTGATATGGGGACCCAACTACGTATTAGTACAGCTTATCATTCTCAAACGCATGGTCAGAGTGAACGTACGATTCAGACTCTAAAAGATATGCTACGGGCTTGTGCCATTGATTTTGGTGGTAGCTGGGATATTCATCTTCCGCTAATAGAGTTTTCATATAATAACAGTTACCATTCCTCTATTAAGATGCCCCCGTATGAAATGTTGTATGGTAGAAAATGTCGAACTCCGGTTAGTTGGGGGAGGTCGGTCAAAGAGAAATTGGAAGCACATATGTAGTTCAATTAACAACTGAAAAGATTGATCAAATTCGAGAACGATTGAAGATGGCACAGGATAGACAGAAATCTTATGCGGATAACCGGAGGAGACCAATTGAGTTTGAGGTGGGTGACAAAGTAATGCTTAAAGTCTCTCCATGGAAGGGGATCATACGCTTCCGCAAGCGAGGAAAGTTGAGCCCAAGATATGTGGGACCATTTGAAATTCTAGCAAGAGTTGGAAGAGTGGCATACCGGTTGAAATTACCTGAGGAACTTAGTGCCATCCATGATACATTTCATGTATCGCAACTTAGAAAATGTCTTGTTGATGAAGCCACGTATGTGCCATTGCCAGAAATCGAGATAAATGAAAAGTTGAGCTATGTCGAGGAAACTTGACCAGAAAACCAAGCAACTAAGAAATAAGGCAGTTTCAATACTTAAAGTTCAATGGCGTCATAGAAAGGGGTCTGAATTCACGTGAGAACCTGAAGAATGGATGATGGTATACTATCCAGCAGTGCACCAAGAGTGGTTCATGAAGACACGAACAGAATAAGGGGGGGAGAGTTGTAACACCTCGAAATTTAAGGTATTATTTTATTGGATATAAAACACTTATTATAAATTGTATAAATTAATAGTAATGGTAAAGCATTTAAAGTTGTTTTGAATAATTATAAGTTGAAAGTTGTAGTTAAGTGTTGTATGATAAAATAATAAAACTTAAAGGGTTAAAATTTAGATGTCTAATTATATGGGGGACCAAAGCACAAAACTTATATACACATACATACATATCGATCATACATACATATACAACATATAGAAAACTCCAGAGAGTTAAAGATAAACTGTGAAAGGGATAGAGGGGGAGATGTGACACCCGGCTAATTAGGCCGTCATTTATACCTAAGATAGGTGATTACTACTTGTAATTAGCGTGAAATAGGACTAATTACGGTAACACCTTGTATATTGTATTATACACACATACGTAATTAAATTCAATTACGCGAATTCGATCGGATGGAATCCGACACATTAAATATGGACGTTGGTGAAAAATATTTTATTAAATGACATACTTATGACAAATAATTGTTATTTAACTTATATTATTACGATAATATCTAAAACGTTATACGTTTCGTACAAAATGTACCATACGCGACGAAAACGCGCAAATCGAACTCGACACCGAACGAAACCCGACAAACATTTTGAAGAGGTTAAATAATGTATTGATAAATATTTGGTCCATTTAAAATCTCAATCTTATATCAAAATCAAAATATTAACAATTAATATCTAACACGCGCGATTTAACGTTAACCGAACGAATAACGTAACACGAAATCGAGGAAACGAGTCACGAGCCCGAGACCACAACGGGTCAGGCCCACCTCGGCCAGCCCAGCCCAGAAAAGCCAGCCCACCCTTGGCCCTCCTTCCCCCTCTTTGCCTCCACACCCTCACTCAAACCCTCACACTTTTTCACACAATTAAACTTTCTTTTCTCTCTCAATTCCTTACTCTCTCAAACCTCCAACCATAACCACCACCACCACCATCAATCTCAGCCACCTCCAAGACACCTAGACACCATTATCATCATTAGAAAAGAAGAACAAGTGAAGAACAAGAGATCAAGTCACAACAACCCTTTTCCTCCTCATTTCGGCTCTAGATCGACTTCTCCTTGTAAGAACCCCCTCCAAACTCTTTTATTTTCCTTGGATGATGTTAATATACATGTTAGAAGTTCGTTTATGCTAATTATGTCCAAGATCTAAACCGAAAACCAAAAGATAATGCTAAAAACTTTCGGGTAAAGCTATTAACCTTCGGACAAAAACTTAACCCGACTTTGACACAAGATATCTAACTCATTTCTTAACCAAATCGAACGATTCTTGAGTCTAAAATCAAGTTCAAGGAGTCTACTTTCGAACCCAAGTGGTTTGACGATTTTCTGAGGTCATTTGATATACGAAAACGATTTTACAAAAATATGTGTCTGGACTGTCGTTTTGGACAGAAAAATCGACCAACTTTGGGAAAGCATATCTCGAGATATACAACTCCAAAACGACTGAAACCACTTGGAAAAGTTTGCTTTTTCTGTTACCTTTCAAAGTTGTACTTGAACTTTTTCTGAAGTTTTGTAAATCGTGAGATATAGACCAAACACTGAGCAAAGGTCCAAAAACCGACCTGCTGGACCTTTGTCTAATCCTTGGACGATTTCGTGAGCTATACTTGACCAAAAGTTATGAAATTTTTACTGAAGGTAGCTAAGATATGTAAGAACAACCGTGATTTTTCTTGGAGTTCACTTCGAAACTTTGGTTAGTCAAAACGAGCCCCGAAAACGACCCAAAAACTAGGAAAATAAAGCCATGGACTGTTTTTGCAATAAAAATGAGACGACACTTTCGAGTTAACTATGAAACGTAACGACAATTTTTCTAAGCTCTAGTAACATATTTAAGACTTCCCTAAAAGTTTCGGGTCAAACCGAGCACATTTGACCAAGTTCCCGAACAAAGAAAACACAACAGCCCGTCTGTGTCGCAGCTGGCCCAAGGCCATTGCGACACAAAGCTTGTGTCGCTAAAACATAAGACAGCAGTACTAATCTGCGACACAAAGCTTGTGTCGCTAAATCATATAACAGTACTAACCTGCGACACTAAGCTAGTGTCGCAGCAAATTGAACTAACAGTAGTAACCCTTGTGTCGCAGTAATTCAACCAACAGTGTTAACTGGTGTCGCAATTCCCTGCGACACTAACACTTGTGTCGCTAAAACAAAATCGAAATCACAACTTGCGACACTAATCCTGGTGTCGCATAATAACTTTGTGTCGCATAATACCCTAGTGTCGCACATAGCGACACAAGCCTTTGTGTCGTTAAAAACACAAAAATCGATACGTTTTCCTTAAAGCAATACAGCTCGACCCCAGCCAGGGGCTCTGCCCCTTGGACCCCGCCAGGGGTTGCCACCCCTTGGACCCCGCTACCAGGGGCTCTGCCCCCGGACCCCCGTCATTCAGGGGCTTCGCCCCCTTCCCCTTGTCGCACTAATCAAATAACCAAAACCAGAAAAGTAGAAAATGCGTAACATAATTTATCAAATCTGTGTTTCCACAAAATATCACCAACGGGCCATACATATTTATTTTTCTAAACGCAAACGATAAACAAACACTTGGACATAACTAGTTGAGTGGACAACTAGCATGAATGATCTTTTGAGACATTCACTCATACATAACCTTGTGCGTTTAGGGCGCCAGAAGGTTACACTTTGGACAAAACGTTTATTAACTTAAACGCACGCTTACAAGACTCAGGTGAGTATCATAGCCCCACTTTTACTGTTTTATACTATGGGGTGAGATTACATACACTGTTTATTATAATCACAAGTAACTGAAACAACTCTTATACGGATTGCATGAGACCTTTAATCCACTGAAAGTCCTCACCTTATCATAGTTCGTTAATCGTATGAGCGCGAGTATTATTGGATAGATCTATCGGGGATTGACATCCCCGTCCGGGCTAGTCGCTCTAGCCGACCCACGGACGCATTAATATTTGACTGTTACAGGTGTATTGGATTATGCATCTGCCCGAGGCACAAACTAGGTTAAGCGTCGAACTGTGAGACTCATGGCAATAGTATACACTTATTTTGCATTTGTGCAACACTGATTAAATCTTGTGATTATTACCAACTTTTGATAACTGTTTCAAACCTATGAACTCACCAACATTACGTTGACCGTTTTAGTATGTATTCTCAGGTTCACAACAGGAGTAGGACTACCCCAGGACACGATAGTTCGAGTCGCATGCTTTACAAATATCGGAGATTTTTCTTGCATTACTATTTTGTAACATTAGTTATGTATTAGAATCTCTTGAACTGTTCGCGAGCTCAGAATTTGATGTAAACAATTGAATTACTAATGTAATCACTTTTGTATTATTTTCAAAACGTCTCATATAGAGTCGTTTGCCATAGCTTTGTGTAATGATCCATGATTAGTCGCGCCCCGACCCGACTTCCGCTGCATCGTAATTTGGGGGTGCGACAGGAGAGGAATCAGCTTTCAAACACAAATTGGACCAAGAAAAGTGCAATTCAAGTAGTACTAATCATCCCTAACACTTGGTAAGTATTGTTCTTCATCTCTTTTAACCTAGAAATTAGTTTATGGGGGGTTTTGAGTTCAAGTAATGTGTAAAACGAAATTAAGCTAGATAATGTTTGATTGAGGTTAACTAAGCTTAGAAAGTGTTGTTACTAACCTCATTTCATACTAAAAGTTGATAAATTGATTGTGTTCATTAGTGATTATGGTGGGTTTTATTCAAATGCTTGTAAATTGTTGTTAACCCACCCTAATTACTAGTTAGTGATGTTGTTAGGATGCTATTAGTAGTAACTAAAGTAGTAAATAAAGTAGTTAAACACTTGAGTTGATTATGATTATGTAAGGTGAGAATTTTCTTAATTTGACTAAAAGTCAAACTTAGTCAACCCAAGGGGTTGATGGGTTGATGATGATGACTAGTTGATTTTAATGATTGTTAGATGCTAAATATGTTGTTATATTGTTGTGTTATGTGATAGGTGGTTAAAAGACGTTGCATTCACTATTGATCGTTAAATCACTTATTGCCTAAAACGTCAAGGTGAGTATAAGGGGGTTAATTGGGTAATGGGTCATGTGAATTTCGGATTGCATACGTGCAAGAGGTTTCACATGATCAAGTGGAGTTATTTGTTCATATGTATACTTGATTGTTATTGTTGTTGATGCATTGTAGAGATTAGCTAACTTTATGTTAGCCTAAGTGGTCGTACATTGTGCAAGTTGTAAGTTGATAGCGGATCCGCCTAAGTGGTTTAAAATCTCTACATTGTTCAAGTTGTTAATTGTTGATTACTTGTTGCTTGATGCCCTTTTAATTGCCTATATGCTCACTAAGCTTATTGCTTACCTTTTAAGTTGTTTAATGTTGTAGGTGCAAGTGGTTCGAGTGAATTGAGTGGACAAAGGGAGGATAAGACGATTGCAAGGAAGTAGCGTGGATAAAGACTTGCATAATTCGGGTTTGGCAAGTTACCCTCTTTTAAATTATCGTTACGAGTACCATGTTGTGTAAATCGCCCACAATTGCATCTTTTGATATAAAATCATAATATGTAATATGGTTGTCGTTTATATGTAACCTGGAGTTTAACTTAGTTGGTTAAATGTTGTATGTAAAGTTTTGATAAAGTTGAAAGTAATATGCATAGGAATCAAGCGTTATGGTTGAATTGCAAATTGGGTCAAGTTTGAGTGTTCAAATGGGTCGTTTTGTTAAACTTGACGAAACGATGGTTTGGATAGTTTGGTGTAATGTATTTGAGTCGAAAAATGTTGGTACAAACCCTGGAAATGGTAAAATGTGTGATTTGGTTTGGTCACAAGAAAATGTACAAAAGTGTCCAAACGGTTGAAATTTTGATTCAAAGTTCAAAACCGTCATTAGTGTGAATTTTAGTAAAGTGCCAATTGAGAAACCTTCGTTATGTCATATGAAACGTGTTTGCAAAATTTCGTGAGTTGAATCCTTACGAGTCAAAAATTATGCACGTTTGAATTTGGGTCAAAAACTTGAGTTTTCTGTGCAGGGGAGGCTACCTGGTGGGTACCCTTGGTACCCGGTGGGTACTCCTTTACAAATTTGATCAGAAAGTTGTCAAAGATGGAGTACTCGGTGGGTACTCAGGCTACCCGGTGGGTACTCAGGCTACCCGGTGGGTACTCCCTCGGCATTTGAAAAATCCCATTTTTAAGGTAGAAAATGATTGTTCGAGTTATGTAAATTTATAATTAGTATTTTATTGAGTTAAGAAATATTATTTGATGTAGAAAAAAAAAATTGGAGCGTTTCAGATGAATGGATCAAAATGAGCATCAAAGTGTTCAATGCTTCACGGGTAACGTTACTAACTTATTTTATATAAATACGCATATATTTTTTGGGTGTTTAATTGATCTAACTGATGGATCTTTTAGACTTCTCATTCATCATTTTTTTATATAATAATATTTATATTTATTCTTATTTACATGTTTGGTTGACTCTTGATAATTAAATTTATTAGTAATTTACATTTTTGGTCTAATAACAAGATACTATTGAGTATTGAGTTTTGTTTCATCATTAATTGGTTGAATTAAGCAGTATATTTTCAATAGTTTGAGATTGTCAGATGTCAACCATATATAGAATTTCGCTAAATGTGTGTTTTCATGATCTGTAGTTAGATTTGATACATTAATTTTATCTAGGGTTCAAAATATCGATTCAACGGTGAATAAGAATCAGTTGCCTCTTTTATCTATAATTCTTTTTTTATAGACACTTCCTAGACTGATTTGTCTATGTGGTAATACGGAGTAGTATTGTTTAAATAATATGTTTTGTCATATAAATATGTTGATAGTCTAAAACGCAAGATACATTTTTCTTTATGTTTAATAGATGTGGTTAAAATAAAATTATGAGCAGAATTCACACATTTTTTTTAAATCTCCGTGTATCGCATAGGTAATAAGCTAGTTTAATTTAATTTAAGATTATCTGGCCCAAAGTTACTTAAATATGGGCTAAACGTATTGTTTTAGGGCTAGTGTCACCGTACAACTTATCAAAGTATATGTATGTATCATGAAAATTTTAATTACATTATTTTTTCATAAACAACATTGTGGAAAGCATGCAACGTCTTATAATATCACTTTCAGTCATGTTTTCGAATGTATGCTTTAAGCCCCTAAACCCATAATCATGAAGCAAGGCATATGTATGCTTATAAGTATAAATGTTTTTCATGATCCGAAAAAACACATACTTCCAACGGCAAATGTAAAGAAAGTGTAACTATCCATAGAAGAAGATCGATATTTTAATTAGTTACATCATCAATAATTTAAATCGAGGTTGTACGTAATCAAATTAGTTACACTAAAAATATATATTCTTATCATTGTTTTTGGGTTAGTGATGATAGGACATGTTTTATTGTTTAGTTTCCGGTTAGGAACGTAAAAAAGTTGTCAAATTAGTACATTAAACTAAAAGAAATAAGCAACGTTAAAAGTTCGGTTATAAAATTTCAATTATAATTGACAGAGTTAGGAGTTAGACCTTAAGTTTTCTCATCAGAGTTCAAGACTAACAATTAGTGATATTTATTTGTATATAACGTTATCTGAGTTTGTAAACAAACTTGACACACATAGAATTGACATTTACATATACAATTATACATGTTCTTACTATTAACATACATCTACAGGCTAGAATCGAGTAAATTACATTGCTAGTTTATGTGTTTTTCATATATTACACTCGGAGTCCATGGTCGTTTATTGTGCTAGGTTTTTCCCCCACTGGAGTTCCTGACCTTAACGAGTGTTAATTTTGTTCGTTATCTCAGAGATTGACGGGGTGAAACAAAATACCCTCATGTGTGTTGCACTAATAACTCGAGATAACAAAAAAATTAACACTCGTAAGGCTAACGACTAACGCTGAAACAAAATATGGATCAATGAACTGTATCTGCACAATAACCGATATAAGAACCGAGACTATAATAAATAAACAACCACATGGACTGATAATGTAATTTATTCCGCTAGAATATTTGACATATAATATGGATATACGAATTGATTCTAATGGGACATGCTTTATGATTATATTTTAAAATCATACGTATGTTTTATTACGGTCGGTTTGTATAATTCATTCATTGTTTAATGTGATAACGCAAACAAATTTCTAATATTTTATAAAAGGATAACATATGGATGCAGTTCAGAGGGGCAAACTTGAAAGGATAGACAGATAAAACAATTGCATCTTAAGGCAAATTTGTAAGGATATAATGCAGTGATGTTAAAATGCAACGCTTTAAAGATGAAATGATTTTAAGATATAGTAAATCTGAGCCGTAAATCAAAAAATCAAGGGTTGAGATTTTCTGCCTCTCATGCCCTTTAAGAGGTATGCCCCTCTGATTTCAAACCATGCAGTTCAGAAAAGCAGACTTGAAAGGAGAGACAGACAAAACAGTTACATCTTAAGACAAATTTGTAAGGTAAGATGCAGTGATGTTAAGATGCAGTATTTTTAAAATGCAATAATCTTATGATGCAATAAATCTAAGCCATGATAGAAAAATCTAAGGGTCGAGATTTTCTGACTCTTCTGCCGCCTCTAGGAGTTATGTCCTGTGATAGGAAAATATAATATAATCCCCATACGTGAGATAAATGTAAACTAGAGGGGCTAATACTATAAATGTTTAATTGTTGGAGGTTTGAAAACTAATTATATTACTCCGTATTTAAGTTGTCAATTGCTGCGTCTTCCCATGAATCCATAATTACCAAAATACTTTTCATTTTATCTAGTTATTCTATTAGGGTTTTTCTAAAAAATAATCAAATAGTTCCCGTTTTGCATTTTTAGGTATCAACTAATTTTGTTTTTTAAAAATAAATCACTAATTTAAAATCAAACATTTTCGAATATTAGTACCGGATACCAAAAAAACGGACAACTCAACTGGTTTTGCCTACATGGAATGGTGACCGGCTACCGAAATGGTATGAAATGGTGGCCGGCTAATTTGAAATGGTAACCGGCTACCACTTTAAACGGTTACTTATACCCGAAAGTGTTCGATTTTAAATTAGTGGTACATTTTTAAAAAATAAAATTAGTTGATACCTGAAAATGCAAAAAAGAGAACTTTATGTTCATTTTTTCACAAAAAAAAAAAAAAAAAAAAAACCTGTTGTATTCTATTCTATTGTCTTTGACAATGACTTGAGCGAGAACTGAGGACAGGAATATCAATGATAGAATATAATTAATTATTCGAGTTCAATAATTAGCCTTTGAGTTACATTCATCCATTCATTCATAATTGCTCGCTCGCAGAGGTTTTATCCAATAAAATCATCAATCAAGTATAGTTTATATAGTTATCTGTGAAGTAATTATTAACAGATTTTAATCATTATTAATATTAATTAATTAATGGTGTGATGGTGCAGATGGCGCACAAAAGCGTTCAATCAGACTCGATCAATCAACAGCAGCAGCAGGGGATCACCATTCCGGCAGCTCATGCTAAATTGAATCAGCAAAAGAAGCAGCAGGAAATCAATAATTCGGTTGCTTCAAATGCTAATAACAATAAACGATTAAACCCGAATTTAGGTTGTCGAGATCTACTTACCGGTAATTCTGCTATAATCTGTTCCTTTTAATATACTGATATTTTGCACACTAGTGGTCCGGATTTGCCGGTGGTTGACAAAAGTATGATGTTGACTTTTATAGATGTGTTGACTAAATGACTATTTACCATTGCCTAATCGAGGGGCACTTAGGCTAAGCTCAAGTGTGGCTCGATAACTCAACGAGTCTTCATATTGCGTGCTCGAGCTTGGCTCGAGGTGGGTTCTTCAGCTCGCCTCGAAAATATCGAATCAAATGTTTATATAAAAGTCAATTTTAGTAACCAAATTTATTTCAAAATATACGTAGATGGCTAGATAAAACATAACAATCGGATAACTTGATGAGGACTCACGATAAGCCCTTATAAGCTCGAGCATGACTCCTAATGTATTTTGAGCATTTTTGTGCTCAAACTCAATAATTTTATTTACTAGAATGAATTTGAGTTGCTCCATAAAAGTCCGACTAGTTTGCAGCTACCTGGCATATCATGGGCAGATCCAACCCACAAAGGAGGGGGAACCCATCAATTCAGCCCCCTTAATAGTTTATTGAAATTTATATAAAAAAAGACCCATGCCTAATATATAATTGTATGTTTTGCAAAATAATATACTACTAGTTTTAGCCTGGGCTTTGCCTATTTGAGCAAAGTTGTATATTTTAATTGACTTGCATTCCTGTTTTAAATAAACTGTGATTTTCTTATTGTTTTACATTACATTTATTATTTTGGGCCTCTATATCTTATCGATCAGCTATTAGGCAATGTGGCCATATGGGTTTGAATTGATCCTTAATCTTAATGAAAAATTTGATTGATACTAACAAGTTGCATCGGAATTACCATAAAGGGTCTAGAATAGATTACCTTAAAATTGGCGTCCCTCTATATGAAGCATCGATTAAATGTGATTGGAGAGCTGCTAAAGCCATTCTTGATAAGAAACCAGAGTTGGTAAAGTATTGTATCACTGAAAATGGGGAAACTGCACTTCACGTTGCAGCATCTGCAAAAGGCCCCAAACACGTGGACGAGTTTGTGAAAAGTCTTGTGGGTTTGATGAGCAAGGAAGACTTGGCTCTTGAAAATGAAAATTACAACACCGCCCTCTATTTAGCAGGTGCAGCTGGAAACGTTAAAGCTGTTAAAATCATGTTCGAAAAGAACAAGGCCTTGCTGATAATCCCAGGTGCTGGAGGGAATATGATGCCATTGTATGCGGCTACCTTGTTTGGACATTATGAGGTGGTGAAGTTTATGTACGAAAATTCCAAGGAGTTGGCGGATGATGGTTGGACACATCAGAATCGTGGTTGGTTGCTTCTAAAATGTGCCGAGAATGATATGTTTGGTAAGTTATGTCCGTTATTCAATGTAGAAAAAAACTATATGCTTTATGGCTTTCGTTGTTGATTTTGTTGTCATATTTTCTCTCACAAAGTGTCTGTCAAATCTCTTTTAGACATTGCACTAAAGATAGTGAAAAAGCATCCAAAACTTGGTACTGGGGGTGTACTCGGAGTTTTGGCTCGAAAGCCTGAAGCATTTCCTGAAACAAAAAGTAATACCATTAGAAGAACCATCAAATGGGGTAAAGATATGTGTTCTTCGATGTTAAATACTCTTCAACTGCCTCACAATGAGCATCAAGAAATTGGTAATGTAAGTGTACCTGCTAGGGATCTGGCTCAAAAGCCTGAACCACCTGCCATCAGGAGAAACATCAAGTCAGGTAAACGTCTCTAGTATTTAATGTTTGTTACACATCAAATCGTCTTACAGTAAGTATCCACTTTTCATTTTTGAAATTGTAAACTGGTACTTTTTGCATTCAAATTTAATATACAATAAAACGTGATTCGTTAGTAGAACCTTTGAGATCCATGTGATATCCCAGATTTATTTTTTGAGTCAATATACATAGCATTTCTTTATAGTCGTTGTATCATGGTCACTATTTTGTAAAATCCAACTTCACCAATTAATAGTTACTTGCAAATATGGGGTATCATCAACTTGGCTTCTTTTGTGGTTGTTGTTTACAGTTATTGCATATATTGGTTCAAAGTTGGGTGCTATTACAAAGGAAAAAAATGCATTGCCATTATTAACATTTATTTGGGGAGATATTGCGAAAAAGTCTAAGAGATCAATTGATGATATAATCAGAGGGCCACAAGACGAAAAGCCAACTTCTGGGAATGTAGATCAGGCTCTGCAACTACAAAAGCTCATTTCCGAACGTATCGTTAACATGCATGTTGAAATTCAGAATGTAATTAAAAAAGACACCAATCCAGCTCTAGAAAAAGAAGACCAATCTCTGCAACTACAAAAACTCATTTCTGAACATATTGCCAAAATGCACGTTGAAACTCAGAATGTAATCAGAGGGCCTGTTGAAACAACTTTGAAAAGTCCAAATGTACCATCGCCGTCAAAAGCGATAAAAACATACTCTAATCGGATACTCTTTGTTGCTGCGGAAATGGGGAACACTAAATTTGTAATTGAGCTCATTCGTCAATATCCTGATCTTATATGGAAGGTAAATGATGACAACCAAAGTATATTTCACATTGCTGTCAAACATCGTCATGAGGGTATCTACAATTTATTGTACGAAATAGGCTCAATGAAAGATTTGATAACTCCACTCAAAGATCCAAGGGAAAACAATATGTTGCACTTAGTTGGAAAGAGTGCAAAGCAAAAACGACTAAAGGATGTGTCGGGAGTTGCTTTACAAATGCAAAGAGAACTATTATGGTTCAAGGTACATATATTCCTCTAAATTTAATTTAATTTTCCTGATGAGCAGAAATGTGATTTTTGGCTCCTTAATTAAGAATGTTATGTTATATCTCAGAGGGTACAAATGGGTCCAAAGTCCATTCTTAATACATGCAACCTCTTATAATGATTGTTTAACCATAACTAACCCATTTATAGTTTATGTAAAAAAATGGCCTAAAAAATGTTAGCGGGTCAACCTAACTCTACTTTTTCTTAAGATAAGAAAGAGTGACCCATTTTTACTCGTTATTTATTACAGTTATTTTTACTCCTCTAACGATGAGTATGCATGTACAGTAGTCTATAACAATTCTAGTTTGTTTGTGATGTAGGAAGTAGAGGTTATGATTCCCCCCTCTTATAGAGAAAGGAAAAACAAAGATGGTCTAACACCGTATGAGTTATTCACCAATGAACACAAAGATCTAGTTACAGAGGGTGAGCGGTGGATGAAAGATACGGCAAATCAATGTATGGTTGTCGCTGCACTTATTGCAACAATGGTATTTGCTGCAGCTTTTACGATTCCAGGGGGTTATGACCAAAATAGTGGTATCCCACTGTTGCGTTCGAAACCAACTCTTGTAGTTTTTGTTGTGGCAGATGCCATTTCTCTATTCTCGTCTTCAGCTTCAATTCTTATGTTCTTATCAATTCTCACGTCTCGATATGCTGAACGTGATTTCTTGGAATCATTACCAAAAAAGCTTATGTTGGGTCTAGCAACTCTTTTCCTATCTATAACAACCATGACAGTCGCTTTTAGTGCAAGTTTCTTTGTACTTTACAGTAAAGGTTTGTTATGGATTCCAATCCTTATTGGTGTATTCGCTGTGATGCCAGTCCTCCTGTATACTAAGTTGCAATTTTCTTTGTTTGTTGATGTAATCCGGTCGACATATGGCTCTAGGTACCTCTTTAAGCCCGCGAAACATGTTCTTTACTATGAAAACCCCAAGGTGTAAGCATTGTCATTTTCTGATGTAAATGATCTGTTTCAAATGAGATATGTAATTCGTTTGTGGTTTACTTATACGATGATTATGTATTTATCCGTATATATATATGTTTTGTGAGCGTAGTTGCTTTATATGCTCCTGAGCCATATGTCCAATAACTTTCAACACAACAACAATTACCATGTTTTGTCATTACACTCGTCGGCCCTATTTTTCTGAGAATTGGGCTTAAACATGTTGGGCCTATTTTACTTATTTTGGGCTTACATATGACTGTACAGAGTACAATACTTCATGAGTTCATGTCCTCATGATAGCAATAGTCAAACTGTGAATGTAGGCGTTGGTGTAAATTCCAAGTTCACACCGGAAAACATATGCAAACTTTACGGATGTACATAAGTTAACGAATTATTTCCTTTATCACCAATTAATTTTAAGGTAGAATTTTATTAGCGGCTTCGTACAAGTTGAGCTGTAAAATATTATGAAATAGAAACATATTTGTGGGAGTGTAAACAAGTCGAACTGAACTCAGCTAAGTTAAACCTAAACCTACACAAATGTAGCAACAAAAATAATTAAATGGTTAGTCTTTTAAGCTTTTATATGACAAAATAAAAATAGTTTTGTTGTTTTCCTAGTTGATTAATTCAAACCAAGCAAAATCATATTGGATTTAAAGTCTAAGATGGTATAGAAAAAATTGAAATCTTAAACAGATCATATGTAAGATCGTAATCATTTTTACCAATGAAAATCATAGAATCATAAGATCGATCTCTTCTTACTATCCTTTACTTCCGAGGTGATAAGAGGATTTGTTCAAATTAGGATTAATAATGGTTTAATCCTTAAACTTTCACTTTATGTTTTTCGTTTTAATAACTCAAGTTTTTTTCTCATGATTTAATCTTTCAAGTTTTGAAATTTTGGTGGTTTAATCCTCCAAGCTTCTTATACTTCAAAATTTTGATGGTTTAATTCTCAAAGTTTATCTTTTTTTTTTTCATTTGCCTATTTAAGTTTTTATAGTTTAATCCTCTAATTTTTAAGAGTTTAATAGTTAACTAATAAGTCAATGCAAACTTCAATAATTAAATTATGAGAAAAAAAATTAGATGATTATATTGAATAAAAATAAATTTTTTAATATTAAACTATTATTAATTTATAGTGGAAATAAAAAATGAAAAGTAGGTGGGACGGCAACTTGGTTCTTCGTATCACACAAATACGCACATGGGAAATTTATTAAGTAGTCAGTAAAGTGCACATATATATTTAGAACAATTTCATATTTATCCCTGTAAAAGTCTCAAATTTCGTTTATATCCTTTCATAATTTCATATACGTCATTTTAAATTTATAAAAAGAGTTTACTAACCATAGTTTAAGATTACTAATTTACTATAACTACAATTAGTTCACATAATTATAAAGTGTTTACATTCTTATTTAAATATTTTTTAATTAAATATATTGGAATATATTTGATATCCTTATTTATTTCTCATATAAGTAAAATATTGGTTTTCTAGTATTAACATATTGAAAAATATTATCTGGAAGGATGTATACAAAATTTCGAATTTATAAAAGGAATATAGATGAAATCTAAATTTAGCAAGGACGAATATGAAATTTAGAACTTTTCTAAGGATATATATCAAATTTTCTCTTAAGTTTCATAACTTGTCGTTGAAAGTTTACCAGATAGTCCAAAAATTAATCACAGAATGCATATATATGTCCATATATAGTTAAAACCAGATTTGAAGACCGTTTTGTTTCAAATTTGAATCGAATCATTCGTACATTCTTACACAATAATCATTTTACTGACTCAGAGGTACTCTGGTCATGTTGTGAAGCAATTAACTAGTTAATGTTAATCATAATAAATTGATGATTTAGTCGTGTACCACTGTGGCAGATGGCGGCTGAAGCAGGTGTGCAGTTAGCACAAGCCGTAGCGCATAATCTCGTAAACCAGCAGCATAATGGCACTCAGGTTGCTCCACTTGCTAACACAAGACGATTAATACCGAATCTAGCTCGTCGAGATCTACTTAGTGGTATAATCTGCAAATCATTTGTACTCCTTAAATTATTTTGCTACTTTACTGTTATTGTTTACGTTACCATATATAGTTTCAGATTCGTTTGATCTGGTGTTCCGGATTTGTCACTAGTTTAAATGTGTAATATTGACAATGGGGTGGAATGGTGATGGGAGTGGGAATGGATTTTGAACCCAACTCTCTTGGTGTGTTTGGAGTATGACCATTTGTGGGTTTGAAACCCGATTTGCGAAGTCATTTTGTTTAACCAAACACGTACTTAACTTGGGAATGAAACTCATTCCTCCATTCCCATACCGAATAACCAAACACTCCATCTCTTCCGTATGAAAAACCTTAGACAAAAACATTTATTGTTGGAGATTTTTAATTAATGTGATGTTAACCAGAGACTTTTGACCATATGGAAAACCTTTTTTGCATGGAAGAGTACAGATGTTTGGTAATGGGTTGGTATACACGAAATGGTTATTACTATGAAAAGTGTAATTATTTTATTTGGTTTCTCACTTTTATCACTTCTTAAACATCTTCAATGATAAAAAGCTATTATAACTTTGTTTTATTGTCACATCTTTTCATATTTCCACTTGATTGATATTATTTATGTAAAGTTATACTCTAATGAAAAAGGACATTTCAAAAGCTTCTTTTCTGAAGCTACCAACTCAAATCAGAAAACAAAAATAAAAAGCTTATATTGGGTTAACCATTGTACATGCTCAAAAAAGCTCTGATGGAATTGTTTCCTCAAAACAAACACTAGAGTGCGGTATGTAAAAACAAAATTGTAGGATCATATTCAAAGTTTCAAACTGGCCATATATATGCATTAGAATGAATGCTTCTAATAGATCAAAAAGTGAAAATAATAGATGAATAGGGTACTAACTAGCTATTTTCATTGTAACGACTACTTTAAAGGAGACAGAGAAGAATACATCAAAATTGGTGTCCCTCTATACGAAGCATCGATTAAATGCGACTGGAAAGCTGCTTACGCCATTCTTGATAAGAAACCGGAATTGGTAAGGTACTGTATCACTGAAAATGGCGAAACACCACTTCACGTTGCTGTATCTGCAAAAGGTCGTAAACATGCGGAAGAGTTTGTCAACAATCTGGTGGGTTTGATGAAAAAAGAAGACTTCGAACTTGAAAATGAAAATTTCAATACAGCCCTTTATTTAGCCGCTGCAGCTGGAAAACTTGAAATGGTTAAGATTATGGTAGGAAAGAACAGGAACGCATTGGTAATCCCTGGTAGTGGACAAATGATGCCATTGTACACGGCTGCCTTGTTTGGAAATTATGATGTGGTCAAGTATCTCTACGATAATTCCAAGGAGTTGGCAGATGATGGTTGGACAAATCAGAACCGTCGTTGGCTTCTTGAGAAATCTGTCGAGAACAACATGTTCGGTAAGCATTTTAGTATCTTGTTATTGCAATTACACAGTTTAGCTTTTTTGTGGTTTATCAAATTTTGTGTTCGTGTGCTATTCTGTACTCCTTGTTTTGGTGAGTAGTGTCAAATGAAAATTGTCGGCGATAGCCTAGACACAGAAACCATTGGGGAGTTATTTGTAGTAATTTACTTAGATACTTAATTCTAAGCTACTTATCCTACTGTATATACAGTTTATTCTTCTTCCTTATCTCTATTACCTATGGTCAATAGGTAAAACAAAACTACTACCTGTAAATTGTTAAATAAGTTCATTAATTAGCTTTTGGTCAGACAATACCTTAGATATTGCTATTGGTTGATCGTCCCAAATTTGGCAGTGTTTATGCTTTATCATTCTTGATTTCAATGTTAAGTTTTGTCGCTCTTGTTGTAACACTTTCCCTCAATAGATGACTGTTAAATCTTTTTAGATGTTGCACTAAAGATAGTGGAAAAGTATCCAAAACTTGGTACTGGGGGTGTACTCGCAATTTTGGCTCGAAAGCCAGAAGCATTTCCTGAAACAAAATCCAATTTCTTCAGTAGAATCATCAAGTCCGGTATATTTCTCTCCCAGATGCCTGGTGTTTACTACACAAATATCTAAATGGTTTTAGTCTCACTGTTTTTTGCAATCAAGTTACTAAAATAAATACAACTACATCCATCGTTGTTTTTACTCGTAGATATTTGGTATTGTTAATTTAGCTTCCTTTCTGGTTACTGTGTTCAGTTTCGGTATTCATTGGCTCAAAGGTGGGAGTTCATGAAAAGGAAAGCAAAGCATTACCACTACTAAGAATCATTTGGGAAAATATTGCAAAAATGCCTAAGAATGAAATTGATAAATTACTTAGAGGGCCACCAGATTCAGTTAAGAAAGACAAGTCTGCTTCTGGGAGGGTCGTTGAAGCTATCCAACTACAAAAACTCATTCATGAATATCATAAGAATTTATTTGCTGGATCCAAGGACATACTGAAAGCCCTGCCAACTGCTTCCGGAAAGGGAGATCAAGCTGTGCAACTAGAAAAACTCATTTCTGGACAACTTGTGAAAATACATGTTGAAACCCAGAATATAAGTGGAGGGCCACCAGATTCGAGTAAGCAAGACAACACGGCAGTTTCTGGAAAGGGAGATCAAGCTCTTGAGTTACAAAAGCTTATTTTTGAACATATTGTGAACATGCATGACGAAACCCAGAAGATAATCAAGAATAATGGAAAGGCAGATCCAGGTCCACTACTACATAAACTCATTATTGAACGTATTAACAGCATGGATAAAGAAACCAAGAAAATAATGAGAGGGACTGCAAAGGAGACATACTCTTCTCGGGTACTCTTTATTGCTGCAGAAATGGGCAATACTACCTTTTTAGTTGAACTCATCCGTCGATATCCTGATCTCATATGGAAAGTGAATGATAACAATCAGACTATATTTCACGTTGCTGTCAAATATCGTCATGAGGGTGTCTATAACCTATTGTATGAGATAGGCTCCATGAAGGATATGATAACTCCTCTTAGAGATGAACATGAGAATAATATGTTGCATTTAGTTGGGAAGATTGCAAAGCAAAAGCAACTAGAGGATGTGTCAGGAGTTGCTTTACAAATGCAACGAGAACTGTTATGGTTCAAAGTATACATCTTTTTCTTTTTCAAAATTAGTACTATAGCAATAAAGTAGTTTCTAACTATTCTAGTTTTTGTTCTCTTCTTTCTTGTAGGAAGTAAAGAATATGATCCCTCCTTCTTATAGAGAACGGAAGAACGAAGATGGTCTAACACCACATGAGTTATTCACCCAGGAACACAAAGAATTAGTTACATTGGGCGAACAGTGGATGAAAGATACAGCTAATCAATGTATGGTTGTCGCTGCACTTATTGCAACAATGGTATTTGCTGCAGCTTTTACGATTCCAGGGGGTTATGACCAAAATAGTGGTATCCCACTGTTGCGTTCGAATGCAACCCTTGTAGTTTTCGTTGTGGCAGATGCCATTTCCTTATTCTCGTCTTCAGCTTCCATTCTCATGTTCTTATCTATGCTCACATCTCGATATGCTGAACGTGATTTCTTGGAATCGTTGCCCAAAAAGTTGATGTTAGGTCTTGCAACTCTCTTCCTATCTATAACAACCATGACGGTCGCTTTTGGTGTCAGCTTTTTCGTACTTTACCGTAAGGGTTTTCTATGGATTCCAATTCTTATTGGTGTATTTGCTGTGATGCCAGTCCTCCTTTATATTAAGCTGCAATATTCTTTATTTGTCGATGTAATTCGTTCTACATACGGTTCAAGGTACCTCTTTAAGCCCACGAGACATGTTCTTTACTATAAAAACCCCAAGGTTTAACTGTCTCTTTATGAAGCAAATGGTCGGTTTCAAATGTGATCTGTAATATGTTTTTGTAGGTTACATTTATAGATTTTTCCTAAGATGAATATGTTTTGCTACCGTACTTGCTATTTATATACGATAACTTTCAAAATTTTCATTATCCTATGTACTGTTGGAACTTAATGTGAGTTTGGCAAGTTTTCAAAGAATATGGTACAAGTGGTTAATGCAGTAACCGTACGTACATATTGGACAGCAGATGTTACAAGCTGTCAAAGCATGAAGTTTTCATATGTGTATGTGGTGACTTGGTCAGCTAAAAGAAAGGAGAAGTGGGAGACTTCGAAGGCAACCACAAGTTGCAACCATCTCCACTTCCTCATATATTTTGGCCACAATAGTTAGCCATTTGGTGAGGATATACAACTATAAAAGAGTGATTTGTGATCCTCTTAAAAGGGAGAAATACACAAGTTTGTTGATCTCTGCTTCTAGATAATACATACTTGTCACCTCAAGTGTTTCTATCAACCGCCATTGACATTGTGTTGGGTCCGGACGCTAACGAAACTACCACGGGTCTGCATTAGTCCTGGGGTCATTACGCAAGAAAGCTTGTAGCGTATCGAGCGCGTAAATACCTTTAAGGACGGGGAACTTCTTCCGGTGCAAGACTCTTTACGGTGTTCAATCATTTATGTTCGATTGCTTCATGTTGCTGCGGTCCGGGCTTTGTTGCTGCTTTTCGGGTTTGTTTATGTCTTTCATTTGCGGTTGATATTGCTATGAATTTAACACACTTCGTTGTTGCTTGTGTTCAAGCCTTCATACTGCTACTGTTCGGTACTAATTTGGGTATGAGTGTCATATTCCTTTTCTACATTTATGTTATAATATTGTTGTACAAGTTGGTGCAACAAGATATGTGTTACGTATATTAAATACAACATGTACACATTGCCGAGTTTGACCCTAACTTTCTTGGAATATATTGGGCTACATACTGGGCTAGGTGCTTGCCGGCGAGGGGAACTGCGAAAGGTGTTATGCTTTCCTGGTTCTATTCGTACACTACTTCATCAAATTACGGGATATAATAAAGATCTTAGGCTCTTTTGTTTGACTTAATAAATATATAACTTAATTTAGTATGTCATTTAGGTATTTAGATATGTTTGTTTTTGACATAATGAGAAAAAAAAACATGTCTTAATAATTTAAGTCATGAAATGTGAATTTCCATATTAAGTCACGAGTTTTTCAAACTACTTCAGTCGATTTATTCAGCACATAAAATAAACACTATTATTTATTTACGATTTATTCAAAACATACATTATACATTCACACGGACACATTATCAATTCATAACTTAATAGGAGTAAAAGATGAGCCCTTAATGGAAGAAATATATACTCGAAGTCATTTAAAATTAGGAATGAATGACAACATAAGTACGTAACTATGATCGTTATTCTCCACATTTTGTAATTGAGACGAAGAGTAAAAAATACAACTTTCACACAGTTGGTGAAATATTAAACCATATATATTAACTGTTTTTTTCTTCCAATTATCATAAACACCTTCATAATTTTTTTGGTAACCAAAATAGAAATAAGTATTTGAAATAATAATAAAATTGCAATTACCACAATTAGATAGAAAAAATAAAATTCTTTTAACAAATAAACGATACAAAAAAACTTTAGTGGTACTGTATATGCTTAATTATATACACTTAAAAATAGACTTACTTCTCTTGGTTTAATTTATTTTCTATCTTAATCTCATCCGTTAGTTTTTCATATCTGTCAACAAAATTTTTAATTCTATATTCAGATTTACATTTTTAATTCTACACAGATTATATTTTCCGTAAGAAATCCAAAACTACAACAAACTTTTTGCATTGAAAAAAGATCCGTTTCTAATTCCTGTCGACACCACGCCACGTTCTTTTATTTTATTTTACTTTTTATTTATTTTCCCCATTAACATTTCTTCCCGACCGTTGCACATATAACCCCATTAAAACCCCACTCTTTCTCCACATTCTCTCTCACACAGTTACACAAAAACACACACGCACCACCATTGTTAACACTGCAAAAATGAGCAACAGCAGTATGGTAGCCAAAAGCCATTGGAAGAAAGCAGCTAACATCACAAAAGCACTCTTCTTCAATCGCTTCAACACTTCCAAATGGTCAGTTACTCAGATCTTTTGTTTCATTTTGTCGAAGTTTGATTTTACAAGTTTTGAGCCCTAATTTAATGATAATGTTAAATTACAGCAAAACAGCAGCTAAGCTGGCGGTAGCTCGGATAAAGCTGTTGAAGAATAAGAGACAGGTGGTGGTGAGACAAATGAGGCGTGATATTGCTTTGTTACTTCAGTCTGGTCAAGATGCTACTGCCAGAATTAGGGTTTGTTTTTTATTAAATTTTTGTATTTATTATTTCCATTTTACTTAATTAACTGATGAAATAGTTACTAGTATTAGAAATGATGGATTTCGTGGTACATTTTTTTTTTATGTATGGTAGTTGAGTACCGATGATTATTGTGTGATGACAAATTTAATCAGCTAAATGACAATTTTGTCCACTGGAAAATACAAAGTTTTATACGTGATAGTGTAACTGTGTTAATATAGGTAAAAGTGGAAACTTGGTTATTTGACGGACTAAAATAGAAAGGTGGACAAAGGTTGTGGGACAGAGGGAATATTTTATTTGTGGATTTGGAAATTAATAAGGTTTGTGTTTCAATTAGAGGTAGATTGAAAATGTGGAACATTGAAGTGAGCTGTTATGTTAATTTTTAATCTCTATGTGTTATACATCGAGAAGCTAATGCAATAGGTTGGTGAACAAACGTGCAATATGTTTATGTGTTTTCTATATTACCAGTTTATGCTGATAATGCTCTGCTAGATGCTCATATTAGTTGTTTCGGGTTTGCTGTGAGTTTAGTAGAAGTGCATTAGAACATATAGCATGGTTGTCTAATTTATAATTCTCTAAAGGCTAAATCCCTTTTATTGTGGCAAGAACTTTAGAAGAATCACATTTCTGAGGGAAGATAAAAGGTAACCTATGAACTCATCTTCTTTGTATCTTGAGTAAATTACAAACCTTCCTAGAACAAATATATGTCCTCACGACACCGTCAAAGAAATCATTATTGTATGCTTCTTGTCCCTAAAACTCACACCATTAATCTGAAACCTTTTTATCTCACATGTGACCCTCACATGCCATTCGCATAGGGTAATTGATGTAGATCGAAAATAAGATAACTAGATTAAACCTGTTGATTCCAATGAATACCAGGAAAATCTCTTCTAAACACGTTGATTCAAAACGAATACCGCGATTAGGTAATATTCAACTCAATTGTAAACGAAAATTGAGAGAAAATTCGATTTCTTCAACAAAAAAAACTAATTGTTCTGGTCACAAGATGAACCCTAAAAAGCCAAACAGAAAATTCGAAATGGGCCTAAAACATAACGGGTCGAACATAAAAGCCCAAAACAAAAATAAAAACATAAAAAGGTCCATAACTTCTTCTCGGAGTCGTTTTTGGGCTTGAAAGTTGGGTAAACCGCCAGGAGATGGGCCTCAATCCAAGCTTCGATTTGGCAGTTCGCGCGCATGAAACGGAGCCCTGTAGCCCAAGTTATGTATGTTTTCGTGAAGCCCTTTTCTTTACGCGATCTTGGGCCTCCATAAACAACAAGGCTCAATCTTCAACACTTGGGCCCGCATCAGTAATTCTGTTAATCTACTCACACTTTGTCTTCCTTTATCTTCAATAATATCTAAACTTTGTTAGGATTCTTTTAGCTTTTTCTACATACCATAAGGTAAAATCTAAGTTCTAAGTGTTGAACATGGTAGAAGCGCTTCAAGTTACTTGATATGATTTCTTTTTAAGGTTTCAATATATATTTTAAATGAAAACATTTGATGTTGAATTTAGATGATTCTTTTTGAAATGAGAAGCCAAATTCTCCTTATAGCTAACACAAAAATTTCTCTGTGTGAAGGTTGAGCATGTGATGAGAGAACAGAATATTCTTGCTGCTAACGAGTTTGTTGAGCTCTTCTGTGAACTGATCGTGCAAAGACTTTCAATTATTGCAAAACAGAGGTATTGCAAAATAAAAGATAAATATCAGTTGCTTGTAGATCACATCGATGAAACTACTCACTGTTTTTGGATCGTTTCTTGTAGGGAGTGCCCCGCAGATCTGAAAGAAGGGATATCAAGTTTGATTTTTGCAGCCCCTAGATGTTCTGAAATTCCAGAATTGGTTGCACTTCGGGATATTTTTGAGAAGAAATATGGCAAAGATTTTGTTGGAGCAGCTACTGATCTACGACCCGACTGTGGTGTTAATCGAATGGTGAATCTTTAGTATATCTATGACTTTGTTGCACAATTACTTTTCTTCGCTGCTTTATTACTTGAAGAATATGTTGAATATTTGACACTTGTCTTTTCACAGCTTATTGACAAGCTCTCTGTTAGAACCCCTGCTGGTGAAGTGAAGTTGAAGGTCCTAAAGGAAATAGCCAAAGAATACCAAATTGATTGGGACACAACAGAATCGGAAACAGAACTTCTCAAACAACCTGAAAAGCTTATTGTACGTCTCCATTATGCAACATGAATGATATACCCTAAGCGCACACTTTGTGTGTGAGTATGACTCAAATTCGTGTTATTTTAATCAATAAGGTTGTTCGTTTCTGCAGGATGGACCACATACCTTTGTGAGTGCTTCTACCATGCCTGTCAAGTCTACGACAGAGCAAGTTGTTCAGCCAAACAACTCACAATCTCGCAGGTAAAAAGTGAACCCCTTTTAAATAGAAGAAAATAGGGTAGAGGAAATTGATATACAGTACCTAAGTTATCAATTGTTTCGTTTATTATGTCAGATACTCAGGTAATGGTCAAAATGTCATGCATTTTTACGACACAAAATCAGCTGCTGAAGCTGCTGCAGAGTCGGCTAAAATGGCAATTGCTGCTGCAGAAGCTGCTGCATACTTGGCCAGCAAAGACTCAAACCAGTCAACTCAATCACATGAATACATAAATGGTTCGAATAATGGCAATAACTTCAATCCAATTTCTGGCAGTCCCACCATCAGACAGAGTTCTGAGATGTCTAGCGGTTCATCAGACGGTCCCAAGGGTCAAAGGAGATACAGTTACAACGCATCTGGTGTCAAGTTTGATGAGTCGGATTGTGATGAGCAACCTGAAATAGATTATAACAAGATGTGTCAAGAAGAAGACAGACCTACACGAAGACACACCTACAGTGCACCTCCTCGAGTTTCATCTGTCAAGTTTGATCAATCAGAGTCTGACTATGATGAGGAAATTGAGATGGATCATGAACATGATCGTTTTAGTGAAATGAACCAGGGTCCACCAAAGCGGCCTGCACCACCTGCACCTTCTGTGAAACAAGGCCAGCGAGTACATCCTAAACTGCCAGATTATGATACACTTGCTGCTCGTTTTGAAGCTCTCAAGCATCACAAATAGTAGGCCTATAAGATGGTCAAGGACAAGCCTTTTGGTCCATTATATAATATGAAAAGAAATCTATATATGGTAGTAGTTAAATTTGGATATGGGTTGGTAAAGCTTGCTGTCCTAACTTCCAAGTGAGATGTACCTTTGTTTTGCTTCTTTTGACTTTGATCATTCGTTTATTCTTTACATGTATCGCTATATTACCCCGTCGGGTACAAAATAAGTAAAAATGTCGGTATATTTTCATTATTACTGTTTAGTTATATATTTGTATAAAAAGAGCCATCAATCACATGCTTTTTATTTTAAGATTTCGTTCAATCTCTGACAAATTAGCCAACTTGAATGTTCAAATTGAGATAATAACGATGAGGGAAATAACACACTCCGAGAGAACGAGTACTTATTTTGACAATTTGAAGCCGTGCTATGCTTTTGGTCGATTAGACAAAAGACTAAACATTTTGACAACATTGTATATGCTACATTCTACACCTCTCGAGTGTAGGCAGTATCAATTTTGTGACTCTACTTTATGACGGTACAACAAAAAAAAAAACAACTACTTAAAAAACTTGTTTAGCTAACTTTTGAAATAGTCGAATTATAGACGAGGGAATGGTGTTATTGTGTTAATTGACCTTTGGTCTAAAAAGAGGTACTCGACAAAAACATGCATGAACAAATTAATTTTTCCAATATTTGCAACTTAGGCATCGTAAATCACAAACATGCGTATAGTGTACTGTATCATGTGTGTTAATACGCAAATCCTATCTCGTCACGTTTGCATCTTTTGCTTCAATAAAAAACGTAATCATTCTATCTTAGGGGTTGTTTACTTAAGACTTATCGAGCTGGATAATCTATGTAACTTATTCGAATAGATACTGGAATACACTCTATGTGTGTAAAATAGACTATGTTACTATTAAAAAGTGTAATAATTACACGCTACTAAAATGTGTGATATTAAAGGTTTTGAATCTTGTTAAATTATGACAATTATTTTATGTAAAATATAATAATAAAAGTAGCCATAATACATATACTCGTATACCTTAATATAAAAATAAATTTAAGTCGTTTACCGGTATACAAATAGATTTACGATTGTTGTTACTCTCTCTTTTATCGTTAGAAGTGTTCACTTTAAATTTATATACACTTTTACTTTTCACCAGCAAAGTATTATCATTATTCATTAAAAATAAACACCTGTAACGAGACTGCTAAGGGATTAAAAAACATCAAAACTTAAAAAGACACCCTTTCCGAGTTTCGTCTTCCTTATCTTTGCAGAGATTAAAAAACATCATAGCAAAGCAAAGCTAGCCGTTTTTCTTCAATCTGTTTTCCGTTGTTCAACTACGTTACGTACTTCCCTCTTCAATCGTCTTTTACAAAACCCCACCTCGTACGCTCTCTTTCTCATTTCTCATTTTCCATAATTATGTATACGTTGCGTTGCCATGTTTCATTTTATGCAACAATCTTGATTATTACTATTTCTCTCATAGTTTTTGAATTATTATAATTTTGTTCTATTTTGGCTAGTGTATGTTGTTAAAGTGCTTTACAAAGTTGTCTTTCTTTATTGGCTTCCGTTGGGTAGTTTTGGTCTGTACACCAACTGTTTGTTATAATGTGTAGCTTAACTTCATACTCTTGTTTATTTAACCCTTTATCATGGGTGATCAAAGGATTTAGTTATCTATATCTATTATCTGTAAAAGGATAATCTTTATTTATAAAATTCAAATGACTATGCCTTTTGCCTTTGTTTATCAAGCCGTTTTCTCCTAAAAAACATGTTAATTTACGAGTACCGGTCATTTTAAAGCAATAGATAGATTTAAAAGTTGGTAGGGTGTAAGTTACAAATATACCATGAATTCTATTCATTTACAGGACATGTTATGAAGAATAAGCAAGTCATTTTTTTCACTAAACAAATCCATGTAACTTTTGAAAATGGAAAGTAACCCGTCAAATATCAAAAACCAGAAGCAAATTCCATGTGAAGTTAGCAAATTGAAGTTAGCACATTGAATTCGTTCAATCTTGATAATGATCTATGTTCATTTTAGTACTGGACATGCCTGAAGTTTTGTGATTGTCTGTCAAAGCTAAAAAGTGACGTAACATTTTTTCACGTGTATTTAAGAAATATTGTTCCTTCATTATTTCATATTTTTATCTGAGTCGACAAACAATTTGCTTTGTATCTGTATGTTTCAAGGTCCAACTTTTCAGTTTATTATTTGGTGTTGATGTTTTTCCATCAACCTTGAGCTTTCGGAAGTTAGGTGTGCCGCCGAAGATGTCAACCAACCTCCGCCCATTTTGATCTCTTAAAGAAACCGTTTATTTCTTACAAGCAAAAACTGAAGTTGCCTGGAGTGAGAAATCTATTCGTCTGATGGTCAACACCTGGGGTGGTCATGTTCAATTATGCTACAAAACTTCCAAAGTTATTGAACGTAGAAGCGAAGGTAATTTACCATGGTCACTTCCATTATATAATAATCATTTGTGTAATTAATGAGATTGAGTTGTGGGAATGAGTTGATTAATTGTTTAAACTTAAAGATTATTACTCCATGCATGCTGGAACTTAAAGTGCTGAATGTCTTGATTTGAGCAGATTCATGGTCGAGAAAGTTCTATGCAATCTTTGTGTGACGTCTCTTGGGGATTCAGACCTGAAATTTTTTTTCTACAACAAGTAGCTCGAAAAAGTAGCAGGAACTTATTATTTAGCAGAAACGCTGGACAACGGTTAGCTCGATCTAGAGGTAACAACTCACATGACAATGCTTAAAAATTTCGTTTTGTTAGTCAATATGTTGCTGAAAACTCTAAGTTTCTCCAGTGCTTTTCAGATGAAGGCAAAATATTGAATGATCATGGAAGTGACCATTTAGTTTCAAAGCAGCTGATTTACGATTTTGAGTTTGAGAATAAGGTTGACTCTGAAGAGATAACCTCTACAATTAAGAAGGATACAGGTTCTTGTGGACCATTCGGCAGAATTTACCAGCCTACAGAGGAGCCCTGGATCCTCGAATCTTCTGCCTTATTGCAATCTTTTAGACCAGAAGATACTTCAAGTGGTCTAACACAGAAAGACAATATTTCAGTTGACTTTGAAGTCAATTCTTTGACTCACTCCACATGTGACCAAGAAAATACAGCGAGTTATTTCAACAGTAGGAGCTTAAAACCACATATTTCCGAATGTGAGTACCCTGTCGAGGAACCTTGGCTATTCCAGCCATCTATTGGAAATATCGGGATTTTTAAGGATGAAAGATTTCATAATCAGCACCCTCAAATTGCAGAAGCTATTGGTGATGGGGATTGGGACTCAAATGGAAATGTTACGAAAAATGAAGATGAGATTGAAGAAGTTCCAGAAGAGCTATCTTTGGGTAATGAGAGTAGGATAGATGTGCAGGAATCCATTACTAAAGTTATATTGATAAACTCTTCTTTATGTACCATGCAAAGGATTGCTGTTATGGAGGATGAAAAATTGGTTGAAATATTACTGGAACCTGTTAAAGATAATGTGCAATCCGACAGTGTATATTTAGGAATAGTTACAAAATTTGTTCCTCACATGGGTGGTGCCTTTGTAAATATAGGGTGCTCTAGACCTTCACTAATGGATACAAACCATAACTGGGAACCCTTCATATTTCCTCCATTTCGCAGCCACAGTAAGAAAAGAAAAAAACAAGCAAAAGTTAAAGACAGCATCCAGGACCATGATGTTATAGAAAATTCAGTACAAGATATGCTTGTACATGATGGAGAACATGACGTGGATGATGAGTATGATGACAAAGAAGTTAATGGCAAGATACGTTTACATCGGCGAACAGAAATTTCCAATGATTCAGATGAAAGTAAATGGGGCCTGGTTCAGAAAGGAACTAAAATAATTGTACAGGTTGTCAAAGAGGGATTGGGTACTAAAGGTCCTACGCTTACTGCTTACCCAAAGTTAAGGAGCCGATTTTGGGTATGCCCTGCTTTTAATTTGTTCTATATACTCATTTGGTGTCGATTTCAGCCCATTTACTTATGAATGGGACAAATTCGGGTGTTCTTAGTCTCGAGTGGGTGAATTTGGGGTGTTCTTAATCTCAGATGGGTCAAATAAATAAAAAGAAAGAAAAGAAATAGCTAAATGGGGAACTGTCAAACGGGTTGAAAGCAGCCTAAAGTTTAAATATAATACATGGAACCTTATAAATTGCTTTATTCCGAGATCGATATAATTATTGCAATAAGATTTTTTTTTGTTAATACATAAATTGCTTATTAAGATTTATAGAATAGCCCATTCCAACCCTTACCATAGCCTCCTGACCCACCCATATTACCACCTCTAATTGTAAGTGATATGCAGGTTCTGATGACTCGTTTCAATAGCGTTCATATTTCCAAGAAAATTTATGGGTTGGAGAGGACTCGGTTACGAGTCATAGCCAAGACTTTGCAGCCACCAGGGTTTGGTTTGACCGTAAGGACGGTTGCTGCGGGTCATACCCTGGAAGAGTTGCAGAAGGATTTGGATGGATTGCTCTCAACGTGGAAAGGTATTACTGAACAAGCAAAATCTGCAGCTCTTGCAGCAGATGAAGGTGTGGAGGGCGCCATGCCGGTTATGCTACATGGGGCCATGGGCCAGACTCACTCTGTTGTCCAGGACCTTTTTAATGATAAGGTAAAGTCAATAGTGCTTGACTTATAACTATAATTTTCGAATTGCTTGAATATTTATGGTAATCGTGCTCAGTTGGCTGTCTTTAGGTGAAGAGAATGGTGGTTGATTCCCCAGTGACATATCATGAGGTGGTATCCAGTAAATAATAATAATCCATTCTGATTTCTTATTTATTTTTTTAACAATCAATGGATCTTTGTATTTTCTGTAATTTGTGGTCAGGTTACAAGTTACCTTCAGGAAATAGCTCCTGATCTGTGTAATCGAGTTGAGTTATACAGCAAAAAAAATCCACTATTTGACGAATACAATATTGAAGAAGAATTGAACAACATGCTTAGTAAAAGGTGAGAAGCAGCTAATATAAGCACTATCGCGTGTTACCATTTTCTTGAGACAAAAAACTGTTAAAGTCGGTCATGTGCCATGCACCTGACGATTGTTAAAGGAACAAATGGAACTTTTCTTCATCTCAAGAACCTAAAACCATATCAGGATATAAATTGGAATAATCAGTGTATTTGTAAGAGATTTCAAAGTTAGCATCCAGCCAACATTGAACTTTAGTGTTGTAATGCCATAAGAAATTTCCATGTCTCTTTTATATTCCATGTCATCTTATATATCTAAATTACGATGGCATACACCTTTTGTATTGTAGAGTGCCACTCTCTAATGGAGGTTATCTAGTGATAGAACAAACAGAGGCTTTAGTCTCCGTTGATGTAAATGGAGGGCAGTGTATGCTTGGTCACGGGACTTCACAGGAGAAAGCCATCTTAGACGTCAATCTTGCAGCTGCTATACAAGTACGTTAACCCCAATTTCATCACCATTTCTAACCGAGAAACATTAGATATAGAGTATAAATGTTTTTGTGTGTGTGTCCATCATATTAATTGAAAAGGTGTCAACTGATTTCAGATTGCTAGGGAAATACGACTGAGAGATATTGGTGGGATTATTGTGGTGGATTTCATTGATATGCAGGATGATTGTAAGCCTATACTTGTGTGTTTGGTTTGATTTTTAAAAGATATTATATTTCTTTTTTGATTGCTAATGATGACCTTTGTACCTTCATAAGCTGCAATTTAGAATAACATTAAGTCACATTTTCATTTCTTCTCTTTTCATGATATCTTCCTTCAGCAAATAAGCGATTGGTCTATGAAGAAGTCAAAAAGGCAGTTGGCAGAGATCGGTCAATGGTCAAAGTCTCTGAGCTTTCTAGGCATGGTCTGATGGAGATCACCAGAAAAAGGGTATAATCCGTTAATATCTTAAAAATTAAAATAAAAACAAAATGGAAATGAGATGCCGCCTGATTTTATTTGTCGAAACGAGACTAGATGCTGCCTGATTTTAGCAGCTATTGTACAATTACCGTCTTTAGAAAATCTCTTTGGACTCTTGACAGGTGCGGCCTAGTGTGACATTTATGATCAGTGAACCATGTTCATGTTGCCATGCTACTGGAAGAGTTGAAGCATTAGAGACCTCATTTTCTAAAATCGAGCACGAAATTTGCCGATTGCTCGTGAGTAATTCTTCCAAGTGCATATGATTATCTCTACTCTAATCTGCTCAAAACTTGAAATGCCAAAATAATTATTTCATGCTCGTTGAACTATTCTTACTTCTTTACTTCTTTCTAGGCATCGATGGACAGAGCAGATCCTGGAAAACCCAAGTCTTGGCCAAAGTTCATTCTGAGGGTAGATAGGTACATGTGTAGTTACCTGACATCTGGTAAGCGGACAAGATTAGCAATCCTCAGCAGCTCCCATAAAGTATGGATTCTGCTCAAGGTATGTATCAGCACTAAATACATATCCCAATTGAGAAATGTTATCAGCTCCTAATGGAAGGAGGAAATATTCTATGTGATTTTGACTTTTGTAAGTCCATAGATTATTCTGAGTGTCGATTAGGAGGATTTAGCATTTCTCATCCTATGTATATTAATATAAGCTAAATTTTAGAACTATAATAATCTATTGTCAAATAATAATCTGAGTTTTGCAATGAGCAATTTAATTGTTATACATTTGAAAACACTTTAGGTGACTTTCTAGTTGTTTGCCATGGTCAATTCATTTGGCCTGTTTCCATTTTAGTCGTAATATGTTTTTGCCCATTTGACCTGTCATAGATATATACAACATATCCAGCTCTATTCTTACTTATTTCGATTAGATTCTGTTATATGCAACTGTTTTCATGTGGAAAGTGAGTGGTACTAAATGCTACTGGACTTATTTGATACATCAGGTTGCTAGAGGTTTAACAAGGGGTGCATTTGAGCTGAAGCCACTAACAGAAGGCATGGAACATGGGGATGACAATGATGATGATGATCAAGTTGTCATGCCGTTGTCACAGCCACCAGCGCCTATGAATACTTCCAGGCGGAAAATCACCATCTTTCCAATCAAGAAGTGGAAGACTGGTGGAAAATGAGTGATTTTGGCATTTAGACATCATCCTCTTTTTACCCGTTTGTGCACATACTGAAGAGGCACCGAGTGCCTTTTTCTATTCAACCCCCATTACAACATTTGCTGTTCTCATCACTTGTATGACACATCCATTTTGACCGTGTTATCAAGTAAAATGAATTCTCTTCTTTTTATATGTTATCAAATTAGAAAATAAGTTAAATAGTTGATGAAGAAAGCAAAAAACACCTTCATATAAACGTCACTAAATATTCCTTTAATTGCAACATTATCAGTTGATTTTTTTACAACAGGAAGGTCTCGAAACGTACTCACAGAAGAATGTGTATTCTAATGTTGTCAAATCATTGGATTATAAAAAATCAGACAAAAATGAGTAAGCAAGATGGGTCTATATTATATGATACAACAAACTGTGTGGGAGCACAAACTCTAGCAACATTTACAAGATAAAACATCCAAACATGTATAGGGTATTGACATTTGATCCAGTTCTTGTGTACTTGGTAATGGTTCCATTCTGTATATGCTTGTTCTTGCACAGCAAAAATTGTACAAGTTTCTGGAAACCCCTTTACTGAATGGATACACCCTTTCAGGAATAGATCTGCACGTTGATTTAGAGTATAAACTGGCAGGATGAAACAAACAATCAAGTATGATAACCGATTAAAAATTTAATCTTGTGTGGTATAGTTCCAAAATATAAATTCAGGCAAGTAACTGTGGGGATATTTATGTAAGGGTATAAAAAACTAACTTTGATCAAATGGCTATCTCAGGTAACCAACCTTTTTACCCAAGAAAAAAACACCAAAGTTTCAAGAGAAATTAATTTTAGGGGAATCTTCAAAGTTGACCGGTTTCCATGATCCAAGTCAGCTCCAATTCATCATTTTGAGTTTTGACCCATTTAAAAAATGTTAAAACAACAGCAGATTAACATTTCCCTTACAATTTCTTTGTTTGCTTTACATTTATTCGGAGTTTACCTAGAAATGTAACACATACCAATGGGCCTCATGTGTTTCATCTAGCTCCTCTTTAAAGTTTAATATACAAAATGCCGCCATGAAAACACAAGTTAATATGTCTAACCTCATGTATGGTATACGACGTCGTCTCACCAGCTCATTTGTAGTTTGATTTGTCATGATTAGATAACTACAAAATAATAGAGGAAGAGTGATATCTACTTCTGCTTGGATACTTTATTACAAGAAGTGCTAAATTAACATGCAAAAGTTCAAATTCATGAAAGGCAATAAAATCCCCAGGCAGTTGTGCAATTTCAGCTACAAGCATATGACCATCAAAACTAGTAGATTATATCTCATACTATGTAAGGATAAGAACCTGGAATTGAACTTCAATGCTTTCAGCATCCAAGTAGAAAGATGAATTAAAGTTCAGAAAAATTAAGAGTAACAGTAGTGTGCACAAACATTTAATGACGATTAAGAGACTCTAATTTGTATGAGTACAATTGTAAAGTATGTCTAAAGATCAAAAACGGAACATATGGATATTACATTACTGTTTGAAGACCAAGGCTCACCTATGAAATATAAGTAGGAGGACGAGAAATATTAGCAACATTAACAACACAGATAGCATTATGATGACGATCACATCAATCAACCTGAAAGAAATAAAAAGCATCAAATTTGGCAACTACTTTTCTCACATGCGTCTGTAACATACCATGCGTCTGTAACATGATCTTGTAGGTACTCAATATATAAGATGCCTGTCCAGACGCATAAAGCTGTTTCCTCAAATATGTACCACCTGTCAGTCATTACCCAAAGTAAACATATTGTTAAAAAAAGTTCCCTTGAGAAGGGAGGAAACACACAGACAGAGAGAAAAAAATATACACGAATCTTTTGTGGCCGTTTATATAGTTCACAGTTAACACAAAGCCTTCTACAAGCAGTAATGAAGCCAAAGTAAGTTATTCAGAGGAGGCAGCTCGATCTGATCAAGATTAAATTTAGTGCATCGTGTCTATACAAAATTTGGTAAATGATTAACCAGAGATAAATTTATACGGGTTCGGTTCTATGCAGGAAGTTGCATTCCTCAAAAATACAAAAATATAGAATGCTGCATAAAAGTTGGAACAGTAATCGAAAATAAATTGGTTATGTTCAGCATCAGTTCAAATTAATAAGCCACTCATTTAGAATCAAAACATCCTCATGAGTAGAGCTAGGTCCCTAAAGCTCCAACTACTAAGCCCTACATTCTACACATAAGAACCAACGAAACCAAATTGCAACTCATTCGATGCTGAGAAGTATAACACGAGAAGAAACTCTTAAAAAGACTCTAAGCTTCACTGAAGAAAGATATATTCACCCAGGTTAACAGGTACGATTTTAAAAAACACAAACAAATGGCCTATCTCCCAAGAAGGCACAAAGGTAATTACAATTAACAATGAGTCAAGTTTGGGTGAACTAAGAAATGAACCAAAACCAACTAGAAGGTAGTCATCCGATATAAACTGGAAACGTTTAGATTGAATAGCAAGTTAAAATTGTATGAATTGCGAACCATAATAATACCAGTTATATAAAAGGTAATAGGGACACTAGAGAGCAATTGTATGAAACAAAAACCAAAAAGATGTACACACCAAAACCGGCAATGGTTGCCCTGTCCTATGCAGGTTCCCAGCCAGACGCAATGGTGATCAAACTGAAGAACGCATTTGTTGCAATCATAACAGTGTTTTGTTCTTGGAGGCTGCAATAAAGTTACACTCAGACCATATATTTAGTTTAGATTACTACAAAAGTTTTAAGCGACTACTCTCTAGATACATCGTCTCAGTTATATATTGCCATATCAGCCATATTTAAATGTATTATGTATGTAAAAACAAAGATACAAAAAATAGAGATACCTGCACAATGTTACAGTACGTGCACGTGCACATCCTGAAAAACAATTAGAAGCTGTCACACTAGGAATCTTCTTTAGTGTAATCTTATTTCCATACGGTATAGGCAAAAGAATTATCTAATAAAGACTACCTGACAGATGTGCCACGAGGATACACGTCCATCACCAGCTCTGTCCAGTTCATTCTGTTATCCACTAAAACGTTTCCTCCCCATTGGTTTTCTTCCAATGTCACAACACTCCCATTTTTTGTTTGGAGCACGTTGTCTTTGCTTGATCATACATATAATTACAAGAACAACACCACAACTATTGGATAATATGTTTTATTCAGAAACGCAATCCACTAAAACTACCTTTTCACCTTAAATTTTTTTAATTTAAAGATGAAAAAATTAATATAAACAGGTGCTTACTTTGAGATCTCCGATGTCCTTAATGAGGCTGTCCTAGCCAAATCTCTCATCGCATCAATCACGTACCTAACATAGATTATTACAATTCAATCGTAATTCGTAAATATGAAACAATAACTTTATAAATGTATATGCCAATGCTTGTTATTATTATTTTATTACTTACCCTGGAGAAGAAGTAGATGTAAGAAAATACTGAAATATTGTGGCAACAAATAACAACAAATACACCACTGTATGCCTGCAATTAGCAACTGTTTCAGATTCCAGCCGAAATACAAAATCGAAACCTAACTAATTCGCTTAATCCCACACATAATCTTTTTAACTAGCATTAACAGAAACATCTACTTCTAAAATTCGAAACAACTTACTAAAAATAATTTGCTAATAATGTGTAGGTGACTGTGAGTGCTTACCAAGGCTGTTTCTTCAATTTCTCCATAAATTCATCGCCGACAATATAAAGAAAACCGATGAAAATAAGATGCAGCATCACTAGTGTTAGTTGCATACACAACGTAGATCTTCTAGCTGCAACCAAAATTACCCACACACGGACAACATATATACACACATTTCTATTGAGAATAAGCATTTATGTCTACAAAAACGAATAAATAGATTAAACAAATATACATATAAAATCAGCTGTAAGTATTACCAGGATCCGAGAGACATGGAAACCAGTTGAAACATCGATCAGAAAAACGATCAGATGTATCTCGCGACGGGATACAACAACTGATTATCATCATGATTTAAGTCAGTATTGGATTCGAACGAAAATTGATTGTTGCATATTTGAAACACTTGAGCTGCAAGTGTAAATGTGAGCTCCAAATGAATAATGTTTGGTGAACAGGGACCTGGACCGGAGAGCGAACAAGTGTTTATGGCTTAATTTCATTTTTAGTCCTTTGGGTTTTTGAGAAATGTTGATTTAGCACTCTTATTATCGAACATGTTACATTTTTTATACTTTATTTATAGAATGTAGTTATTTAGCCCTCAGAGTTATAGTAGTTTGACGGGTGGTTGATAATGGTGTACAAAACTAATGTATACTATTAAAGTTCATTTTTTAACCAAAATTAGTTGACAGTTTGATTGTGGTTGATAATATTTGACGGTTTTACGATGGTTGTTAGTTTTTCATAAAAGTTTGCAATTTTCTGATGACGATTAAACTCTTAACTGTAACTCTTAAGCCAATGTTTAGAAAAAACCTACGTACAGAACTATGAAAACTAGTATATAAAACCTAGTTATTAACATATGTTTATTTCATAGTTGCTTGTAATAACATTTTTGACATGAATAAAAATATTTTAATTGAATTAAGGAATTACCTTCTAAATATGAAGTTGATTCTATTAATAGTATCTAAAAACTCTATGTTGTAACATTACAAAAAAAAAATGTAATGTATGCGTTTGAAAAGTCTAGGTCGGTCAAGAAATGCTTCTAACGCATTATTTGTGTCCCAAAACAAAAACAAACCATTAACCAAAAAAGATGGCAAGTTTGTAGGATGATTGATCTCTCTCCCGTCACTCTCCTTCCAAATTCATCTTTAACAAAATCTGGCAACAAATTTCAATTCCCCCATCGTTTGTTCTTCATCGTTTCTGGGATAATAAATAATATTTGATAGATACGTACGGCAGGCAGGCAGGAAAGCAATCATGGATGAAACGTCGGAGTTATCATGTTCAGATAACGACATGATGAACCCAGCATTGACAATGACGACGCAAGTGTCCGCCATTTTGGTTTTGTCTCATGTTTTCCAGATTTTCCTCAAACCGTTAGGCCAACCCGCCCCCCTTGCTCAGATCCTCGTAAGTATGTCACGTCATCTTTTCTTCATTCATTTTTCAACTGCATGTTTTTATACCATTTTTTCGATCTATGACGTTTGCATGGCCATATATGCATTACATGATACCAGAATATCAATTTTGTGTTTACTTATATAAATTCATGCATTAACTTTAGTTAATTTTGTGTTCTGATAACATTAATTTTCTGATGTTTTCGACTATCCATGCCCTACATTTAATTATCTTGTGTTCTTATTCCATACTACAGGCGGGGTTTGTGCTAGGTCCGTCAGGTTTATCGAGATTACCATCAATACATGTCTTCTTCTTCCAAAATTTCGCCATTGATTTCTATGAAAGCATGGCATTATACTGCAGAATAAGTATCATGTTTCTCATAGGCCTTGAAATGGATATCCCTTACTTGATGAGAAACTTACGTCCAGCAAGCATTATCGCGTGTGGTGGTTGTATAATGTGCACAATCTTTGCAGCTGCTATTTCCTTCTTCGTATATGAAGAAACGGGATCACGTGGATCACGATTCACATTGGCTTTAGTCATCACAGTGATTTTAGCAAACACTGCATCACCAATTGTGTTTCGTTTGGCTGCTGATCTGAAGTTTGCAACTTCTGATATTGGAAGATTAGCTATATCGTCTTCTTTGATTGGTGACATGTATGCTGTGTTTATTTTGGTTATAATCTCAGGGGAGAAACATAAACGAACGGTTAATGGTTGGGCACTTATGGCTTTTTGTTCACTTTTACTTCTTGTGGGAATTATTATTTTCACTACACACTTGGTTAACTGGCTTAATAAAAGAAATAGAGACGAAAAGAATCTTCAAGCTGTAGAAGTGATGTTACTTTGTTCTGTAATTCTTGTTGCTGCTATGACTCTAGAAACTATGGGATTTAGCAGCATAATAGCTTGCTTCCTAATGGGGTCCACGTTCCCACGTGGAGGGAAATCGGCTAGAACATTGTTGGCTATTCTTACATATACAGTTCATAACTTCATCTTCCCGATCTACTTTGGTTACACGGGATTCAAAGCAGATACGAGTTATTTAAATGAGTTGAAAAGAATTGCTATTGTTGTCATGGTTATTGTGTTGAGTATCGGTGGCAAGATTCTGGGGACGCTTGCTGCTTGTTGTTATTTAAAGACACCGTTAAACGAAGGTGTTCTTCTTGCTTTTTTAATGAACATGAAAGGGCATGTTGATATTTTGACCTTAACAACAGCTTTTCAGAATAAAGTAAGTATTTTCTTTATCTTGATTTGTACTAATTTATTTCCATATATCGTTTTGCATGATAGTCTGTTGCTATTAACCTGCACTCGACATTAAAAAAGACTCAAGACTTGTTTAGTTGCAGGAAAATCTTATTTCCCTGAGAACTTTTCTAAGGAAAATGGAAAACTAGAAAACGTATTCAACTTTTGTGTTTTCTAGAAAAGTTCTCAAAGAAAACAAAAATCCTTGTTTTCCCTTTTATAGATACAAACCTGAAAACTGTCATTTATGGTTTCCTACATTTTCTATGATGGAAATTGAAAACCACATTTTAACATTTGAACAAGTTTACTAAAAAAAATTCAACTGAATGCACCCTTAATAGTTCAATTTTTACCTCAATGCAGGTGGTGAACAGTTCAATATTTTACAATTTAATGGTTTCCGCTGTGGTGATTAGTTCGATAATCTCAGCTGCACTAATCGGTTTCTTGGTGAGAAGAGAAAGCTATACAATTGGTCTCAAGCACATACCAATGGAATTTCATAGTCCTGAAAAGGAACTGAAACTGCTCTCGTGTGTGCATAGCCGCCACCCTGTCAATTCTATGGTAAGGCTCATTGTGTCACTAAGGGGGTCAGATAACGTTCCTATATCACCGTACTTGATGCATTTAGTAGAGCTTCCCGAAAAATTAAAGAAAAAATCAGCATTTTATGAACAAGAAGAAGATGATAATAGTGATGATGACGATTATAATAGTAATGATGTGGTGGAAATAAATGAAGCTGTTGATATGTTCATTGAAGAAACACAAATGATGATTCATCAAGTCCAAACAGTAGCACCTTGTTTGACAATGTATCTTGATGTTTGTGATTTTGCTGATGATATTCGGGCATCGTTTATTGTTCTACCTTTTCATAAACATCAAAGAATAGATGGGAAATTCGAGAATGATAAGGATGGTATAAGGAATACTAATCAGAAAGTGCTGCGAAATGCTCATTGTTCGGTGGCTATTCTTGTAGACCGTGGTCATACCACTACGGGTACACAGGCTGCGGGTTCTGAATCTTTACAGCAAATTGCAACTTTGTTTTTTGGTGGGCCAGATGACCGTGAGGCATTGGGGTTTAGTAAACGTCTTAGTACACATCATCATTCGAGTCTTACTATTATTAGGTTTCTCCCGACATCTGCAAAAGACCCTAATGCCGGAATTAACGTTTCCCAAAAGGAGGATGATGTCTTAGTGGGTATAGATCATCAAACAGAGATTGAGGAGGCTGACAGTTCTGCCTTAGCTAATTTTTATCACAGGTATAATAAACCAATTTATGTGCTTCATGTAGTATGAGTTGTGTCTGTGTCCAAATTTCTTGATTGTATGGTTTATGGTACTTCAAAGATGGCAAAATGTGAGGTTGGATAATGAGTCAAAATAAATAATCTTTTGTGATGAATCGAGTTGGGTTGGCTTGGAACACTTAATTTCAAAAACTTTAAACTTTTTTATGAATCGTTTGTGTGACACTGGATGATTACAAAAAGGTCAAACAGATCAAATATAGTCCAAAATGTTTCCTAATACTTATATTTCTTGAATCCCTTCATTAAACGAATCAGATGATTATTTTTTTAATAATATAGACTACACTTTAATTGGATACATTACCATATTTGAAAGTGGTTCTTTTTGACCCGGAGTTGTTTTGACGTGTTATCCAATATGCTCATTTTGATACCTGTAGTTCAAAAGGACTTCAAAAGCTGACAGGATAGGATAAGGTATTAAGGTTGTCTTGATGGCATACAAAAACGATGAGCACAACTCATTGGTTGTATTTTCAGGTACGTGACATCGGGAAAAGTAAGATTTCTTGAAAAGTATGTGGACAACGGGGCACAAACAGGGATGATATTGAGAGACATGGCAGAGACGTACTCAATGTTTATAGTAGGGAAAGGTGGCAGAGGAGACTCTGTATTAACTACCGGAATTAGTGACTGGGAAGAGTGCCCCGAGCTTGGTGTAGTAGGTGATTTCTTGGCTTCTAGTGAGTTTGATATTAGTGGTTCGGTTTTAGTTGTCCAACAACATAGATGATTTTGACAGCAGTTAGACATAATCTCTCGTGTTAAAAAGACAGCATAGCGTTGCACCAAGAATTGGTGACCAAGTGGTTCATAACTTTATATGATCTAAAAGGGAGAACATTTTGGGCATGATGTTGGTTAGTAGACACAAACGGAAGATGTATCATGGATGTGACATTTATGTAGTAGCTTCCGTGTTATAATTACTTGTTCGAGAAAGGGTAGACTGGTCTTTCGGATGGTGTAGTTGTTTGTATATTTGTATGCAGATGTAAGCTTTTTTTTATTTGTTACCATGCTATAAACAGTGAAGCCAAGGAAACAACTAATAGACCAGATTCAGTTTGAATGTACAATATAGAAATGACAGATGTAATTTCTATTCCTGTTAAATATTGGATTATGACATGATGGACCGCATTCATTACTATCATTTTTTCTGTGTTGCAATACCAAAAGAAAATAAGGGCACGTTGGTTGGTACTTTGGCTCGTTGTTAACTCTATTTTATGCTTCAAGTCTGTCCATCTTGATCATCTTTCAAAATCCTGCTGTTCAAATCTATTCAACCCTTCCATTCATTAAGCATTGTGCAGGTGTCGATGTTGTATAAACCCCTCAAGGCTACAAGTGGATATTCACTCGCGGAGCATAAATAGTATAAAAAGCATCCATATAAAAAGGAGAAGCAATATAAAAATGAATTTAGTAAAATTAAGATGCCGTGAAGTTCACTTAGAGGACAAAAACTTTCTAACTGCATCACTCGACTGGTGAGCAAAATATTTTTGCCTAAGAAATACATATGGATACCCAATGACAGAGAGAGGATGTGCTGGTTTAGAGAAGGAAAGTATTTCGTACCAAACTTGTTTGTTTCCATCCATCTCAATTGAAAACCGCTCTTCTCCAGACTGTAAATAACAATACCTCAATGAGTAAGTTGATTCATAAATCTTAACAACTCTAAATAGTCTACTATATCTACACAAATAAACAGTAATATGAGATTATTTCTACTGCAATTCCACGTAAATTTTCCAATTTTATTATCTATCTTCTTCATCTTTTTCTTCCGTGAAAAAAAGAACTTTCTTTCTTTCTTTCGCTCTATTAAAGAGCAAAACCAGAACTAAACAAATCCAATAACATACTTCTCTTTCAATATTTACTTCAAGCATTCAAACTAAATTCAAAAACAAGTCAATGGAACCATAGAAAATTTCAGAAAGGTCAAGAACCATTTCTGCTGCAAACCTTGAATCAGTTCACAAAATGAAATGGATAAAAGATAAAAATCAAAAAATCAAGACTTCTACTTGCTAGCTTTGATAATCAAAACAAAATGAAAACACTAGATACACAAAAAGAGGAAACACAAACCAGTAAGTGTCCTCTGAGAGTGCCTCCACCAAAACCAAAAGACGCAGCAGCCGTTTTACTGCTTCTAGTTTCATTAGCATAAATGATCTGCAAAGGCATCCTGAGCCATGGAACAAACTCCTTCACACAAGCACAAAACTTCACCCCATTTTCAATTGGTGTCTTTGGATCAACAAATGCCCAACTCAATCCAAAATGCCTACCGAAAAACAAGTCAACCACCCTCAATCGTATGTTACTAAACCACAGTTTCTTTTTATGTATCTTCAAACTATGACACCAAAATGTAACAAAATTTCACCGAATTGACATTGTATGCAATGAACTTCTTTTGCTTACATTTGGAAGTTAACAAAATTTTACTCCATTACACATGTATGAAAGTATCCTTCTACGACAGGTAACATATTTAGGAAACGTACACAGAAATGTATCCTTCTAATATACTTATATCTATTCTATGCATTAAAATTTAAAAGTTAGTACCGTTTAATGTACCGAACTCTCAATTCTTTGATATTGTATATAACCTTTAAACTTTTTATTTTTTTAATTTTGTACTGTACGATTTATGTGTGACACCCATATTGCCACATCACATGTCTACAAGTTACTGGGGATGTTAGCTACATACAATAGTAGCAAAATGAAAGTTCATTACATTAAAAGTTAAAATCGAAAGTCCAACACATACAAAAGAAAAACGGTGATGGCCGGATACAGTTCCAAATAGTGTGCCCTATTTAGGAGAGTTCTTATTAATATGTAGACAAACCTCCATGTTTGGAGAGCAGTTTTTCCTTTTTCATAAGCATCAGAGCCTGAGCCTACCAAAATTTTAGAATGATTAATTAAAAATCCATCTTTTGAAAGCCCTTTATCTTCTTTAAGCATAGATAATGGCTTTGCAGTAGCTCCTCTGTATTTACTGTCATAATTAAAGGTACCTGACCTGATGTATAAATATACACAGTACCAACAACTGAAATTAGGGTTGTTTTTGTGAATTTAAAGAGAGACACAAAGTAAACAGAATAGTGAATTGAAACTAACTTGTTAATGCAATCTTTCTGGTCTTTGAGTGAAGGGCGAGTCCAAGATAAGAACACCATAATCGAATGATCACAATTACAATTTTGATTGCATTAATCGAACAGCCAAACTCGACTAGTAAGAGGGTTTAATTCGACTTTGGACGACGTTAAAATCAGTTGCGAGTTGCGGGCAAATGGATCAGCAATGACAAAGAGCTAAAGGGGTCGGGTCGGGTCTAACTGGTCCAACTCCTCTTTGACGGCGGCCACAAATGGACTTCGTTATTAACCGATTAAAACGGGACTTCATATTTGTCACTAATCATTTACTAAACGAAAATCAAGACATATCACATTTTCTTCTCTCTACTAGTAAACCAAAATAGCGAGGAGTCCTTTTTTTTCTCTTTTTCTTTTTAACAACTGGGTTATTATAGAATTATTTTTGATGGTAGGACTATGAATCATAAAAACGATATTTTTATTTTTTAATTTCATCGTACGTATACTTTTTGTAAAATATATAATACCAATATTATTAGATTTTATTCTCTTAAATATAAAATTGATTTATATGTAAAACATATATATATATATATATATATATATATATATATATATATATATATTGGATCATGTAAAATTAAAGTTATTGTAAAAAGGATAAGAAATAATTAAAAAGTGACACGTGTTCTATTTTTTCCTTATTTTTTTCTCTCTCAACCCCTGAATGTTTCTCTCTCCTCCAATGCATGTCATGTGTCCCTATTTTTTCTCTCTCCAATCCCCTGATTGTTTCTCTCTTCTCCCATAAATGTCACATGTCATTTTTATATTCCTCCTACCCTTTTTACAATAAATTTCTTTTTACGATAACCAGACTATATATATATATATATATATAATACACAACTTAAAGTTGTGTATCACAATATTTTGATGTGATACTATATATAATATTTATCATATTTAAAAAAATTTATGTCATCTTAAACAGCATAAAATTCTAATAACTTTAATATAACTTTTTATCAAAAAAATAAAAATATGAGTTCCTACTATTCCCACCATAAAAAGTGTTCCTATTTAACATTCCCCTATAATACTCTGTATCATACATACCTCATGGTAGTATCAATTAGGGTTGAGTAGAAAATCAAAATAATCAAATTGTGTGGTTTGATTTTTGTATTTTGATTCACCAAATTTTTTTGATTGAACTATAAAAAGTAATATTGATTTGGGTATGTATCGGTCTAAGGTGTAAACGAGGTACGCGAGTTAGGGCTCAAACTCACCCCGTTTAAAGTCTAAGAGACCGAGTTTAAGCTCGATTCGTTTTTAGTTTAATATGTAAAATACGAATTCGACTTGTAAGATATTTTACAAATCGAACTCGGGTCATTATTCATTAGTTACATATAGTATTATTTTTTTTACTTATTTTATTTTTAATGTAATTTTAGCCATATATAATACACTAACATTTATTATTACTAATATTTTGAATGCCATGTATATAATACTTCATTTTGGTTATGTAACTATTATATTTTATTATTATAAAAAAAGCTATTTTGATGAGTACGGTTCAATTCGACCCTTCTTCAATTCGACCCTTCTCCAATATTCAATTGTCTTTTTATGAAATCGTGAAGAGTTGGAATGAAATCATGAGACAACAATTTTCATAAAAGTCCTTACTTTTACGCTCCACAAGAACGTGCTAGCGTTGAGCGAATGATATTACCAGACTAAACCTACAATTATTAGTTTATAAAAATTACAGCGTACAAAATCAATAAAAAAATTGATGTCATTATTAAATACAAAATTATTTTAGAATAAAAATTAACGCTATATTAGGCCCGTGAGCTGTAAAAGAAACACGAGTTTGTTTATTAAACGAGCTTCAAATGTATTGTAGTTTGAGGTCGTCTAAACTAAACTCAAATCAAACTATTAACGGTAACTCATAAATGATTTGACTCACCGAGTTTCACTCCCTCCTATTAGTCCCATTCAGGGATGGCAATCATCATCCAATTCAGAGGATATTCACCAGATCCATCAATTAGTAATGGATATGGACGATCTAACTGGATGTATCGGATATGGATATAGATGTGGATGATTAGTTGATCGGATATGAATGCTAAATTGTCATCCACTGACTAATCCATTATCATCCGAAATACATACATACGAGTACAAGTATACATATAAATTTATATATGAGCTACTCCCTCCGTCCCAATTTACTTGTCCAGTTTTGACTTTTGGAGTCTTTCATTTTCAACTTTGACCTTAAATATTTTTGTTTTTGTTATATGATATTTCATTAAATTTATACCAATGAAAATACATTTAAAACTCAATCCATTCATATATTTTACCTCAAATATTATATAGCACAAATAAATATATTCAATGTCAAAGTTGAAAAAGAAATACTCCAAAAGTCAAAACAGGACAACTAAATTGGGACGGAGGGAGTATAACTTATGAAATTTTTAATGAATATTAGTAATTTTTTATCATCATTTTCATTATATATTATTAGTAAATCGAAATGCATACATCGCTAGTTATAGTATAACATCACTTTGCTAATTTCATATAATCACCGTACCAACCGGTGATAAGCATTGATCAACACATGTCTAGCAACACAAAGAACAAAAGATAAAGTATTTTTAACTTTTCAACTACTATATATTTTGTCGGTATTTTTAACAATCTATGTTACGGTGATCATAATTTTATACATTTTTTTTTATATCCAGTGGATATCCATTGATCCGATTCATCTACCGGATATGGATGTGAACGGATGATTTCGAATTTAACTAAATATGAATATGAATTTGAATGAAAAATAATAAATCGGAGAGCTGAGTCCCATCTTGACTTTTATATCCAATAAAAAACATTATCTTTACCTTATTATTTTATTTACTATATTTTTTCTAAAAGATACTATTGACAAATTATTTAATCATCATCTGTTATCAATTATCAAAATTGTTATAAATAGTAATATTTTTTTGTCTTTACCCCATCAATTATCACAAAGTGTTAAGAATAAGTTTTTTTCTTTTCATATAATATCAATTTGATAAGTCGACAAAGACCAAAAACTAACCGATTTGACAATATCAATCAAGCATGTTTTTCTAATCTAAGCCAATAATAATCAAACCAAACATTACAAATTTACAGTTTACCTTTCTCTAAATCGCAAACGCTCACACAACATTCATAAGTCGGTATAACGCCCATATAACATTTTCAGGTCGATGTTTGATTATTAACATCATACTCTATATTCGTAACCAATTTACAACACCATAAAACACTAACCAAAACAAGAACTCGCATTGTATAATTTCACAACATATTGCTACGAGATACACCTCATGGAATACATGGCCACCGAAGAATCAACCACGGGCGTATCATAAACCCTACGATAATCGCTCTCTAAACCGTAATCCATCATCGGTCTATATTCCAAATCCTCATCATGGTCGTACACAAATTCCGGAATCTCAATCGCATTCCTCCTCACATGGTCCCACAAATACGCTAATCTCGTCACATAGTTCAATTTCGCATATAACCTGCACCGTATTATTATTATAATAATCATATAAACCAATTATTAATCACCCATGCTTCACTCTTGTACCATACGCATTACCATATGTACTATTAACTATTTTGAATTATTCACGTACCCGCCGGTGAAGATGAAACGGCCAAAAGTAGCGAGAAAAATTCTGGATTGAAGATCCGGATGAACGAAATAAACAGTTTCGAGATGTTGTTTGACGGTGATCGGAATTGCATCGTAAACTGCTCGGAGAGCTGAGATTCCGGGGAAATTGTCGCTTTTGTGAACGTCCGTGTGAATATAAACGATCACGAAAGGTCTCTCAAGTTTGGGGAATATTTTCACTTCCAGATATTTTTTCAATAAGTCAACGTTCAAAATCTTCGCTGTAAATTCACATCAAAATAACGAATTGGTAATAAGATGAAATTAAGAATTATATTACATGAAAAAAATTAAAAACTTACCTGGAAAGTTTTTTCCGATGACAAGTAAGATCTTACGGCCGCGTTTGTCCCTGCCTTTGATTTTGAAAAGATTGAGTTTGTGAATGAGTTTAATTTGATCAGGGGATGCTTCTTCTTCAGGCATGATGAATGGAATATTAATATTTTGATTGATTGATTAAGATAAAAGATTGATGATGAAGATGGAGATTGGATTTGATTGTATTTATATTTACATTTTGGAATAATTAATGGAAAGTTGAAATGAAAGGGATAAAAAAGTGGATTGAAGAAGATGAGATGGAATCTGATCCGACGGTGATTATGCGAATGGAATATTCGATTTGACTGAGTCGAGTTTGATGGGAATGGCATAAAAGTATGGGTATCGAGTTTCTACAGTTTTTTTGAGAGATGTGCCACGAGGGTTGATGAATCTTGACCGTTGATGTTAGGTCGGGACGTAAGGGAAGGTTTAATCACTTAATTAATGGACTTTTAGGGCCCATCACCCATGGCTTCATTCAACAATAATGCACTCCCATAGATCCCATCCGTGATTTCCGTCTCCTAAAATGGACCAAATAAAAGTATTTAACAAAAATTACTACTTGATTAGTACTCCAGTTTAACCATGTGATTATGCAAATTGCAATATTATTGACTTCTTTTTGCAGTAACCTTTCTATCTTTTCGTATCACATGTTAAGTTGCATTCTAAAAAGGTGAAAGCAGAACACAAACAGGACTATGGTTTGGCCTGGTAACCAAAAGTACCGAGTTTGTTGCTATGTTAACATTATCCCAAAAACTCACCTTTAGTTCTAAAACTCAGTATTTTATGTGAAAACTGCAAGAAGTAATCATACCATGTGAAAATGAATGCAACGCAGCATGTAATTATGATACTTGCTGCTGAACAATTCTGTTGGAACTAGGGACCATTGATTAGAAAGTTTTAAACACGTAGATACATCTCAGTTTTAGGTCTTAGTTCATAAATATTGCTCAAAAAGCTTGAATTTAATATCGAACTTGTTACTAAGATTGTACGCTGTGATGGTCACTTCGATCTATATATCGAGCATCGGCATTAGTAGTGGTAGGTGAATTGTGAAAAATCCCACCTTTATATCGTTGATGTTATAGACTCATAGTCACCATGTGATCTCACATGTATTTCTCTAATAATTTCATCATAATCTATCTATAGTTTCGTTAAGAGGATGAGGGAATAGGTGAAATTTGAGAATTGTGATTGATCCCACATCGATGGGAGGATAAAGTAGAAAGAATGAGTAAGTATTATAAAAAGAGGGGTTGGGGCAAGGGGCAAAGGTATCTTTGCGCTTGGGGCAATGACGCAGTTAATGAGGTATTAACCGAGACGCGTCAATTGCTGGTTGAAAACTATTTCCAAACCCCCTCCTCGGCTTTGGCTTTCGCCTTGGCCGTCGAGAATTTCTGGAAGGACTCCCTTCATCGGGTAAAGTCCTACTAATTTCTTACACTAAGTTTTCTTTTTATTACTTCACAAATATAGACAAAAAATTAGTATGAATTTGTTTCAGCAATCTAAAAAATGCGTATCTTATGTTTGCTCCCCTCTTTATTCCAATTTATTAGAGCCAAGTTGGAAGTGTATGCATTTGTATCATTCTGTTGCTTGAACTACATGTTCTATGCTGCTGCTCCTTAACGTAACCAGAGGCTGGTATATTGATTTGCGAGAATGGATAGTAGATTAGATAAAGGCTCTTGCTACTTCCCACGAGGGGAGGAAAGTCAATAGCGTAAGTTAAGTTAAACATTGTAGATCGATGGTAGCATTCCACTTCAAATGTTACGGTATTTGGTACTTACATAAATTACGGTATTCGGTACTTACATAAACTTTTTTTTGGATGCATTACTTTTGATATGGTACCGGTATTTTTTTGATTTGGTACCTGGTCCCAGTATATACAGTTCTATTTCTTGCCAGTATATACACACGTGCCGTTGAATTTGTATTTGATTATTATAATATAACTATGTGTATACAATAAAATTCCAACGTTTTACATTATTTAAAAAAAAATTTGAGTGTGTTATGAGTAAACTTTTAACCGAAACCAAAATAAATCAAACAACCTCCCACTATAAATGTATTTAATTATATTTAACGAATTCAAAAACATAAAGAAATTAAAGAAGCTAACAATCATAAACGGTAAAATTATAACACGAATGGGCAACTATATTATTTGTAAGACCCTTTTGTAATTGAAGCATATAAGAAATTCCAAGTGAGGCATATTATTTGTATCCAAGTGATATTCACGGAGAATAACTTGAATGTATGAGAAGTGGATTTTTAAAGAGTCGTTATTTTTCACTTTTTTGTGTACTATATTTTGAAAATATAAGCATGCTGATTCTTTGTCATCTTTTTATTTAAGTTACAATATTGGTTCAGTTTGGTATTTGGGTGGTGTTATATTTTTGTGTTCTATCACTTTTTACAGCCGAAAATTGTTCACTTTTGTATTGTTATATTTCTGGTACGAAGCGGGTATAGTACCACTTTTTACCGTACTGGTACCGGTACCAAACCAATTCAATTAATTGGTACGGTATTCGGTACTCACATTAGAGCCAAAAAGAAAAGCAGTATCAACCGGTTTGGTACGGTACAATACCGATTTCGTAGCACGCTCATCGTTAATGGAAATAAATAAATGATCTAATTAACTAGTCAATAAATTTTTTTGCCACAACAATTTACTGTAATACTTGGATATCAATTGCAATGGTGTGTTAGGTTGTACTTATAGTCTTGTATGTTTATACTTTTGACGATAAACGACCAAATACAAAAATGTAGGATGATAGAATTTCAATTCAGAGCCTATATCGTATATACGAATAAAGGATTTCATTCCAAACATCGGGAACTCCTGGAAGACACCAATGTGTACAATCCGCGTATTTGATGGGGTTTGCCAATTCTGCTTCTGTTGGAGGAACCCAATGTCTTTTGTAGATTGTAGGATGTCCGTCTTTACGATACTCTGAAAGTTGTGTTATGTTCAATATTTCAATCTTAAAACTTTTCGTTTGGAGATCTTGTACTACAGATTCAACGCTTCTCATTAGTTCGGTATGTGTTGATTGTCCCCAATACCCGTCTTTCAAAATTGGTTCCGTTTCATTGAAGCAGTTTTCTCCCATAGCTTTCCCCCAATCCTGGCCACTTAAAACATCCATGAAGGAACATGCTAAATTAGTTAGTCGAAATAAGACTGATATGGAAAAATGAATTAAAACAAGTTATGTATATATTTATTAAGTTAAATTAACGAGCGAATGCATACTTTTGGTGTATAGGCGAGAGGCTTGTAAAGAAAATCCTAGTCTTTGCACGATTAAGGTGAATGTGCAGCCAATTTGACCATGTTGCTAGAGCCATTTCATATCGTCTTATCATTCCTGATTCGACGTAAGTTCTTTTAGGATTTTCAGTAGATCCCCACCTAAAAACAAACTTCTAATATTAGAGTCTATACACAAGGTAGGTATCAACAATATATCATACTTACAAGAGAGTCATATTAGGCAGAAGCCACCACGCGTACGAGTCAAATATCAGCATGTCAGCATCAACCCATTGTTTGGCATGCTTTTCAATGCTCTCAATATTTATGTTTCGATCACTTACACGGTGTTTGATTGGATTGTCGCAATTTGATTCTACCAACATTGGTTCCCAGTAAAAATCAATGGAAGCATTGTATGTCTTTAATGTCACATGTGATCAGTCAAATAAACTTAGAATAAGTTGTATGTTGCACATATTTAATGCATTAAGAATGAAAACTATTGACTTACAGATGCCCTGAAGGAGGTTAATGAGCCATGCCATTCTACAACCTTATGTGATGGTTCAGCGATCCATGAGTCGATAAGGCAAATGAGTGAAGTCCAATGGTTATTGCCTAAAGAGTCCCCTACAAAAACAAGTCTTTTGTCCCTTAGTTGCTCCAGCAATGCTGTTCCATTGAACCTACAATTTCAACCCCAAGATTGGTTAACTGTGCATCTCATTGCAACATTGTTGTTCAACATATATAGTGAAAGAAAGAGGGAGGGATATAACTAACCGAGGAAGGTCACAACCATGAGGCTGCCATCTCCAGAACTGATACTCGAAATCTTTTCTTCCAAATTTTTCACACGCGTACGCATATGCCAAGAAAGAACACTCTTTTTCTCTATACAGAGGTCTTGATATGTTATCATAAACCCAAGTTCCACTGAAAAGATCACAACTTTGTATATCATTTGAGTGATTCTTTGCCATTTTTGCTTTTTTAAGTATGTCAAATCTTATTTCTATGCTACAAAAGTAAACAACTCCCATTATCACTCCCATAACAAGCATGAATCCTACAGATAAATGATACCCATGGACCAATTTTTGTATTTTCATATCCATTCCCTTTTTCATGGATCTTTCCAAACTTTACCCTATCCCCTTGATCAACGATCTTGTTATTCGAGAGTGGATTAAACCAAAAAAGAAAGAAATTACGTTAATTTCCAAGAATTTGAAGAAAAGGAGACTAGCAAGTAGTCTTAATATTGATTAGCTTGGTTTTTATTTAACTTGTCAGTTGATCCCCAACAAGATATATACAATCATATCAATGTTTCATACTATAATTTAAAAACATAGTATTAATTTAATTTGTAAAAACAGGCATAGTATCTTTGAATCTTGAATATGTTATACAGTACAAGTTTTGGGCTCTTGGTTATTAAATAGCATATGTGAATGTGACACAAGTCTAATATAATATTAGTTGAAATCAAAATCTTTTAAGTTAAATACTAATAACATTAGTTTTTAAGAAAACTATGGGTGCTTTTAGTTACAGAAAACTATCTTCATTTTTCCTTTTTCATTTTCTTGAGTTTTTTGTCCTTTGAAAAAATAAGAAATTTAAAGAACGCGTTTAAATGTAAGAGATGGAGTTTTCATTTTTCGAAATAGGAAGGTAGAAAAACTTAAATCATATACTCCATTTGTTTAGATTACTTCTCCGGAAAATTGTAACTTGAACACGTTTTCTAATTTTTAATAGAAAATTTTCTAAAAAAAGAAAATTGGAGTAAGTAGTTATGCACTCCTTAGAAAATGTGGGTTTTTCTCTTGATTAAAAAAAACTCCATCCTTGTTGTATAGTGTTATCTTTAGGTTCATAGCTAATAACCTTTTTAAGTTAATAGATCACATGCAACCCATGCAAGGGTTAAAGTATCAATTTTCATTCTTTCTTAGCTAATATACACCGGTAACAATACAAATAATTTGTTCTTTTTTTCTCCAACCCAACTATATGCTCTTAAGTAGCAACTCTGCAGATAATATTAGAGTAGTTGGAGTGAGCAATAGATATATACCCTCATGTGCATGGCATGTGATCTGAGTTAACAGAGCGTTTAAAGGGACGTCTGATACACCACTAGTGGTATCTTTCAGCGGCATACTTTTTAGTTCGGGTGCGAATAACGGTTTCACTCGTCGGCAGCCATAGATAAATACAATTATGTTTTCTAAGTACTTGATGTCTAGTTTCACAAGAGTGATAATCGATCATTGGACATTAGCATTGACGTTAATATGTTATTTTGTAGGCATTTTTCCAATCGCGTAGCTAGTACATTAATTTTTATTTAGATGTAATTTTGAAATGAGTAATCTACTATGTAGCTAGACCTAGAAACCTGATGTTGTAATTGTCCCACATTGGTCATGCATATGAAATGAAAAAGGGGGGTAGGTCTTATAAAAGAGGGTTAAGGTGTATGATAAAATTATCTTTGCGCTTGGGGCAATGACACAGTTAATGAGGTAATAACCGAGACGTGTCAATTGCTGGTTGAAAACTATTTCCAAACCCCCTCGTCGGCTTTGGGTCTCCCTTGGCTGTCGAGAATTTCTGGAAGGACTCCCTTCATCGGGTAAAGTCCTACTATTTTCTTATACCAAATATTCCAATTAAGAAATTGTTTTCATACAAAACTTCAACACGGACCAAAGATACAAATATGCAACAAAAGCTGAAGCTAAAGCTGAAGCGTTTGGTTACAGCCTTGTGGCAATGGAGACCCAAAGTAGAGTATAATATTTCAACATTATCTATATTGTCAACATCACAAGGTTACTTACCTCATTGTTTATGAAACAACTGCTAACAAAGTACGGTACAGTAATAACCTAGTAGAATGTCCACAAGTAGGACACCCGTACGTACTATAACAAAGCTGAAATTTCTCGATTTATTGTTCTACATCGTACATAATACAACATGAGGTTTTGTGAGAATACAACAACATTGTATCAACTCAACAAAACACTACGGAAAATTTTCATCCCAATTATACGCATATATGTGAAATAGGGCTTTCACATGTATACAACAGCAATGTATCAACTCAACGTCCTCTGTACATTCATCATGATTGAATATTGCCCTCGGCCTCGGCCTCAGCAGCTTGTTTAGTAAGCTCTGCTAGCTGTTCACTGAATTCACCAGCTTCAAATCCAGATGCTTTAGTAAGATCTGGAAACTCTTGATATCCCTATAATACCTGGAGTCCAGTAAACACGTAATGCTTCATAGATGGAAGTTATAAAAGCTTTTCAAGAAGTGAGGAGTGCAACGTATTATATTTGCTAACATTTATACAAAGTCTTAATCAACATATCTTTTTAGTCCATAAATTCTTGCAATTCAGCAATATATAAATGTGTCTTAAACAGTTAACTAATATGTATGACAGGCCAAACATTGCTTTTATTTCAGCATGGATGGAGTGTGAATATCTAACAGAATTCAACTTCGAAAACTTACAATTACTAAGAGAAGCCGCTAAAATAAGGGCTACATGTACACACAGATGATAAATTTACTTCTGTTGTGAAAAATGTTTAGTGAAATTTGCAAACGTTCAAGTAAAAAACGTTCCAACAATGAAAGAAGACTAGCAAATTTCCAACCGTATAGTACATTGGTTTTTATTTATGTCTAATCTTGAAATGAGTAATCTGCTAATGTAACTAGAGCTAGTAACCGGATGGTTGTAATTGTCCCACATTGGTTTGAGGATATGAAATGAAGAAAAGGAAGGTAATATAAAGTGAGGAGTTGGGGTTCCGTTTGAATTATCTTTGCGCTTGGGGCAATGATGCAGTTAATGAGGTATTAACCGAGACGCGTCAATTGCTGGTTGAAAACTATTTCCAAACCCCCTCCTCGGCTTTGGCTTTCGCTTTGGCCGTCGAGAATTTCTGGAAGGACTCCCTTCATCGGGTAAAGTCCTAAGAATTTCTTATACCAAACATTTCAATTTGTGAATCATTTTCATACAGAAGTCTAACGCGGACAAAAGATGAACAAATATGTAACAAAAGCCGAAAACAAATGATGGTGTAATCATACAGTAATTAAACCTCGTGGTTACAATGGAGTTGACAAAAGACATAACAGAAGTATAATATGTCAAGATTATCTAAATTATCAAAAGATCACAAGGTTATTTATCCCAATGTTTATGAAACATCTGCTAACAATGTTCCGTATAGTAATAACCTAGTAGAATGCCCACAACTAGGACACCTATATTATAACAAAGCTGAAATTTCACAATTTATTGTTTTACATCGTACAGAATATAACACGAGGTTTTGTGAGAATACAACATTGTATCGACTCTACAAAACACTATGGAAAATTTTCATCCCATGTATGCATATATGTGAAATAGAGCTTTCACATGTATACAAGAGCAATGTATCGACTCGTATTTCTGTACATTCATCATGGTTGAATATTGGCCTCGGCCTCAGCAGATTGTTTAGCAAGCTCTGCTAGCTGTTCACTAAATTCACCAGCTTCAAATCCAGATGCTTTAGCAAGATCTGGGAACTCTTGATATCCCTTCAATACCTGAAGTCCAGAAACAGGAAAGGCTTTTTAGATGGAAATTAAGGTAGCTTTTCAAGATGTGAAAGTTCATAAAAGTAAAAGTGTTGTTCATAAAACTTTATACACGATTTGACTAATATATATGACGGTCGAACAGTGCAATCATTTCAACATGGTGTGCGAATGTCTATATTACTCAACTTCAAAAACTAGCGTTAATGATGATCATAAAGAGAAGGAGGTTACAGAAAGAATTACACACAGATGTTAGCCAGTATTAAATTCCGTTTGTTCGGTGAAAATCACAGCATTCTTTTGGCAAAATTTCAAGTATAATGTTCGAATAACGACAATGGGACTGCACGAGTATAGTTAATGTTAGCATCCTCACCTGACCATTGATCACCCACATTGGAAATGATTCTAATTTGGCCTCCTTACATTCTTGGGTTATATCAGTTCCCTTTTTGAATCCATCTGGGTAGCATTCAACATAATCCAGCAGCTTTGCTGCTTCACGTCCAAACATCTACATGAGTACCAGAAGGAGAAATCGCACGATTAAGACAGTGGATCAAATAAAGTATCACATATTTATAGGCCTCTATGATTCTCAGTTTGATAATGTCAAACATCTGCATATAGTGAATTAAGTGACTTAAGTCATTAGTCACAACCTAAACAGAGGATGCTGTGATCGACAAATACTGTTATTAAGGGTAGCAAGATGAGTGGGCAGGCGGGATGGGTAACAGACTAGCGGATAGAAACGGGTCATTTAGTACAGGTCAAAACAGGAAAAGTTGGGTTTAACTATTGCCAAACATTTTTTGTCCATCTTTTGACAATTAATGTTTTAGATATGATTACAAAAAACAATATATATAATTATAAAATAATCTATAACCGCTGAACAGAATTATTTGGTGATATTTAACCTATTCGACTTGTTTGACACGCTCCCTTTTAGCTAAAACTTTTCATGAGTACTTTCATTCCCGAGTACCTGTTTCTGCTCTAGACAGTGTGAACACCAGAAAGCTCCATACATTTTAGCTCCAACAGCTCGTAGGTGTGCTGCGAGTTTAAGAGCTAGAGGACTCGATGGTGCCTTGATCTCAGTTGGAGTGTATGGAAGGAACTTTTCCCCAAAGCTGCAGAAAAATATATGGAAATAACAAGAATAGCATAGAGATTATTTACACAACAACCCTGATGCATAATTCCTTCATAACAGAACCAGATTATAATAAATGTAAAAGACGAGAGTCATTGAGATATTGTTGATAGTCAGCATTGAAGTTACCGTTCAGGGGGAGGAGAGGTTGCACTATATGAGTTACTTAAAGCAGCAAAAACCAGACCAGCAATGCATAGCTGCAAACCCACTTCATCTCGGATTTTTTGCCACCCCAAAATCTGCAGAAATAATCAAATAAAAATGTATCCACATCTATAACGATAAAAAGCAATGATGCCATGACAATTAAGAATATTCATTAACAGCTTTAACAAACATGATAATAACAAACGAATTGTCTCTTTATCCAAAGGGATATCTAGCTCATCTAACTTTCGAAATGCTCACTCACTCTAACACAAAGTGGGAATACTGTTTGCTTAGAGGTGAAAATGTACCTTTGCAGATGAGATGAACAAGGAGAATGACAACAGAACTGACACTAAGCAGTAAGAGCATGAAGATCCTGGAAATTGCGTGTTTAATATGTACAAAAAGTATGCGCTTGCAGTTGCCATTGAGGTAGTTGTCCCAAGTAAAATCAATCCACCAGTAGTTTCATCAATCCCAAAAGGCAAGTCTTTTGCGGCCAACTTTAGTGCAAGATATGCTGCAGCGCCATATGCCACCACTCCAATCAAAGGAAGAGGAATACCTGCCAAATTATAATGATACACTGTGTTAGAGTTGCCACCTCTACCCTCTTCTATCATATGTGACCATAATTGGCAGTAAGAGTCTAAGTTAAATTTCTCAACCGTATTCACATATCACAGCAAAATCCACAGATGAGGTAAAACAAAGTTGCATATATTACATATAATTATTTTGAAAAAAGTTCCATCCTTTTTCACTTTACTTGCAACTTTACTTCTACTCCCAGCAAAACTAACATTTTAACCATTGACCTCAGACCTACTAATCAAAGCTAAGATTCGATGACAAATTCGTTTAATCGGATAAAAATCGTAAGGCCAGCAGTTCTCAATTCAAACAACTTGTTAAAAAGTTCACCAATGCTGTCAAATTGTTAGCAGATACATACAAACATTAATGATAAAAATGAGTTAGTTTTAAAATATACTAACAATATCAATAAAATAATCGAAAAAAGTACCGTATACAAGAGCGTAATTGCTGTTAAGTATATCACCACAAGAACCACCACCAACAGGACAAAATGCATCCGAACCGGTGAGCTTCGAATAGCTCAAGTAACTGGTTTCAAGAAACCCTAAGCCACCAATAGCTGCAGACCAAGTGTATGGTGAAATGCCAGAAGAAGAAGCTGAAGTAGTCGTAGATCCAGATTCCACAACATCTCTACTCTGCTCATTTAAACACTTGACTCGTAACACAGCAAGTCTCCCATCACCCTTCAAACCAAATCAACAAACAAAAATTTCATCAGATCAAACTCAAATACATAAACAGTCTATACTTATATACAGAACTCCAGCTCTGAAGAGTGGTATTGAATTGGAGTAAAATAAGATGTTGATTGAAAGTTGAGAGTACCTTACGAAGTCTGGTTGAGAATGAAGGTGAAAGTGGCAGAGGATGAAGATGATGATGATGAGGTTTTGTGGTGCCATGGGAGGATAGTGAAGATGAGAGGTTGATGAAGGTCGACATGATTGATTGATTATTGGTGATGTTGTTAATCAGTTAATCTTCTCCGGTTGAATGTGGCCTGGTGGTTGGTCTTCTATTGGCCGGTATATTTTCCGATGTATGTTTTGACTACACCTCGTTTTTATTTATTTATTTATTGTTTATTTATTATTTAAACTATACATTAACTGGTTGAACTATACACGTAAATGATAGGATAATTATATTGGATAATTATATTGGATTTATCAAAAACGTTGATAAAAATATTAACACACTTTTAATAAATATTCGTCCCTCACATATAATTAAGGTAACATATAAAACAGATAACCAGTCAATTTTTTATTTTGTTAACATTAATATTACCCAGACATCCACATAAGTACTCAAGTCATTAAATTCATGACATGTCATTATCCAATTATGTTTAAAAAGTTAAAAGTATAAATTTTGCTTGGTTGTTGGAATTGAAACATAAAAGAAAATAAGTTAACTATTACACATAATTACTTGATATGATATAGCCCGTTTTTCACAAGTACGTAATTAATAGCTTCGTAAGATGATCAATTTTGTTAAGTATATATTATGATGAAGGTCAACGTTTACGTATGTACATTTTCATGTACATGACCATTTTTTTAAAGTGACGTGAATGAATACAAATTTATACTCACACGCTCTTGTGAATTTATTTATTTTTTCTTATATATGAGTTACTTTATTATAAGGCGTTTGTACCATCTCTCCCAGTCAAAAGCAATGACTAACCGGATACCTTCAAATTTCAACTAAAAATCGTGGTAGAAGGTATTGGGTAGTCACAATTTTAGTCTTACAAGTGACTCAAACTTCTTATCTCAAACAGATGTGGGACGAGTTGTTACAAACTCCACAGCTTAAAATCCTGACGTCCTCGTCAGGCCGAAACACAATCAATAATCAAGATCCATACCCCCGGAGATGCATGAGTCGCGTGCCCGTCACACCCCGAGAGGCAATGACTCTGATACCATACGTAACACCCCATAACCGAAAGCAATGACTAACCGAATACCTTCAGGTTTCAACTAAAAATCATGGTGGAAGGTATTGGTTAGCCACAACTTTAGACTTATAAGTAACTCATTCTCAAATCGATGTGGGACGAGTTCCGCTCTCAAATTGTTTTTCTGATACACGAACAGAAGCAAGAGAAGAAAAATTACAATATGTTTTCGAGTTTTTTATGAAGAAAAGTCAAGAGAAGTGAAAGGAGAAGTTTCTCTCCAATATTGAAAAGAAATGGAAGGAGAGATTACTGTATAAAACATCTTCTTTCATTTTTATCAAATTCGAGAACACGAAACATGTAATTTCATTTATTTATTTATTTTTTCAGACCCGAGACTGCAAAAGTGTTTTTCATGTTGTTTTCTATCATTTCCATTTTTTTTCTTTCCTTTCGATAAAAAACTTGAAAACATGACATAAATTTTTGATTAGTTTGTTGGCGTACACCCTCTCGAAGAGATACGTAGTAAATTACTTCTATCGTCTCACTTTTATTTTCTACCTTACTATTACTATTTATGTTTATAAAAAAAATTGTCTATTTCTAAAAAAGCACTATTAAAAAATATCAGACTTCCCGATTTATCTTTATTTATTAGTTTCAATAATTTATTTTAATGTCTAAAATACAATGACAAAATTGCCTATCATCAAATATATTTTAAATTCAACAAAAATTATGACAATAAAATGAGTATGATGCCTATTAAGAGAGGTGTGTTGTTGTGTTTTAACTAAACCTAGTGGACGTTACTATAAAATGAGCAAGCGCCCCCTTTTTCACCTGCATTTTAACCCTTTTATATCTAGCGTCTGCAAAAACCCTCGAGTAAAAATCAAAATTCGCGATCTAGGGTTCTTCTCTGCAAAAAAAATGGTGAGATCTTATTCATTTATAAGCTCCTATCATCTGTTTTTGCTATTAAATTTATACATTCATATGGTTATATCACACCTTTTAATGCGTGTAACTGTATTTCTATTATATGCAGGCTGATTCTCCTCGACGAAGGTAAACCCTAAATTCTCAAATTTGATTTTATTCTATCATTTTCATATATTCATGCTTGCTGTAGAGCAATTTTAGCTTCTACGGTTTACGATTTGTCAATTACTGCTTTGATTACTATTTTATTACGTAGTTTACGAGGAAATTTTTTAGGCCAAATTGTTGTCATTCATCGAATAAGTTGATAATTGGGGGTAATTGCAAGTGAAAATTGGCTAGATACTGAGTATTGATTGAACGTTGAGGATCATTTTATGGGACAGCATATAGTATTATTAAAGAGTTTCAATTTGAAGTACATAATGACTGAAGCTCAATTTTTTTTGGGAAAAAGGGAAATAGAATACTCATTAGATTTTAAATATCTGCCTTTAATGTATGCAGGTATTCACAGTCTCCTCCATATGAAGCACCATTGAGGTCCAGGTCTCGATCTAGATCAAGATCCTGGTCAAGGCCGCCAAGAGGTAGGCCTGCATCTAGATCAAGGTCCAGAAGTCGTGGAAGGTAGGTTTTGAGCTTTGTCTCAGGATATTTTATTCTTCTGCTAATTTGAGATTTTAGCTTTGTTGTGACAATGGATGCTTTTTTTATGTTGATACCGTCTTTTCTGAACCTTGGCAGGGAGGAAGAGGTTGTAAACCCTGGAAATACGCTATACGTAACTGGTCTATCTACACGTGTTACACAGGAGCAGCTCGAAGAACATTTTTCAAAGGAGGGGAAGGTTAGTTTATCTTATTAAAACTGATTTTTGGTACTACTATGTGCTTAAGTTTTTGGTAACTCATGTATGTAGGGAATTTAGTGATAGGTCGATCCTGTCAAATATCAAATATCTAATAAAAAAAGATGCCTGTTACTTTGTTAAACATTCAAACATATGTTTTTTGGTCAAAGTTCTATCTCCATTTCATTTAGCAGATACACGAGATAAGGGTGTCAATTCATTACGTAAGCTATAAATTTTGACTAATTGACGACATTTGCTACCGAAAGCCTTATTTCCTCAATCCCCAAGTGTCTATGTTTTTGCGCTTGTTTCCTCAGCAAACCAACTCAAGTCACCCTGGTGCTATGTATTCTTATACAAGATACTATGATGCATAGTTTTTATAACAAACTCAGGGTGTTCATATGGGTTTCGTATATTTGCTACTCTAACTTTCTATCCTTTATGTTCTGGTTAAAAAATGATGGTCTATCTTTATTTTACCCTACAATACCCTATATGCGCATGTACAAACTTAAATGACTAATGACTACACTATCTATTTAGGTGGCTAGCTGTTTTCTGGTTGTGGAGCCTCGTTCGCGCATCTCTCGTGGATTTGCTTTTATAACAATGGACACTACCGAAGATGCCAATCGCTGCATAAAGCATCTTAATCAGTCGGTTCTTGAACATCGCCAAATAACTGTTGAGAGGGTAAGTTACACTGGCTTTAGTAGTAAGTGATGTTTTAAACCTTTTTCCTTTTGACTTCAAGGTTTACTGGCTATATTGAATCAGTTATGTTGGCAGCAATCAAAGTTGATGAGTCCATCAATGCAACTTTTAAACAGCTTGATCAATGGCCAGCTAAAACAGCACCAATCATTTCACATGCATCATCTGATCAACTAAATATACCAAGCTTATTGCTCAACTATATACAACCCCGGCATACATTCAACTATCAACTAATCAACGGTCATTATCAACAGCAAAAGCAAATTTATTCAACTATCAACTAATCGACGGTCATTGTCAACATCTAGTCAAGCTTTAATTGCTGATGGGTACTAGCCACATGCATTTTCTTTCTTTCCTTTTTTTGCTCTTCTTTCTCTTGAGCCATTTTCATATTTGTTATGAAGATTGAGTCAAAACTTTTCATTTTTGTTTTGGGATTACCCCTCATGATTAGGGCCTTTTTGTTTTCTATTTTTTTACAGTATGCATGTTGATAATGTTCATGTAGTTGTCAGATTTAGCCTCTCTCTTTGCTGAAAGAACTTTTACTTGAGGGTGTTTATTTACTTTATTTCAGTCACGAAGGAAACGTCCCAGGACCCCCACACCTGGTCATTATCTAGGCCTGAAAAACACTAGGGACACCAGTAAGTTTTTCCTCTCTCTCTCTCTCTCTTTTCTGCCAGAGTTCACTTCCATGTGTTCAGTTTGGCTAACGTTCAATTTTTTTCATGGGTTGAAAAGAACTAATTTTGGTTGTTTCCCTCCCTAAACACATTGTGTATTTATTTTCATAAATATTTATCCTAACTAATTATAATCTTCTGATTTTCGAATAAAATGATTTGGAAGGTCATGTGCATCCAAAAACTATACTTTGGGCGACTTTGGACCTGTTTGCCCTTTTCAATATTACCAACATTTTGTTTACATCCTTTGACCTGGTACTGATAAAACCATATCATGGTTTGACCGATTTATTAGTAAACGGGTCAAATTTGACACCTCTACATTGGTGTCAAATTGATGGAATTGTTGCGTCATTTTCAGGCTATCGTGGTGACAGAGGAGGCAGGTATCGTGGTGGCTCTGGCCGTGATGACTATGGATACCGGAGGTCTCCAAGGAGGTCCCCGCCACCATATAGAGGTGGAGGTGGTCGTGATTACTCTCCACCTCCAAGGAGGTCCCCGCCACCATATAGAGGTGGTGGGCGTGATTACTCGCCACCTAGACGTTCACCATATTACGGTGGCAGGTCAAGAAGGGAACGAACAAGGTCTCCTCCTTATTCTCCATACAGGAGTCCTGAAAGGCACTATGGTCGTCGGTAATTTATCTTTTTTTTTTTCTCTGGTGGTGTTGATTGCTGATCCAGAATTATGTTGTGAGAGTGGATTTGTGAGTTTGGTAGTTTTTCTCTCTTTCTGTAATACGGTGTATTGGCAGAGATGTTGAACTAAACCTTTTGTGAACTAGATGTTGGATATATCCGGTGTATGGCTTGTGAGAGATTTTGTTGTGGTTGCCTGCTCTTTACAACGTGAAACTTATCAAAATAGTGCTTACATAAAATTTTATATCACTAATTCTAAACAGCAACTTATAAGTGAAACTGTTAAATCACACCCGGGACAACTGATGCAGCATTAAAAACAGTGAGAATGTCTTTTTTCTGATACATGACTAACGTATGACACTACATCTCAAAATCTTTTGCAATAATCTTGAAACAGCAAGTTGTGTACCTATGTTATGTGTGACAAAGATAAATATAGAAATAATGACACATTTAATCCTTACAACGCTTTACTATTTGTTTTCGTGTTGGGGAAAAAAAACTCTAATGATCTAAAGACTGTGCATTAAAAGGTTATACTATGTGCATAAACTATCTAAAATTTTGTTGTATAAATATGTTTAGCTCAGAGTTGGATAATTATACGACTGTATCATATGGAATTATGGAGAATTTTAATATGTATAGAAAGAATTTATCGAAAATAACGGCTGAAATATCACCTCCCATTATTATTAGCTGCTGCATTAAATCCTGCGATTCTCTTTCTGAAATCAGAATTCTTTGGTCAAAGTTAGCTGCTGCTGCATAACTATGATAAATCAGGGGACAATACTCTTATTATCCAAACTACTTGACTCGTGTTATTCCACCAGAAACCTGTATATACTGAAACGACTACATGCTCGAATCATAATCACAGGTATTTCCCGCCACGATTTCATCCGTGCAAAACTCGTTTTATCATATTCAACTTGTTCTCAATTACACGAAGCATTTACCATCTTTTCTTACACCAACCACAAATCAACGTTCCTCTACAATACCATCATCAGAGCCTATTCTTCCATCGACAAATTCACTGATTCCCTCATTGTTTTCCGGGAAATGATTCGTATTGGTAAACCGTTAGACCGACATACATTACCGGTTGTGTTAAAGTCCTGCAGTCGTGTTCCTGATTTACGGTTTGGATGTAATGTTCATGTTCGGGTTATTTCGAATGGGTTTGATACGGATGTTGCTAATATGAACTCGTTGGTGACTATGTATGGTAAATGTGGCGACTTGCTGAGTGCACGGAAGGTGTTTGATGAAATGTACGAGAGAAATGTGGTTACGTGGTCGGCTATGATGAGTGGGTACGGGTTGTATGGGAGATGTGAAGAGGTGTTTGAGTTGTTTGAGAGAATGGTGGGTGATGGGGTACAGCCGGACGGGTTGACTTTTACGGCTGTTCTAGCAGCGTGTAGTCATGGTGGGTTGGTGGATAAAGGGAAGGAGTATTTTGAGATGATGAAAGATAGCTTTGGGTTGAGACAGAGTCTGGAACATTGTACGTGTATGATTGATATGTTGGGGCGAGTTGGGAGGGTGGAGGAAGCAGAGGAGTTGATGGAAGTGATGGATGCTATCCCCGATGATGCGTTATGGGGTGCGTTATTGTCTGCATGTAAGACATACGGAAAGGTGGAAGTAGCTGAGAGGTTGGCTGAAAAGATATATGCAAGAAGGTCAATTTCAAGATAATTGACACTTTTCTCATCATTGTTAAACATCGTAAGTAGTTGCTTGTCATATCTCATGTGCAAGGATGGTTCTATTTCTGAAAATTTGAGCTATGGAAGTCGAAAAATGAAATCTTGCACTCCTGATTAATGGTTGCATATGATATGTTCCTAGCTGAATTTAGACTAATTATTTACAGTATTGAGCATAGAAATTCTATACTCTCTTATATACTTGGTTAGATGTGTTTATCTTATAATTAAGTTATGGTTTTTTTAGGAACATTGAGGGCATTAAGTTATTCTCATATTCCTTCGGCATGTAAAAATATTCAAAGCTTCACACAATAAAAGAATTGGTTACAGTGCTTTAATTCACAACTCATAAACACACCCACATATATACTTGACATAGATGCTACTTTTACAAATTTACAACAAACTAGTGATAGACCACAGTTCATTGTTGCTTCTTCATTTTGTAATGGTCAGGAAAGTGAGTATGCTGTTACCTTGACTTGACTTTCGAGTATCCTTTATTCCAATGTATTCCCTTTTAATCATTGAACAATAGTAAACTTAACACACTTTAACTTCGTCACAATGGCACACATACAAAAAAACAAGTGGGTCTGAGATCAAGTAGTTAGAATATCAGGTAGTGTTGGTGAATGGGCTCCCATTACTTTGCCTCCAACATCAGGGAAATTTTCAAATCCAGGCAAGGAACTCACATTTCCATAACCATCTACTTGTAATGGATACCTTAGAAGATGACCTTGCAATATTGTGTGTTTCTCAGCTGCGTATTGTTTCCAGTTTTCTTCAGCTATTTTATTGACTTTGCTCACACATTCCAGAGTTTCGGGCTCCTTGTAGGCTCTTTCTAGCATCCCGAGATGCTCAGCCCACAATGACATTCTGTAACCATAGACCTGAAACCAAACCCTTAAGTTTACGACTTCCTTCTTTTTTAGTGTGTGTAAATTAGTTGTGGCCATATACATATGTTTTGTGACATCTATTACTTGTGAACGCTTAATCAGGTCATTATTTTTATACAATATGATCGCAAAGTTAAACTTTCTGGTATACGTGAAAAATTTGGCAGGGATGGGTTAACTAAAAACACTCTTTTATCACTTTTTCTTTAAAAAGACTATAAATAGTTATTTCGTTTAATATGATTACAACAACTAACAATTTACAATAATTATCTAATTTCTATAGAAAAATAGCATTTTAGAAGGTTGTATGCACTAAAAATACCCTTTGGGCAACTATCGACCAATCTGACCAGTTTACCTGTTAGAGATGCTTTACTTTACCATTTGAAATTTTTGCCTTGGCTTTCTAGGAATCATTTAAAGTACTTCTTAAAAAAAAAGAAAAAAAAAGCAGAGTTGTCGAACCTGTCCATGTGGGTGTCGCTTCTTTGCAGCCCAAGTGTGATGGGGTTGATATGAACCCATGGCTATTTCTGTGTCCTTTGAACCAGCCAAAGATCTTTGATTAATGTTGGCAGATCCCACTATTACATACTCGTCATCCACGATCATTCCTTTAGCATGCACATAAATCATGAACCTCTTGAACTTTTGCGAATCTGAGACCTATAAAAAGCAATCCAGTTTACACTTTAATGAACTTGTAAACAACTCTACATATAGGAAACTAGTTGGTACATTTGTTTCAGACGTACATAAGTTCAGCAATATGACATGAAGTGAATATGTCATAAAAAGGTTGCAATACCTTCTCATCTGCATATATTGCATTCATTTTGAAAGGCACGTCTTCGCGTTTGCCAAGGCAGTAGAAATTTAGATAGTCTTGAGGGTGTGCATCTAGCTGCATGGACTTGATTGCTTGTGCAACAACAGTGTACATCATTTGCATTGTCTGACTCTGCACATTATGATATTTGGAAGTCAGATATATCATCATTCAAAATAGGTACATTTATTATTATTATTATTATTATTATTATTATTATTATTATTATTATTATTACTATTATTATTATTATTAGTATTACTATTATTATTATTATTAGTATTACTATTATTATTATTATTATTATTATTATAATTATAATTATTATTTTATTTTTATTTTTTTGAAAACTATAAAAAACAATAAGAAGCTAACCTATAGAAAATACCTGCCAATAGAGAATCTCTTGCACTGTAGCAGAAGTTGGGATGCCTTCTGGCCACATTGGTATGACAACATAAACTGCAAATCTCTCATTGTTTCGGATCTTGCTTGCTATTTTTTGAGCCAACTCCATTGGGATTAGGTTATCAGCTCCTAAAATTTAGCAAGATATCATGCACTCGCCATTAAAAACATCTTATCAAATACAATAAGAATATTTTACAAAACTGAATTAAGGGTAATAGAAAAAATGGACTGTAGTAAAGACAGATGCACTTCTAATTTCACAAGAAATATATACTCTCGTTGAATTACTTAAAAACATAGCATACCCGCATTTTCATATGACCATGCATAGGATGATCCGATGAAATACTGGTTTTCAATATAAATGAAATGCTGAGCTGATCGGATTGCTTGGATATATGCTGTTTGAATACTTTTTTCAATAACCATATTCTTGGCAGTTATAAGATTCTGCAGGAACAGAATATTAACAAAGCATGCACATCATCAGAAGGGATGACTAAATATCATATTCAAGATTAGAATAATAGGAAGTTTTAGTTTCCAACCTGGGCCTCTGCAACATCCACAGTTTTAGGGAACCCTTTCAATGATCCAGAATCGATAGACCGGAAAATCTGCATAGTTAGAGAAAACCATGAGGTTTGATTATTTTTTTATTTTCCTACGAGTTCAAGCAATTTCTAACCTGCACATGCCAGTTGTCAGGATCATCTTCACTGGACACATGTAATAAAGGATCATCTTCAGGAACCACTGTGTGATCTCCATGTTCTGCAATAGGATATCTAGGACTAGCAATCCATGAGATTCGGTCAATCTTTAACAATGCGTCATCTTGCCAGTGAGCCATCCTTTTGGCAACTAAAGCAAATTCTCTCCATTTTGTCGCTTTTCTCCATCGCTGTTCAAAGTTTAGCAGGACATCATATGCAGCAGGACCATCAATCTTGCAGTGTAAGTCATGCCATGGCTGCCTTGGGGCTCTTGTTCCTTCCTAATTTAGAATTTTGGATACTAAAATTAGTTAACGTATATAATAATTTACACGTATAACTACATTTAATCATTTTTAGTAATACGAATTCTCATCAGAAGATTTAGCAGGACCTCAGCCTGCCTAGTTACATTTTATTTTTTTAAATAACAGAAAAACTGTCATAGAAGCTGAAGATGCACGATGATATAGCTACTCACAGGGAACGTAGGTTGATGAATATCCTCCCTAAATACAGTGTCAAGATCATGAAATAACCTATGCTCAGGTGTGTCATATCGACCGTCACATAGATCAAGACCGCCTATAAAAGCTGTAATCTTTCTATTATTACCATATCCCTGTGTATCGACAAGCACACATTTTTGATGGTGTGTAAAAGCACCTCCAACAACCTAAAACATAAAATAAGAAGATATCAAAATCTAAATAGATACCAAAAATCTGGCTTAGCATTTTCTTTTCGTTTTGTTGATTTACACAGCTAACCTGCTGCTTAAAAAGGCCAAGTCTCCCGCTTCCATAACGAGGTGAAAGCACACACTGCACAGATGAATGCTTGAAAAACTTCTTGGTATCTTCATCATGAGTTTGCATCACTCCGGGCTGTATCAATCACCATTCACACCGTTAAAAACTTTACTTTTTTACTGTCTGTTTACAAAATTTTGATATCTCACCGAGTTAACAAATAGTGTGCTGTGTGAAGTCTTATCATCCCAAACCAGCAACAAAACCCTAACCCCTTCTTCAGACTTATACTTGAGCAATTCACCAAGTGTCAAATCCCCTCCTCGGGGTAAGGGCCTAGTCGGTTCTCGAATCAATTTAATCTTGTGAAAAATCGACCAACCGACTATATATATCATATGATGAGCTGATGATATAGCATGACATATATCTTCCCAACATGAATTATGCTCAAAAACCTTACCCCCATCCAATTCAATTTCTGGCATCTGAGATTCAGGCCTAATGTGAGCATCCTGATATAATGTCACCTGAGAACCTTTCCTCAATGGGAAATAAGTGTCCCGAACTCCTTTTACATTCGGATCTCCAGCAACTCCGTGTCTGTAAAGCGGATTCATTTCACAAGGTGTAAACTTCATTTCCAGCCTCAATGAAGAGTCTTTGCGAGAATTCTTCATAGGGAACCAATCAGAGATAATTTTCCCTGTGGCGATCAGCTCTGCTGGAACATTCACGGTCCCTAACAAGTCAGCTCCGAACATGTCATCGTCTTTCACTTCAAATTCCAAGTGAACAAGCGAGTGTGCTAATGGAATATTGAACCGCTCGTCCCACCTGAGATTGATAATGTGGATATGTAAATAATCGATTAGGATATAATCTGTATAAATATTCTTATGAATACAATACAAAGAGAAATTAAACCTTCACAAAAAATATACGAATAAGTTTACTTAAAAATGATGTGACATCACATCGACAAGAAAGATAAAAAAGAATCAACTTTCACCCGGTACAGTTCACATGCCAGTATGGCAGTATGCCACATCATTTTGTAAGATTTTAAATTCTGCAAGTATACCTTGGGTTTCTGGAATTCTTCAACACACGTGTACGTGCTACAGCAGCTTGAGGCACAGATACTTTGACATAAGGATCGCTGGCAATGATCTTTCGTCGACCAGATCGCAGTTTCAGGTCACTGGATCCAGATGAAAGGTTGTCTTCAGGGCACGAATCGAATGACACACAATGCATGATGTGGCCAGTGACTACATCCATGTTAGGTAAGTTTTGAGCTTCAATAATTTGGAGATGTAAATCACCATGTAAGAACACAATCTTAGCTGAGGAATTATTCGCCATTACTGCTGAGGGATCTTCAAAGCTGAAAACAACTAATAAAAACAAAGATTTTGTATATAATTTTAACGGTTTTTTGTGAAGATTAGGCAGGGTGGCTAATTGTGAACTGCAAATTTTGGCGCCATAAACAGTTAGGTACTGTTGTTTTGAAAAATCTATGCGTTGGGGATGTTATTTATAGGAGTATACACGTACTTTTTATTAATTAAAGAAACATTGTGCTACAATTAATAAAAGTTGTGCGAAAATTAGTTAAGTAACAAGGTAGATGATCTGAGGGGAATACTTCATTTGAAGAGAATGAGGAAATGCCTTCTTTACTGTATTTTTTTTTGTGATTTACAACAACTACTATATTTTAACAATACTGCATTTTAATAAGACTGCAATTTATACCTATAAATTTTACTGCATTTTAATCTTTATAATTTTTTCTTAAAATACAGTAAAAAATATCTTCTTTTTCTTCCCCTCAAACGAGACATTCTCTTCAAAACCTTATTTAAATAACAATGTCATAATTCACACAATTATTTATAAATGCATTTAGGATTAATTTGATAAAATAATTATTTTGGTATAGCACAAGTGTGTGTATTTGTCCAAAGAATAACTTTGATTCCCCATTTGGTAGCACACCACATAAAAAATTAGAATATTCAATTGTTTCCTTCTTTGTGATTATTCTTGCCTCCATGTAACTTTTCTACACAATTTTAGTAATGCCATTTGGTGCCTTAAACATTAGTAGCATTTGTGTATTTGAAAATTAATTATTATGTATTTCTGTTTAATCAATAATCAATAATCAATGATGGAATTGTATACTTAAATTGTCAAATACTTTATCTATTACAAAGGCTGTCAAATAGCCATGTTGAATGGGTTACATAGGGTTTATGGCAAAAGAAAATGGTAACTTTGTCAAAAAAAAAACATTACATAACAAGACAACAAATTATGATATGTTTACGATATCATCTACATCTATAGATATTAAGTTAAATTTTACGTACTATTTCTTAATATGTATTAGAGCTGCGTTCTTAACTTCGATGTCGAAGTTTTAATATGTACGAGGAGTGGTACGATGTTAAAATCGGTGTTGCAGGTCAATTTCATTTTTAAGGTAGTGGTTGAGTTTTAAACTTGATGTTAAAAGAGGTTTCCAAAATATTTTTTGTCCAATGAAAGCAAAGGAAAAGAAAAAACAACAAATTCTTTAACTTGGCGTTTGTTGTCCAATGGCGGTCTTTAACAACGACAAATAGTGGTTAACGTCGAATTTCCAACATTATAGTCGTTTAACTTCAAAAAAGATAAAACGACTCCCCATACTTAAAGGGTTTTGTTAAACACGGTCTAAGAGTCATTGAAAATTATTACATGCATCAAATGATTGTATTTTAACTATTGATTTATTAATTTATCATCATTTTCCTAATTTCAAACACATTTTAGTATTTTACTTCTTAAATCCTTATTTTTACGCGACTAGAAGTTTTCTACTCCATTTTTTTTCTTCTTTTAAAACGGCACAATGTTGAAATTCTAGAAGATCCGTCACCGCGTTTCCTAACCAAAAAGTCAAACACGACTTCGTCTTCTTCTTCTTCTTCCATTTCCACCACCTTAAATTACAATTACATCAAAGCCCCCTTTTCGATTTCATCAAATCATGGAATCGATCTACACCTGCATCGAATGCGGCACAAATCTCAACCTCCACACTACCAATCTCTTCCCGCCCGATTTCTACTTCGAAGCCGGCAACAAAGGCACTCTCTCCTTCGCCGCAATCGATTCCTCGAAATTCAGATTCGTTAAAGAAGATAAAATCAAACCCTTTTTTGAAACAGTTAATTACTGGGGGATTCAGAGGAAACGAACTAAACTTATTTGTAATAGTTGTGGTCGGCTGGTTGGGTACGTTTATGATGACGGACCCCCGATGATGACTGGAACTGGACAATTTGGGTTTGGACCTAGCGACGCCATTCCTAGGGCTCCTAGGTATCGGTTTAAGATTAAATCCTTAAGAATTACTTCTGAGACTTGAGGATTTTTTTTTTTTTTTTTTTTTTCTTTCTGTTTTTTCTTTATATATTATATATATATATTTGTGTTTGATGTATGTATGAATGGTTTCGTAGTATGTTATGCATTCGATCCTTTTTTTTTCTTTTTCTTTTTTATTTATGCATATGATCATTATTTTACTCTAAGGAATCAAATAAACGTATAACAAAATTCACTTTTTTATGTTTTTAAAAATTAAATGTCTCTTAAACAGTAAGTCGAAAAATCATAAAAATTGCATAATAAAAAACAGCGTTTTTTTCTCTTCGATTAGAAATATCACAGAGTATACTTTCAACGAACTTTTTTTCTTTCGTTTTTTTGGTGGATTTTGTAATAGACTAACACATGTGATACCAGCGAGTAACACATATGATACTAACGAGTAATACATGTGATACTAATATTTGTAGAATTCGTAAAACCAATAAAAAAAGTCGTCGGAAGTATACCTTGTGAGAAGACTAATCAAAGAGAAAAATAACGATTTTTTATGGTGCAATTTTTATAATTTTTCAATGAGTCATTCTTGAGATATTTAATTTTAAAAAATGTGAGGAACATGAGTTCTGTGACATGTTACGCATTCTTATTGATTCTTCCATTCTCACCAAAATTCTCATTCTCATTTGAACCTCAGTTGGGTAACTAATTGATTCTTCCATTCTCACCAAAACCTCAGTTCGGTAACTAATTGTATTATTATATTATTTAAATTTAATTACCGGTTAAAAAGCAAAAATATCAACATGTAAGACACTTCAATGACACATGGGTGTCATTTTAACTTGATTTTAGATGTCTAACTATTTATAGTTAAGGAATACTTTTTTCATCCCAGTAACAATATTTACATTTCCATTCGAAGTGTTTGTCTTTTTCTGTAATTAATTAAAAAGGTTTTTTAAAAATACATATAATATTTTATTAGATAATAGTACAATCAGTCTATATTTATAAGAATGTTTGCATTTTTAAAATACACACTTAAACTAGACTAACCGAGTGTTATTTGTGCGTAGAATGTTTGTTTATAAACACAATCTTCTTAAAACAAATAATAAAAAAATAAATATGTAAGTCAATAGTAAACACATCTTTAAATACTCTATTAGGGTCTTATTATAAGTGTTATCTTTAAAATTATATACAAGTTAAAAAAATGCAATCATATGTTGTTTCATAAAAGAAATTTTTTTACTTACAAACTTTTTAAAGTTTAATTTTAATTAATTATAAATTTATAACATTAAAGTTAACATTTATTTGAGACAACTCCTCTTTTACATACGATGACCCGTGTGTGGCGACACGGGACGAAAAAAGAAAGGAGCTAACGGTGAAATTTTAGTTAGTACATAGAAATATATTTTACCCACAAATATCACTATCATTTTTGGTATAACCAATTTTATTTAATACTCCGGTCCATGGATTCGGGTCGGGTTAATACCATTATACCCATTCTGTGATGACATCACTCTTACAGGGTCACAACATTTCCGCCACTTTTTTCCCAGTTTGTCATAATCAAATTAAATTATATAAACAAAACTGCCCGTAATAATCACTCGAATCAAAATCAACAATCTTCAATTCTAGGGTTTCACTTGCGATCTGTATATTACGATCCCAAAAAATGGCGCCGAAAGGGAAATTACACCCTCGCGGTCAATCACGTAAATCATCATCATCATCAACAACGCTAATTTTTTCAATGCTGATTATATGCTTGTTTTTCATTTTAATCCTTTTAGCTCTCGGAATCCTTTCGATTCCAAGCAATTCAATTAGTTCTCAAAAAGCTAATGATTTGAGCACAATCGTTCAACGTGTTACCAATGCTGGCAGGTCAGTCGACAGTTTGCTTTTAAATTTACTTATTCTGATTTGTTAATTATAATAATCGGACTCGATTTCGGAATTAATGTTTGGATATTTTCTTAATTTGTAGAAGTGAAGGCAGTGATGGTAAGGTACAGCATTGGGTGGAAATAATCTCATGGGAGCCTAGAGCTGTCATTTATCATAATTTTTTGGTTGGTATTTTAATTTAAATATTGTATTTAATTAAAATCAATAGAAATATAAATATTAAATATTGCAGATGATATAAAATAATTACTAGTATTAGCTATTATATTAGTAATAATTATAGTTATTATTGACAAGTTCCTTTATTTATTATTTTTAAATATTAAATGTCAGAATTAATTGCATTCTTTCTTAGAAATGAAACCAGAAAACCTTTATTTAGTAGAATAGAGTGAAGTGATGATATAATGGTCACGTAAATGTTGATATAACATAACCTAGTAATCATATTGGCATTTCTGCAAATATTGGAAGTCTCTTGCTATTTCAAACAAATTTTGTAGGTGGTTGCTAGAATTAGGAATTGAGGAACAGTATTTCACTATTTTATGCAAATAATCACAGTTAAAAACAAAAAAATATGCCTTGTGGTTCTGCTTGAACAAAGACTCGAGGTCGCAGAACGCTGTTTGTGAAAATAAGTACAACTGAAGTACGTTATTGTTTAATGGCAGTCGAAAGAAGAGTGTGAATATCTGATTAAAATTGCTAAACCTCATATGGAAAAATCGACAGTTGTTGATAGTGTGACTGGCAAGAGCAAAGATAGTAGGTATGCAGTTTCTTTCTATCTTTTATTCCTGATTATATAGTTTCTACTATTTTAATTCCAAAAGTATCATTGGTTATTACAATGATGTTCACATTTTAAATTCAGGGTACGCACAAGTTCTGGAACATTTTTGGAGCGTGGACAAGATGAAACAGTTCGGGCTATCGAGAAAAGGATTGCCGACTTCACCTTCTTACCTGTAGGTATGTTTTTTAAGGACCGCTATCAATCTTTTGTTCACTAATGAGTTCCGTGTTCAGTTTTAGCTGTATTAAGAAAGTACGTTTGGACCAACCTAAAGAGCTTGATTCGTTACTTGTACTGCAATTGCTACCACATTTAGCTTCATTACTATTTGCAGTTGATCTTACGTTAACAGATAACTGATTTAGATTTCAATTTTAGAAAATGGTGAAGGACTACAAGTTCTACACTATGAAGTAGGTCAGAAATATGAACCTCACTATGACTATTTTCTTGATGATTATAACACCAAGAATGGGGGTCAACGTATGGCTACTGTTCTCATGTACCTGTAAGTGATCTTTTTTCTTCTTCTTTTTAAGGCATTATTTATTGTATTCTCTGATCTCTATAATTCTGTTGTCATCAACAGATCAGATGTTGAAGAAGGGGGTGAGACAGTCTTCCCTTCTTCAACCGGAAACATTAGTGCTGTACCTTGGTGGGACGAACTATCTGAATGTGGTAAAGAAGGGTTGTCTGTTAAACCAAAAATGGGGGATGCTTTACTTTTCTGGAGCATGAAACCAGATGCAACTCCAGATCCTTCAAGTTTGCATGGTCAGTTACTGTTTTAATACATATCAAATACCCTTTTTTAAACTTGCACGAAACAGATTGAATGACACCAAGTCACTAACTATGTACTGTTTCTTCTTGTTGCATAGGTGGGTGCCCTGTTATTAAGGGGAACAAGTGGTCCTCTACAAAATGGATCCGTGTTAATGAGTATAAGGCATAATGTAGGTGATTACCTGTCAGGATCGACTTGATCAAGATCAAGATTAATTTTAACTGTGCTTGAACTTCTTAACAAGAAATTTGCGGAATAATACTTGTTAAGTTTGGAAGTTATATGTGAGTCTTGTATAAGTGTTTGTATTTAGTAAACAACAGAACACACAAACTGTATAACAAAAGCTCCAATATTATTTGTGAAAATAATACGAATACACTTGATTGTATTAGGGTTACAATAACCTTGAAGCTAACTGATCTGTGTATACTCTCTCTATCTAAGCTTACTCACTTATGCTTTCTTTCACTTATACACTTATACACTACTTTTATTACAAAGATGGTATTTATACACCAGGGCATACATACACGCATGCTATTAAGGTATGCAACTCTACTTATAAATTGTAGAGTTCCAATTACACGTTATAGTAATTAATGCATAGAAGTCAAACTATCTAAGCATGTCTTGTAGCCGTAAAGCAACCCATGCTTTGTTGTGCACGCTTTGTCAAGATTAGGTAACTGCAGACCCATGTGCGCCGCATATCCTCTGGACAAGGTCAGCAGTAGAAACAATGGAAACTGGTCTAGCAGTACTAACTCCAGAAATCATACCAGCAGTATTAATCTTTGTAAAACGCACTGGCAGTACTAATCCTGGAAATCATACCGGCAGTACTAACTCTGATATCTGGCAGTATTAATCTTGATCTTGCTTTGGCAGTAGAAACTTGGAAGTGAACTGGCAATACTAACTTTATAGACTTAGCAGTACTAATCTTTATATCCCAACAATCTCCCCCTAAACTTATGCTTTCTACCCAACAACACTAAGTTTCTCCAGATTTTGATCTTTGACAATTTTGGGGATCACTTCTTCTGTTTATTCAGCCTCTTTAGATATTTCTTTAAATCTCTTATCAAAACTGATGCTGCCTCAAGATTTGTACATTTAACTTTTTGCTTCAGCATGCTCTCTACCACAGTAGGTTTCCATGGATAATCTTTTCCAATCAGAAAATATCCTACACCTCCATCTAACTGGCTATACATATGCACTCCACAGCTATCAAAGCAGTACCAGTAGTTGACAGGTGAGTATTCCTTCATGAACATCCTCATCTCTGCTTCAGGGGTGTACATTTGCTTCAGGTACTCAAAGAGTTGATGATCATCATTGTATCCTCTTTCTCCTCCAAACCTCTTGAGCCCTACTTCATACATCTCATTTAAATCTTTTCTTCTGAAAACTTTAAGCATAGAGAAGAAGCTTCTGTACAACTCAACTGACCCCCCCTGCTCTAATCATTTTAAATAACCTTCTGTTTGCACTATCCAGTGTCTGATACCAATCTATGATTGGATAATCCACCTTCAAGGGTTCACAGTTAGTTGTATCTACAACCACCAATTCTCTATCATCTTCATCCTCCTTCTCTTTATTATCTGTAAATAACACCTCAGTATGCACATCCTTTTCTACTTTCTGCCTTTTCCGCACTTTTTCAAAGTAACCCTCACTTTGTGTGCCCTCTGCAGCTTTCTTCTTCCTTTCAAACATTTTGATACCCTTTTGAACAGGTGTATCATGCATGCCTTTCAACTTCTTTTCTTTTTCCATCCTTATATCTTCTTCCTTACTTTTCTGGAGAATGTCTTGCTCTTTATCATACATCTGTTTTAGAGCTTCAAAGGACATGGCTTGAAGAATCTTGACATTTATGCTCATTGCATTTCTTAAAAATGCTATATAATCCTTCTTTAGCTGAGCTTTAGTCTTTGGCTTAGCTTTCTGTCTTTTATATCTTGCCTCAGACTCTTTCATTTTCTTTTCATTCAGTAATCTTTCTAGCTCAGCTTCCCTCTCCTCTTCTGTATACCTCTGCCTCTCTTCTTCTTGTAACCTTCTGGCCAATTCCTCATCTGCCTCTATTTGATGTTTTCTTTTGAGAGGTCTTTCTTCTTCAATTAGAATGCCTTTTCCCTTATCTTTGGCATCTAATTTCTTTGTCAAGACTGCAGGTGTATGTTCTGATGGTTCTCTTATGCTCACACCTTTTTCTTTCTCCTTTTCCTTTTCTTTAGGGCTCTCAGACACCCTTAACAATACCTCAGCAGCAGCAAACTCCTCATTAACTCCAACAGTACTAACTGGCTCGTCAAGCCCAGCAATATTAATCTCATCTGCATCAGCAGTACTAACTCCAATACTAGTAGTAGTAACTTGAACAGTGTTCATCCTTTCCAGAAGCTGCTTGACCACCCCATTCAATCTCAATATCTCATTTCCTTGAGATGCTAGCATTTTCTTCTGCCTAGCCACCTCTTCAGACAAATTGGTACACATTGGCATCAATTCCTTGAGTACAGAACTATCCTCACCACTTCCAGAAGTGTTAACCTCTATTAGTGGATCATTGGAAGATTTAGCTAATGTTTCAGACCTAGTCTGAGCATCATTAGCCCCCAATGTGGTTTCTTGGCACCTGGGACCACTGGATACATTGATATTCACTGGATCCTCTGCATTAGAAGAGTCCAATGGCATCTTTGTATCCTGTGTTGCCATGGATTGGGTCCTAGTTCCATTACCACTGTCCTGTTCTCCCAATTGGACAGAATCAGTAGTGGCAGTCCTTTCCATATGGTTATCTTCCTCTTCATTGACCACCTCATTTAAATCAATTGACTGATGCAATCAATTGGCTGATGCATCTGAGGAAGAGGAGCCTCAGATGCATGTTTCTTAGCCCTTTTGGAGGTTGGCTTGGGTTCCCTTGTTTTCTTGGATTTAACAGCAGATGTGGGTTGAGAAGTAGAGGGTGTGACTACTTCTTCACCTGCTGTAGAGGGTGCACTTAGCATATGTGTAGTCAAATTTGTGACCCTCCCTGAAAATGTGGTGCCTTTTACTAACCCTGTTCTCTTCATGTTTGAAAATAGTTTTTGTGTATGAGAGAGGAGAACAATTTTACCACCGACTCTTGGTAGGTTAGTTAATTCATTGTCAAAAATATGTTGTAAAAACCTTGGATACATAAAAAATTTTGAGTCAGCATGTTGCAGGTTGTACAACATTCCAGTAAAGATCATTTTTGAAAAATTGAACTTCATGTTATTAGCTAAGCAGATCAAAGCAGAAGCTATGTTACTGCTAAACTGATCCCATGCCGTTCTCTTTTGAGATATGCATTGTTGCAGGGTATGAATTAAAAATTTCCACTGGGGAGAGAACATGGATTTCCAAAAAGTGAGTTTATTCAACTCCCCCTCATACCCTAGAAACAATAGATTTTCATAAATTTCAGATATAGATAAGCATTCGATACCTTCTTCATCATGAAGTTGAAGATGAGCATGAATGAATGCCTCTGTAACTCTGACGTTTTGCCTAATGGTAGCCACCCCATCAACTTGTATCTTTTCAGCAGAAGTCCAAAAGTCGTTTATATATGAGATAAAAATGATGGGGTTGACAGAAAATGCTACCTTTAAGTGGCTGTTTTTAAGAAAATTTACAATTTCATAAAAATCTTCTCCCCCTTTTGGTTTGAGCAGATAAGCGAGCAGATTGTGCTTATCTGCGGTTGGTAAAACAACGTTAGAAGATGAAGGAGAAGTCATTTTAGTTGGAGAAATTGAAAATTTTTCTTTTGAAAAAGTAGATTTTGATCGCTTTTTGATAGTTCGAGGTTAACAGTAGGTGAAAAGCGAACAGTGAAAAAAGTTTGGAATTTATACTATTTGAAAAGGGACAGCATTAAATGCCCTAATTTTGAAATAGAATAAATTGTACTAGCAGCATTAAATTAGGAATTTTGTACGAACAGTGTTGAGACATGTTTTGTGACAACAGATCTAGCTTGTAATAGTGAGGTTTAGTACTTTTGGTAATTGTAATCAAGTATGTACATTGGTTTTGAATTGTAAATAAAATATATTGCTTGGTAAACATTTTAGAGTTAAATATCAAAAGGCTGAAAAAATGTTGACCAAGGTTGACCGCGAACCGAGTCAGTTCGCAGGACAAAGGTGGACTGCGAACCGAGTCAGTTCGCAGGACAAGTTTGTACTGCGAACTGAGTGAGTTCGCTGGGCCGTCATGGGCTGCGAACCGAGTCAGTTCGCAGAGCCCACGAGCCTGCGAACCGAGACGAGTATATGTGAAAAACTAGGTTTTCATGTTCAGGACTTTTGCCATTTTCTGCCCAACGAAGTTGCTGCGATTCCAGAGAGTTTTTTAGTGTCTAAAGGCTAGGTATTGATAGATTAACAAGTGTTATAATCGATACAAAGCAATTAGATAATTGATTCGCTAATATATTGCGAAAGAATTCGTTATAGATCCTATAACTAGTATTGAGGGATTCCGCACCTTAATACCGTAGATAACCTCGTTATCGATCCTATACATACGGACTTACAATTGGTATCAGAGCTTGAGGCTAGATACGCTTTGGTTCGAGGTTATTTAGGATAATAACGTGTGATTTCGGGTTGTTTTTATTGCATTACGTCTTTATTTACGACCAAAATCATTCTCTGGACGTTTTTAGTTTGGTTTACGATCGAAAACCACAAGTTTTAATCGTAAAAATAACTGACTTTTCGTTTTTGGGTTTTTCAGCCGTTTCGCGAACTGAGTTTAGGGTTTCAGCCGTTCCTGCGAAGTGAAAGCTGCGAACCGAACTGAGTTCTTGTGAACCGAACCGAGTTTGCGAACCGAACTGAGAATTGCGAACTGAGATTTGCGAACTGAGTTGAGTTTTGCGAACCGAGATCTCTTGCGAACCGAACCGAGTTTGCGAACCGAACTGAGAGTTGCGAACTGAGTTAAGTTTCTGCGAACTGAGTTTTGCGAAGTGAGTTCCTGCGAACTGAGATTCCTGCGAACTGAAACTTCTGATTTTTGTGACTTTTTAACTTTTGTGATTGACAAAAATGTCTGACTTAAGTAAAATGATTGAGATGGACCACGAGATTGGAAAATCTAATGTTCCACCTAAATTGCTTAGACTTGAGGATTACTATGGATGGAAAGACAGGTTTGAATCATACTGTCGATTCCATGATTTGTCAATCTGGATGTGTATCAAAAATGGATACACTGCACCTACAACCGTTGTTGAAAATGCAACTGTAATTGTTCCCTACAATCGAATGAATGATAACCAGAAGAGAGACTTTGAGATTGAAAACAAAGCACATTCTTCAATCAAAATGAGTTTACCTAAGGAAATCAATCATCAATTGAAATCTTTTCACACTGCTAGAGCACTCTGGATTGCTCTTGAGAAAAGATGTGAGGGAAGTCCACAAGTAAAAGCAGGCAAGATGAATCTCCTAAAGAAGCAGTTTACTGTGTTTAAAGCTTTTAAGGGAGAAGATCTTGATGCTTACACCACAAGATACTACCATCTGTTGAGTGAGCTAGATGACCATGAGATTTTCTATTCTGATACAGAGAAAACCGACAAGTTTATTGAGGGTTTACCGTATAATTGGGAAATGCATGGAGTTATGCTCAAGGATAATGAAGAGCGGTATGCTACAATGACTCTGGAGCAAGCTATTGATAAGCTCAGAGGTTATGATTTCACCAACAAGACGAGAGAGTCAGATTCTGATCAATTACAGAATCCTGGACTATATCATGGAAAATCAACTCTCTCAAATGCATCATCCAGTTCGACCACTGCTTTACTAGTTGGTGATACTGGAGAAAAGGGTGAATTGATAACTGAGGATTTGTGTTTTATCGCTTCATCTGGAAGTGATACAAAAGAAAAATCTACTGAGAAGTCACCTCAAGGGCATCAGAAGATGCCGATGAGTGTGAAATCTGCTGAACAGCAATTGTCTGTTCTTGCTTCTTTTGTCGCTTCCTATGAGAATTACATTCAAGGGAAAATCAATGATCCAGCTATGTTTGATGAAGATTATGATCAGATAGACCCTGATGACCTTGAAGAAATGGATCTCCAGTGGCAACTAGCTATGGTGTCAAGGAGAGTTAAAAATTTCTTGAAGCGTACTGGTAGAAAGGTGGTTGGAAATCGACCAGGGTTTGACAAGTCCAAAGTTAAGTGTTATAACTGTCAAGGTTACGGACACTTTGCTAGGGAATGTCAACGACCAAAGGTTGATGTCAGCAATGGAAGACAAGGCTCGATGGTTCTTATGATTGGTCTGCTCAGCCTGAGCAAGCTCTTATGGCTGAGATAGATGATCAAGAGAAAGCTGCTGAATCTACATCCTATATGCCGACTGATGTGGATTATCATGTAAGGGTGCCAGAAGTCACACCAAAAGCAAGTGATGATGATGTGCTATACATGGATTCAACTGAGGATATGAGTCCAGATGATTTAGTAGCACATATGGCTGAACTTCAAACAGACAAGAAAAGGGTATGTCTTGATTTGCTTACTCTTGTTGATGTCTGTAATCTAGTTACTAGTTTGCAATCACAAGTTAGTGTATTTGCTGATTCATATAATACGATGAAATCTGAATTAGAAATTGCTAAATGTGATGCTCAAAGGTTTAGTGAGGATAAACTAGCTCTAAAAGAAAAGATTAAGTCTGATGCTGCTGATAAGACCACTTTAAGAGACACTATAAATGAGCAATGTGCTAAGATTGATGGTTTGTACTTAAATCTAAGGGACTTAAATCAAAGTATGGCCAATAAAGATAATGAGTTAGCTGAGTCAAAACTGAAATTGGTTGAGCTTAATCGTAAGTTTGAGAGTTATAGAACCTCTTCTTTAACTATGGACTCTATAATTGATGCTCAACGTAGTGTTAAGGATAAGACTGGATTAGGATACACTGATGTACCTCCTCCATTCAATTCAAATTACACTACTTCTGTTGACTTAGAAATGATGGATGTAGATGCTAAACCTGAGAATATAGTAACTAAGAAGTCTGAAAAGTTAGAGACACAGAAGGTTGTTCATAAAGATCTATCATCTGATGTTAGTAAGAACACAGCATTCCCTAAAGTACAATTTGTCTCGAGTGGAATGATGGTTGATACTGACATAAATGATAAGGTTATTAAGGAACAAGATGTACCTTTAGTGTCTGAAACTCAGACTGAACACGAAAAGGCAAAAGGGGTTAAGTCACGAAAGCATAAATCCTGTTTCAAATGTCACCAAAAGGGACATGTGGCTTCTTGTTGTCCTAACAAGAAGTTGGAAACATCGATTAGGCTCGTGAATAACAATGAGACACCAAAAGTCTCTAGTTCAAATGTAGACAGGTTAGGTACCAAACCAGGATTAGGTAGTAAACCTGTGAACATTCTGAAAAGAGATGTTACTCATAGTGTCTCTCCGCCTAAACCTAAACGATCTTATTCTCTAAATGACACTAAGCCTAGAGATAAGACACCGTCGAGATTTAGGACTCCAAGTAGAAACCATAGTCAATTTGAAAGTGGTTCTACTTCACATACACATAAAGTTGATTATGTGCCTAAGAGGTTTTCAACTCACTCTCCTCAGAGGCATAAGACTTCAGATCATCAACAACCTCTAACTTCTTTAGCAGTTACCAAGACTATTGACAATAATAGTTATGGTTACTTTAAGGAAGTTCAGATTGTGGATGATAAGGGACAAGCCAAGACCGTAATGGCTTGGGTCCCTCTTAAGAACTAATTGTGTACAACTTGTTATGTGCAGGAGCAGACTGTGAACAAGGACAGCTGGTGGTATGTAGACAGTGGTTGTTCTCGGCACATGACAGGTGAAAGAAGTCTACTGAAGGACTTCAAAGGTGGGATGAAACAGCGAGTTCATTTCGCTGGTGATAAAGGAGGAGTAATAACTGGGAAAGGAAAAGTTTCAAATGGAACTTTGACTCTAGAGGATGTGAATTACGTTGAAGAACTAACTCACAACCTAGTGAGTGTTTCCCAAGTCTGTGATAAAGGTCATTCTGTACATTTCAATGAGACAGAAGCCTTAGTCCTGAAGCCGGGTTTCACCATTCCGGAAAATTGGATATTGATGAGGGCTCCAAGGAAGAAGGACATTTATGCCATCAACATGGCTGTTCCTAATACTTCAATGGAATCTACATGTCTTTTATCCAAGGCTTCAGATGCAGACGCACTTTTATGGCACAAGAGAATGGCTCATCTGAACTTTCGAAAAATGAATTATATAACCAAGAATTGTTTAGTTCTGGGTGTACCACAAAAACGTTTCGAGTCTGAAGATAAGTGTGTTCCTTGCATGAAAGGAAAACAACATAAAAAACCACACAGATCTGAGACTGAAAACTCAATCTCCTCGCCATTTGAATTGCTACATATGGATCTTTTTGGCCCAATAAGCAAAAGAAGCATAGGTGGCAAATGGTACTGTTTAGTTGTCACAGATGATTTCTCTAGATTCTCTTGGGTATTCTTTTTGGGATCTAAGGATGAGACTCCCGGTATTCTTATGGAGTTCCTAGATCTAATAGAGAATGTCTATAGAACACGAGTTAAGAGAATTCGTAGTGACAATGGAACAGAGTTCAAGAATTCAGCGTTCAATGTCTATTGCTTATGCAAAGGAATACAACATCAATTCAGTGCATCGTATGAACCTCAACAGAACGGTGTTGCTGAAAGGAAAAACAGAACGTTGATTGAAGGAGCTAGAACAATGCTTGCAGATTCAAGGCTTCCGGTCATTTTCTGGGCTGAAGCGGTGAATACAGCATGTCATGTTCTGAACAGGGTTCTTACGGTTAAAAAGCAGAATAAGACTTGTTATGAGCTTTTGAACAATAAGAAACCAAACTTAAAAGGGTTTGAACCCTTTGGAGTTTCTTGTACTTTGCTGAAGACTAGCACTCAACTGAAATTTGGTGAGAAGGCTGACGAAGGATATTTCCTAGGTTATGTGCCTAATTCACCAAACAAACGTGTCTTCAATAAAGCAACGGGACGTGTGGAGATAGTTTATAACATTGAAGTTACGAGCTACACACATGACGTACATAAGGGATTAGATTGGCAATTCGACTATTCAGATCTCTTTAAGTCTTTTAATGTCCCAATCAGTGACTACAAAGTTGACTCAGAAATCTCTGAACATTTATTGTCGGGTGATGGGGATATTGGCCCTGCACCAACATCGAATGTTCCTAGAGATACAACTTTTGTAGATCCTAATCATGCTTCAACGAGTGCCACACAACAATCTTCTGATGAAAATATACCTCTATTGAAGGAGATTGGCACAAATCTAGAAGAAGAAATAGAACTTGAACCAGTGACGACAACAAGAACTAACAAAAATCATCCAATTGAAAATATCATTGGTGATCCGAATGCACCGGTTCAAACCAGGTCTAGTGTATCTGAGTACACTAGCCTATATGCTGAAATGAAAGAGACAGGGGTTACAAATCGATGTCTATATTCATGCTTTATCTCACAAGTTGAGCCTAAGAATGTCCAAATGGCGTTGAAGGACAACTCGTGGGTAGAAGCAATGCAGAAAGAACTTTCTCAGTTCTCAAAACTACAAGTTTGGGAGTTGGTTGATTTACCATGTGGTGAATATCCAATTGGTACTAGATGGGTCTTTAAGTGTAAGAAAGACGATCGGGGAATCGTGATTCGCAATAAAGCTCGTCTAGTCGTTCAAGGCTTCAACCAACAAGAAGGAATTGATTACAATGAAGTGTTTGCACCTGTGGCTAGGCTTGAGGCAATTAGGTTGTTCTTAGCATTTGCAGTTTCAAAGAAAATGAAAGTGTATCAGCTGGATGTTAAGAGTGCCTTTTTGTATGGCAAGGTCAAGGAAACGGTGTATGTTTCTCAACCACCAGGATTTACTGATCCAATGTATCCAAATAGAGTATATCGTCTTGATAAGGCTCTGTATGGATTACATCAAGCACCAAGGGCGTGGTATGAAACACTATCAACTTATCTTCTTGAGAATGGTTTTTCAAGAGGAAGAATTGATAGTACACTTTTTGTGAAATGGAAGAAGCAGGATTTTATACTTGTTCAAGTATATGTTGATGACATTATCTTTGGGTCATCTGACGAAAAGATGTGTCAAGAATTTGAGCAAGTTATGAAGGGAAAGTTTGAGATGTCTGCTATGGGAGAGTTGAACTTTTTCTTAGGGTTACAAGTTGACCAAAAGAAAGATGGATTCTTTATTCATCAATCTAAATATACACATGAGTTGTTAGAACGTTTTAAGATGGATGAATCTCGTATCTACAAGACTCCTATTCCAGAAAATCACGGACTCGGTCCTGATACATCGAGTGATCAGAATGTAGATCCTACTTTATATAGGGCTATGATTGGATCGCTAATGTATTTGACTGCTTCTAGGCCTGACATTATGTTTGCTGTTTGTATTTGCGCAAGATATCAGGCTAATCCGAAAGAGTCACATATGCAAGCCGTAAAGAGAATCTTTCGTTACCTCAAGGGGAAGCCGAAGCTGGGACTTTGGTATCCGATTGAAGGAGACTTAGATTTTGTTGCATATACTGATTCGGATTATGGTGGATGCAACCAAAATAGAAAGTCTACGACCGGAGGATGTCAATTCCTAGGAGGTAGACTTGTGTCTTGGCAGTGCAAGAAGCAAAGCTCAGTAGCCATTTCTACATGTGAAGCTGAGTATGTTGCAGCTGGCAGCTGTTGTTCCCAAGTATTGTGGATACAACAGCAACTGCGAGATTATGGGCTAAACTTTACCGATACTCCTATGATGATCGATAATGAATCGACGATTTCTATAGCCAATAATCCGGTAAAGCACAGCAAAACAAAACACATTGATATTCGTCATCATTTTATTCGGGATTGTGCCGAGAAGAAGCTTATTAGATTAGTCAAAGTTGCCTCTTCTGACAACTTGGCAGATCTATACACTAAAGCTTTCGACAGGGCTCGTTTTGAAACATTAGTTCAACTGAATGGAATGAGAAATCCAGAATAACTTATCTTCCAAAGAAGAATGTAATAGTTTGTAAGGTCTTTTCTTAAAAAAAAGGGGGTTGGCGTATGGCATTCATTTGCTTTTTACCTAAGGGGAATCGCCTTCTATAAAGTACAAAAAGAATATAAATCATAAAAAGTTTAAGTTTTTATTTGCTGGGAAGTGATAGTACATTGGGAGAATAAGCTTAATAATAATAAGTATAAGTCTTAAGTTAGATATGTTAGTAGACTCTGGTAAGTCACATTAAAGTTACATCTTTACAACCAGGACGGTACTTATATTTATTGTGTTATACACCTTTCTCCACATGTTATAATTGGATAAGAATAAATTTATGTCTAGACAGATTCATTATATGATGTACTGGTAGGCAAATTATGCTATGATTTCTGAGCATTTAATAGGCATTAATTCTCTTGCATGTTATCCAGTGTGACCTATTATATGATGTATGACATAAGTCTTAATTTGAGATTGATAGTATCGTCATACACTGTTATCAAAATATGAATATATGAACTGACAAATAGTTAGAATAATGACTATTAGCAAAACTATTGGTGACTTTGTTGTACTATGTACAGATCTGAAGCCTTTAGTTTCGCCAATGGTCTCAAACCTATTTTGCTCATACTAAGGGATCTTCTGTTGTACTTCGTACAGATCTAGAACCTCTAGTATCTTCAAAATCTGTTTGATGTTTGTCAAAAACCTTCAAATAACTCAAGGATATGTTATATGTTACGAAAAGTGCATCATTTAGTAACCTCTACCTTGAACATAAATGATACAGTGTTATGATTTATACTTGATTTCTCAGTATATCATTTATTGGCCCGCACTAGTTAACATGCATACTAACAATAAAGGTTTGCTTGGAAATCGTTGAATAATTTGTTTATATGGATCATAATATCGGTAATCATCTTGAACTGTCGATGACAAATGAACGTTCACTTTGGTGAATAATACATTCTCATTAATATAATAGTATGTTCAAAGAACATGTTATTCCATGTGGATAAAGGTAACTAAGTTATAATCGTATAAATATAAGTTCATAAATGGTTAAGTTGTAATTTTTCTGTAACTTATTTGATTTTCATGTACTAACAATCTTCTTAGACTTGTTTAATAAATAATAAGGTATAGCTTATTCTTCCTAATATGATCCCGATGCAGATAAACTCTTGACGCCAAAAATATGTAGTGTTTATTCTTTTTGTTTTTATTAATAAAATGGTACTTGATACCACTCATTAATTTGTTTATTTATTTAGTACGTTTTTATTTTTGGTTTGTATTTATCCTTTGAAAATTAAGTTAATCTGTCATTTATTGTTCTGTGTTGAATAAATGTGACAAAAACGCATTGGAAAGTTCAAAATGTTGACTGCGAAGCGAACCACATGGTTGACTCGCGTTGACTGCGAAGCGAACCAAATGGTTGACTCGCTTTGACCTGCGAAGCGAACCCAACAGGGTTGACTTTGTTTGACTAACCTTAATATTTTTAACGTGTACTTTATTTGTGACTTGTTAACTGTTTGTTATATGTTTCGACTTAAGATCTTTTTGTTATAAGCGAAATGCATATAATTTACTAATTCTGTTCTATTATATCGAAAGACTTCCGACTCATATGTAGTCGTGCGGCGTGTTCCGATTTACTATCGGCGGTATAATATTTCGGATTCATTACTAGGACGTACGAACGATGTATATAATTTAGAGAATATAATTGAAAATTAAGTCTCGTATGCTTAATCGTTCAATTACGTTCAGTAAATTAAGTTATTAATTAATAGTAAACGTCGATGTTTGGTGATCTCTTTTGTTCACAATACATAAACGTTTAAAATTAATTAATGTTCGATAAGTGTCCTATTATTTGAGCTAATTGCCATTTGTGTATATCTTATGACTACAGATATGGCTGCTCGATCTTTCACTCCTGCTCACAACATATTGGTGAACTTAGATGTAAATGAGCGTGGAGCTGCACGTTTCACAGAGATTTTGACGTATTTAGGACGTTCGAGAATTCGATATGCTATTACAGAATCTCCGCCATTGTCCCGAGATCTTCTGGAACAATTCTGGGAAAATGTAGTATTTGACGGTGCAGTAAACCCGCCAGTTATTCGCACGAGGGTTAACAACCATCCAGTGGTATTCTCTGCTGATGATCTGAGACAGATTCTACATCTGGGAACAGTTGATCAGGAAGCTGGACCTTCAGTGTACACCTTTGACTTCATTGAGGGTGCACTAGGTAGAATGGGTTATTCTGGACCCAAGAGAGGCCGCCAGTTTGTAAAGGCGTTTGTTCTTGGCCAGTGGAGATTCTTATTCCACATTATTGTTACCATCTTCGGTAACAAGAAGGGAGGATACGATGAGTTGAGTCCCGAGCTTCTCTCAGGCTTGCTGTCACTGGTATATAACAAACCATACAGCTTCTCCTCATACCTCTTCAACTCCTTCATTGGGCAGATAACCGGAACTGTTCGATCAAAGTTCATGGTTTATCCGAGGTTTTGCATGCTGGTCATTACACACTGTATCCCTGATCTTCAAGGATTTCAGCCCGATCTGCGTGTAGACACCATTGGATTGAGGACCTACAATGCGTGCTTTCTTCATTCCTCCAGACGTCCGGATCAGGTCAAACCTGAAGCTTGCGACTTGTTTGGTCATCTTCTAGATGCCGCATATGTAGCTCCACCAAATAATAATTGGTTGGATGATGAAGCCCAACCTGAAGTACGATCTCAGCCAGCAGTTGTGGCTCAAAACCTTGGGCCGCAAGAGCTTATAGAAGATGTTATACATCAAGCTGGACAACCTGACATTGCGGCTCAGGTTTTACATGAGGTTCTGTTGGAGAACGATGATGCTACTGATCCTATCCTTCGTGAGATCGATCAATATCAAGTATTAATTATATCATCATTGTTAAAATTGCATTTACTTTCTAGATTTTCTTATCATTTATTATCATTCATCATGACTAGGCTCCTGAAGCTGTAGACCCAGAGGTCATTCGACCTGAGGGTGAACAGGATCAGGCGGGTTTGGATGTTGGGCCCTCTAGTGCCTTTGGCAAAGATGGTGCCACCACATCTGACTCTGATAGTGAGGACACTGATGATGATCTTCCTCATCCTCCTACTTTTTCGGGTATTCCTGCGGGAATGATCCGGAGAGGTTCCAAGCTGATCATGGATCCTGCCTTAAAGGGTAAGCGCAAAGTTGATGATATGGATCCTGATTTTTGCATGCTTGACGAGGACACAGATGTCGAAGAGGATCACTCTCTTCAGACACAACGCCGAAAGCGCATTCGTTCTGCTACTTCTCAGCTGACGATTGGCGATTTGGCTAGTCCAGGTTATTTTTTACCCTTATTATTCTCTATTGAATGTTGTGCGTTCTACATATGAGAAACTGAGATAGATATTTCTATAACAGTCGCTCCAGATACACAACAGCAGGCTAGACCTGCGGGGCAACGTCCGAGTGCTCCGGTATCTGAAACCTCAGAGAAGGTTAGAGATACGAGTACTTATAGCTATTCAGAGATTGAGACAGTTTATTCTGTTACTTTTACTGATAACTATTGTCTAACAGGAGCCTGCTGCTGACGTTACCGTCACGATTCAGACTACTAAAGCTAGTAGAATCGTAGCTCGCTTACTCCTGACGGATGTTGCCACCCAGATTGAACAACATAATGTTCAACCTGGAACCACACCTACACCCCAGGCTACTACTTCTGTGAGAGCTTCTGAGCGGATTTCTAGTTTGGAACTTCGGGTTCGGATATTAGAGACTCAGAATGCTACTCTTGCAAAGGAGCTTGCAACTCAAGGGGAAGCCTACACTCATCTCCTGAAGTCTCATATGCTTTCTATCAGAGAGTCTGAAGATCAGCAGAAACAGCTTGATCGACTGCAAGGCCTTGTCACAAATTTATTGAAGGGCAAGTCGCCTCAGGGGGAGATCTTGCTATTTAATGAGGCATGCAGAGAAGATGAACTGAGAAGGAAGAGACGAGATGATACAGACGATGATCCCAATGCACAGAAAGATAGAGAGCCGACTGGTCCTTCAACGACCGGTGAGCCGTCTACAATTCAGGGGGAGTCTGAGCCTGCTGGGACAAGTGGTGTTGGTGGTGATGGTGCTGGTACTGCTGCTGGTGCTAGTAATGTTGGTGAGAAATTCACCACGGAATAATTCTTGTTAATATGTATTCTTAGATTGATTGTAATAACTCTTATAATCAATGAAAGACTTACATTATTATTATTGGTTTCATGTTCATAAAATATAAGATTAGTTATATACGATTTAGACCTGAGATGTTATGTTACAGGTTAAAATGATATAAGACTAATTATATAAGACTAATTATATAAGATTTTGACTTGAGATTCATCTTGACAAGTTAACATTATATAAGATTAGTAATAGAGAGTGATTTCGTGAAAGAGATGATAAAGAAACTCTTGATAAAAGAATTTATATTATTCATTTGATTCATGACATGTTTATCACTTGTAGATATGAATGATGAAAGCGATTCCGACACTGAAGTCGAAGAAGAAGTAGACTATAATCTAGAGGAGGGAGAGTTTGTACCTCCTGAAGATTGGACTTCTATTTCTTATGTTGGGTTAGACGAAGGTGTAGATCCCGATGCTAATATCGATGAACACATCGTGAGCCCTTCAAAGACTAAAGTCGTTATTCAGGAAGAAGACGGAGAAAGAGTGATTGATTTAGATGAAGATCTAGACGATTCGACTGATTCTGAAGATGATCTTCCTGATAGACTAAAAAATAATCCGATGTTTAGGCCGTTGGAGAAGAAGAAAAAGGAGAAGACTAGGATTAGTGAAGTGGATATCTCTGGAAAGCGTATACCTAGAAGAGGTATTATTGGTTGGTACTTCGACGCAGATTTGCAGCTTTTTGCTATAAAGAGATTTGACGGAGTTCAATACTTTGAGAAGAAGCTAGCTGTCTTCAGTTCTTTGCCGAGATTTGAAATCCGAGACTTGGCTAGATTGGAATTAAATAACCCTAGTAATGATCCTTTTGGAAGATATGTCGAAAAGATTATCAAGACTGAGGGTTGGTCAATGAAGTTTGAAAGAATTAAGCCAAGAATCGGAAAGACAATTAAGCTTGAAGAAAGAAGCGAAAGAACAGGAAGGCGTCGTAGAAAGAAGATATATCCAGCTGTGAAATGCATGCAACAGATTCCACTAAAGACAATGCCTCAAGACATCTTAGGAAATTTGAAGAGATGGTCTGTGGATTCTGTGACTGGGGAAGCTCTCATGTTCGAACACGATGATGAAGTTGAAAATGAAGAGAGAGAGATCTTAAAGATTTATGATCGTCGACATCTGATGAACCTATCAAAGACTGACCTATTGATGTTACACAAGAATAGGATCATGGCGATTGAAGGTTGGGAAGATGTTGCACGAGATTATCAGTCAATGGTGAAGACATGCATTAAGCTGAAGATATATGCAGGTAGCAAAATTTACAACTGATTACCAAAGACAACTTGAAGACAAAGACTTAAAGATGCTAGAGCTATTGTCAAGGGGGAGTCTGTTGAGACATGTTTTGTGACAACAGATCTAGCTTGTAATAGTGAGGTTTAGTACTTTTGGTAATTGTAATCAAGTATGTACATTGGTTTTGAATTGTAAATAAAATATATTGCTTGGTAAACATTTTAGAGTTAAATATCAAAAGGCTGAAAAAATGTTGACCAAGGTTGACCGCGAACCGAGTCAGTTCGCAGGACAAAGGTGGACTGCGAACCGAGTCAGTTCGCAGGACAAGTTTGTACTGCGAACTGAGTGAGTTCGCTGGGCCGTCATGGGCTGCGAACCGAGTCAGTTCGCAGAGCCCACGAGCCTGCGAACCGAGACGAGTATATGTGAAAAACTAGGTTTTCATGTTCAGGACTTTTGCCATTTTCTGCCCAACGAAGTTGCTGCGATTCCAGAGAGTTTTTTAGTGTCTAAAGGCTAGGTATTGATAGATTAACAAGTGTTATAATCGATACAAAGCAATTAGATAATTGATTCGCTAATATATTGCGAAAGAATTCGTTATAGATCCTATAACTAGTATTGAGGGATTCCGCACCTTAATACCGTAGATAACCTCGTTATCGATCCTATACATACGGACTTACAAACAGTATTAAAACATACCCAGTACTAAAATTATGCTAGCAGCATAAACCGTTTATCACAACCAGTAGTACTAATATAACCAACAATACTAACGAGGGAAAACAGTACTATTATATTAGTGACAGACAGCAGTATTAACAATAACTAACAGTAGTAATGTAAACTACATTAGCAGTATTAATAATGCTAAGCATTAATAGCGATACTAAACAAAAGTAGCAGTATTAAAAATATCTACAATATTAACACTAGCAGTACTAAAAGCAACACGTATAGCAGTATTAACATTGACAGTATTAAAGATACTGATATTCTTATTTAGTAGACAAGTATTAATAGCAGTACTAATTTTAATAGAAGTATTGAAATACTTAACAATATTAACACTAGCAGTATCAATATTTGACAGTATTAAAGAATACTAACAACACAAATTAGTAGATCAGTATTAACCCATGAATAAGCACAGAGTTTTACAAAGAGCAGTATTAACTAAAGACTTATTAAGAATTTATCATTCCAATGCTTGTAACCAGGAATGTAAATCTACCCACATCAAATGCTTTTGTGAATAGATCTGCAAATTGATTATCAGTATGAACTTTAAAAATCTGAATTAATCTTTTTTCATTACAATCTCTTATAAAATGATAACTGATTTCAATGTGCTTAGTTTTAGAATGTTTTACAGGGTTATTTATAATACTGATAGCAGAGTTGTTATCAATAAAAATGGGAGTATTTAGAAAGGTCAAACCATAGTCCAACATCTGATTCTGAATCCAAAGCACTTGAGCACAGCAACTTGATGCTGCAACATATTCTGCTTCTGCTGTAGATGTGAAAACAGTAGTTTGCTTCTTGCATTGCCAAGGCACAAGTCTTCCTCCCAAAAATTGACAACCTCCTGATGTAGATTTTCTATCTACGTTGGCTCCTCCATAATCACTGTCAGTGTATGCAATCAAGTCAAAGGAAGAATTTTTAGGATACTAAAGTCCCAGTTTTGGTTGACCTTTGAGATATCTAAAAATTCTCTTGACTGCATGAACATGTGACATTTTAGGATTTACCTGGAATCTAACACAGACACAAACAACAAACATAATATCTGGTCTGCTTGAGGTCAGATACATGGGGGATCCAATCATAGATCTGTAGAGGTGTTCATCAACATCCCCCCCCTCAAGATCTGCATGCAGTGGTTTGTGTGTCTCCATTGGTGTGCTAGCAATTTTTGCATCTTTGTATCCAAACTTCTCCAGAATGTCATTAACATATTTCCCATGACTTATGAAGATCCCATCGTTCTACTGTTTGACTTGTAATCCTAAGAAGAAAGTCAACTCTCCCATAGAGCTCATCTTGAATTTCTGATGCATAAGTGCTTCAAATTCTTTACAAAGACTATCCCTTGTAGAACCAAAAATAATATCATCTACATAGACTTGGACTAGTAGGATATCATTTCTAATTCTTTTGATGAACAAGGTTTTGTCAATTGCACCTCTCTTGAAACCATTCTCCAACGGATAAACAGATAAAGTATCGTACCATGCTCTAGGAGCCTGATGCAATCCATAGAGTGCCTTGTCCAATCTGTACACTTTATTTGGATGCTTGGGATCTTCAAATCCTGGTGGTTGGCATACATAAACCTCTTCTTTAATAGTGCCATATAGAAATGCACTTTTCACATCCATCTGGTATACCTTGAAGTCCTTGAAAGATGCATACGCCAAGAACAACCTAATTGCTTCTATTCTAGCTACAGGAGCAAAGACTTCATCATAGTCAATGCCCTCTTCTTGAGAATATCCCTGAGCAACCAGTTTTGCTTTGTTCTTGATTACAATGCCTCTCTCATCTTTCTTGTTTCTGTATACCCATCTTGTTCCAATTGCCCTTTTTCCTTTTGGGAGATCCACCAATGTCCAAACATCTTGAATTTTAATGTAACACCCCCTCTTCATATTTTATAAAATATTCTTTTATTTCAGAAGCGTAGGTCAAAACATATATTACATTAATAACATTTACAAAAGTTACATATATATATATATATATATTGTTCAAAACATCGTACATAACCAGGTGTTACATAATTTCAACTTTCATTAGTTATCAAAATATATCAGAGTTGCCAGCTGGTCAAACATTCCTTGAACATAATCTTCCTGCCCGCCCATTTTGACCTGCAGGGATTAATGTGGGGGATTAGCACAAACATAAGTGAATGAATATGAAATTAACAGTTCAACTTAGCATAACAATCTGTTTACATCAATTAATCGTAAACACATATCGTCAAAGAGGATCGGTGGTTTTTGAGGAACCCTACTGCCGCGGTGGCCCTGAAAGAACGCTTATCACAATCTGTATTGGCCTATACAGAATATACCGATAACTTGATATTACCATTTCACAATACAGGTTTTAATACAACACATGTACAAAACCCTGTATCTGTAATCCTGTAATAACCAAGTCTAACAATCTGTTGACCTCTTTAATAGCAACCAATGCCCGAAGGCCACATTGCACGTAGATTCATAATCAGCAAATCAGACTAAACAGTCTATCAATTATATCTACGTTTACTTGTTGCAACCAAACCGTTACAACCAAATCAAACTTGTGAGTTCCAGATCCACTCACCTGTCAGTCTCAGTCCAACAACTTAGAAATCTAATGTTACTGAGTCTTCTGCTGATCTGATAATACAACAAATAATGAGTTAGTAACTCATTTCATAATCATATAACATATTTAAGCAAGCAGGTAAATTCCTGAAGTCTAATAAAATAAAAGTTCAATCCGAAGAGAAACCAGAAAATCCCGAAACGATGTTTAAAACTAAAAAATGTCATTTTCGACCCTTAGATGACCCCGAAAGGCCAATAACTGCCTAGGCTCTTAGAATAGAGCCTTGACTTTTGGGTCGTTTTTGAGTGACTATGCGAATCTCTACCCAATCCGAGTTAGTGAAATTTGTCACTGTAACACCCCGAAATTCGTTAAATTTAAAAGTTGTGTTCTGTTATGCGACACAAGGGTTAGTGTCGCAAGTAGCGACCCAAGGCCCAGTGCGACACAAGGCTTGTGTTGCTGTGTCGGGCTGAGAGGCGGTTGTGAGGGGTTAATTGTGTAATTTGGCGTGAAATTAATGGAAAATTATATTCCAAAACATTCCAGAAAACAGTAAAACATCTCAATTCGTTCCTGTATGTGTGTGTGAGATTTTAGTGAGAGAAAAGAAAAGGAAACAAGAAGATATCAAGAATTGAGTTTGGAAAGTGATTGTTGAAGGTGTTTCTTTGCAAATTCAGGTAAGGAACCTAAACCCCTGTTGAAATTGGGATTTAATTCAAGTAATAAAAGATGAAAGATTGAGTTTAAAAATGGGTAATTTGGGGGTAAAATGTTTATGTGGGTTAAAATGAGTTTGAAAGTGTTTTGAACTGGTTTGGTGTTTATGATGATCAACTATTGAAACTGGTTCGGAATTAGGGTGTTGAAATCACCCAGAAAACATGTATTTGCAGAAGAGTTCTGCTGTTCTGTTTGTCATTGCGACACAAGGCTTGTGTCGCAGCTTGTGTCGCAGTGGTAGTGTCACAAATTAATACTGTTGCTTTAGCGACACAAAGAGTTAATGTCGCGGCTTGTGTCGCTAAGTTTCTACTGCTAGTTACAACTGTTGCTATAGCGACACTAAGAGATTGTGTCGCAGCTTGTGTCGCTTGTTTCCACTCTTAGTTGTAATTGTTGTTTTAGCGACACTAAGAGGTCATGTCGCAGGTTGTGTCGCAATAGTGTGATGTGCGACACTAAGTTAGTGTCGCCAGGAAGTGTAGCGACACAAGGGGGTAGTGTCGCCGAGGTTAATAAAAGTTGATTAATATGAATGTCTCGACAGATATTTCGGATAGCGAGTTGTGAATATCTGATCGTCGTCCTCAAGGTAAGTAGTAGGAATGTAAAGAATATAATTGGCTGATTTTGTTAATACTAATTGTGTTACAAAGTTGCATTAAATAACTGAGTGCATCATTGAGTTGAGAGGCCAATTGCTGAGTGAACAATTGAGCCTATGAGATTGAGTTAAGAGGCCAATTGCTGAGTGAACAATTGAGCCTATGAGATTGAGTTAAGAGGCCAATTGCTGAGTGAACAATTGAGCCTATGAGATTGTTGAGAGGCCAATTGCTGAGTGAACAATTGTGTCTATGAGATTAAGCTGAAAGGGCAATTGCTGAGTGAACAATTGTGCCTATGTATATGTGAGTTAAGTGATCAATTGCTGAGTGATCAATTGTGTTTAGCTGTATGAATTAATGTATGATTGAAGCGTAACGACATGAGATGTCTGATTTATTGTATCACTGTGAATGTGCTGTTCCTTTACTTACTAAGCGATGTGCTTATGTATTGTTGAATGTTGTGTTGATAGGTACGCCTAAAGGGATGATGGGCAGGGATCCGGGCAAGCGACCCGAGAGCTGTTAGTGATGGACTTACTATAGCAAGATAGTAAGGAGATGGACTCATAAATCATGCTCTATATTAACACGTGATGTTTTGTAAAAATGATATAATTCGTGTTGAACCATGTGGTTATTACTTTATATTAATATATAAAGTGTTAATGAGAATTTAAATCGAGTATACATTGTTAAAAAAAAAAAAAAAAATCTGGACGTTTCAGTCACTTAGTCGCTACCCTGAAACACTTGCGCAATTTCAAAATTTGCAAAACAAAATTTTAAAAATCTCAGTTCGCAGAAATGTTCAGTTCGCAGGGATCTCGGTTCGCTTCGCAGCAAACTCAGTTCGCAGGACAAAATCTCGGTTCGCAAAACTCGGTTCGCAGGGCAACTCAGTTCGCATCCCAACTCGGTTCGTAGGGTTCAGTTTGCAATTCTCAGTTCGCATCGCAGCAACTCAGCTCGCGAACTGAGTTCATCTTCTTGCAACTGCGAACTGAGCCTGCTGTAACCAAAAACCGAGCTTTTCTCTTCCAAAACTCACAAATTCGACTTCCTAACATTCTAACAAGCTTTCTAACAACTTATATACATCAAATAACATCAAGTAACATCTTTCAAGCCATTATTACACAATAATTCATGAATTGGCTAAATTCATTCAAAACAAATTTATAAACACTAAATACTCACAAGAACAAGATGATGATGATGATGATGATGATGATGATGATGATGATGATGATGATGATGATGATGATGATGATGATGATGATGAAATTCGATTTTCAAACAAGCTGATGATGCTTCTGAAGATTATAATTCTTCACAGAGAGTTTTCTTCAAGTTTTGTTCTCAGTTCGCAGGATTTGTAAATGTGTAGAAGTTTTGAGAATATATGAGTATATATATATTAATCTAACCCAATACCATTACAATTTTAGTTCCCTTCTTAATCTATTGTCTGGAACCTAAAACCATTTTGCGAAAAACCAACTATTTTATTTTACCGTCAACTAGATTGATTTAAAACAATGAATTATGTATTAATCACAATAACTCATTTATCCTTTTGACTAATATTATCAAATAACATGATAATATTAAAATATTCCTAACACATTAAATAATAAATTTAAAGTTTAGGAAATTACCCGTATATTACTAGGCCCTAAGGGTGGATGTTACACTTAAACTGAAGCAGCTCTTCTTGCATTGCTTCAACCCAACTTGGATCTTTCAAGGCTTCATTTGCCTTCTTGGGCTCTATCTGAGATAGAAAACAAACAAATAAAGAAGTATTGATGTCTTCTTCATTTAGTCTGGCAGATCTTCTAGTTTGCATTGCAGAGTCAATATCACCTATTACATTCTCCAATGGATGATAGGCTTTGTATTGTTGATACTGACCAGTAGATGACTGAGGAATCCCAGACTCCAAGTTTGTATCATTCTGCTAGTCTCGGTCAAGGATAGACTAGTTGGATCTTTGATTCTCATCTACATTTTCTTCTGCGGTTACATCAGCAAAACGATCTGCTTCTAAATCTGCATTTCTTTTTGCATTCTCAGATGTATTCACACTATTTGCTTCTTCTTCTGGAAGTATTTCAGGATCTGAGGATGTATGGCCATCATCATAAGCACCATACTGTTCCTGACTTGATGTGATTGGTTCTGAACTCTGAGCTTGTTGTTGTGGAGGTGGTTGAAAAACTTCAGGTGGATCAGGTGACCAGAAGGGTAGAGTAATGTACTCTAATGAAGTATCTTTCTTCTGATTTGCAGCACTTGATTCACCTAAATTTGTACCTGTATTTGATGACTCATACACATTTCTGAAAGATTGAGTTAGAGCATCAATATCAAATAACCAATCTGGACCTTTTCCCACTACACTAGGTGTGTGTTCATTAAAAGTCACATTCATGGTTTCCTTCACTATTCTAGTCCTATGATTGAATACTCTATATGCTTTACTTTGGGTAGAGTATCCAACAAAGACTCCCTCATCAACTTTGCTCTCAAACTTGCCTAGGTGATCTTTGAAATTTAAGATAGTAACAAGACATCCAAATGGTTTTAAAAAGCTAATCAAAGGTTTTCTTTTGAAAAACAATTCATATGGTGTCTTGTTATGAGGCTTCACTACTAGTGCCCTGTTCTGAACATAACAAGCAGTACTAACTGCTTCTGCCCAGAAAGTCATTGGTAGTTTAGCATCTGCTAACATTGTTCTAGCACCCTCAATTAGTGTCCGATTTTTTCTTTCTGCTACTCCATTTTGTTGTGGAGTTCTAGGAGCACTAAACTATCTTTCTATTCCTTTTGTTCCATAAAATTTATTCATCTCATGATTTTTAAATTATGTTCCATTATCAGTCCTGATGATTTTAACCTTTTCATTAGTTTGGTTCTCAATCCTAATAATGAATGATCTAAGTATTTCACCTGTTTCATCCTTAGTTCTAAGAAAGAATACCCAACTAAATCTGCTAAAGTCATCAATGATCACCAAGCAATAAACTTTCTTTCCTATACTACTGACATTGATTGGTCCAAACAGATCCATATGCAGTAGATGTAAAGGAGAAAAGTTTGAGTTCACACCTTTGGTCTTATAAGAAGATTTGTGTTGCTTCCCCTTTAAACATGCAACACAATGGTCATCACATGAATATGTCTTTTCAGGTAAACCTCTAACAAGTTTGTTTTTAACCAGTTTGTTAATAGTTTTAAAATTCATGTGACACATTCTTCTATGCCAAAGATCAGACTCATCAACAGATGCCTTTGAGATAAGATAGTTTAAATCTTGTTGAGGTTTCATGTTTGCTAAGTCACAACAGTACACATTATTCTTTCTAGGAATTTTCATTAAAATCATGTTTTCGTCTAGATTAAATTTATCAGAAAGAATAAAGCATTATGTGTCAGTAAAAAGGACTGGATTCTTTTTCTCTGTGATTTGACTCACACTTAGCAAATTGAATCTCAACTGTTCAACATAATAAACATCTTGAAAGCTTATCTTATCACTGCTGACAGTCCCTTTTCCTATAATCCTTCCACCTTTAGGATTACTTCCAAAAGCTACATATCCACCATCAAGCTTATTGAGGTTCTGTAGCTTGCTTCTATCCCCTGTCATGTGCCTTGAGCATCCACTATCAACATGCCACAAACTTCTTGGCTTGCTCTGCACAGATAAAAACAATAAAGATTATCAGTTTTCTTTAGGAACCCAAACCAATTTGGTTTTGGGTCTCCCTTGTACATCCACAAAGTCAACTCTTTTAAAGATCACTGTTTGTGGTGTATTGTTGATTTTGGAAACTTTTGATTGATGTTTCCAAGTCCAAATGATGTTAGACTTAGCAGCAGAAACTGGGTTAAAAGTGCTACCAGTATAATTTTGCCTAGCAGTATTAAAATTGGTAGCAGTGTTAATATGTCTAGCAGTATTAACTACCTTAGCAGTTCTAACTGTTCTACCAGTATTAACTGGTGCAACAGTCTTAACTGAAGCAGTAGTATTCTGCTTACCAGTATTAACATTGATAGCAGTGTTAATACGCCTGACGGTATTAATTTTTAATGCTACTCGAGTCTTTGTACTGTTGGCTCTGTTTCTGATTAATGCTGCTGTAGTAAATTTTGGTGCAGCAGTATTAACTGATTGAGCCTTGATCTTCTTGACAGTATTAAAAGAATTAATTTTATTTTTAAAATTGTGATGATTAATTCTATCAGTAGCCGTCCATGGTGATCTCATAACCCTTTTATTTCTTGGATTATGATGACACTTATTCTGAAGATGATTTGTTTTTCCACAGATAAAGCATGCCTTCATCTTCACCATTTGAAAATTCTTTCCCAGTCTTTGTGAAACTGATTGATTCTAGTTTCTTTGGTTTCCCCTGGGAAATTGTTTTGTTTTGAGAGATGGTGATGAAGTGCTTGCTTTGCATTTACAACTAGTGCAGTTAACATTTGCATATTTAACATGTTCAATTTTGTTAACCGGTTTACTAATTGCTTTTGTCTTTTGATTTACAAATCCTAGGCCTCTCCTAGACTTGTTTTCTGTGGTTGTCTTCTGTTCTACCCTCATTTTTGTCTTTTCATGAAACAACACTTTACCCTCTACTAATTTCTCACCTGGAATTTTAGAAATTAGCCCAGTATGCACTTTGTTATTTTGCAACCTATTGTTTAAACTAGTGCTTGTTGTTTCAGATTTAAACTCAGCTTTCTTAAGCCTATCAGGTTTAGACTCTTCTTCATCATCAGATATCCACTCAGTTATCTCAACTTTATCAAGATCATTGTCTTGATTCATGATAGGATCAACCTTCTTGACCATATCAGACATTTCCTCCTTTAAATTATTTATGTCTAAATCAGATTTAGGTGGAAAGTAGTTGTTGTTGTATGGTGGGGGTACATTATAGTAACCTAGGCCGGTTTTGATTTTATCATGTATTTGTGCCTTGATTATATTTTGTACATTTTGGGATGCATTTATAAGTCACAAACTTTTAGTTTTATGCTTTCTTTCTCACAAGTGACTTCTGCTAATTTTTTTGTTAGCTCATCCACTTTGTCTTGTAATACATCCCTTTCCCACTTAGCATACTTAACATCATAGTCAAACTGAGTTTCATTTTTCTTATATGCTTCAATGATTTTTTCTAGGTTTTCTATGGCAGCAGTTGTATGTCTATGTTTAATGTCCCACTCTTTTAATTCATCACAGATTTTAAAGTTGTGATCTCTGTAATGTTTAACAGTTTTCTTACATATACTAGAGCACAATTTAACCTGTACCTCATATGAGACTTCATCTGAAGTGCTTGCAGCTTCTGTTTGTGCCATTAATGCCTGATTCTGAGCTTCATGTTCATCTTGATAGCTCCAATCAAATCCCATACCATCTTGGGATACCAATGCACTTGTACTAACCCCTTGACCTTGAGCTTGAGCATGAACACTTCTTCTCTGTGCTCCATTGAATCCTCCAGACCTTTGACCATTCACCTCCTGTCTTCCAGATCTGCATTCTCTGGCAAAATGACCCATTTTGTGGCAGTTGTAGCACTCCACTTTGCTTTTATCAAAACCAACATTATCTTCTCTTTTAATGGAGAAGTTGTTTCTGCCCGTTCTTTGTAGGTGCCTCTTTGCCCTCATTGTGATCATAGCCATCTGCCATTTGATGTCCATTTCTTCTAGATCATCAGGACTGATCTGTTCTAGTTCTTCATTAGTCAGTGATGAAGTCACATGACTAGCAAAGAAGGCTTCTAGAACTTGATCACAAGATTTGTCCTGTGATGATGATCCAGATGCAGAACCTGTAACAACAGAGGTAGATACAGATGTTGAGTTTGAATCTACTTGTACTCCTCCTGATGACATAAATGCAACATTCTGCATATTTGGAGTGTATCCAGTGGCTTGCTTCTTGCTCTCCACTTCTGGTTCAAATGATCTCACATCATTATATAGATCATCAAGCTCCTTATCATCCAAATTACTGCCCTGCCTCAAAGCAACCGTGTACATTGTCTATTCATCTCCAAGTGATCTTAGAAATTTTCTGTTAAGATCAACTTTGTCAATCTTAACATTGTGGTTTTCAAGATCACCCACAAGTTTAGAAAATCTGTCAAAAATTTGTGTTAATGTTTCAGATCTGACAGAATTAAAGTTTTCAAATTGTTGTTTTAACAAGGATCTTTTATTTTTCTTGGTGCTCTCATTACCACCAAATCTTTTCTCTATTGCTTCTAAAAGAACCTTTGCATCCTCACAATTTTCAAACTTTCTTTGATATTCATTAGGAATGGATATTAATAGAATGCTAAGAGCTTTAAATTCTGTAGCTCTTTCCTTTCTTTCAGCATCTGTATTTGGTGGTGCCCTTGGAATCCTGGCACCATCACCATTGACAGGATACTTAGGACCATTTACACAAATATCCCATAGTTGATAGTCTATAAGCAACATGTACTGCTTCATCCTATTTTTCCACATATCATACTCATCTGGCTTGAGTATGGGGATTTTGTTTGCTTGAGTTTCATCAGAAGACATTTTATAAAAGTTTTGAAAATAACTTTTAAACAAACCAAATTTTGACTTCCAAAAGTTCAAAGCAACCTGATGCTCTGATACCACTTGTCAGGATCGACTTGATCAAGATCAAGATTAATTTTAACTGTGCTTGAACTTCTTAACAAGAAATTTGCAGAATAATACTTGTTAAGTTTGGAAGTTATATGTGAGTCTTGTATAAGTGTTTGTATTTAGTAAACAACAGAACACACAAACTGTATAACAAAAGCTCCAATATTATTTGTGAAAATAATACGAATACACTTGATTGTATTAGGGTTACAATAACCTTGAAGCTAACTGATCTGTGTATACTCTCTCTATCTAAGCTTACTCACTTATGCTTTCTTTCACTTATACACTTATACACTTATACACTACTTTTATTACAAAGATGGTATTTATACACCAGGGCATACATACACGCATGCTATTAAGGTATGCAACTCTACTTATAAATTGTAGAGTTCCAATTACACGTTATAGTAATTAATACATAGAAGTCAAACTATCTAAGCATGTCTTGTAGCCGTAAAGCAACCCATGCTTTGTTGTGCACGCTTTGTCAAGATTAGGTAACTGCAGACCCATGTGCGCCGCATATCCTCTGGACAAGGTCAGCAGTAGAAACAATGGAAACTGGTCTAGCAGTAATAACTCCAGAAATCATACCAGCAGTATTAATCTTTGTAAAACGCACTGGCAGTACTAATCCTGGAAATCATACCGGCAGTACTAACTCTGATATCTGGCAGTACTAATCTTGATCTTGCTTTGGCAGTAGAAACTTGGAAGTGAACTGGCAGTACTAACTTTGTAGACTTAGCAGTACTAATCTTTATATCCCAACATTACCATATATTTGGAACAAGTTTTGGTTGGTATGCTGTAGAAATTCACTTCATTTTCGACTTTGTGCTTGATTTTATATTAAATCTTTAAAGTTATCGTATATAATGACAATATAGTCTAACTGATATATAACTCTTCTGCATAACTATTCTCTTTTCTTGAAATGCTTTATAGATGGACTTGAAATGCTTTATACTGAAATTTAATTGTGAACGCCGAGTGTGCTTCTGTAAATCAATGAAGATGTTGTCAACAATACATTGAGCAACAAGAACATAAATGTAGTCAAAAATCTAAATTAAATACGATCATACTGCAATAAAATGATGCCTTGTTTCACAGTATGAAAGGAAAACAAACCTTAAATTAGTATAGAAACAAATGGTTTTAGCTTAGCCGAGAGGTGATGCATTGTACGATTCGGGTCAGACTGTATATTATATGTGAGATAGGTTATAAGTACGTAATTCTATAAAGCAAATTAATTTGGATGCCTCGAAATAAAATAAAAATAAATAAATAAAAACAAAATAAAATAAATAATAACAAGTCAATAGACTAATTAGATTTTATTCTTCGTAATAATTCAATTTGGAGGTCTAATTTCTTGAACACACCAACTTACTTATTGAAAGTAACATAATACAAAATTACAATTGAAGTGAGACAAAATATTCAACTGGCGATACATTCAAGTAGCTGGGTGGCCCCTATTGATGTATAACAAGATGTATGACAAAATCAGGAAATTATATAAGAAGAGACATAAAGTGGATTAATTGAGCATACTGAGACAAATCATTTCTCATAAATTTTTCAATGCTGATTACCTGTTTGTTTTTTATTTTAATCCTTCTAGCTCCTGGAATTCATCAGATTCCAAGTAATTCAGGAAACGCTTATGATCTGAGGTCCATACTTGAACGTTTTACCAACGCTGGCAGGTCAGTTTCCGTTTATAAAAAGTTTGTTATAATCTGTTGCTATGTTTCTGATCCATTTTATACTGAACTCAAACTGCTATGTTTTTGTGTAAGCGTAGAAGTGATGGTTGCAATGATAAGGTAGATCATTCGGTTGAAGTGATCTCATGGGAGCCTAGAGCCGTCATCTATCATAACTTTCTCGTTAGTATTATGTTTGGTTCAATTTATCTAAGTCGAATATGTTGAAACTTCATCACGTTTGGGCATGAACAAAGACTCGGTTGAGATACGTTTTTTTCTTCTTTTTTCTTTTTTTTGACAGTCGAAAGAAGAGTGTCAGTATCTGATTAATATTGCTAAACCTCGTACGAAGAAGTCAACTGTTATTGATTCTGAGCTTGGCGAGATCATAGATACCATGTATGCATAAAGTTCATATATTCTGATTAAATTGTAGCTACGTCTCCATATTAGATTACTTATTCACATATTCAGGTTTCGCACATGTTCTTTAACATCTCTAGACCGAGGACAAGATGAAACGGTGCGGGCTATCGAGAAAAAGATTGCAGACTTCACCTTTTTACCTGCAGGTATGGATTGTAGAAAGTACTACTCGTATCAAACTTTTGTTCACCGTTAATCAAAAATAGAAAAGAAAAAGAAAAGTGTTTGTAGGTCTGAAATTATCAGATTAACTGATTCGATTTCTGTTCAGTGAATGGTGAAGGGCTTCATATTCAGCATTATGAGGTAGGACAGAAGTTTTCATCTCATTACGACTTCTTTTTTAGTGATTATAACACCAAAAATGGGGGTCAACGGGTGGCTACAGTTGAGATGTACTTGTAATTGCTTTTTTTTTCGTATCGCATGGTCACAGATAATGTTTGCTCCTCTGATCTCTTTACACTTCTCGTCCTTTTATATTTATCGTCGTTTACAGATCAGATGTTGAAGAAGGAGGTGAGACGATCTTCCCTTCAGCAACGGGAAACATTAGTACTTTACCTTGGTGGAATGATGAGTCAAAAACTGGTAAAGGGTTATCTGTTAAACCAAAAATGGGGGATGCATTACTTATCTGGAGCATGAAACCAGATGCTACTCTAGATTATTCAACTTTTCACGGTCAGTTATTGTTTTAGTACACATTAGGTGGCTTATATCGAGTGTCACATTCTTGTCATCCAAGGGTTCATTGTGTACGTTCTGTTCTTATTGGATAGGCGAGTGCCCTGTTATTAAGGGGACTAAGTGGTCTGCTACAAAATGGATTCGCGCCGAGGAGTATAAGCCTTGATTTTGGTTCAAAAGGTATTTAAGGAAAGTTGTTTCATGTTCCTTTATAAATTACATAGGCATATCAGCACATTGGTTAGGTTCCTTTATGACATATTGACATTAGTACTGATTAGTGAACCTGACTCTTACGTGTTTTGGCAGGATTGTACTGTGATAGCTCTCATCCAGCTAAAGCTATGTTTACTTTTGTGGAGAATGCATGTGTGTTGCTCAAGATGTCGATTGACATGTACAATTTAAGACGTGTGTGGTATGCATTATTAATATCTATAGTAGACGTCAAATAACCGAAAGTTACTTCTTCTAGAGATGCTATACCCACCTATATATATACATGCATGGTAGTTGCTGAAATTAGATTTCACATGTACATAAACCTCGATGGTCGACAAGGAGTTGAATCAGTAAAAGCCACTAATTTGTTATACCAGTTAATAAGAGACTTCTGTTGAATTTGCATGCACATTGACCTATTTTGAACCAATGAAGTTCCTGATAACACATTGCAAAATGTCCCCATGATCAAAGTAAGCCAATTCCACCTGCAATTGAAAATAATCATAAATATTACTTGGTTATCCACCGTCAATCCATCATACTTGCAAAATAAATAAATAAAATAAACAATTCAGGTGGATTATATTACCTCTGTGTCAAACCTTCGAATACATTTAAATGACTTCCCGTTGTCGGTTTTGACTATGATGTCTTGCCCCGGTTTTATCTCTTTGATATCATTTGGGACGTCAATAGAATAGCGCTCACGTCCAGTCAGCTCTAGAGTTTCTGCATCCTCCTCAGGCTGGAAACAAAGTGGAATGATACCCATACCAGCTAGATTACTGCGATGAATCCTTTCAAAGCTTTTCGCTATTACTGCTTTAACACCCTGCGTAGGTAGAAATAGGTCTTATAATGCAGTGATATAAAAAAAGTCAAGGTCAAAGTCAAACAAATTATAACCGAAAGTTTACCATCAACTTTGGACCTTTTGCAGCCCAATCTCGAGCACTGCCGGTTCCATACTCAGCACCAGCCAAAACTATTGTATCTTTCCCTTCTTTCTTGTATCTCTAGTTACATAAAAATCTGGTTATATGCACATATAGGTAAGAACTTTGACTTTTGAGGTCAAATCAGCTTCTTCCCAGTTTGAAAATTGACGGAGTTACTCAGATTTTTCACAATATTTTGATAAATGCATCAGAAATCCTAACAAAATTTTAACAAAATATGATTTGAAAAATTGATACGACTTCATAAGTCAAAACTCAAAAGGATTCAGAGTAATACCATGGCAGCGTCAAACACGGAAAGCTTCTCTCCACTAGGAACATGAATAGTTTTAGGTCCAACTTCTCCTTCCAATAATTTGTTCACCAATCTTATATTAGCAAATGTCCCCCTAACCATCACCTCATCGTTACCACGTCGACTGCCATACGAATTAAAGTCTCTCATATTAACCCCGAGTTCCGTTAGGTATTTAGCTGCAGGACTGTCTTTATGGATGTTTCCACCCGGTGAAATATGGTCAGTCGTAATACTTTCGCCCAAGTTGACCAAGCAATATGCACCGTTGACCACATATGGACCTGGAGGGGACATGCTTATATCTTTTAAGTTAGGAGGCTCGTGTATGTAAGTAGATTTTGGATCCCATTTGTATAGCCTGCTAGATGGTACATGTAGATCATTCCATGTAGTGTGCCCTTCAGTTATGGTCTTGTAAACAGATCTGAACATGTCAGGTAGCACGTTGGATTCCACAATCTGTATCACAGTTTAAACGGCAACACATTACACATGTTATGTAACCTCTCAGGCCTATTATAAACTAGTGGCAGAAAAATTGCAAACTTTTTAATTAGTATCAAATAGGATTACAAAAATTTTATTGTTTCAATTATATAATTAAATGTTCTGGATAAATTAGTTACGACGTTTTATACATTTATGAGTATATAACAATTAGGTTGACTTTCGACCTATTTCCTCTTGAGCAATTTTTAAAAAATAGCTGTTTGATGTCAGAGAGAAAGCACCACCTCAAATCGGCTAAATTAAAATTAAATGGATCGAGAACTCCATCTCTAAAATATAAACCAAAGATCATAGTAGCTCACATTCGCTACTTCCTCACTAGATGGCCAAATGTCCCTCAACAAGATTTTTGTCCCGTATCTACTCAGACCAACCGGCTCTGTCTCAAAGTCGATATCCACCTAACAGTGAGTAGAAAAAAAAAATATCCAACAAGGCATGAGACTCTGTCTATATTGAGAGAGAGAGAGAGAGAGAGAGAGAGAGAGAGAGAGAGAGAGAGAGAGAGAGAGTTTATACTAGACTCTTTAAAGTTAAACAGATTGACCCTTATGTAGATTGTTCAGAAAAATTTGACTCTACATCACTACAAAACATTTGATGTTTCATAAACAGAGAACTCCTGTTTGCCTTTCAAGAGTCAAAACATAGAGGTGGCAGGGTTTAGCCGGGTTTGAGTCGAAACAGGTAACTTTGATACGGATTGAAAGGGGTTGTGTTGATTTAAAACACTTTTTCCAATTTCTTAAAGATGTTCTATAAACAAGTTTGCCTTAAATATGAATATTGAATTATAAGATATATATATATATATATATATATATATATATATAATTACAATAACTAACAATCTAATTTTGAGTAAAGCCATCTTGTAGGTTGTACGCATTAAAAATTCAACTTGGGTGAGTTTCAACCTGTTTAACCCATTTGAGTCATTTTCTTTTAGCTATTGTTATTTTAACTTTACCCATATGACCCGTTAGAACAAGACATGCATCGAATTGACCCACTCGTAAGTAAATGGTTCATAATGGCCACCTCTAGTAAGAAAAGTAACACGAATGAAGGTGCGTAGACGAATTATGTACCGTGCCCGCAAGAGCATATGCAACCACAAGTGGAGGCAAAGCAAGATAGTTTGCTCTTGTCTGGGGATGTATACGCCCTTCAAAATTGTGGTTTCCAGACAAAACAGCTGCAGCCACAATGTCTGAAGGTATATTTGATAAACATAAACTTGTTTAAAACGAAAAAAAGGTACACAGTACTGAACTTGCAACTATAATACCATTATCAGTAATAGCAGATGCCACTGATTCATCAAGATCACCAGAATTCCCAATACAAGTTGTGCATCCATAACCAACGATATGAAAACCCAACTGCGTCAAATATCGCAACAGCCCACTGTAGATGTTATAACAGTCTCAGTAAACTAACTTCAAGTTGTAACTCATGCATTAAAAGTTGCACCTTGCTTCCAGAGAATCTTTTACCTTTTCTCTAGATACTTGGTCACGACTCTAGAGCCTGGACCTAGGCTTGTCTTAATCCACGGTTTCACCTAACCACAACGCGAAGTTAAAAAGATTTAGATGGTCAACTACTTATTAATCAATCAGAAATCAATATCTAACCTGGAGACCAAGATCACAAGCTTTCTTTGCTAATAAACCAGACTGAAGCATGACGGTAGGATTAGATGTGTTTGTGCAGCTTGTAATGGCTGCTATAACTATATCACCGTGTTTGAGTTGTGCCGAGATCTCCTCAAATTGAAACTTCACTATCTTCATCCAATCCTCTTTTGGTATACCATATCCCTACAAATTATCCAGCATTAAAGGAGCTAGCAAGAAAAATTACTCAAAATAACAGTGTCTCCTAAAATTCAACCTTGAATCCAACTTTATTGTGCAAGCATGCATGCCAATCAGCTTTCATGTCTTTTAAAAGAACCTGATCATGAGGCCTGCAAACGAGAAAATTATTCCGTAAACAAAATGAAGCAATACATAATTGAGAAAGCTGCAGTCTGCAACAATGAGTTTGTACCGTTTTGGTCCAGAAACACAAGGCTCGACATCTTGAAGATTCAACTTCAAGTGAGAACTAAAGCCCATCTCTTTCTCGGGCTGACTGTAATCCATGAACAACTTGTTTGCCCGCAGATACGACTCTATCATGGATATCTACACGTTCTTGTAACTCGTTATTATTCAGAAAATTAAAGATAAATAGATGAAGTATTTACCGTACCATATCTGCGTTTCTTCCGGTCAACTTTAGATATTCAAGAGTAACGTGATCAACAGGAAAGAAACCCATGGTTGCACCATATTCAGGAGACATGTTTGCGATTGTTGCACGATCTGGTAACGCAATTTCACTCATGCCTTCTCCTGCAAGAAAATTATAACTCAAAGAGTGTTGTATATATTTAGAGCATTGTAGACATGGAGTAGGTGATGCGGAGTGCATACCCGGCAAAGTTACTAAATACCGGGTTCAACCAAAATTGCAGGGGTCAAGGGGGCCGCGCCCCCTTGTGGGGTCCTAGGGGCAACGCCCCTAGCGGGGTCCAAGGGGCAGAGCCAAAGACAGATATATATGCATATGAACAAACACGAAATACGAAATACATACACCAAACACTCTGCAATTTGATTTTGTGCCAAAAACATATTGAATTCTCTGATTTTATTCCAAAGCGAATTTCGTGAACCCAGGCACGTTCCGGTCGAAATATCTCTTTTGGAAAGTGATATCGACACGACACACAGAGATTATCCGATTGAAATCTTACCCTGATTGCACAAATTCCCCAACAAAGAGTTGTTCGACTTAAAAGGTCCATGATCTCGTGAATGGATAGGAGAACAAAAGCCACGATGTTAAAGCTCACAATCCTGAGGTAACTTACCATAAAACTCAACAAAATTGCCAACCACCCCATGTCACCTAAGCTTTTTAGCAATTGTTAAGACCAAATCTGTAGCCGTAACTCCATCTTTCAGTTTTCCAGATAACTCAAACCCAACCACACCTGGAAGAACCATACTCATAGCCTGTAAGCGGATTATATGTTGCCAATAAGAATCATAGTGCAACTCGTTTATGTGTTAACTTGTTGGTTTGCGATATTGAAGATCTTACTTGACCAAGCATTGCAGCTTCTGCTTCTATCCCACCGACTCCCCACCCAGCAACACCTAACCCATTTATCATGGGCGTATGAGAATCTGTTCCAAAAACGGTATCAGGGTAGAGAATCCCATTCGTGTTAAAGACGACTCTCGCAAGGTATTCGAGGTTCACCTGCAAGCAGTGTTGTCCACTGTTGTTTAGAGAAGGCAAAATGAACAGTTTGGGCAACGGGAAAAAAACCACTAGTTCCTTTACTCGGGTCAATGCGGGTAAGGTCGGTTTTGACATTAAACTATTTTGTCCAAATTTTCTTCTAATTTTTCTATAAATAACAAGCATGTTAAATATGAATACAAAAGTTATTATGTTTGCACCAGTAAGTTAGTAATTCTGAATTAAACAAATTAAAATGTTATAATAGTATGTATTGAAATTTAAAAATATACTTTAAACAACTTTCGACCCGTTAGACACAATCAACGCATTTGACTCATTTGCTTTTCAGTTAAAGTTCTGTTCTTAATTCTACCTGTTTGATAAAATATAACCGTAATATACTCATTCATAACGTAACAAGTTACCTGGTGAACAATCCCAGCTCCAGGAGGAACAACAAGTACATTGTCGAAAGCATTTGCTCCCCATTTCAAGAATGAGTATCGTTCTTTATTCCGTTCTAACTCAAGTTCCATATTGGCTTGTAGAGCATTTTCTGTAAGTAATATATATCATGTCTTGCTCAAGAACATATAACATTACATCAATATCCAAAAATAATGTATCACATATCTTCCTAATTAAGGGTGTTAAAATCTTACCAATGGATTAATTTTACCCGGATCACCTCCAAGCCTGTCCATAGCATTACGCATGCCTGCAAGATCGACAATTGTAGGAACACCCGTAAAATCCTGCATTTCACCATAATGGTGTCATCACAAATTCACAGAAGTGGCGGAAACAACACTATATGATATACCTGAAGAAGAACTCTGGCAGGTTTAAAAGGAATTTCGACTTTGTTAGGAGAAGTCTGCTGCCAATCAAGAATTTTCTCGCCATCGTTTGTTGTCACTTGGAACTCGTCACAGTTACGAATCGATGACTCCAAAAGTATTCTAATTGAAAAGGGTAGCCTATCTGCCATAGAAACATATGTACATCATATATAAACATGGTTAACAACTTCATGTACAAATCCAAATCAACAAAATGCTAGTTAGATATAACAACATAGTTACAGATTTGACTTTTGACCATTTTCAAATGTCACATAATAATTCCCCGAAACCGTAAATCGAACAAAAAGTCAAAGCACGCCAAACTGTAAACTTGGACACTCGATCCAGGTCCCGGCTCCAGTCATAATTAACAGATACGTCCATCAACCAAGAGATTATGAATTCAAAATATCCGCTACTACGTATTAATATAAATGTATAATTGGTATATGAGTTAAAGCTTTAAGTCATGATCCCATTAAAGATTCTAAACCTGTATCTTATGGTCCTGTTCTCTGTTCAACATTTTCAAATTCTCAGTTACATTACATCAAATTAACATTAATATTACTACAACATATTTTGGATATGCTTACATGAACTTAAAACACTAACCAACTACCAAACACGTCAATTAGGAATCAAACTCATACCCTCGCACTAACCAAACACCCCCTAATTAATCAATTAATAGGATGATGAGTATTATAGTAATAGTAGTATACCGAATCTGGAATCAGTGAGAGAAGGTAAACTGTAGTATTTTCCAAATTCACCACCCCCGGGCTTCTCTAGTTTCTTCACTAGTTTTGTAAATGGATTCCGAGTAGCTACGAATTAAACAAACAAACAAACCAAATTCAAAATAATTTTTAACTTCTTATAATTAATTAATTTAATTAATTAATAATTAATAGTAATATCAACGCATGCACAACATGCATACATACCCATCGTTATCACTTATCAATCACTAGTTAATCAAGCTAGCTAGGAATTGGAATTCAAGTTGAATTAGCTTAATTCAAATCACGACGACTGTATATGTGTCATGTGTGTATGTGACGTGTATGTGTGACTCACCGTTTGATTGATACCAGCCGCATGCCACGTCATTACTTTTCTTTTTTCCTTTACATTCTTTTTTACGTGTTGACATAACAATAACGGTGCCGATTATTATTATTTAGAGTTGATTTAATTAATTATCTCATATACAGCGTTTTAATTTTTGCTTTAAAAATGGTAATCGATCTTTTAGCGGTCTTCAGGAACCGGTCTAACGACTAAGTAAATAACGTAACTAGCGATTACGTATGTCTCTCATTACTACATTACTATCGCGGCGGGTACAATTTTTTAGGCAATTTTTATTTTACATTTTAAGAATAATTATGTAATTAGACTTGTTAATCCTAAGTACGTATATAATGTATCGTAGTTTTTGAAATGAAAAGAAAGGAAATTCTTGTGACGTGTAGAATTGGATGATAATATTAATGATTATTAATACTACATCTCAAAATAAATGTCCACGTTAATATCCAAACTAATTGTTTACTTACAAAAAAATACTACTAAAAATCATCAAACAATCTATTTTACTTTATTTTATTACTCTAAAATATTTATTTTTTAAATAAATTCAGTCAAACTTCTCTTGAATATAAGAACAAAACTGACATTTAATCAATCTATCTTAATTCACTTAAGAAATGTTTGAGGACATTTTTTGTAGGAAAGAGGGAGTAATAATAAGAGGCAATAATAAGTAATATATTTTTATAACCTACTCAAAATTAAATGTCTAATGATTTTTAACATAACTTCAAATAATGTAAATTGCTATGTTTTAATTTAAATAATAATATTAGTTTAATGACTCGCGACTACGCATAATTGGACATTATCAATATGCCCCTAACAGTACTAATAATATTTGAAAAACCCACTTGAAATTACAAACATACCCCTACATGTATTAAAATTTCATTAATATCATAATTATTAAACTTTAAAGTATTAAATCTGTGACATTTAATTATAATTAATTAAAACTTATATACATATATATTATATATATATATGGTCCAGATCCAGAGGGAATCACTATTTTCTGGGTAAAAGGGAAACTATACATTATTCAATGATGAATGTTAGTGAATTCCCTTAATATTCATCATATGATATTATAGGTTATAAAAAATAGTTTATTGATGAATATTAGTAGTTATGACAGTGGTTTTGATTAATATTTATTAATAAAAATATGTTTTTATACGTTTTGATTATCATTTATTGTGGACGAATGTTAACGAATAATTTTCAAAGAAACTGATAATATCCACTTCGGTTAACATTCACTAATGATGAATGTTTGAAAAATATCTTAATATTAATCAAATGATATTACAAGTTATAAAAAGTAGTTTATCTATGAATATTAGTAGGTATAATATCAGTTTTGATTAATATTTCTTGGTAAAAATATATTTTTTTACGTTTGATTATCATTCATCGCGAATGAATGGTTAGATTCCATACTTCCCTCAAAAAAATTGCTTTCACGATGAATGATAATGAAAACGTATAAAAACGTAATTTTACCAATAAATATTAATCAAAACCTATGTTATAACTATTAATATTCATCAATAAACTATTTTTTATAACCTATAATATCATATGATGAATATTAAAGAAATTCGCTAAATTCATCATTGAGAAATGTGTAACTTTCCTGCTTCCCCACAAAATAATGTTTCCCTCTGAATCCGATTCCATTAGAAGGGGCTCGCACATGTTCTGCAGTACCCCTGTGAATACCCCAAAACATGAATATTTCGATTCATTTGGCTCTCATGCTCAATGTAAATCTTTATTGTTAATGTAATGAGCCTATCCTCTAAAGAATTCATAAAATCTAAATAAAAATAATTAAGGAAGACGGAATCAATGAAGTTTTGCTTCTGCTAATACACGCCCAATTAATGTTTGGATAAAAATCCTGTCCGCCAGCATTCCGATTCTACATATTGATCGTTTTGAACTAAGAGAAAACTTTTGGGCGGAATACACACATTGTTATTCTTGTATCGGCTCAAAAGCTCGCTAATTGAGTAAAATACACAATGACATTACAAAGGAATGTTAGTAATGGAATCTATTAATAAAATACGAGGGCCCTTTCTTTTTTTTGTGCCCATTTTAGGATTCCATTTCCTAGTACCATGGCCAAATTGAACTCTATGTGCAAAGAAGAAAGCGGTTACAACACAACACACCATGATTGCTAATAAAAGTAGTGTTTAGATTATAATTAAGTAAAGTTTTTGTGTCAATTTTGTTATAAGTACATCTTACACACCACAATTTCAACGTTGCAACTAATAAAAAAAAGGATACATTACCTATTTGAAATAATCTTTCATTTTGAAATAATGTTAGATCAGATCAAATGAATGCTTTTAGAGATAGATATTTTGTTTATCGGCATCATCAAGAAAACAATGATCACGGCACAACCAATCGAATAGTAATCAAATATTTAATTATAATAATTAGAAACCAAATTAAATAATTAATTAAATATATATTTTCAAAATGAAGTTAGCTTACCAACCAGAGTAGTACAAAATAATATTACTTACTAATATATTACTCGTACTACTTATTGTATGAATACAATAAATATACTACCTACACATTTTTCTACTAAATTTGTTAGATGGTTATGTAATTTTTTTTTTATTTTTTTTTTTAATATCCACTTTAAAAAACCACCGACGAAAAGAATCCACGAGCTAAGTTAAAGTGAATACCCGGCCATGTCGAGTTGTCACGTTCAAATTAAATAAAATGTCAATTTGTCACCTTATATATAAGTTTGATTTCATAAATTTGGTAATAATATATATATATATATATATATATATATATATATATATATATATATATATATATAGTATTTGTTTCTTTTCTCAATATTGTAACCGATATGTCACACCTTTTTCATAAATAAAGTAACCACTTGTTAACCTTTTATACACGAACACAATTACAATGTGTACCATATACTCGTCGACATCAAGTGATCAAACAATAAAAATCGTTACTTCAAGAGTAATCTAGCTATTTTCTTTTCTTTTCTTAAGAAAACAAAATTTAATAAATTTCAAGTACTTGCATATTAACTCACGAAGCATATGAACACAAACAAAATGTAATACATAATGTGGTATATTGTGATAATGTCAGTGTTGTCTACCTCTCTTCTAATCATGTGCAGCATCAACGCACGAAGCGTATCGAAATTGACATTCATTTTGTTTGCGATCAGGTTGCTATTGGTCAAGTTCGCGTTTTACTTGTCCCTTCTCGCTACCAGTATGCCACATCTTCACCAAGGGATTGCTTTATGCTCTTTTTGACGATTTTCGAGCCAGTTTAAGCGTCCGCCCATCTCCCGCTCCAACAACGTGAAATGTTAGCGCTTATTATCTAGATAGTTTTATTTATATCGGGCTTAACTCATTTATCTCTTATTGTGTATTTATCAAACTAAATTATAAATTAGGATGATGATTAGCCATAGGTAGAAAGAGTGTTGGCCGAGGTGATGGATTAATAAATAAAGTCACATTATAGGCCTGTAAGTTAAGCCATGAATTTAGTAGTGGATGAAAATTAAAGTTATAATCAATAAGAGTTGACAAAATACCATCTTTTTGCGTTGAACATGTGAGACATAGACTATGACAAATTTGACAATTCCACCGTCCGATTTGTGGTTGAGCAACTATTTCAATTTTAATTTTAATTTTATCAACCGCAATAATTACAAATAATTGTACAGACTCATATAAAAAAAAAAAAAAAAACTAATCCACGTATCTTTTACTTGCTAGCTAAAGATTTAATTAAAAGGTATTAAAAGATAGGAGTCGATCACTTAATTCTTTTTTTAATCTTGAAATCCTCGTAAAAAATGAGTTTATGTTACGAGAATGTATTAAAGTTTAGATTTTTTTATCGTGTGTATTAATAATGTTTAAAATATTTACTCCCTATTATAGATCCTGATATATGTACGAAACTTTCTAAATATCTTCTATTATGTGTATGGAGAACCGACATAAATACATATATTAGACATTTTAGAAAATCTCGTACATATAATAGAAATTGTAAAACATGAATACATACAATAACAGAATTGTAAACTTTAATACATTCCACACCATTATCCGTAAAAGATTATACAAAGTTACCCAAGCTATTTTTCGTATTTACATGCTATCCCTCACACTAAACCACATAGATATAGGGCACTATGCATATGCAAGTAGAATGCAATCATCAAAAAGCATAAACTATGCATCATATTACCTTAATTTGCTTATAAACTTACACCATGTCCAAAAAATATTAAAAAAAAGGTCTAAAATGTCATTTTAAATCCTACGTACAAAAGGACTAACTCATTTTCAGCTCTCCAACGTAGGTTAGGAAGAAAAGTCCATTTATCATTATTATTTATGATTATAATAGTTATCTATTAATATACATTAATACTATATGTTATGTTATGTCAATATGTCATTAGTTCAACACTTGAAGATTCATTGCATATAAATAGCAATATTGAAAATGAAGATTTTTTTGGCGGGCCCTATTGGTGAGATAAGCATACAAAGGCTTTTATTTTGTAATGTCGTTTGGTCAAAATGTTCCTTGAATGTGTCGTGTATTAGTTGGCTCTAAGCCCAAAATATCTTCCCACCCACATCTCTCCATCCATATACAAAAAATAATACTATATTTATAACCAATAATATGAGATTATAATTATAATCAAACATTTTTACTTAAAATTAACATAAAGACTCGGTATAAGATTTAATTTCCATCTATCCATCACATTATTTTGTCTAATTTTGATTAAACTACCTTGCACTCTTACATTGTATCTAATTTCCCCTATGTAGAAAGTATTCTTTTGTTCCAAATTGTTCATTTGTGTAAAATAGCATATAAAGCCATAAAACATACATAAGTATATGTATCTATATATATATATATATATAACTACTAGGAGAAGGATCACGAGGAATGAGAAAATTTAGAGGGAATGAGTGAAGCAACGTTTTAAGTATTAACATTCACCAACGATAAATATTACATCTAATGAATATTAACATTAATATAAATATAAAAGTATAGTATAAAAGAAGTAAGAAAAAAACAAACGTTACAAGCTACAAAGAGCTAGAGTATATATATAGTAGGGATCAAGTGGGAAACAATTTTTTGAGGTAAGTAGGGAAGGCAAGGGTGTTCATCGGTTCGGTTTACAGTTTTCTCGGTGTATTCGGTTTTGAAAATTTTGGGAGTAAAACCGAAAACTGAATTCAAATTGAAAACCGAACCGAAAACTGAATTCGAATTCGGTTAAAATCTAAAAACCAAAAAACTTAACATTTTTTCAAAAACACATTTCAACATACAAAACTAAGAAATATGCACAATTATACGATAAAAATTATATAAATCTAACTATTAATAATTGTTATCCGTTATCCAAATTCGAGTTTATAAAGTATAAAATTGTCAATGTATGTGAATTTAATTGTCCAAACAAAACATTTATTTTTCACAAATATATGGTAGCTAAAAAATTTAAGTTTTCAAAATGTTAAACTCTTCAAGTCTTCAATCGAATTCGAAAAATCACACACACACATGATATTTATTAAACGAATTCGGTTTAACCAAATTCGACAAAATTCAAAACTGAAAACCGAACCGAAAACCGAATTCGAATTCGATTTTTGGTTTAACCGAATTTGAGAAATAAATAAACCGAAAACCGAATTCAAATTCAGTTCGTTATTCGGATTAAACGGTTTTAAACCAAATATTGAACACCCCTTAGGGAAGCTAAATATTCATTCGTAATGAATTATAATCAAACGTAAAAAAAAAAATATTTTTATCAAGAAATATTAATCAAAACCGATGTTATACCTACTAAAATTCATAAATAAACTATTTTTTATAATTTATAATATCATATGATGAATATTATGAGAATTTTCTAACATTCATCATTAATGAATGTTAACTGAAGTGGATATAATCAGTTTATTTGAAAAATTATTCGTTAACATTAGTCCACGATGAATGATAAACAAAACGTATGAAACATATTTTTATCAATAAATATTAATCAGAACCGCTGTTATAACTACTAATATTAATCAATAAGAAATTCGCTAACATTCATCGTTGATGAATGTGTAGCTTCTTTGCTTATTCGGAAAATAGTATTCCCTCTAGATCTGAGTCATATATATATATATATATATATATATATATATATATATATATATATATATAAGTATATAAATGATAATTTATGTTAGAATGTATAACTAAAAAGGTATAACTTACAACAACATGTTATTATAAGAAGTACTGATAGAGTGGGAATATAAATTCATTCCAATCTAACCAACCAAATATTCAACAAATATAGATATTTACAAGTTTTGCTAAAACACCATTTTTCTTCTTTGGCCAACACCCTCCAATTCTTTCTGTTAAATATAAAAGAACATTCCTATCCCTATATTATGGGGAATTTATTTATTTATTTATTTTTATAAGTTATTAAAGTACATACAAATATCTAAAGAAAAAAGGGAAAAAAAAAAGAAGGAAAAAAAGGGTCTTATCTTGGATCCAAAAGAAGGTGAGAAAGCTATAAATGCAATGTTGGTTTTTAAGTAGTTTCCTTTCATCTTTTTCCAACGATCAAGTATTTTACTATCTTCCTTCTTTTTTTTGTTCTAAGCTATAAACAACAATACACACAACCTGACTAAACCCGTGAATCTTGAAACCCCTCTTAGTTTTCATCGTTGTATCATCGTAAAAACATATAATCAAGATTGATTGATTAAAAAAATGGAATTTTTTTCATACCCGTCTCGTTCATCTTCTTCTACCTCACAAATTTCTTCCTTTTCATTTGGAGATTTGGTTACAAAAGTCAAAGATTTCATCAGTTCTGCAATTTCTGCTGTTCTTGGCAACGTTTTCTCTGTTATTTTCACTTTCTTCTTTGCATTAGGTGCGTTTTTGCCTTTGATTATGTGCAAGTTTTAGTTTTTATTTTTATTTTTTATGTGGGTTTATGATTAATTGAATTGGGGTTTCTGGGTTTTGTTATTTGGTTCCAAATTTCATATCTTTTTTTATTGTTACGGAGTAGTTGTTATCGAACACCCATGAAGAATTGGTGGATTAATAAAAGGTTTTTACCACACACTAAAAAATTGGATTTTGATTAAATTTAATTGTTGATATTGTTTATTTGCAGTGGGTACTTTATTGGGAGCTATGACTGGTGCTTTAATTGGTCAAGAAACTGAGAGTGGATTTGTTAGAGGAGCTGCAGTTGGAGCTATTTCTGGTGCTGTGTTTTCGATTGAAGTTTTCGAATCATCGCTTGTTTTGTGGCAGTCTGATGAATCTGGTGTTGGATGCCTTCTCTACTTGGTGAGTAATTCTGTTATCTTACCTTAATCGCAAGTGTATTGCTTTATAAAACCATTAAAAAGATTGAAAATATAGAGATAAATTTGAACTTTTGTTTAAATAATTGTGTTTATAGAAGAATCCCTGTTTTGTAAGTTGTAAAAGATGATTGATTTAGGAAAATTAGAGTTAAAAATGCCTAAAATGATTCGGGTAACATGATCAATTACACAAAAAGGGAATACAAATTTGTGTGGTTCATAGGATAACTACAACCGCATAATATGACTAATGAGGATTAGAGAATACGTAAGGAGGTACCGACATCTTAACCACAAATAGTGGTACATGAATATTCTCATTATAAGGAGAAAATCGATACGAAAAAATAAGCAATGTTCCAAATATCTATTGTTTGCTTCATGGGATCTCATTTGAATTAGGATTTGAAGCCATCTCAACAAAATGGTTGATTAAAAGCCTTCTTGCCCCAAAAAATTTATGGAAGTTTTTCAAGAATTATCCGGTTTTTATGAAGAGAAGAGTTGATAACTTCACCGGATCTTGTTTATAATGGAAAGTGATGATGAAATGGTGATTAGTATTTGTATTTTTGATGACTTTTGGCTTCTTTTTATACGATAAACAGATAACTAATATCACTTTCACCACATTAATGACAGATCGATGTCATTGTAAGCTTGTTGAGTGGAAGACTTGTTCGTGAACGAATTGGTCCAGCTATGCTGAGTGCGGTACAAAGCCAGGTAAAGTTTGTAACCTTTAATCGAGCCCGACCTTTTGGAGCTCTAAGTTTATTGTGAAAAAATAATTTCTTGCGTTCAAGTTGTTGATTTTTTGTGCTCGAATCTAGATGGGGGCGGTGGAAACGGGCTTTGATGAGGCACATAATATATTCGACGTTGGTGGTTCTAAAGGCTTGCCTGAATACTCGGTTGAAAAGATACCGAAAATCACTGTAACAACTGACAACAATTTGGATGATTCAGGCGAGAGAGTGGCATGCTCTGTGTGCCTTCAGGTAATATTAGTTGATTTTAGAACTGTTTATAGCTTCTAATAAAGATGTCAGATTGGCAGGTTGAGGGGTTGATCAACGGGTATTGTTGTACGCAAAAAGGGTTGGGTCGCCCCAAGCGAACCGTTGGACTATTTATATGGTAGTGTACCGAAAAGGATTGCAAAAATTTATATTACCTCAATAATAAATCTGGTTAAATGGCGTCTTTTGTACGGGACAAAAAGGATCGGGGTGACCCCGAAAACTTTTTGTCCAACCTTTTTGAGCTTTTAAAATGTTAGTGTGCCAGATATGATCGAGTTTTAAATACTTCATATATGACCGAGTAAATTACCTATTTGGTCTAATTTGCTCTCCAATATCTTGAAATTGTCAAAATCTACAACAATATTCATTTTGGTCAAAGATTTCGCTCCATCACATCAATTTGGAGCGAATTGTAGTATAAAAAAATCCTTATAAGTTCGCTCCAACTAAATGCCCAAGAATTCGCTCCATTTGGTAAAAATTACACATGAATTCGCTCAAATTCCCAAAAATTCGCTCAAATACTTTTTATTAAAAAATACACATTTCGCTCGAATGACCAACAATTCGCTCCGATTATTTCAAAATACACATGAATTCGCTAAAATGCACAACAATTCGCTCAAATGTTTAGAAATTCGCTCCAATTGAAAAAAAACACACTACATTTCACTCCAATTTAAAAAAAACACTACATTTCGCTCCAAGTTGATGTGATGGAGCGAGATTCTTGACTAAAATGGATATTTTTCAAAATTTTGTCCATATTTAGACATAGGAGGTCAAATTTGACCATTTAGGTAATTTTCTCAAAATAAAAGGTACATCTGTCTAACTCTTGTTGTGGATCAACTCCTGGTTCTAGTTTCTTTTCAACGTGATCAGAAAACTTGTGAGGAGCCCATCAACCAAGATATTGTGGGTTCAAATCTCGTTGCCTTTTGAAAAAGAAACTTATAATCGATCTTCTTTTGTATGTAATATTTTTTCCAGGATTTTCAACTTGGAGAAACTGTGAGAAGTTTGCCACAATGTCATCACATGTTTCACCTACCCTGCATCGATAAATGGCTGGTACGACATGCATCTTGTCCATTATGCAGGCGTGACCTCTAAGCTCTCTCCTTTACTCTTTGTAAATTCCCGAGGTGATACATTTTTCGTATTCTGACACATAGGATGTTTCTTCATTTGTTGATATTCTACATTTTCTCTTTGTATACGATAGTATATGTAGTTAGGTCAGACAGTACGTTATATGTATTGTGATACAATTGAGTGACGATTATTAGTTAGATAAAGTAAACATACTAGCCCTTAGGGGTTCTTGAGTTATTGCTTTTGCACATTGGGTCTTGTATTGTGGGACTCGTATGGTCTATATGCGTGTAGTATGATTATATAGGTACAATCGGCATTGCAGCTCGTGTACTAGTTCCGGGTATTAAAAGATTTGGTCATTTGACTCGCTTCTATATAACCGTTGTTCCATCTTTTTGCCAGTTTTTTTCATGAGACAAAATATGTAGCACGACCTAAAATCTTTATCACACGTGCTAGTCGAAATAGCGTTCTTGCATTGCATTAGGTCGCTAAATCTCTCGGCTCTTGGAATGGTTTTGGTGACCAAAAGACTTCATTAATGAAAGGAGTCGTTAGCTTTTAGGTTTCTAACAATGAAAGCTCATCCACTTGCTCCTGGTTGAAAAATGCATTTACAGATCGATGTACTTGTGCCTTATTTTTCAAAGTCAAGATGCCATAGTGACTTTTTGAATATTTTAAGATGAAAATTGTGTATCTTTATCCATTTGGGTTTACTAAAATTAAGCATATTGAGTGCACTTAGTATCCAATAAATCCAAATAAAACTGTTGAAAGCCATCTCTTATTTTATATTTATTATATTACAAAGGTGGACAATTATTATGAAATTTGAGTACATATGTTAAGTACAATAAATCCAAATAAAACTGTTGAAAGCCCTCTCTTATGTTATATTATTTATTATATATATTTATTTATATTTAAGCAATAATCTTTGACACTATTAGCTTTTGCGAAAACATGGGGAATGTTGTGACAATTGTGAAAGTTTGAAGGCTAATTTGGCAATTTTTACATATGGGTGTGGTGGGTATGAAACTATGGAACTATGATGACTAGGAGTCGCTACTCGGTACCATTTTGGATTGTTGTTGTGTCGTGCGACCGAGTCAATATCATTATATATATAATATATTCCACCTATAAATAAATTGCTTTTCTTTGACGTTGACCGCTCTGTGTATTTGTGGAAATAGTTTACGAAATTACGAATGATACAATTTGAAAAAAAAAAAAAAAAAAAGTAACACTCTCTCACGGCTATCATCGACCAGCCTTACGAAATACGTAAATCGCGTAACTTGATGTTTAATGAACATGGGGATGATGATTGAATGTGCGACCTCCGCCTTTATGCTACATCTCCCCCACTATTAGGCTACCATCACGGGATTGGATGATACAATTTGACTATACAGGATTGTCAAATAAATGTCGTAAGAAGGTCCTTTACACGAGTTTGTTAAAGTGCACAATCAATTTGTCCTCGCCCGGCTCACTCTCCTCACTTCTAAGCTATGGTCGAAATCTATAAAGTATCATGTTTAGAAAATCCAGCAATTTATTTAGTATAATCAAGAGTAATGATACTGTATTAGTTACCCTTAGTTTAATTAAACTTGTATGAAGTATTGAGGTTAAAAAAAGGTTAAGAATAAAAATTTCATAACATAGTTAGTAATTTGCCCATATGATATTACTTGAATGAGAAAGATAAACAAAGTTTTATTTCTGGATTTTCAAATACTTTTACAAAACTAGGTCGACAAGTGTAAGTAGTGACTGATAGTGCAACAAAAAGTATAACATTTGTTAATTAGTTTCAAAACAATTGCATATTTTAATTGAAAATATAAAGAGATTATAATTAAAAAAAAAGGGGTGTTGATGTTTTGGTTTTATGTGCCGTCCTGAGGAGAAAAGACTTGGTCATTGTTTTAAACATCTACAATTGCATTTTAAGATATAAAACTATAAAATTAAAACATCTAAAATGCATTTAATAAAGTATATAAAAATATATATATTTAATTTGTGTGTATACACGTGTTTCAGTTTCTATCATACCATACAAACAGTTCCACTTAAAATTCATGCTCTCGGGGGCATATGGGGCATTTGCCCCCTCAATAAATTCCATAGTATTTTTAAAAAAATTTGCCCCCTCCCACTGAATTTCTTAGCTCCGTCCTTGCATATGGTTCTTTTATCAATTTCAAATCCATGAAATACACTCATTTGTAAGTTAGTTAATCACTTGTGTTTTTATGGGGTAAAAAATACACATAATATACCTTTGTCAAATATATTTAGAATATGATACGTTAAAATATGACTGATTGAAAGATATAATCTAAACTGCCGGCTTAAGTAAAAAATTGAAACAAAAAACCACAATGCTTCCAAATATTATCCCATCTTTTTCGGATCATTTTGCTTCACTCCTTCATGCACAAGAACAAACAATTCGACAGAGAAAGAACATAAAAACCATTATGGGAGTTATACACATCTTGAATCTTTGAAAAATAACACAAATATTAGTCACAAATGGCAGCATCACAGCCAGCTAACCCACCATTTTCGAACGAAAAGCTTCACAATTCGTTCCTAAACAACAAATATTTATGGGCGATCGTTGTAGTTTGTAGTCTCACCCTCTTTGTTGGAGTCGTGTTATGTTTATGTAATAAAAAGAAGGTTTTAGCAAGTTTCAAGCGATTTATCGAGAATAAGAAAGGTTAGTCTATCCAATTAATTTCCGGCATCAAGTAATATGTGTTAAGTAATAGTATAATTTTGTGTTTGATGTAACAAAATAGATAAGATGGATGCTAAAGAATTGATGTTGAGGAAGTTTCAAGTACAAGAGCTTGAAATTGCTACAAACAACTTTTCAAAAGAGTATCTGATTGGATCTGGTGCGTTTGGAAACGTGTACAAAGGAACTTTTGAAGGAGATATAACCCTAGCTATCAAGAGGGCTCGCGATGATTCCTATACAAGCACCCATGAATTTCGAAATGGTAACCCCTAATTAACTTAGTAATCTTTGGTCATGCTATTTTTCCTTTTTCTATCAAGTCTTCACCATTTTTTCTTTAAAAAAGAGGTGAGATTACTCTCTAAGGTGAAGCATCGGAACCTCGTTGGTCTAGTTGGCTACTGTGAAGAAACTGGTATGTAAAACCCTATCTTACGTCGTTAGCTCTAAAACCACATTCATTTTAATACGGTGTCATTTTGAATTTGAATATAGGAACGAAGGGAGTGCAAATATTGGTTTATGAATACGTCTCAAATGGGTCATTGCTTGAACATATTGTGGGTAAGTTTAACTTAAACAAACTGTACGTTCATCGACAAATTATTATATCATTGTTGATTCGTAATTAATCCTAATCAAATAAATGTTAAAAGGCGGGGAAAGAAAGCCCTTAACATGGAGGCAAAGAGTAAACGTAGCCATCCAAGCTGCCAAAGGTGAGCATGTTTCCTTATCTGCAACCAAAACTGAACCATATATATCAAAAGGTTTTTTTGCCAAAAAATGAATTAATAGTTCTCTTTTTCGTATTTTCGCGTATCAACTAATTTTGTTTTTTAAAAATGAACCACTCATTTAAAATCGAACATTTTCGGGTATAAGTAACCGTTTAAAACGGTAGCCGGTCCCAACAAAAGTACATGATAACCGAAAATGCAAAAACGGAAACCATTTATTCATTTTTCGGCAAAAAACAAAATTAGTTGATACCCGAAAATGCAAAAACGGGAACTATTAATTCATTTTTCGGCAAAAAACCCATATCAAAATTATGTAAATTAAGCATGATTCATTCGGTTTGTTATATTTTTTCGGTTTTCAGGCATAGCTCATTTGCATGAAGGAATTAAGCCGAGTATAATCCATCGAGACATAAAACCGAGCAATATTCTTATTGGAGATGGGTTTGAGGCCAAAGTTTCAGATTTCGGGCTAGTGAGGACCGGCCCAATTGGGGATAACTCGTATGTTAGTAGCCAGATTAAAGGCACACCGGGTTACCTTGACCCAGCGTACTGTACAAGTTTTCATTTGAGCCCGTTTAGTGATGTTTATAGCTTTGGTGTTATTCTCTTACAACTTATTGCGGCTCGACCTGCTGTTGACTCGAACCGGAGAAGCTCCAATCATCACATTATCGAATGGGTAAGAAAATTCACGGTTTGGTTCATCGAAACGTGCTTTTGAAAACTTGAAATGGTTCGGAAAATAATTTTTATATGACCCCTTGTACTTTTATTCTTTCACATTCACCCCCAAGTTATTTTGATCATCAAAAAGGCAAAAACGCCTTAGGCAAATTGACCAAGTCGTTTAAGGAGCAAAATCATTGTTTTAACTTTAACACCTTGGAATCGAATCATATCGGACGAACCATTTTTTTGGTCAATATTAAAATACATTGAAAACCAAGTTTATGACTGTGCATTCTTATGTTTGCATGTTAGTTTCTAGATGTCAAAATCAAACCAAAATGGGATTAAAATTAAAAAAAAAAAAAAAAAAAAAAAAAAAAAAAAAAAAAAAAAAAAAAAAAAACTCTTTCGGTAATAAAAAAAATTCTTATGTTTGAAAGATTTTGCTCTCAAAGAACTTTCTTAAATAAAATACTCTAATTGTTCTTTAATTTAATTCTTAAAATAAGAAAATAGATTAAAATTTAATTATAAATAAATAGTGAAAAAGTTATAAACATAAACCATGTACCAAGTCATGAATGAAAAGGACATAATATATTAACTAAGTTTTATTCTTTAAATAATGTGAGTAAAGTAGAATAATGTTTTTCCCATAATAATAATAATAATGATGATGATGATGATGATGATGATGATGATGATGATGATGATGATGATGATGATGATGATGATGATGATGATGATGAATAAAAGAAAAAAGTGTATAATAATAATTAATTTGAGTTTTTGCCGTTAAAATATTTACAATGAAAGACTGAAATTGAAAATCAATTAACAAATTGTTCATCTCCAGGCAAGGCCTCATCTCGAGCGAGGCAGTGTTGAAGAAATATTGGATACAAATCTCTTAGTAGAGCCATGTAACATGGACATCATGCTTAAAATGGGCCTATTGGGCCTAAGGTGTGTAGTGAAAGAGCCCAAAGAAAGGCCCACCATGACTCAAGTATACAAAGAGTTGGAGGCAGCTCTCTGGTCAGCTAATAGCTTCATCCGCCACCAACTGCCGCCACGTCCTCTGGCAGCACATATCGGTGGTAGATCGTTGGAACTTCGTGATCATCAAGTGACGGATCACGATAGCTCAGTGAGCCTAGATGGTGTCGGGCTTCAAAGATTTCGAGTAGACATGGAAAGTATGTCTTTTCAAAGCACCAGCATGAGATGCTTAGAAGTTGATAGTGTCATTTTTCGCGTGGATGATGATGGTAAAGCCGTCGACGAGGAGATGAGCCTTTGTATGGACGATTATTTTAGTATTCCTCGAGATTGATTGATATGCAAACTTGTAAAGAAATGATTAATCAGTTATTCGACTTGCGTTTTCAGTTGCAACAAATGTACACGAATTGATGTGCAGTGGCAACTAGGCCAACCAAATCAATTTCGTTTCTCTTACTTCTCTCTTCAGATGATTAGTATACACGACAAATTTTTGTAAATTTTGAATGTAACATTTCTCATATCAAAAGATACATGATACGATAAATGCATCGAATTAGTATTAGTGTTCTATATCACAGATGGACTCGTTTTTGAAATAGCTATTACTAAAAAAAACGTAATTTTCTTGTTCACTACTTTTCTATTCAACGAGTAACTGAGCTAATGATAATTATTCACAAACCGAGTTATATTGTATGGTTGCCGTTCTAAGAAAAAAAAATTTACCCACAAACTAAAAAACATAATATGATGGAAAACGAACCGGCAGACAATTAAAAGAAAATTGTACATGTTAAAAAAATATATCAAATTTCTAAGAACAAGTTTTACAAGATTTACACAACACAAGCTTTTAAAGGGTTCCTTCAAAATCTCCATGGATTTGAGCTCTCTCTCCCTCTCTATTTTCTCAAGATTCTGCATTTCTCTTTCATTCTGTTCATTTTTCCAACTCCCACAAGGAAAATAATCCATTTTTCCAAACCTAACATGCTAAATTATACATTAAGAAATTAAATTAGAGACGGAAAATTACCTTCTTAACCTTCACCCAACTAAGCACATGTAGGAGGAATCAAGAACAAGGATAACTGGTGTAGCAACTGTCGCCATGATCCTAGGCGGTTGATGGTGGTGCGGTCATTGATTTTCCCGAGAGGTTGACACCCCCACCTCTGAGAGACAAAGTAGGACCTTTCCATGAACTCGCTTTACTGACTAGATTCGAGTCTAGAAATATAACTACGACTGTTATATCATCGTGGAAATGGCGCCTTACTCCCCTGTCGATTTTCTTCAAATCTGTGTATCTCATCTCTCTCTTCTTTGCTGCCTCCTGTAACGCGGTTTTCAAAAGTCTCCTAGCACTTCCCTGCATCATACAAACATTTTTCATTTAACAAACTGTCTATAACTAATATCACTAATTCACTGAAGTGTGACTGTTTAACATTATAATTATAAATTTCTTAAACAATCAGAATCTGCGAACTTGATCATGTTCTTTTCTTATCATTGCTAGTTGCTACTTCAAGTAGTACAAGTACATTCAAACATTAATTTATACCGTGTTTTATGTCACAATTGATTGTTTGATAAAACTATCCAATATCATAATCAATATCAAAACTGAAGTTGCAAATGCAAAACAAACAGTACCACTTACGGAGCGTTGGGGTGCAGAAAAGTAAAAGCATTTTTCATTTAAAAATAAATAAATTAAAAAAATCATGGAAAACTTGACAAACATACAAAGTGTTCAAATATGATTTTGACAGAAAAGGGTTTCTAATTTAAAATAGAAAAGTCAATTTTCTACTTTAAACTCCATCTTATCATTTATAATTTTCAATAATTTTTCTTTTCAAAGATAGACTACCTTTTTCTACACAGAAAAATGAAAACGTTTGAACGCGTTTCAAAATTCTCACAAGTTTTCTAGAGATAAAATGTCCCTCTCATTTTCTAGAAAAATGGAAATGGAAAATTAGGGGACTTTTCTGCAAGGTACCCGCTTTTGTATTCAAATTGCACATTCTCGCAGGTGTAGACTTACGTTACGTGGGTGATGTTGCACTATATTAACAGCATCCTGATTGCTAAGATGTTCCCAAAGACCATCCGATGCAAATATGAGAAACTGATCACTTGGTTCAATTTCATGCACAGATATCGCTGGATCAGCGGTGAGTATTGGTCTTTTGATAGGGTCACGTAGACGAAACTTAGCATACAGTGGCTCCCTATTGAATTCCGCCTTTTTTAGGTATACATCACCTATAGATCTTGATATCTGCAACAAAAATCAGAACAATGTGAAAACATATTACAAACGATAAACAGCTAGAAAATGAGTACACAAACCGTACCTGTATGAGCCCCTTCACACGCCATACATTATGTTTCAATACTACTATTTGTGGATCATCGGGATGCAAACTATGAAGCTCTTGTCTAACTGACTCTATACTCGCATTATGTTCCGTAGATAGTTGAATACCAATAACATCCCCAGTTGCCTTCACAGTTTTTCCCAAAACAGCACGCGAGTCACCAGCATTAGCAATGTAAAGGGTTCCGTTGCAAATAACACCAACTAAACAGCATGTTCCAACTGCAGCTAATTGCGGTTTCACAGTCCATTGTTTAGCAACAATCGATAAAAACCCTTCTTCTGTAGCATGGAAAGCTTTACGAATCACATCAATAGACATCGAGTTTTGTTCTGTAGTAAATCCTACAAATGTTTACAAAAGACCATTATGAATTATCAAATTGTAACGGTTTTTGTCCTACGATTAACCAACATAAGATTAAGGGTAAAGTGTTTGAACATGGATCTAGCTTTACCAAATTGATATTGTATGTATCCAACTTTAACAGTTTCTATCATATGTATCAAACCTTCAATTATTGCTAATGTATGTATATGACCTATTACAACTTGTAAAACGGTGAAATGGCACCGGTTTTAATGATGTAGCAGGTGACGTCGCAACTTATATGGCTGCCACATTAGCAAAAAGGTTAGCGGACGCGTACAAAGCAAGTTGGATACATACAATTGAAACTTTTAAAGTATGACACAAAAAATTGAATTTTGTGTATAGTTTGATACATTTTGAGGTACTTAACTGTAAGATAAACACTCACTTTTGAGATTCTGAAAAAGATGATCATTGACATATCGAGAAGTTTCAGGTCCACCATGACCATCATAAACTCCAATGAAGGTCCCGTATGGACCCGAATCAAGAAAGCTTAATGAACCTGACTCAATCTGGCTTTGATCTTCAAGCAACATATTGGCCTGAACCACAGCCATTGAGTACTCACCATTAATGTGTTTTCCAAAATCTTTGTACCAAAGAAGACCTTCCTGCCGGCCAACACCATCCGAACCGATATTATCATAACGGTCCGATGATGGTAGCCAGCAGGCTTTTAAAATGTTTATCAACTTTGATAACATCCCTCATATCTCAACATCCAAAAATGGATGTAAAAAACCATAAATCTCCTCAGCCAGCTATCTTCTTTTCACTGCTCAATTATAATTAATAATACACATAATCAAAACTAATGTACAATGTAATCATCAAATCAAACTAACAATATATAATCAAAATAAAGAACAAGGATCCAATGAGTACAAAGGAAGTAGTCAACCTAATTTGGTCAACTCACTTTTTCTTGGTCAACATTTTGAACAAGACAATTAATTGGTCAAATGAAGAATGGTAAGTAAGAATCTTGAATTTTAACAAAAACCGATTAACAAAATGCTGAAAATTTGCATACCCATATAGGAAAAATCATTACTTTATATAAAATAAATTAAATTAGGGGCAAGGAAGATGACTTACAGCTCAAAGATTGCAACTTTTTTTCTGGGGTTGAGCTACTGAATCATATAAAAGTAAACTGATTGAGATCCACAAGAAATTAGAGCCAAATTATGTGGGTTCAGATCTGTAGATCCATTAAAAATCAAAACTTTGTAGATACATATATGTAATTATATGTGTGTATGCATATATTCCCCTCTATTGGTATGTTCTCTGTATATATATGTATCTGTATATGTATGTATATATATATTTTTATATATATATCTTGTGAAGTTGTGTTGTGAGCAAGTAGATATGATGAAGAGAGAGAGCGAGTGAAATGGAGACAGAAGGAAGAGAGGGAGGAAGGAGAAGATAGACACAGAAAGATAATTGAATAGTTGGGTTGGGAACTCTTTTTTTCCCTTTTTAACAAAATCACATCTTTTGGATTTTTATATCAATAGCTCGTGTTGTGTTTCTTGGTTCATTTTCTTTATTATTTATTTTGTTTTATTTTTGTTTTCTTGACTTTATTTTTATTCAAATAAGATTAGGTAATTTTTTCTCGTTTAAAACAAGAAAAATGTAGTCATCTCGTACGTATTATTGGTAAGATATTACTTAAAAATTAAACCTTATTTAAATTTATTTAGTCCAAGTTATATGATACAATCTGATTTGACTATGACAACTTTGTTGTTGTATTATGTTTCTCAACAATGACATAAGTATGATATTTATAAATTAAGTATGGTATGAACATGTCTAATGTTGATAATTACTTACATGTCTCGTCTTGCGAGGGTATGTGAAAGACAATAATTAGCATACGCTTTAGAATGATCTAATGTCCGATTAAAAGGAGTCCGGTCATTATTTAAAAGCATGACAATTATTATAAATAAAAAAGAAAAAAATTGTACTTCTCAAATCTCATACATATACATATGTAATAATAAAATTGAACTGCTTTTAGAAGATAGAAAGTGACATGAATGAACCTTCTGGACTAAGTGGATATGTGCACGCGTATTCGATAGAATTAATGGTGTTTAGTATAATATATAATATATATAATATATAATATAATAACAAAAATAAAATAAAATATATATATATATATATATATATATCTTCATAGTTATAATGCAGCCAAAAATAATTTGATATGGGGTATTGTTTGTATATACATGTAAAACTCATAAAAATGTTATTAAACAATTTGCCATCTAATGTATACATACATAGTTCAAATCCACCCTCATACACGTACAAGTAAGATAATATTTATTTTATATTTTATTTTAAAAAAATTGGAAAGTGATTGCTTTAGACAAAATAAGCAAACCATGATGACTGACTTTCTATCCATCATCTAGTGTTGCGTTTGTTACGTAGATTTCTTCATTATGAAGGGTACACTTTTTATAATAACCTTATAATTATAAATTATAATAATATAAATTATAAATAAATTATTAAAACATGGGTTCTCATGAACACGTATCTTATTAAAACCTTGTATATATTCTCCCAAAAGGTATATGTGTATGTCTCTTTGAGTTGTTTGGACACATACCCCTTTTATAAATTTTCATTCTATATTGATCACAAGTGTAACTATTTTATTATTATTATTATTATTATAAAATTGTTACAAAAAAAATATAATACTCACTAGTCATGAATGATAAGATAACCAATAATACTCATCGTGTAGCATGGTTAATTATACATCCATTTTGTAAAGTATCTCCAATTCAATATTAATCGGGCGGCGTCAAGAATTAACTTAAATGAATTGAGAATTTCATATGCAATCACAATCTGGCTGGGCCACTGGACGAGCTCGAATCACATTACACGTGACTAGTATGAAACGGTGTGACATAGATCGGTCGAGGTTGTCAATATTTCACTTTTTTAAATTTCTATATTACGAGCAATGTTAATGTTATTAACATAAAATAGTAACTACAGTATTAGTTACATACGTTTAAATCAATATGATGTCATTTTTGTCTTTAAAAACTCTTTTCTCCTAAGACCACTTTCAATATAGCGTCTTTCACAAGTCTTCTATCTCCTTGGAAATACACCATTTGTGCTAAATTATCTTTGAGGCGTCTTATTTCGACCTGTCGTGAAAGAGACCACAGGAGAAGGAATCCTAGCTTCTTCTTTTTTTCTTTCTGTTATGAGTATATATAACAAATCTATGGACTATTTTACGAGTTTTAGACCACTCCTAATCACTGAAGTATTAGTTGGTGTCAAATCAGTGTCACGTCAGAACTTTTCAAAACTTATTAATAATTGACTGAACACTGTCAACCCTGGCACATCACTCATTTTTTTGGGCTTCACATTTACCGATATACCTTTATTTCCATACACTAAAAAAATAAAAATTCGTGCGGGCTCTACACTTTACTTCAATTCAACGTCAATTTGGTGACGTAAAACTGACTGATGCTCAACTGAAGTATCCGTGCCAATAACATCACTTAAGTGATGTCAAATGATGTCCAACCGATGTATTACAAAAAGGCCGGTAAGTTAACCGAACATTCAGCGAACAATTCGCGATCCGTTCGGTGAAATGTTCGTTTATGTTCGTTCGTTTCATTATATGAACGAACCTGAACAAAGTTTTACGTTCGTTTATTTATATGAACGAACATGAACATATGTCTCGTTCGTTTATTTACGTTCGTGAACATTTGATTCGTTAACGTTCATTAACATGTTCGTTTGTTAACTAATAGTTTTATTAAATTAATAGATATTTGTATATCTTATATTAATCTCGTCTAAATTTTATTATACTAATATTAAACATTTAGATATTTATATTCTAAATATAATTTTATTAACCATTTAAATATATTTACCTTTCATATTTCTCTCTCAAGTTTTCCTCCACTCCCACACATCTCCACTTGGATCTCTCTTACTATCTCCATCCACTATTTCTGGTTACTCACATTTTTCTCTCATATTCGTTCATTTACGTTCGTTTATGTTCGTGAACAAACGAATTTTCTTAGTGAACGAACATGAACAACAAAATCCGTTCGCTTATACGTTCGTTTCGTTTTGTTTGTTCGATAAAAACTTTAATAAACGAACCCATCGGTTCGTTTAGAGACCTAATTACAAATATTTTGAATTTGTATTACGGTTTTACCAAAACCAAGTACTCCATAGTCCATATAGGACGGGTAATATTTAAATTTGGTTTACCTTGGGGTTTGAATAAGAGAGATGTTAAATCACATCACATATTCACATGCATATCCATCCACGTGCGGGTCATGTGTCCCCACGAGTGCCAAATTAATGCCGTTTTGCCTGTCAACAAACAGCTGGCCTTTTTATGCATTTCCATTTTTTATTTATTTAACTAAACCCACAAATTAACACCTTCCATATGTTAAGTATCAATCAACTATGGAAGTTATGCCTAAAACAAAAGTGGTATGTTTCGAGCTATATGGTGATAGCTACGTAGCAATGCACACATAAACTTGGAAGGTTATGGTGTCCAGCCTGGATCTAAAGGACAACAATGGCCCATAGGATCTACCAAACAGGTATTGTAATTCAACCAAAAGTACACTAACATTATACACTCTTGTTTCAATCTAGTGCCTAACTCCATTTAATACATTACATTTACATGCATTATTATTAGACCTGTGCAACGGTACGTTAGTTTTGAAAATTGACGCGTTACAAAAAAGTGACGCCATTGATAGTGCACATCAGTTTGGGACGTCCGTTTTTAACTTCGGTTTTTTGACGGACGTCACTTTTCTTTTTTGTTTTTGTTTATATGTTTAGTGTATAGAAATAAAGATATATTGGTAAATGTGAGGTTAAAAAAAAACTAAAGTGATGTTACTGTTGACAGTGTAGTGTCAGTTTTGTGTCATTTTAAAAAAGTTCTGACATTACGCTAATTAGACACAAACTGACGCGTCAGTTTATGTCACCATTGAAGTGCTCTTAGGTACTCTTATTTGACGAAGTCAGGATTTGAAGTTAGAGGGGTCTGATCACTTAATCGTAGAATGATAATAAACGAGGTTTTCATTGACCCTCGTGGTTGCGAGGGGATATATTTTAAAGTTCGCAATTTAATTATCGGTATATCACATGTGTTTGTTGAATTCAATTATTTTACATCCATAAGTGACCTTTATTTTACATACATACGTTGTTTTAGCTGCGCAATTTATTGGTGTATCTGTAAATTTCTTTAAGGTAATGAAAATATTTATTTAGTATTTTAAATGGAAATAATTATTGTTTTATGTAATCATAATAATTAAATAAAAATAAGTTAAAACACTATAAACCACCTTTTATTACATGTAATCAGGTACAACATCACATTTTACACCTGAGGAAGGTACAACTTCCAATGTATCATTTTTGAGTCCAACGACATGCATCTCCCCATTCAATAGGCTAAGCATCTAGCAAACACTTTTTGGGGTTTGTACTGGGTTTGATCTTGAATTATTGATTGATGAACAAGGATGAAAGTTTTCTTTAAGAATCGAGTTCGTTTTTATTCAAATAGATCTTTTAAACTCACATTTTAGTTATCTTAACTATATATAAAGCATGCTCATCGTCGTCTTAGTTTTTTACTTAATCATGAGAAAATGACTATATTGCCCTTGCATAATTAATACAACATTTTAATCATCTCAACAATCAGACTTCCTATTAATATCTTCTATTATTATATTTATAAATCAAAACTCACTCTATTACCTTTAACATATATATAAATATATAAACACAAAAAACATACAATAAACATTCATAAGATACACGTATACTCTAATAACTCATCACTCTTACATCACCAATTACCATAATCACCATTACCTACCATCACCACCTTGACCGTCACGTGAATATTATACTAGTACTTATTTAAGGGTATAGACATGCACTATTTGGATCAATAAGAAAAAACCAAATAAAAATATTTACAAATGTTATTCAAGTAAGTAACTGTTGGAACAATAATTTTATTTTATTGTATCAACAAAATAGTAGTAATAATATTCATAACAATGTTCATAATTAGATAGTAACTAACTAATATTAAAATGATTATAGTGATAATAAGTATCATTAAAGTAATTGTAATATATGTTTATAAACATTACTACTATGATAAGTATCACAATATTAATGGAAAAAGATAAGTTTTGAAAAATAAAAAGTTAAAGTCAAAGAGAAACAAAAGTTGGGACACAAAGTTACTGTCAATTAATACTCTTCAAAATCTTCAAAATCTCATGAGAACTCAATATTATGTATTAATGTGATAATACCATTATAATATTATGATAAATTGTTAAATTACTTTATGGATAGAATATAAAGGGTAATATTCTATCCATGTAATATATAGACACTAATCATGCTAGAAATATAAAAACGGACACTACATATATACACATAATACAAGTTGAATTAATACATGTAAAAATTAAACTAAAATAAAAAGGTAAATATTACTCCCTCCGGCCCAAAATAAATATTCACAATCAGTTTTTACGGAGTTTAAGAAATTACATTGTCTGATAGTGAATATGACACTTTTACCATTACTTTTTACACATACTCCCATGTAGCAGTTTTGAGATAAAATATATTGAGTGTTAAATGGTAAAGTTAATATGATACATTTGAAAGTGGACACTTATTTTGGAACAAACTAAAATAGAAAGGTGGATACTTATTTGGGAAGGATTAAATATTTTGTTACGTTAAATGTAAAAGATGTATAGTAATGTCCCTTTCAATGTTACAAATAACGTAAATTTCAAGAGCAGTTTATATATATATATATATATATATATATATATATATATATATATATATATATATATATATATATAAATAATCAAGCTACTGTGGGTTATAAAGTTGTTGACTATTAACATACTTGTTTTTCTTCATCTTTTTTATTTTTTTCAAGTATTTTGAACTTCAAATTTTCTTGAGAGCATTAGAATTAAAGTTAGAACTTGAAAGACAATAAGAAGGAACAAAAAAAACAAAAAAAGTTTGTGACTTTGTATAGTGGATTTTGACAGGGCCCAACTAAAAAGAATTCTTAGTCCCAATATAGGTTATGGGCTGAAATTCTTCATTATAGTTGGGCTGGCCGGGGGTGGCCCATACAATCTGCATGCTTCCTTAGTCCTTACCATTTTTCTTTTGTCATAAAAGTTGCTATCTTTTCGTCTTTGATTAAGTGATGTGAAATGATTTATAAGCATTACTTGGTAGACCTGAAAATCAACCGAATCATCAACAGATTAATACATTTGGTGAATCAATGGTGGATATTAAGAGCTAGAAAAAGTCAATGACATGTATTAAACAGTGATTTGATTTGGTCTATAATTAGGTTAATTTGGCGTTTAATTGTTACTTACTTATGTCAATTGTCATCCAACAAGGTTTTACGTTACTTACTTATGTCAATTGTCATCCAACAAGGTTTTACTCGCCCCTCGCTTTGCGAGGGGATTGTTAAAAGCATTATGACCATTTCTTCCCTAACTAATTTCCGATCCTTTGATAAGAACTTACCATTTTTTATTAGAACATTGATTCAAATAGTTGGTAAAAATAATATATTATGAATTATGTGGATTAACTTCTTCTTCTTCTTCTGGATAAAACACCTTAAAACTTAAATCAAATACATAAACCTTGAAATCTAAACAAATGTAATATATATGTTGTTGAGTCATGGTTTAGAAAATGAGAGAAAAAGGGACTACGAGAGAGAAATGTAAATGAAATGGTTTAACAAAATTTAGAGAGACCTTATATATTTATTATTAATTAAGTGGGGATAAAAATAAAAGGTAATAAAAATACTATCCTTAAAGAACTCATTTTTCTTATGAAATATCAATATATCATCCTTCATGATAAAATCATGACAACTAATTCAATATATCAAGATAATTTGAAGATATAGTTTGCTAATTAAATATAAGGTATAATACTCTCAAATGTTCATCCAATTTGATCCGACACTAATAAATATATTATAGAAGACTTAAATTAATGAATAATGAATATGAAAAAGGATATCGGTTTATCACCTATGTACACATATTAATTTGACATTTTTTAGTGAGATAAACAGTCAAATGATACCTTTTCACTATATAGACGGTGTCAGTGTTTTTTCTACGAAAGTAACCACAAATTTCGTTTAAAAGCAATTACTCATCCGGCGTACACGGCGAACTTGTAATAACCAATAAAATCAGGCCATGTGGTATCAAATTTTGCCGGTAAAACGAAAATACGCCGGTCAACGATCACTTTGTCAGCCATGTTAAGTCCACACGTGTAACAATAGTCCGCCTAAATGCATTTTATGGGCCTTTTAACCTTTTGAATTTTCGAATTCCAATGAAACAGGCGAGCTATTTCTTGCAACTAATACTTGATCTCTCGATTTATGTAGTTTGGATTGCAAGCCAGCAAAGAGATATCCTATTATAAAATGGGTCACTGAGTATGTGCTTAAGCGGCATCTAGTGTTACACGAAGTATTCAAAACGTTCAAATATCAATGAGGCTGGCGAACTTTGATTCAAAATGTTCAACCATTAATTCGGTGCAAACAGTTTAAATAGTTTGTCGGGTTCACTGGCTATATAATTGCATTTACGCAAACTATTGTGACACGTGTCGACTTAATGAGGCTGGTTTTTACTGGCTGTAACAAGTTCATCGGGTACGCCAGATGGTAATTACTTTTATGCGAAATTTGTGACTACTTTTATAAAAAAATACTGACACCGTCTATATAGTGAAAAATGTCTACTCTAACTGTCTATTTCCGGTAACAATCTCTATTATTTTTAACTCATTTATAATCTCAAGTCATCATGATACTACAACAACTCAGTATCATTATTTACTAGATGATAGTCATGCGGAATCACAAATTCTTTTACGTTAAGATTTATGTGTGTGTATGCATGTATATATGACAATAATAAATAAATATATAATTTGGAAAGAAAAAATTACAGTAGCTGATAAATCGATTAAGATAAATTTAGTTTTAGAATAGAGTAGCAAAAGCCAATCGAAAATATTCAAATAAACAATAAACAATATATGTTAAAAAAAAATGCGATTTAAATATTGAGAATGATACGTGTGCTTATTATTTATTATATAATTATTATTTTAATATTTTTATTTATTATTACCATCTTAAAACCAAATATTTGTTTTGAATTTTAATAATCATCCATCTCCTCCTTTCTTCCGCAAAAATACCAATCTGATCTGTCTGTATCGCCAAGTTAGCCTGTCCCGACCAATACAACTTCACATCCACTTCAATTTCAACCAAAACCCTAACCCTAGATTACCAAATTTCCAATTCCCAAGCTTATCGTTCAATTTTCAATAATTCACTGAATGAATACGTTAATCCCCTAAAAATAATAGGTTCATGAGCCCTAATTTTACTCACATCATGAACCTCGCACCTCAATCACCATTCACCACCAATAGCGATCACGCCATCTCCCTTCCGCCGTCGTCCGCCGGTGACGATTACCTCGAACCAACATGGTACGGAAACATACAGTACCTTCTGAACATATCTGCCATCGGCACAATCACGTGCGTACTCATTTTCCTTTTCGTTAAGCTCCGTAGCGATCACCGTCGCATGCCCGGTCCGACCGCCGTTTTATCAAAGCTTCTCGCCGTTTGGCACGCCACCGGTCGTGAGATCGCACGCCACTGTGGTGCTGATGCCGCACAGTATCTGTTAATCGAAGGGGGTAGCTTTTCGTTAATTGTATTAATTTCAATTTTTTCTGTTACTGTTTTATTGCCGTTGAATTTGTATGCTGGAACGGTTGCTATGGTTGATCAGTTTTCGATGACGACAATTAATCATATCGCTAAAGGTTCGGGTTTACTTTGGGTTCATTTTGTGTTTCTCGTGTTTGTTATTGTGCTAGTTCATTATGGAATTAATGAAATTGAAGGGAGATTGAAAATTACTAGGTTTAGAGATGGATATGGGAACCCTAGTGATCCTAGTAGTGCGAATTCATCTGCTATATTTACGTTAATGATACAAGGAATACCGAAAACTATAGGGAGTGAACGGGATGCTCTAGTGGAGTATTTTCGACATAAGTACCCAGGAAAGATTTATAAAGTAATCATGCCGATGGATTTATGTGCATTGGATGATCTGGTGACGGATTTGGTTAAAGTTAGGGAAGATGTTACAAAATTGGTGAGTAAAATGGAATCACAAGCTTTGTTGTATGAAGATATGAACTATGGAATCCTGGTCGATTCTTATGATGGGATAAGAGGAAAGTTGGATGCTTTATGGCAAGAAGTGAAAGATTTGTGGAGACGGATTAGTGATGCATTGGGGTTTTCAGACGATGAGAAATTGCGAAAATTGCAGGAACGAAGAGCTGATTTGGAGATGGAAATGGCGGCTTATAAAGATGGGAGAGCAAAAGGGGCTGGAGTTGCGTTTGTGGTGTTTAAAGATGTTTACACTGCCAATAAGGCAGTTCAAGATTTTCGTAATGAAAAGAAGAAACGAGTTGGGAAGTTTTTTTCTGTTATGGAGTTGCAACTTCAGAGGAATCATTGGAACGTTGAAAGGGCGCCATTAGCAACTGATATATATTGGAACCATTTGGGGTCAACAAAACTATCTTTAAAGCTTCGAAGGGTGTTTGTGAACACGTGCTTGTTATTACTGCTTTTGTTTTGCAGTTCTCCTCTTGCTGTAATTAGTGCTCTCAAGAGCGCTGGGAGGATTATTAATGCAGAAGCAATGGATAATGCTCAATCATGGTTGGATTGGTTGCAAAGCTCAAGCTGGTTAGCAACTATAATATTTCAGTTTTTGCCAAATGTTCTTATTTTCGTGAGCATGTATATTGTGGTCCCTTCTGCTCTATCATATCTTTCCAAATTTGAGCGTCATCTTACTGTTTCTGGTGAGCAACGGGCTGCACTTTTAAAGATGGTGTGTTTCTTTCTGGTAAACCTGATTCTGTTGAGAGCACTCGTTGAATCATCTCTAGAAAGTGCAATTTTGAAAATGGGTAGGTGCTATTTGGATGGCGAAGATTGTAAAAGGATTGAGCAGTATATGAGTGCTTCCTTCTTGTCAAGATCGTGTCTTTCATCCGTTGCATTTCTCATCACAAGTACTTTCTTGGGGATTTCTTTTGATTTATTGGCACCGATCCCTTGGATTAAAAGGAAGCTTCAAAAGTTTAGAAAGAATGATATGTTGCAACTTGTACCAGAACAAAGTGAGGAGTATGCACTTGAAGAAAATCAAGATACCGAGGGTCTCGAGAGACCACTAATTATTCCAAATGATAGGGATGACTTACATGAACATGATCTTTCTGAATATCCCATAAGCAGGACCTCACCTGTCCCTAAACAATCATTTGATTTTGCACAATATTATGCCTTCAATTTGACAATTTTTGCACTGACCTTGATTTATTCTTCATTCTCTCCACTTATTGTTCCAGTGGGTGCAATATATTTCGGGTACAGGTACGTGGTTGACAAGTACAACTTTTTATTCATCTACAGAGTCCGAGGGTTTCCTGCTGGAAATGATGGGAGATTGATGGATACAGTGCTGTTTATAATGAGGATTTGTGTTGATCTATTCCTAATCTCAATGCTATTATTCTTTTCGGTTAGAGGGGATTCCACGAAGTTGCAAGCTATATTGACGCTCGCTGTTTTTGTAGTGCATAAGCTTTTACCTTCTGAGAATGATGGGTTTCAGCCTGCATTATTGCAAAGCATACAAACTGTTGAGAATGTTATAGATGGGCCTATTGATTATGAGGTTTTCTCTGAACCTAAATTTGAATGGGATACATATCATTCTTGATTTCTTTATCAATACAATATGTTTTGCACCAAATTTGTAGACTTGTTATTCTGGAGATGTACAGATATATTCACTTGTGTATGAGAAGTTTTGTTGCTTTTATGCTTGTTTTAAACCAGTAAAAGCTCTTTATGACCTCAGTTGCCATTGGTAGGAGCTATTCCTCAAATATGACCTCAAATATAAACCAGTAAAAGCTCTTTATGACCTCAGTAAAAGCTCTTTATGGCCTATGGGTACCTCAAATATTCACAAGAAATTGCCAACTTATTAACCACCGTATCTTTCTTGCAAAAACAATGTTACCCAACCTAACTATGTAACCGGAACTTTAGATTAATAATTTTATGAAACTATAACACATTGTTACATAAAGGAATGGTCCGGGTTGTTATTTACTCCTCATTAATTCCAAATTTCCACTTAAAATGTTCAATGTAAATTTATAAATCTTCTAGACATTATGAGCAAGACGCGTGTCGGTTGACATTGTGGTAGTTACACGGAAAGGAACCGGAAATTCCAAGTTGCCGGTAACCAAAACTCTTCAAATTCAAGAAAGAGGTGAATAAATCAGGGAGTTTGTTGTGGGTTGTGATATAATTTTGTTTTTATTGCTCTTTACCCCTTCATATTTATTTATTATGCCACTTTTACCTCTTTCTTCTCAAACTTCATAAAATAGAAGTGTGCAAGGCCAATATGTCAAGATTTGGTATTGAGCTGTGAAAATGATAAACTAGCATTGTTGGTTTTTAACCTCATGCAAACATTATATTATATTTGTTTGAGGAGAAGCAAAGTGTAAATTTGTCATGTATACAATTTTCATTGGCGTCCTCACAATGGTAGTAACTCGGATTTAGGACTAGGAAGGGAAGCTCTTCTTGTCCTACCTTTCGGGCATACTATCTTGTCCGGTAACGTAAACTTAAACAATTGACTTCACCTTAACTTCGGGACAGTTTTCCCGACGTAACGGCCAATAAACTACAACTGGAATCTTGTTATCCTTGGGTCTGAGGCCCCGTATGAATCTGCAAATCTGAGGAGCCGAAAGAGAACAAGTAGCTTAAGTTACTGAACAAGGCAAGTATACCTAGAAAATCGAGATTGGGATCCCATTTCTCTAGTGTGGTAGCTCATGCAACATAAAGAAGAAAGTCAAAAGTTCAAGTCACATACTCAAGTTCTTTTAACCACAAGTTACACAATTTAACTCTCTATTATTGACCGTGCAAGCGGTCCGTAAGACTATCATAATGCTGGTTACTTTTTTTTTACTAACAACATCGTTAAGTTAAAACATGGTGAAAGAGTTACAAAGTGGACTATCACATTATTGTACTATGTTAATTTAATGTCAAATTACTACACGCATTGTACTTTGATATAATTGAATGTCAAATTACTTTTGTGGTCTTTTTTCCTTTTGCATACTACAAGGTAAATACACATATTTCATTTTTGCCGCTTTCATGAACATGAGTAAACTCGATAACAATAATACGCTAATGCATCACTGTTGTTAGAAAGTTAAGTCATGTGAACGAGAAATTTCATGAACTATTAGAGATAGTGAGATCATGATCAAGTAGACTCGTCGTTTTATGAAGCGTTTAACGTAAACATGAGCATGACATTGTAATTTTCATACAATATCTTCAATGTAAGTTAATTACACCACGTAATGCAATGCTTTATATTAGTACGATTTATGGTAAATAAAAAAATTCATGGGACAAAATTATACAAGCTCCCTAAATTGTGCATGGGACAGTATTGCAACAAATTGTCCACTTACATGTTTGTCATCCTTCACGTTTAGTTGTTTACACACACCCAAATAGAGTCTAAAGGATCATTAATTCAAGGGACTCAATAGTACAACTCACCACATTTTGACGAGTTGTCGCTCTCATACTAAAGCATCAAAATTTGACCGAATAATATTGAAAATAACCATAATGATATTTAATCTATTACTTAAAATTTTATTCACAAAGGGTATTAAACACATCATCAATATATACTAATAAATAAATTTGTTTTACGTATACGCTGAGTCGTTTTGAAACTCACAGGAATCGTCCATTTTGTATATCTACATTACACTATGGTTTCAAGAAACTTTAGCTCGAGCCATACTCGATAATCTATCTATATCTAAACTATAAGGCTCAAAAAGTTCGAGCTGATTCCTTAAGTTTAAACACAACTCATTAAACATATATTGTAATTATATTTTATACTTAGAACTTAAGTTTGAACACAATTCGTTAGACATATATAATATATTCCAATTATATTTTATATTTGAACTTGATCGATAATTGACTCAAACAAGTGAGAGTTGCTCGTGAGAATCGCAACTCGTTAACTGTCCAACAGAACACACTACAAGAATAAAAAAGGTGACATTGTGTATCATTACAATAATACAAGGGCTAAATAAGCAATAACTCAAACTACGTGGGCATGATGCAATTATTCTTTATACTCGTAATAAAATTCTACATGAAAGAAAGAGAGATGGAAGTAAGCTAATCTCACAGCCAACAAATCAAACATTTTCCATGAAACTACCCTTTTATCAACAACATAAACACATTTGACCTACAACTAAAACTTCCCCGGTAAAAAGGGTATAACCGTCATTTAATGAATCGGAAAGCATCCAATTTCCGAGAGATACAGATAGAGACACAGCTCTTTTTCTGTTACCAAAAAATTGTGTGTGTTTTCTCTGTAACTTCAGCCTTGAGAGAGCGGCGATCGGATCCTTTTTGTGATCCGTCGAACACAAAACAAAAAAATTTAAAAAATTTAAAAAATATTTGGAACATCAAACCCTAGCTTAGCATAGCATTCTCCGGTAATTAATTGTTGGTGTTTCATTCCGGTCAATTAATTTCCCCAATTTTGATCTTGTTTTTTTAGGTTTTTATTATATAAATATATATTATATTATCTATTTACTATATTTACGATCACTTATCGACTTTAGAAACCCTAATTTGAGTTGAGATATATCAATCTTATTGAAAACTGATCTAATTTGATTCAATAAAAACTCTATGGCTGCTACAAATGTTCAATCCGGCGACGGTGGGAATAATAGCCCTAAAGTGGTTGCATCACCATGGAATCAGATTGTTCGTGGTGGTGAGTCGGAAGTGGTTTCTCCGGTGACGGTTCCGGTTGTGGCTCCGGCATCGCCGTCGTGGTCATTGGTTCAGAATCAGGAGCTGGAGGTGGTTAGCTCACCGGATGATTCAGGTACTGAGGGTGGTTCTGATAATAGTGGTGGTAGTAAGAAGCCTGTGTGGAATAGGCCATCTAATGGAGTGGTGGAGGTTGTTAGTCCTGTTATGGGTGCAGCTTGGCCTGCACTCGGTGAATCGACTAAACCTGCAATTAAATCTTCATCATCGGAGTCGTTAAAAACACTTTCAGATGGTTTGTTGACACCTTCATTACAGGTAGTAGTTCCATTATCACCTTTAATATGTTGTTGTTGATAGTAATCTAATTGATTATTTTGTCTGTAGGAAGTTGGCAAAATGAAGCTCTTTATTATATTGATAAGCCTAGTGATGTATATAGATGTAGATTTGAGTAGAACATGTTTAACCCTATAATGTGACTTCAATTAGTGACACGGCCACTTAAATGTAGCTAAATTTTTTGAAAAGTTAAAAAGCAGTTAAATGATTAGATGTTGTGCACTGCTAATGATTTGTTTCAGTGTCGAAAGAAGTGGCTAATAGGTATGGGAGTTTTCACCTTTATATTAGAAATAATGACCTTCATACACTTCTTGTGTGTGTATATATGTTTGCTACATTGTAGGTGACTGGAAGTTCGTCTCCATCACATAAACAGGCAAGTGTCAATAATGTGAATTCTACTTCAATACCAAACCATGTGGCACCGGCCAAGCAGAGGTCCATGAAGCGAACGGGTGGCAATTCGAGTGCAAATGTAGCAGCCAATGGGGTGCTTTCTCAGCCGCCACCAACGAGCCAGGATTCAGTAGTGGAACCTCCACATATTACATCTGGGAAGCTGGGAAATAATCCTGAGCAGCCTTCTCCAAGAGACCATGCACATAAGGAGTCGCAAAGAGGAGGCTTTGGATCACATTTTCACAGTGGTAATGATCAACATCATCAACGGGGTTCGTATAGAAGGGGCAATGGCGGGCAACATCCGCGAGGAGATGGTTCGCATCATAACAACTATGGAGGAAGGCGAGATCATGATCGTGGGAATCAGGAATGGAATCAACAAAATAGAAGCTTTAATAACCGAGATACACATTTGCAATCTCACAGAGGTTTCCCCAGGGGTTATATACGACCCTCTGTACATACTTCTGCCTCATATATTCCTCCACCATTGCCTGTGCCAGTACCAGTACCATCTTTTGGCAACAACATGATGTACCCTGGTGAGGTTTTCTATCATCAAATGGGTGTGTTGTAGCTTTCTGGTTTCATTTGATGTTTAAATCCTTTTGCAGATATGGCGTCTCCTGTAATTTATGTTCCTGGTCCACCAGCAGACCCTCTCAGACCCATGCCTTTTGGTCCACCGTTACCACCTCCGATGTACTTTGCTTATCCTGATCACCAAAAGTATGCTAAGATAGTGAGCCAAATTGATTACTATTTCAGGTACGTCATTTTTAGAATGAAAGTACGAATTCATTTGTAATATTACTAGGAACTTTTCAGCTATAGTGTTGTCAATAATTTAATGGCTAGTATTTCGCTGCAGTAATGAGAACTTGGTAAAAGATACATACTTGCGGCAAAACATGGATGAACAAGGCTGGGTTTCTGCTAGCTTAATCGCAGGCTTCAAAAAAGTGAGTATTTAAGGGCTGCTCCGTTGATTTGTTTACTTAATAGATGATGCTTTCTTTCATTTTAAAGTCCAGAAGTATGCATTTGTCACATAGTCAGAATTTTTGTCATTTAAAGCACACATACAAAACTCTATGTATGGACAAATTGTGTTCAATCATTGACATTTCTTTGGATCAGATACTTTTAACTGAATATGTGAGCTTGAACAATTTGACTTATTGTAAGGTGGGATATACAAGCTTGGTGCTTGAGTGGAATCTGTTTTCAATCTTCCTTTGATTTCAAACAGTAGGTATTAGAGTATATTACTTTTGCATGCATGTAAATCTATTGAATCATTTTCATAAACTTCTGTATATTGATTGTAACATATTTTATATTAAGTTTTATATTTGAATGCTGGATATAACATGCTTTTGAAATCATAGTCAGTAATCACATGTCCTATTTTGAGGGTAAACAGTCACCATCTCAAATAATAGTATTCCACTATTAATGTGATAATTTAGTGCTACCATGTAATTTATTTCTTCGAACAAGGTCTACACTTCAGGTATATTTGTGTATGTTTGATATCATAAAGCTTCATCATCTTGATGTTCTTTTCTGCATGTCAATATTTTTCAGTTGTGGGATCGCATAGTAAGTACTATATTATTTTTAGAAGTTATTTTGTCTTGTTGACTCTGAATTCAAGTCAGAAAATGCTTATATTATTTTGTTAAATATTATTGCAACTTTGCAACTGTGCTGGTTGTACCATCTCCTTACCTTTTATGGTTCATATATCTTAATGCATATTTGGTGTGATGCACAGAGACATACACGTCGAAAGACATTGGTCTCTGTGTAGTGTAAATAATAATGATTACCATGTGTCACTGTCTTAAGACAATTCACATGAAACTAGAGAAGGAAGAACTCCAAGACATACGAATAAAACAACTGAAAATGTTCCTATCTTCTTTGCTCAAAGCCTAGTATTTAGCAGTTTACTTGGTCATTAAAGGCCCGATATATGTTCTCACTAGTGAAAGGCAACTCAATGCCTGTTCAAGCCTCTATGGCATTTGATCAGCAGATTAAGCCATCTTATGAGGATAGCTGTTTCAAGAAAGTGTTTTCCTAAAAGATGTTAACCAAGTAGGACATTTGGTTGAGAATATTGTAATCAATTAAGGCATCTTGTATACTAGAGACTTTAGTTCTTGTTGAATTATCTTTAGTTAATGTCTAGCCTCCTGAAACCTATCATGGTCTGCCAATTATGTTCATTGTTGATTGGGGTTTTTCGGTGTTGGCTTGAATGTTTCGACCTTTTAAACACAGGACAACCTTGTAACTAAGTTAGTTGCCAGGATTCGTCATCAATCCTTAGGTGGGAATGTGTGTGATACTCTCTTTCTTGTTGCACCATTAATGTTTTTGGTATCCCAAGAATATCATTAGCTCATTATAAATGTTTCTTTCTATATGTATGTATAGAGTTGATGACATATTTGGATTCCCTTGCTGTTAACTGCGATTGTGTAAGCTTTGTGCACGAGCCTTGTGTTGCCCTTAATTCCTTTTGTTTTTATATTTTACCCATGCATAGTTCATGTTGTTAGTTCACTCTTTTTTATATGCTCTCTTCTCTTTCTTGAGATATTCTGGGCAGCTGAATTGATTCATTTATTACAATTCTAAATGTGTTTCGATCTCTGAGCTAGAAGCCAATTGTTGTCTCCACTCTATTTGCCTAAAGAAGCTTATTGTGTTAATATTTGTTCAAATTTTGTTTTGACCTGGTACAACCACTTTGTCTTTAGGTTTTCTGTAAAGATGACATGATGTTTGGCCCTGTTACAGGTTTCTTCATTGACGGATAATGTTCAAGAAATATTAGATGCTATGCGAAGTTCGAGTGTTGTGGAAGTGCAGGTGCGTTTGTTACCATGTCAATTTAATCAACTTTTCGCTAATAACTTGGACTAGTTTGTCTCTTTAAAAGGCATCATTCTTTAACTTCAACGTTGAACTTATAGTCCTCATATTTGTAATTGCATATTCCTCTGTAAATTATTCATGTCATTTTCATTTTTCAGGGCACTTTCTGGTGTGTCGTTATTGCGTTTCCTTTGTGGCTTATCTTGAAAACTTTGGATATGTACTCATGGTTTTGTGCATATTGTACCTTGTAGGGTGAGAAGATACGAAGGCGAAATGATTGGATGAATTGGGTAATCCCTGCGCCTGTTCAATATTCGAATCCATCAAGCCCTCATGCCGATGGGTTGGCAACAAAACTTCAGGGTGTTACATTGCATGAGCTAAATTCAGCAAATCAGGTGCCTGTTGAAACTCATTTTAGCAGGTCAGCTTCCGAGGAAGTCACTAGTCATTTACAACAAGCTGGAGGTGAGGATACTGTGCGCGTCAGTAGTCAACAGTCTGATTTTGAACCTGCATCAGGGGCTTGAGGCATATAGCAGAGTTATTAACTAAAACTCATGTTTTGAGAAGAGTGGACCTCGATGATGATATGGGCTATCATCCTTGATTCCCATGGAAATGATGTTTTGAGAGGCATATGGACAGACAAAAAAAAACTTGAAAACCAAAAAAACCAAAAAAATCAAAAATCAAAAAGAGAGAAAAAAAAACCCCAGAAAGAATAGAGGAAAAACGTTAAATAATAAAAGAAAAACCAAAACGGATAGATTATTGTGATGGTAGTAGTTATGGGTTTGTTGGATTTAAGGATTTATTTTCTTTGGACCAATGTCTTGAAATTATCTGTCCATTGTGGTTCTTTGTTTATGTTTGACTTGATACTGGGGGAGAATTTTGTGATTTACTCCCCCAAACACCACATTCCTGCTGTTCTGCCAAGAGTCTCTGGCCTCATCTTCTTCAAGGAGATTGGGACTTGTGAGATTTGATCACAGATGAAATGGATGATTGATTGTGTGATTATAATGTTTCTCTTTCAAGTATTATTTGAATATGATGTGCTCGCATAGACACGTTTCAAAACAGGTGCAGATGGTATAATTGCATAAATGATGCCTTAATTAGCATCTGTATCAAGTTATCCTATCACGAAGTTATCTTTACGATACCTGTTTCAGTATGTCCTGCTAGATAAGTTTTATGTTTAGGAAATTGCAAGTGCAATGGTACTCCAGCACCAATTCAACATAGAGTCTCCCCTTATTTGTATGTTGTAACCGAAATTGCAAATGCATTTGTGCTTTTTGGAAACAATTCTAAAGTAATTCAAGATCTCTTTTGCAGTTGGTACTGTTATATGTAAAAATGTTGAAACCACTAATACTGTATGCAAACAGCTTTACAAGAGGGGAATCATTGAAAGAAAACTTAAACGACAAACGGCGATTAGCTCTTACGACTCCTTCACTATAAAAGCTTACATCTCTCTTGAATTGCGACGAAAGGTAACTTAAATCCATGACCTTTGTGGTTCTGGATGATCATATTTCATTGTGCTTAATTCTTAGACAGCTGAGGTATAAGCTTGTATAACTTCGAAAGTCGACAGGAATTGGTAAGACACACATATTCTCACTAGCTTTCCATATATTGACAGGACGGCGGGCTAGTTTTTGACTTTTGTGAACCTGCAAATGTCAAATATAAACTTTGTAACCCCGGCTTTATGACAAAGCTAAAGTTGTCAAATTTAGCTCAGAGTTTTATAACAGCGCTGGTTAAATTTGACAATGCTAGATTATGGCCTAGAATATGGTTTATGTTCAAGTAGGAAAAACTATTGGTAATGATTATAGGCATACCATGAACTCCACGTGTCTCAACTTCTCGTAGTTCTTGTACAAGGGCACAACAGCAGCACATAAAATGTGAAAGGAAGTCATCGCACCACCCTCCCTGTTGAAATGACATTGTCAAACTAAATAAGGAAATGATGATTCCAATAAATTTTTCTATATGGATAGAAACTTTAGGGAGATTAATGATTACCGTAATATTCAGAGTCTTCCGAAGCTTCCTCCTCATGCAACAAGTATAGCAACAACATGATAAAATTAGAGAATACGCCATCAGCTCGTTGCAGGCCTCTGCAGAAGCTGATCAATACAAAAACCAATAAGTTTTGGCATTGAATGATTATAGATACAGAAATCATGAAGGTTTGAAATTTCATGATGTGTTAGCCTTCTCTTGGCATTTGCAACTTACCTGTTTGAGTGGTTTCCTTTTAAGCAAAAATAAAATAAGTAAATATTATTGTTATGTCTGAGCTAACCCATTTGAAAGTAAATGGGCTGAAAAATGCTACCTTTAGATATAATGACGATGCTAACAACAATTGCATGATATAAAAGTGACAAGGTTTTGGATATCTTCTTACTTGTGTGCCTGCCAGTTGCAACAGTAGCTATTTTTGAAAATGTGCCACAAGGAAATAAGAAGGTTTTAATGCCTGCACAAAAACAATATAAACAGATTTCATAGAACACGGTGTAAAAGCAAATTGATCGTTGGTAGCTAACAGATACAAACAAAATATCAAGTAACCTACAAAATGACCAACTGTAAACAAAAGTGAACTGGCGAGTAATTAACTAGCAAAATCTTGAATAGAACTTTTTAATTACATTTTCAAATATTAAAAGTAGAACATACACATCATCGGCTCTGAACAACAACCAAGTAGATCTGAATGCCATTCTTCACGACGATAGGATCCTCTGTTAGAAAGTAAATCTTTTCTACTTTCTTTTTGGATAGCCTTATTAAATGGCAAGTGTGGGTAACCACACGAAATTGATTTCTTCAAAACTTCAGCATCACTATTTGATGGAAGTATGGAACTGGCTTCATAATCACATCTTGAACCTTTATGTCTTCATCGTCTAATTTGTACTCTCGTTGGTCCATTTCTATATATTCCAACCTTTCCTGCTCACAACAAATTTCACAAACAGTTGACATGGAAGGATCACAACAAATTTCACAAACAGTTGCACATGACTTCTCTACACGGCTGTGTGACCCAGTTAAAATGATGACTTGACAGCTGACGTGTCAATAACTTTGACCTTATTGACCTTTTTAGTGAAGTGGACCCTAATTGGAAACTGTTTGAAAGTTTGAGTCTTATTTAAATTCAATCAAAGTTCCTTACCCTTTTTTTTTATGCAATTACCCTTTTCAAACACATAAAACTTGTAGAGAGTTTAATATGTTGCAACTAATATCCTTGCTTAAGTAGAAGTTTATAGTTTATACCCTGACTCGAGCATTATCAACAAGAGTAATGAGAGGGATGATTTTCAAGTATCTATGTATCTCATTTTGCGCCTTTCTGAATTGGTAAACAATGTTCCATCCCATAGCAAGCAAGTATAGATAACTTCGGTCTTGACAACTATTGACCAAAATATAAGACCTCCTTAATGCATCCTCTAATTGCTCCAAAGGCTCACGAGTCTCCGGATACCTTTTAGGCTCTGAAATCTTAAGTTGCTGCAACAGATTTCCAATTAACTTCAAATGCATAGCAAATTTCTTGCAGTTTTTCTTGTGCATTCGAGCTGTATTAGCAGCTTGCACAATCATGCCTATTAGTTTGACTGCATCGAATCCGGTCAACTGAGCCACACTTGCAATCTCCCCAAAATGCTCCCATGTTGCTGCCATTCTTCACCACCACCTATGTTTATTCACTTCTTAATTCCATGTGAATATTTTGGAATAAGATAAGTGAAAGTTTTCAAAGAATTAAACAGCTTCTTTTCAGTTTAGTTATATTTGTTACAGCTATAATCAACTACAGTCAACAAAAAGTACTGTATATTTTCAGTAATTAAAAGTGAATATTGAGATCTTCAATAGCAGATTTTGATGAAACTTAAGACGTTGAAATAATAAATAATAATAATAAACCAAATCAAAATAACTCTTAAAAGTTTGTAAAAAGCAAAATGAGTCCAATGCTATCACAAGAACAGTTGAAATGAAGATGATACGCATGATAAACTTGTATATATATATAGATATAAATACCTTTTGATATATGATTCAATTCAATGGGCGAGGTTCCACGCAGTAGTACTTATATCTGCCCCAATAATGCAATGAGTTTAGTACGTTCAACGTCAAGAACTGAAGCAGATGGCACAGGCCACGGTCATGCAACCTAGTTTGATGGACTAATGTATCAAAACATAGACAAAGTTGGTCTCTACTGAGTACAATGTTAGTTATGATCAGAAATAATCAATCAACTTGTTCAAGATTCCATACATTATTTTATTTATGGATATATAACAAAAAGATTATCAATCATTAAAATCATCTACCTGTTAAAGTTTTTGTCATTATATTTACTCTGGCATAACTTTTCCAAATGGGAGTCCATAGATGCAACAAACAAATTAATCTATACAACAAACTGTACAATCGTTAAAGCTCACAGTACAAACACATTGAAGCATAAGTTTGGTGTATGAATCAAATTTTTTTGTTGTATTTAATTTATCACTTCCATTTTCAATTTCTATCTACTTATTTTATATGAACTTCATTTTGAACATTGTTGTGATGAAAAAGATTATGCGTTTGGCATCGCGACGCTAGTCACGTATTAAACTTTGTGTTAGAATTAAATGCTTACATGCTACTAAATTAAAACTTGGTTTCATAAACTATAAAAACTTGTTATAGACTTATAGCTAATAAGTTTTTGCATTGCCACAACCATTTAAAACTGAAGTATTGTAACAGCCATAGTTAACTAATGGGCATTTTATGCAATCTTTTTTTAGCACTCACGGATTTGATTGTAAGCTATTTTTATTTTTAATATTTGTTGTGTAGTTTGAGACTTTGAGTTGTTGGAAGTTTGGTAGCTTTCATAAAATACCAATGAACCAACTTATGCTGTCAGGCCCATGTAAACAAGCCCATTTTGTTGAATCACAAGCCCACATTGAACCAGTTTATTGATTTCTAACTTTCTTTAGGGTAAAAGCATTGAATATCTCATTGTATTTTCATAGCTTGTGCAATAATTAGATTAGATGCGATGATAAAAGGTGTTTAACAATATTATTTTGCTTTATTATTATTATTATTATTGGTAATAAAAAAATTTTAGTGCTAAAAGACACAATTGTTGTAATCATCATGCATTATATAGTTGGCTGAACCTGAAAATATGGGTGGAATCCCAGTTCACGGGTATTTTTCAATAGATAGTTTAAGTCTTTAGATTGCTTTAGTTTCATTTTTGCTAATATACTAATATTATATTAATAAAATAATAACTAATATTAATAATAACAATTAAACAAATCAATAATATATACTTGTATTGGATTGGATTTGGATATATTTATATATATACTATACTATAAGTCACTTGTCACTTTTATTTTTGGTAATTTTAAATTTCAATATTTCAATTTTTAACTTTTAAACACTCTTTGAACATATAACTATTTATTATTTTAATTATGTATTTATTTTTTATTTTCTTTACAATCATATTTGAGTTCACAATTTAACACATGAATAAGAAAAAAAAACATACGACTATTATCGATTTACAAGTTTGTATTTCGTTGCATAGTGGGGGAATTGTAATTTTTCTAATACTATTGTCACATAATCAATAATAACTAATTGTTTAAAAATATATAAATTCAATTTTAACAAATATATACATTTGAATCACGACTGAAATCAACAAACTACATTGAAAAACAGTGAAATTGTAAAATCTTAATTAAAAACATCAAGTTTTCATTTATTAAATAACATCGCCGCATTGTGCGGGTACGATGCTAATATATCTATATCTATATATATATATATATATATATATATATATATATATATATATATATATATATATACACTAAAGAAGTATAAAAGAAAGCTCCATAACTTGCCACTTGGCATAAAATCATACGTGGCAATTTCTTATAATTTTCAAATTAATAAATTAATTATATTTTAAATAGTTTAGGATAACCATAAGTTATTATCACAAGTGTCAAATTATTATTAAACAGGATATGTTTAGATTAATTAATTTATTCATAATTATCTATTGATTATTTAGGATATATTTTAATAATTGTATTGGTCCATTTTCTTGATTATTTATGTTTGTATTATGTATTTAAATTATTCAATTGATAATACAGTTGATATCTAAATTTATTTACTTTTCTAAAAAAGTTCGACGTAGATGATCTTCTTTTGATGTACCATAAAATTAAATATTGTAAATTTGAGATTGCCGTACATCGTACGGGTTTGCATCTAGTATATATATATATATATATATATATATATATATATATATAATACCAGTATCTAATGGTTTTCCGGTTCACGGGTATATTTCAATGGATAGTTTACATAAAAATATCTATAATGCTAAAAAGTAACGTCTTTTAAGTAATTTGATATCATAAAATCGTATTTAGTTATTTCCATTTTGAAATTTCTAGCTATATTAATTAATTAATTAATTAATTAATAATAATAATAATAATAATAATAATAATAATAATAATAATAATAATAATAATAATAATAATAATAATACAATAAATTAGGAGATGTTAAAACGTAATTATATACAACATTCTACCATATTTTAACTCATGTAATTTATTAAGAAAACGTCATTATGCCTACAAATTAATTTTGAAAAAGACTAATTATTTATAAATTCGAAATATATAAACGGTCAACTGGATCTGACTTTTTTTAAAACACATTAGTAATAATAATTAACATATATAAAAGTATGTTGACATTATACTTTTTAAAGTAAAAAAAATGTTAAATTAATTAAAATTAAAATAAATGTACGTGTATATGTAGTGTTACATAATATTGACAAACACTAGGAACCTAATGAAACAAAACAAACTACAAAAAGGCACCAACATAACCACTTAACTGAAACATCTACCAAGCTACAAAACAAAATATTCCCAAAACCCATCGTTGAAATCATAAAGTAGCTACTCAACAAAAACGGTAGGTCGCTAACTCGCTAATAGCTTCATTATTTTGGCCCATTGAAATTACACATTTTTAAATGTATTAGGCCCAAAAACTTGTATCCTTTTGTATGGGTGCTTGAGATTTTGATTTTAGATTTTTTATTATTAACTTGACTTCACACACTCGACAAGCTTTATAAATTTGTTTATTCTTTTTTTAACAACAAACAAATAATAAAAGACATTTGGACTGATTTGAAGGGTACCTCTAACCCCCGTATTATATTTTAATGGTACGCGTCCATCCCATCCGCAAAGAGCATCAACGTCGGGTAAATCACATGTCCACAAATCAACCACATATGTTGGGGAACGGATTCGAGCCCCTGACGTATATGTCACACATGTAAAGTCTTGCTCAATTGGTATAATAAAAGACACTGTTGCTCAATGATGCTACATTACATGTAAAGAGTTTTTGTAATTAAGAGCTAAAAGTAAAAAATAACCATATTTAACGAACTGGGCATTGCTCAAGAAGTATCGTCACTGCAAGCGCTCAGACTTCACATGTGTATCTTACATGTCAGTGGTTCAAATAAGTGTCTCAGCATATTTGAATGATTTGTGGACAGGTGATTTGCCCGGCGTTGATGATCCTTATAGATGGGACAGACGCGTACCATTGAAATATGATATGGGATCAGGGGTACCCTTCAAATTAGCCTTTAAAAGTAAAATTCAAAATAAAATAAATAAATTTGAAAACGCATCTCCTGGTTTAAAAATGAGTTACTTTCCTCTAGCAAATTCTGTTAAAAGTGGCCCAAATTCTGTTACGTCAATATTTTTGTGCTTATCTTTTACTAGCAAATAGAAACCACCGACGAGTTCCAAGTTCCAAACTGTGTTTTTAATTAGAGTTGAAATTTTGATTTACGAGAACCATAATTAACACTAATTGTGACTTGCTGTAAATTCCATTTTGACATTTGTAAAACGCCCATCTCAAGATAATTAAATACTTATACAAAGTACTTTTACAATATATTATAATTATATTATTATATTATACTTTGTATCTATTAAACATTTTCGTAGGGATTGATTCGTCTCGATGTCAAAAAAAAAAAAAAAAAATACAAATACATCCTTCTCTTAAAGTAATATTATAAAATTATAAATCTTTAGTATAAAGTACATGCATGTGATTCTATGCACAGTTTCATAAGATTAATTAATTAAGTAATTAACTATATACAAACGAATAATTGAGTAAATGAGGTGGTTTTTACAAGTAACTTTTTACTTGTTACAAGAATTTTTTTTTTTTTTTACTTTTATATTCATAAAGAACCTTTTATTTCCTTGTAGAAAGTAAAATATTCCTTGTAAAAATCATCTCCCATTAAATAATTAATTATACCACATTGTCTAATTACTTAGTTATGATGATATAAAAATTTGATATCCGATTGATTAATGTTTGGTGAGATGGAAAACATAAGTCGTAACAATATTTTCATTTTAAATATTATTTTAATTTAATTGAATTTAAAATGTACTAAACTAGTAATTAGTTAATATACGTTTAAAAAATGTACACCGCAATTTCCGGCCGTAAGATAGGCCCAATCCAAGTGGGACAGAATAAAAGACTTTGGATTCCCCATAACTCACGTACACCTCTTCATCACTAATCCAACCAGATATCGCCACGTCATCATAAAGATCTACCGTTTTTCTCTTCTGATATTTTTTCTTTAAATAAAAAAGCCATTTAGAAAATAATTTGGCGGGCATTCAGAATCAATTCAAAATTGTTGATTTAAAACCCTAAAAAACCTCACAAACTCCATTTCCCCCAATTCTCTCATCCTCTCTCTACTTTCTCTCTCTACAGGTTCGTCCTCTTCATCGTTTCTATTTTGACTCTAATTTTATTCTATACACTTGTATTTCTCTGTGTATCGGTTTTGATTGTTTTTATCCGTTAATTTTATTCCGTTTACCCGATTTTGCTATTTGTGTGATGTTATGATTTACAGTTTGTTTACAGGTAAATTAACTAACAGAGTGAGAGGATGAAAGCTAATGTTGACTTGTAATGGTAATAATTTTCTTAATATTTGCATAAAAAGAAGTTACTTCATATCTGATTATTGGTATAGTTATAAATTTACATTTGGTAATATATGCGATGTTGATTTATTGACCTTTACGTATTTTTGGGATTATTTTAGGTTAAAAAGCTTAGATTTTTATTTGATAGATGTGATCATTGTAGGTTTAAAGGTTAGGTTCAATAACTCTGAAAAGAGCAAGTAAAATGGGAAAAGTTTCACCTAAAGAGAAAACGTCCAAAATATCAAAGCAGAAGAAGCGTAGCAATGGTTCGAACAAGTATTTGAAGCCTGGCGCTCTTGCTCAGCTTCGAAATAGCAAGGCGTCTGCTTCGAAGTCATGTACAGATGCTGTCAAGAATAAGGTTGATGTTATGGATTCCGTGAATACCGATGATTGTATTTTCATGAAGAATAATTGTGGAAATGATAATATTCCTATAATTTTATCACCTGAGAAGTTCAGAAATAATCATATGGCTGGACTCAAGGAGAATAATTTACAGAGAACACCAAAGACGCCTCGCCCTGTAGGGAATGGATCGGATTATGAGTCCAGGCTTGAATCCCTGCCTATGGATTTGCTGGTAACACACATTTCATATCAACTTTAGTTTGATTGATTAGTAGTTGAATATTGGATAAATTATAAATACTTAATAATACTAATAGTGGCGATTTCCTTTTTGGTAGTTCATTGATAAGCATTCGGTGCACAGATTTTCAGTCGCGAAGTCTTAAATCATGAGTGAATTATTTCTATATACATATAGTCTTATATCATGCCTTTATAAAGCTGGCAAACTATAAACAATCTGGGATGACTTGCTTGTTACTATTATTTTGAACTGAGATATTGTTAGAGTTGCCACATAACAGCACTAGGCTACTCAAATGGTTTTTGTTGCAACATCATCAAAATCATTTAAAACTGTTAAAACTGTGGGTTTAAGATTTGTAATGTCAATCAGTGGCTTTCTTGAGGTTATATGATCGAACTGGTTATGATTGGTTGGACCAAAGAGAGATGATTGATTATGAGAAAGTCACATCCTTTGACATAAAAAGTAAAGCATGATTTATAAACATTGGTTAATGAGTAAATAGCATGTTTGTTTGTTGTGTAAATCAGTTCATTCATTGTACTAAGAGCTGTTTTATGCAGTTCTCATGATTAGGGATGTTTATATAGTAAAATGGGCCAAATATTATTAACATTTACTGTTTCAATCTGACTCATCTGTACCTGGGATTCAAGGTCAAAATACTTTGCCATCTGCACCATGACCAACTAAGAGCTGTTTTCCATGTCTGCGAGAGAGTCAGAAAAGCTGTGAGTTTCTCTCTCTTTTTTTTATTGTTACTAGTATTAACTCAAACTGATAATCTCATATATGAGTGCATATTTTTTTCCAGGTTGTTATAGCTCGACAGTTCCATTTTAACTACACCACACCAAGTAGGTCTCGACAAGAACTGTTGTGCACATCAACGCCTTTATCTACTGAACACTGGCCTTTTATGATGTTAGCATTTCAATTCTTATTTCTTTTTTGGAAACTTATCATTCTGTTTATCAATTTACCAATGGCATTATTTATTTAATTAATTACAGCAAAGGAGACGGTAAGGGAAAATATTTCACACTACCAACCACTCCTAAAGCACCTAGGCATGGACCACGTCCTCCTTCCCGTCTCAAGTTAACAGAAATGCGCCAAGTTGCTGCGGTTTTGTTTCAGGAATCAGCATTTCCTCAGAGATACATGGTCCCCTCTCTATTACCAAAACCAATATGCAAATCATTTGCTTCCAATCGAGTGTTGTTCTATGATGAAGAGCTTGAGCTTTGTCAGGCTGTTGCTCAGAATAAACTTCGTTAGTCTTCATTTGAGGCTACCTTTTATCATGTACAGCTGTCCTTCTGGTATCTTAGGTTCGTACCACTAGTATGTAGGTAGAGTAAGAGGGTGCAATTTTGGAAATCTAATCGGGCCGTCATCTGCTTGATGGCGGACTAAGATTTGCATGAGCGGTAGAATACTATGGTTGAAAATCGAATAATGTGTTCAATGTTATGTTTTGTACATATTGTGAGATGTTGATTTGTTTTTTCTTTATGAGAACTATTACTATAATACTATAGAGTTTTAGTTTATGTCTTCAAGATGCTGCAAGTTTTGTGTTATTAAATTTGAGTGTTTTCTGTAACTGTATAGTCATTGCACCTGAATGGTGCAACAAACATGAAATGGTGCTTAAAGAGTTAAAGACATGCCAATTGAGTGGCTTTTACTTGATTCAACATTAAATACACATTAATCCCCTTTTGAAGCCCACAACTTGGAAACAATTAACATAATTATGTACTGTTCCAACCAGATTTTTTGAGTGAATTTAACTTCAGTTGTCAGTTTTTACCATGTTGGATTCTCTAAGTCAACGGAATTAAATCTGAAGAATAAATTTTACATGAAAGGGTAGTTCATTTATGAGCTGAACCTGAAACAAATTGATGGGGGAGCTTGTATGGCTCACAAGAATACTCAAGTCCTTTATATTTCATGAGTTTGGATTCATGATCTTCAATGCATCAAAGCATGAGAGCATTTATCACACCAGCTACCTACTATTCATCACATTCCTACCTCCTTTGAATAATTGAAAGGCAGCTATCCATTTTCTTATTTTATGTTGTATTGATATATATATTGATGATGATGTTTGTGAGGTGCAATAGTTATGCTTGTCTACTTGAACAAAAAGATTATCATTGTCGAAACTTTCATTGGAATAAGGATTCTGATCATGTTGTAAAAAATGGCAACATTGCGCGATGTAAAGCAGTAATGTTAAACTGCCAAGATAACAGATGTCAAACTTAACTGCGAATCTAATACAGTACCAAGATTGCAGAAGGCTTTATGATCAACAACTTGCATTATATTTGTGTAAATAACTTCCAACAGATATATCAATGATAAACCAGCATTTGGCATGTCATTTTAGATGGAACATAAGTTTATCCAAATACAAAATGGATTATGCAATTTTATGACAAAATTGGGAAATCAAACGTTGCTATGGTTTGAAACACCATAGAATACTTGTTGATATGTTCATATCAATATATTTGGTATTTATATATGATCATATGAAGAGATTTATCTTCATATATTTAAACACCACTTGGTTCTAGTAATATAAAGAATCATTTTTGTTCAAATCTTTATGTCAAAGACAAATTCAAGAATTTTAACTTGAATTTCACACTGACAACATAACTATCTCAGAACATTAAGTACACACTCTTCAAGATCATGAAAAGTTGAAAACCATACACAAAAAATTATGAATATGCAGTAAACATGTATGACAAGTGCAAGAACATAAGAGAAAAGCATTGGATTGCGAATTCTTGACCAAACTACAGGATTAGTACATTATCTTCGAGTACTTAAAAGATCAAATACAAATCAACAAACATATGAAAATGAATCCAAGACATGATTAGGGCGGAAGAACAGTGAAATACAGCTAGTTTACTCGTTTTTGTATTTGTTTTTTCCTTGATCACAATATCGAACACGGCTTTTGACCTTTTCCCTTCTTTTTCTTTGTCTTTGGAGGCTGCAGAACGACTTTAATGGCAGCATCAAAAACTTGCTTCACGTTCTGGAAAAACACAACACACTTTGTTTAACATAACAAATCCTTAAATAGTTACATGTGGCAAGATGTTCCAATGGAACCCACACAGTCCATTTTTAAATTTTTAAACATATGTAATGACGTAATGTGTTGATTACTTTTATAAAACCAATACCATTATGACAATAAACTAACTATTAGATTATCAACGATTTAAATACTTTGGGAAACTTTCTACCCATTCGACCAATGACCTGTTCCCCTTTTATCTAAAGTTTTTGAATTGTCCATTTGACTTGTTTGAAATAAAGCACAACCCAAATCGATCAATCCATAACGGGGTAAATTTCGCACCACTATAAACCAGTAAAAATTAAAGTGAACTTCAACTTACCAGCTGTGTTTTTGAACTACATTCAATGTACTCAGGAGCTCCGATCGTCTTTTTTAACTCCTCTCCCTATAATAGAAAGAAGATTTAAGATTATGCATTCAGACATCTCAAAGCTTTTTTAATATCACAATTTAGAGTATGAGTTAAGCACCTGCGCAGTAGTAATGGGAGTTGCACCAGGATGGTCCACAAAGAACTGCTTATCATCCCGAAGATCTACAATCCATTAGATATTCAAATCTGTTAAACTTTAGATACATTTGAAGCACAATTTGACAGTGGGCTGATGATACAGAGATAATTCAAGTAATGAAAAATAAAACAGGAACTTTCTTGTAGATCCAAATCAATTCAATCTCAAGAATCATACAAGATTCGATCAGCGATCATCCACCAAAATGATGATTCCAGAAACTCTACTTTGAATGGTCTGGTCCAGGGGTGGGCAATATATGGTTTGAAACCGTTTAAACCGAAAAACCGAACCGAATAAAATCGATTTTAGACCGAACCGATTTCAAATTCGGTTTTCGGTTTGGTTTTAACCGAAATCGAATTCATTAAACGGTTTACGGTTCGGTTAATGGTTTCAAAAAACATTTAAACGGTTAAACCGAACACCGAATTCAAAATTTACTATATATTTTTTTATTTTTTATATATGTACAATTAGTAATGATAAATAATTCTTATCTAATATGTAGTATTACATACATGATACAATCAAGCCCATGCCCTAGATATATTAAATTAAAAAGCCCAACTAGTAAAAAACCCTATACTTTCTAACATTCTAACCTAATTTGACATATACCGACACCGTAACACAGATCGCCCTCTCCCTCTCCAGCGGCCTCTTTCTCAAATCTCTGGTAAGAGCTACTCCGTTTCTTCGATTTTTACTATATATTTTAGTTAATACTTTCGCATTAAGATTGTATGTTTGTTTTTGCATTAAGAAAAATGGTATGGTGAATTTTAGGACTTGATATTCTTAATTCTGCATTTGAATCGTTATTCTAAAATTATGTCAAGAAAATGCAATTCGGTTTTCGGTTTCAAACTGGTTTCAACCCGAAACCGAACCGTATTCCAATTCGGTTTTCGGTTCGGTTACATATGTTGAATTAGGTTTACGGTTCGGTTTATGGTTTGGTTCCCAAAAAATTCCAAACCGAGGAAACCGAACCGAATTCAAACCGTAAACCGTAGACCGCACCGATGAACACCCCTAGTTTGGTCATACTTTTGGCATTTAGATGCATATGTATATACATTCACACATGTAGGATAATGCTATCACCTCATCTCAATATAGTTCTTTACAGCTTACCAAAGAAGAAACTTTTGATTACATCGCAAAAAATAAGCCTTGGAACAATAAACTATGCACAAATCCACAAACAGTAGATGTGGCAATTTTGGTTCATTTACTTATAGATAAGCCAATTCAAAATATCTTTGATGGGTCAAAAGTGTAAAATACTTTTTTTTCGAAAAAATAAACGGGTCGAACTGTCGAAAGACACCAAAACTCCAAAAGTGTTTTAAGCGAATCATAAATCAATTTTTTTTCAAAAAATATTATATTATTATTGTAATAAAATAATGATATATTTCTCGCAATATGTAACAGAAATTAACTATAGAGAAAATATTTTATAACCAAAGGTGTCTTGAATCAATCAACCAAGCTGACCTACAAGTCATCCGTTACCCAACCGGCATGTGTTTCCACAAATTAACATATAAGAAAAAGACATACGCTTTTTTCCTGAAAAAACATACATAAGAATGATTTGCTAATACAAATTTCATTGTAAGCATAAACGGTTGAGAAAATTTGACATGTCTTTCTCACTGAACAGAATTATAGAAGCAATAGTGTACCGTAGCATCAACATATTATGGCTGACAAAAGAAGTCTGTGAAATAACTCACCGAGTTTTGTCCCAACAAGAACGATTGGGACACCAGGGGCGTAGTGCTTCAACTCTGGAATCCACTGGGAATAAAAAGATATAAAGATGACAAAATTCAGTACAAATTATCACAGCCATTTTGTAACTCATAAAGAACAACGAGATCCTCACCTTCTTGGAAACATTTTCATAGCTGGCCTTGCTAATGAGCGAGAATGCCAAAATGAAAACATCTGCTCCGCGATAACTCAACGGTCTTAATCTGTTATAGTCCTCCTGTCCTGTTACATAGAACGCACGATCAACAAATGAATCAAACAGAATAATAAATATTATAAATTGAATAGATACAAGTTCTGAAAAGTTACCAGCAGTGTCCCACAAGCCTAGATTAACCGTGCTGCCATTGACAACGACATTGGCACTGAAATTATCAAATACAGTTGGGACGTAATCCTGTTCACAACACAATCAACGACTTGCTTAGCTCCAATTCCATGACATAAATAATAATTTAAACTACAAAACAGTTTATGTTCTAATTCCCATATGATCAATCTCCGAATGAATAATCATTGCTGAACAAAGTCTCTTTTCCAACTCAATGTAACATGGTATTTGTTAAGGGTATGTTATTTGAATATTTTTTTACCAAATTATAATTGTAATAATACCTTAAATGAGAGAACTAAAACACAAGAATAGGAAAATGCTCATATATAAAAATCACTTTTATCCACCAAATGCCCAAACAAAGTTGGATACACAAAGAAAAGAAAAAACTATGAAAACTGTTAAGTTATAGACCAAGAACGCAGTCAAGAACACGAGAAAATACAAGCAAATTCATCATCTTTATCATCAAAACATTAAACCAAATTGGGTCAATCATATACAGATTCTCCTATTGCATAAATCAGACAGAAATCAACCAAAATAGCATTAAAACATTCAACCAATAAAATCAAGAAGAATAATACAGATTAATTCATGCAAAGTCCCCATCTTTATCAAGAAAGCATCAAACCAAATTCAATACCCAAATCCTTATATATAATCTTAAAAAAAAAAAAAGAAAAAAAAGAAAGACAAAAAAGAAGAAGAAAGGAATCAACCCAAAAAAGTATCAACAAGAATAACAAAAACATTCATCATCTTTTTGCATACCCAAAAAGAATGTCAATCATACAAGATTCCCCTTTATTTTCTTAATAATACCAATACTAATCTTCAACAGTCATCACATTCATCAACAAAATATTAAGATTATATTAATAAAAAGTAATAAATAAAAATAATAATAACAATTACCGTGGGGAAAGTGTTGCTGGTGTAAGAGATCAGGAGGCATGTCTTTCCAACAGCACCATCACCAACTGTAACACATTTTATGAATCTTGATGCACTCATTTTTCAGATCTTCTTCTACACTCTCAGAAGACCTGATATCACACTTTTCAATAATTTCACCCTTTTTCTTTCCTCCCAATTTCTCACAAATTTCACCCTTGTTTTCTTTATTAAAAACACCCAATTTTGCAGATTTTTTGCAGCCAAACCCCAAGAACAAACAAACCCTAGACAAGAGATGGCAAAATGGGAAAAATGTGTATGATGCAAAAAGAAAGAGCTAATTTCTTTTTTGTTGGATTAGTAAACCCTAAAAAACAGGAATTGTTTCACCGGGAAAGAATGCTGTTGAATCGTTCGGTTGGTGGTGCAGATCAACTCTTTCTTTTTCTCTCTCTCACTGGATTTCTTGATTTAAAAAAGAGGTTATATAAAGATATTTGAATTTTGTGTTTTTTTCAATTGTGCCAACGAAAATGGGTTTGTTTGATTTTTGCTGTAATGACACAAATTGTCAATCTTGATTTAAAAAATCCAACTGTGTGATTGAACTTTTAAATTATGAATTTATGTGTCATTATTAATTAATTTATTATTTAAGTGTTTTGACTTTGTGACATAAAAAATGAAAATTGATATGATTAAAAAAATGATCATCTTGTACGGTGAATTTTTATTGGGTATTTTTTTTGTTATCACGGATTCGATAACTTAATATGGATACACGATAAACAAGATGTCAAGAAGAGTTGATGAAATAATTCTAATAAATGAGCCGGTTGGGCAGCCAACAAATCTGCTCAAATTAGTACCAAAAAAGGTTAAGGTGTTTGTGTGGAGAGCGATCAGAAAGCGACTACCGATTCGGATGGAATTAGATAAAAGAGGTATTGACTTACACTCTTTATTGTGTCCTATGTGTGATGAGAACATCAAGACTGTTGATCATTGTTTGTTGCTCTGTAATGAGTCCATGCTTGTGTGGTCGAAGATATTTAATTGATGGAAAAAAGGTAGTTGTAATGTGTTAGACATATGTGAGTTGCTGAAAATATTAGACAATAGCAACGAAAATAGTTCAAGGAAAGAACTTTGGTTGAGTATTGTTTGGACAACTGCTTATTTGGTTTGGATAAACAGGAATGCGAAGGTGTGTGAGGGCAAAATTCTAAGGGTGTGGGGTTGTTTCAAGAGGTGCAGATTCGTAGCTTTGAATGGATTAAAGCGAGAGTAATAGGGGTGGAAATGGTGTGGTCTCGATGGATTGATGATCCAACGTCAGTGTGCACTAACATGGTCGGGCCAAATGGGTCGATTTAGACACTGTTTTATTATGCTGCAAATTTCAAACATGGGTGTTCGGTTTAGCTGTACACAAACGAAGTAATATGTCTTAGTGGAGTAAATAATATTGTAACGTGTGCTTTAGTGTTAGTATACTTAGTTTGAGCTTGTGGTAGGCTTTGTGTATTTACAGTGAGTGTGCAGGGGTGTTGTGTTCGGTTCATTCATGCGCTGAACCATGTTATATATGTACTTTAATTTTAGTTATAAATCTTTGCCTTTTTCTAAAAGAATATATATATATATATATATATATATATATATATATATATATGTTTCATACTGTTGTTATCACAGATTTGTAGATTTAAATATAGTTTTATCAAACTGGTCAGCTCAAAGTTAAAGTTGGTGATTTACTTTTTACTTCTAAATTAAAAGACCGTTTGATTTATCAAATTTATTTATACATATGTGTTGATTCAAAGATGAAGAAATACTTCGTATTCCATATGTCACATTTAAAACTCATTATTATAAACTATATGATCGAGTTTATATATATACCTTTTAAATTAAAATAAAATAATAAAACATGATTAGTTTTGGCTTTAATATAATTAAAATTTCTTAATTCTTAATGATTCATACGCAAGTATTTTAATATAAATAAAATTCATTAACAATGCAATAACTTTTCACATTTATCTTTCTCTATATGTGTGTGTATTTCGTTAAACTAGGTATCGATTGAAATTAAAAAATAAAATTGTTTTTCATCTTATAAGGATAGTTAAACATTCTTATTGATACTTCTTACGTCCTAATAACACACCAATTTATAAAAGTACAATGATTATAATGTTAATTAATAAAATTTCTTATCTCCAACTTGAATCATTTGTGATTGGTTGAAGGTGAAAGTAACCAATTTTTTAAAGACATATCAAAATGTAAACATAAAAAATTAATTAAGACAAATGAATACTATAATGACTCGACTTTCATATAAAGGAGCTATTACTGCTACCGTCTCACTATATCCTCTCATTATCTCATGTGATAACCAACAATTTGTTTCCGATACGATTGGTTTGTTGAGTTTCAAGTACTTAGTGATGTGGATGCCTAGCGGTATTGGTTTGAACCCAACATTACTATTACTTCGTTACCTACGTTGTGTCTTGCATATTAATCAAAATTATCGACCATACACACAATAACGACGCCACGCAAAATTAGGTTTTTATTAATTAAAATTGAAAAACCCAAGCCTTAATTAAGAATCAATATCACAGGTTCAAATCAACACCATGAAGCATACACATCACTGATCATATCCTTGTTAAGTTGTTTCATAGATCACTCATACAATATGAGGCATCTACACAACTATTCATTTAACAATATATCAAATGAATGAGTTGTAATTAATATAACTTTTTTAGAAAGACAAACCCTACAAATACCTTACACATCATATATATACAATAATGAATATTTACACAATGCCTCTCACGAGATTTAAACCCACAACTACTAGGTTAAGGGACAACTCACATGCTGATAGCCGAAAACCCTTTGGTTTGTAATTAATATAATAAATCACTTTTTTTTCCTTTGGGAGCAAAATCACAATCTGTTGAATAATCATTTTTAAACTACTTTTCAAATGGTGTTCAGACATTCTAAAAGAGGAAAAGGTTGGTGTAGAAATGAAAAAACTTATTTGAAAGTACTCGAACCAAGAAAGTTATTGATAATTTTAATTTAATTTATACAAGTGGAGTAAATGGGATTTAATCGAAAGAATGGAAAGTTTGGATTTTTGGAGATGATCTTTTTGGGTAACGACATTTAATTAATTGGGAGTAGAGTGGTTAGGCTTGTGAGATTATCGAGTAGATTGTTTCCAATTCATATTTGATTATTTTCTTATCTTATTTCAAGTAATTAACTATCAAATGTATATGCATAACAAAGCTTTGTTTTGAGATGATTTTGCATGATTTATAATAACACATAAGATATTTTAAATAGCTTTAAAGTTAAGCCAATAATAGATTATTGATTTTAAATAATTAAATATTGGAGTGCATATGAAGCAACTTCTCTAAGTGAGATTGGTTGCATGAAATTATGGTTTGTGAGAGTGGGGTTGAAGTTGAACGGTTTGGAGAGGCATCCACATCAATCTTTTTAACATAACATATTGCTTCATATTTTAACCTACGTATGCATACAATGACATAGTGTTGTATAATTGTAAAACGTAATTACGTAAAAATAGTACTTTCATCCTTCTCAATTTAATTGTCCAATTGGATACAAATTAGAAAAGTACAATGATTATAGTATTAATCAATAGAATCTCTTGTTTTCCACTTAAACCTTTTCTAATTGGCTGTAAGTGAAAATAAACACTTATTTCGGTAGATCTCAAAATGGAAACGTAAACATTAAATTGGAGTATAGCTCTTCCGATTTTTTCTGGAATGTAAAGCTTTTCTTGCTTCCAATATCTGATACATGGAACAGGGTGAAAATTGGCTGGACAAACCTTTGTTAAAGTTATAGGGTTCGGTTGACAGGAGGGTCATAGTCTATATATATGGTCCTTGTAGACTTTAGGTTCGTTTTTATTTGAAGTAAAGTTTCGGAGTTGTAGCTTTCTAGGGTCGCTTTTATCGTAATGTTAGTTTAGTATCATTATAATTGCTAGCATTATGCTAGTAATACAATTGCTTTATAAAAAAGAGCCTTTAATTAATTTTTGGTTTAATTAGTTGAACGCCAAAAGTAGAAAGTTAACAGACCCATTAGACATTGAGAGTTGATGGATACAACAAACAAAATACACCAAAATATACAATCGTTAAAACTTACGGTATAAATACATTAAAGCATAAGTTTGATTCATAAATATTACTTTTTGTTGTATTTAACTATTTATCGCTTACCTTGGCCATTTGGCCCATACCACATTACCACTCAATCCACTCATCAGATGGTTGTCCAAAAACATTTTGGTTGTCAAATTTGTCTTATGTGTCAAGATTCCTTTAGCTTTCACTATTGCTATGAACATGTCATAAAAAGAATCAGATCAAACGGGAATCAAAACAAATATACTTTATAAAAATATAACATGTCTACATGTTGAAATTAGTCCAAACTTTATAAAATAAACATACATACTCTAAAGCATTAGCCTCTTTACATCGTGCACTTCCTCGGGCCTTTTTGCATGATTATAAACCGTCTCGAACCCATGGGTCCACACATTAGCAAAACCCGTAACAGCTTGAAAAACATGTGGTAATCCGATTTGTAAGTTACTCAACGTCATAGCTCTTGTTACCCCGATTGATTTCTCAAATTTGCCCCTTTCTTCCTCGGTCTTTGCTCTTAAGGTCTCCACCTTGGCCCGTTTGTCACCAACCGGGTCCTTCCCACTTGAAGAACCTGAAAACGGGCCAAACTTACGTTCAAGAGCCCGAAGCTCGACCATTTTTTTCTCGAGCTCTTTAAATGATGATTCTGACCTTTTCTTTTGCTTTTGTTCGTCAGTTTGTTGGACTACTATGGCATGAACTGCGGTTAGTAACGCTTTGATGCCTTCAGATGCGACTTTGTCAGGTGCGTTATCGACTACGAGATGCCATTCCTCACAAAGGCTGTAGACGGCGGAATCTTGTTTGGTTTGGGATAACGGGGTTTTCCCGAACTGGAAGAGGCTGAGACGTAGCCAACCGGTCAAAGATTGGACATAATCTCGTTGACTTTTTATTAGGTTGCAAAAGGCTAGGTGCCATTGTTGCACTTCAAGCTCAAGCTGGAGAGCCGCTTGTCGGTGGATTTCGGAGGTGGGGTCTGCAGACGGGATGACATTGAGGTACTTAAGCTGCTGGACTATGTGCATTTGGACTTGGTGGCTTTCATATAAACTTCTCCACATGACCATTAATCTGCAAGAAAGTAAATATCTTTGAATAAAAAAAGTCAAATTAATGTACCTAGTGCATATGTAGTGGTAAAGTACAACTTGTGTCACCTTACCTGCTGACACACGATTCTAGTCCGTTGGTTTTGACCATATGGTACAACATTTTGCTTTTGAAAACCTAAGGAGATTATATAATGTACTATATAAAAGATACACGAGGTACCAATAGGCGATAATAATGCAAGCTAGGGGTAAAATTTGTAGAAAAAAGCCTTAGCAAAAGCTTGTTCTATCGACTTATACCACACGTAACTTTAGTCGTATGTTCTGAATGAATACTAGTGGCAATGTTGATCCATTTGTCAAATAGGTAGATTATCTTGTGTTTTATCTTTAACAAAACAAATGGGTCAATGGGTTGAAAGTCATCAGAAGAGCATTTAAATGCAAAAGAACACTCATAAGTTTCTTCATTAAAAGCATGAGTTTATATGATCATAAAAATAGTTTTATAATCATAGTTAACGGGAAAAAATATATAGAATGCATGAACTATGGATATAGAATGTGTTTGTAGATTGGCTACTTGGCCCAACCCGTTTCAACCACCACTTCTTCATTCACCCTAAATGCCCCGAAGTGCAGAAATAACATAGCTTACAGGCTGAAAATAGGTTTAGTTGCTTCAAAATTAAAAGCAGGTAGATAGGAAGACTAACCCTTTAACAAGCTCAACAAGCTGTGGATAAAGCTCTTCCTCTCGAAGTTTGACTATTTCATCTGACGTTGACTCAATTGCTTGTGAAGACACCATCATTCTCGACTCCAGTTTCTCCACCTCTTTCTTTACTTTCTCAGTCTTCATATAATCGGCTCTTTTAATCTCCATTCTTCTTAATTGTTCCGCCCTCTTTGCGTGCTCGATTTTCAAACCCTCCACATTCTACAACCCCCAAGCAAATTTCATATAAATTAGTCAACAACAGACACTTAAAAGTTACATGAAACAATTGTACTAATGAAACTGTGTTTTTTAGGTATGCATGTTTGATCAAGGGAGAACATGGAAATTTCACATGGTTGAGAGTATTGTTACCTTAACCTCTTGGTAGAGCTTCTTTTCCCATGCATACAATCTTTCTACTGTAGAACAATGACTACCTGCAATAAGGCCGCCACCAAGTGCACCAACTCCACCCATGTCATCACAACCGAACTTTCCGAACACATTTAACTTTGGAGTCGCACTCCATGAGCTGAACAATGGGCTACTGTTCTTCCCATACCCATGAACCTTACCTACCACACATGAAATAATATTTAGATTTCAACGTTTGACTTTTGGAAGTCACACTTTTGTGTATACCATTTCAATTTGATAAAGAGAAATATAATCTTATGTTTTCATGTTAGAAAAAATAATCCTCAAAAAAAAAGTGTCAAGGCTCCTTTGATTCATTACATCTTTGTGTAACAGATCTTCATCAATCAGACCCAAATAAGTAGAAAGATCTCAATAAAATGTGGCTATACAATGTCATTTTTTTAACCAAGTTTAATTGTATATACAAAAGATTTATCGACTACTGTAATTAATACTATCGTTACAACCATATTGAACAAAATAACAAAATATCTAAACTAAGAAGTTAACTCATGTTGTATAATGTGACAAAAATTGAACAAGACTACGTAATCAATAGAACTAATTGACTAAATAGAACAAAGAATCACTTCAGTATTAAGTGTTTAATTAGTAACCTAAAATTATGCACCTCAAAGTTAAACAAATAACAAGCATTCTTGTTTTATAGTTTAACAGATACCTAAAATGCAATTATTTTCAAAATTGAAACAAAAGTAGTTTCCAGTTTAATGCCATCAATTTATTTGCTAAAAACTTAGAAAGCATCACTGTATTAGTCATAAAGATAATGGTAATTTAATAACATTCAACAGAAATTAACTACAATTTTCAATCCCCATGTGAATATAATTAATACTGTTAGCATGTTACGACAAAAGATCACACGTGCGCACGTGTTCAATACTCATCACATCAAAACATATATCCTTCCCAAAGTGATGAATTTAAAAGGATTTTAAATAAAAATATATTTATTTAATAGTTTACCTGATGAAACTTGGCCGGGAAATGTACTCGCCGGAACTTCCAACAAAGCCGACAGCTTTCCACCGGAATCTGCCGCCTGAAGAAAATACTCATCAAGTTCTTTAATAATCTCCATCAAATCTTTAATCTTTGTGGACACAACAACCGCCATTTCACTTGTGGTGGCGGTGGACCCAGAGATCTTGGAGAACCCACTGACGGCGGAAGGCGGCGCAGCTACACTAGCAGCTCCAACGGTGGTCGTGACAGCTGTCTCGGAGGCAATGGTGGTTGACATGTTTTCCCATTCATCATCATCATTATAATCTACAGTTCCTGACCTTGTTGATGATGGCATGAATGGGTCCCAGAAATCCCACGTAGATGACGGCGGTGGTGGCGGCGGCGGCGGAAGTGGGGTGGTGGTGGTGTTGGTAGTAGATGTGGTGGTTGTCCATGTTTCTGAAGTTTGACTCATGGGAGGTGGTGGTGGTGGTGGTTGTAGGGATGGTGTTTGTGGTGGTGGTTGTGATGGTAGGGTGGGTGGTAGGTGGTGGTGGTGAGGGTGGTGGTGGTGAGGGTGGTGTAGGGTGGTTTCTGCGGTGGCGAACTGCAGTAGTGCTGAACCGGTGGTCTTTAAAGATCTTAAATACATACTATGTGAAGCTGAAAAAGCATGTCTTGCTTTGACTAATTGTTTCATGTATCTTTTTCTTGCTTTACATCTTGATACCATTTCTTCTTTCTCCAATCTTGAATAACAACACCCCATTTTTATTCTTTTCTCTATACAAAACTTTAAACTTTCACACAAATCTCATCTGGGTTTTTCCGGGTAAATCTTGATCTTCTAAGAACATTAAGAAAAACAAAAGCTTGATGATTTTTGATCAATGGGTAAATGTTAAATTTTCAAGAAAGTAAATCTTGTACATTTTTAGGTTGATGATAAAAGAAGAAGCTCAAAGTAGTCAACTTTAACTTTTTAAAGTGAAAGACTCTTCATTTTAGGCATTCCAAAGTAAGCTTTCTTCTTCATGTGTATATTTTCATTATTACTTTTCAAAATGTTGGAAGTATGAAGGGTAGTTTGGACTTTAGAGGGGGTCCTAGTTTTAAACAGATGGCAAGAAGACAAGTTTTGCACAAGTACACTTGAAATGAAGTACTTTTCTTGTATATATCCACATAATTCTCTTTCTATATGTATAGGTTTTTCACTCTAGATGTTTGAGTGTGGAGGGTAGTGTAGTGGGGGAGGAGAGGTGGTGGAAGAAGACAAGTCTTGAGAAGTACAGCAGAAAGAGCAAAAACAGTGTTGGGCAGAGTGTAAAGGAGTGGTTTTTATATTTTTGTAAGAAAACTTTAGTGACCAAAATACCCCTACAAGAGGTTCGGTTTAAGGAGTAAGATTTGGGTGTGTATGGAAGTTTGAGCTCTTCTTCATAGAACAATTATCAATTGATTAAAGAATAAAAGTAGTTATTAGATGATCCTGTTGTGGTTAGGACAGGGGTAAATTTGGTAGAAAGAAAATCTTTAACGATTTTCTTTGGAATTCAAAATAATTAATCCTCTTAATTAACGTAAATCAAATGCTGTTACCTCGTAAATTGAATCGTTAAATAATGGTTCAATGAGGGCATTTTTATAATGAAATGACTTGCGGGGTATTAAAAATGCTTTTAATTGACACATTATCATCTATTGTTTTTTTTTCTTTTTAAATACAATAACTAATACAATTGAATTAAAGTTTTTATAAATGGCATCTTTATCGAAATTATCTCAAAAGCTGAAGCCGAAACTTATATTTTTCTTAGAAGTATTTGATAAAATAGTTGTAGCTGTAACTTAAAATGTGAATTGACATTAAAAAGTAAAAAAGTAAAAACATAAATAACATACAAATATTTAATTAGGGTATTTATGTAATTCTATTTTTCATAAGATCTATAAATTTTCAAAAGCTAGTTGGTGTAACTTATTTTTGAAGAGCTTATTAGTAGCTTATTTTTTTTTTAATAAACTCTTATATCTCTTTTACTACTTATTTGAGCTTATAAAAAAATAAGTTTAGGTTTCTATAAACTCTAATAAGGTAGTTTGACAAATATAGCCTAAGACTTATTAAATTTTTCACAGAGAAAATCATTGTTTTCAAGAAAAAGATCTTTTAAGTGTAATTTTTGTCGTACTAAAACTTTTTATTAAAGATGTTTCGAAAAAGAACCAATAAAACATTAGTTTTCAAAAATAAGTTTGCGTTAAAAATTAATAGACGCTGAGACTTGGTTAAATACATTTAAGACCACTCGTAGTGATAACATGGTGTTATGGACGTTTTGAACACCACATCAATATAACACCACACACACCATGTTAACCGCTAGCAATGGTAACACATGTACTCTCAATTTTACCCTTAGGCCCCACTAACATAATTTAATTTTCAATTATTTAACAAGAACAAATACATTTAATTAATTTATTAAATTACAATACAATAATTAAATAAAATACACTTAATAAAATTAAAAGTATTTAATTAAGAAAATATAATTTTTGAAAATAAAAACATTACAATTAATTATGCATTTAAGATGCGAAAGTTTCGTGGAAGCGTCCAAATGTTCTTTGTGAGATCATCCCGTAGTTGGTCGTGCACATCTTTGTCACATATTTCTTTTATTCTTGATTCACAGTCTTTAACACGAGTCTTAAATTCCCGACGAGGCCGGTTAGCCCGGTCATCGATCATCTCTTCCTTGAGAGAAGTTATTGCGAATATGTTATCCTCTTGTATCATGCTATGCAATATTACACAAGTGTACAATTGTCTTCACATCTTGTTGACGCTCATAGCTCGCCCCGCGATCTTTAAAATTGCAAACCTACCTTGAAGTGCACCAAAAGTCAGTTCGACATCTTGTCATCTTTTTGAACTTGCCTCGTTTATCTTCAGCAAGACACGTATAGCCCTCGATGAGTGTGACCAAATCTGGATAAATACCGCCAGCGAGGTAATACCATTTCGCGTACTTATGTCCATTCACATCAAATGGTGTGGGTGGACCGGTGTCATTTTAATGAAGTCAAACAACTGTGAGTGGTTTAAAAATGTTAATGTGTAGTTAATATTATTTTTTTATGCAACGGTCAGTTTTTTTTTCAATTAAACCAGCGAAGAAAAAATATAAAAGAAAAAGAAAAGCGTCGTGGGTCCCACAAAAACGTCAAGTTTTTGTCCGTTTTTTCCTACACAACACCCCTGAGCACGAAACTCATTGTGGACGTCCTGGGCGCTGTGAGTCGTGAACACCGCCTAAAAGGAACGCGTTGCAAGTGGTCTAAGCAAGTCCTATGGAATATTTGTAGCCTATGACAAATTAGCTAGAACTATTTCATTGACAATTAAACTACAGCGAGTTGAGAAAATAGTCATAAATTTGAGAAAAATCCATAAATGCACAATGTCATTCATGAATGGATTTTTCTCTATAATATCATACACATAGATTTTTCTTTGTGACAATATATGGATTTTCCCACAATATTCATGAGTTTTTCTTTGTAACAATCCATAGAGTTAAAAGGTGTTTAGAAAAAGCCCTTGTTGGATTGTGGGTATTGAAAAAAGAATATCGGAATGGGTATGACACAATTGACTTTGAAAATTCAGAATCAAACCCATGATTTTAAGCAAAACTTTTGCATTCTCATAGTTACATCATTCGTTGAATAAGTAGCTTATGTGGCATGAAAATTCAAATTGGCCTATTAGCTCAGCTGGTTAGAGCGTCGTGCTAATAACGCGAAGGTCGCAGGTTCGAGACCTGCATGGGCCACTTCTTTTTTTTTTTTTTTTTACTCTTATCTTATTTGTTAATGGCAGAAAGACCCTAAAGTAATCAAAATTTACAATTTCACTAACGAACTTCTTAGTTATACAATCATTACTTTTGAGTGACATCTTGATTTATTAGTTACCTCAAAACTCTGCTATTATTTCTGCTACACCTAGTTACTTTCTATAAAACTGTTGATCTTTTGAATCTTCAGGTCACTTGAATCTGAGAATTCGGTTGCAGCTTAGTTAACGACAAAATGGTGGAAACCATAAGCTTGCAGTCTATTGGTTTTGTTAGATATGCATCCATTCCCACCTCTAAGCATTTGGCTTCATCTGATGACATGGCATGTGCTGTCAATGCAACAATCGGAATGTGCATATCTGTTCCCATTTCTGCTCTTCGTATTGCTTTAGTCGCTTCATAACCATCCATCTTTGGCATCTGACATCTCAAATACATGAACAAAATGATAAATCATCATACCTAGTCAAGATCATATGAGAACTACAAATATGCTAACAACGTGAGAAACCACCTAAGATTTACAAGTCAAATTCACACAAGTGTGCAGTGACATTTTTGTAAATACCGACTCAATGCGTTGTGGCAATTTCATGGATGCTGCAATTGCAGTACTCACGAAAATGCCACCGTGTTTTACACTTTATATATGATTTTCATATTGGTTCTCATCATACTTGCAGTTCTTATTTGAACTTTTCCGTTATCATAAAGATCTAAATACTTCTTACGTATGTACTTTCGTAGTTTCATTACCTGACAATCCATAAGTATCAAATCATATGGTGGAGGATCGCACATTTCTGTTTGAATTTTCGATTCATCTTCCAAATGCAGCATTTGTAGCGCTTCCACTGCCTGCACACCGTCACCTACAACCACCACATTCGCGCCCATTTTTTCAAGCATTATAGTCGCTACTCTTTGAAGTATTGGTGTATCTTCTGCAAGTAAAATCCGCACTCCTTCTAGAGACTTCTTTCCATTCATGATCTTCTCTGAAAGTTCCATACAAATTGAATCACGCCTTGAAGAAACAGACACTGAAAATGTTTTATTCGAGCCCAATTTGTTCCTCTCTGAAGATATTTCAGTTAGCTTAAGAAAGCAGTTGTTTACACTTTCATATCGCGAACTTGAATGTGCACGACGTGTTTCTTCAACTTGAAATAGTCCAACTGAATTTGAACTGATTTCCATCTTTTCAGAGTCGTTTGAACTCTCCGGATCTGAATCTACAGAATCAATTTCCACAAGTTCATGTGTATCGTTTCCCAAATGCCTCGTAGAAATCGTTTTTTCTCTAATAGCAGCTTCCATTATCTGAATCATTTTCGCTTTGTATAATGGCTCATTCACCATCAACAAATGTCCTCTATTGTGAAGCTCCATTTTAATAGAATTAGAAGTATCATGATATAAAATCCATGCAAACTTTGCCCGTCTATTAAATGTGTCTAGGAAATTAAGCTGTTCTTTCCATATATCAGTGCTTAAATTGAGCAGTCCAATATCAATTACTATGATGAAAATCGAAACCTCCATTTCTAGCTTGCTTAGTGATTCAACTTTTGAGCATTCGTATGTCAAATTTTGGGAGTAATGTGTAGGTATAAAAAGCTCCTGAAGTATGTGTGTCAGTTCGTTCCATTCGGATGCATTCCATATAGGTACTCCAGTTCTAAATAACCATTGAGATAGGATCATTCTGCCCATACTTCCATTTAGTGCTAGCACTACCTGCAGTTATATTTTTAGTAACAGTTAGAAGTTGCTTTTAGTTTTATAGAATAATAGAACATTATATATATATTTTTTAAAAAAATTATTTGTTTATTGCTAACCTTCAAGTTAGGATTTGCATACTTTAGTTTGTAGTTGTCTTGTGGAATATCTAATGGTGTACTGAGTAAAAGATAAAGTCGCATTAGAGTCCCGGGTCCATTTTTCTTCACAACTTTAATATCTCCACCCATTTTGTTAACCTGTTAATGAAACGTCGTTAGAAAACCAAACAGTCTGCAGTCATTTTTTCTTTTCTTGTTCCTTAATAACTGATTAAAACGACCTTTTATCTCACCAGAGTTCTAACGATGCATAGTCCAAGACCAGTTCCACCATGCCTGAAATTATTTTAATAAGTTAGTAACAAGGTACAGAAACATATGGATCATTTATCAATGAGATCGTATAAAGAAGATGAGACGTGTATTATTGATTACAATCTAGTCGTTGATGGGTCAGCTTGTTCAAAGCTTTCGAATACTGACTCCCATTTGCTTGGATCAATGCCTAAACAATTAAAAATATAAGAGAAATGATAAAAAAAAAATGTATAATGGTTATTTATTTATACAAGAAGATTCAAGGTCCATACCACAGCCGGTATCATCAACTTCAAACCAAAGAATAACTTTATTTTCCTTCTTGCAGGACCATAAAGCTTTTTGATCAAGGGAAAAGTTACCATTATCAGTAAAAGAACGTGGATCTTCACACCATCCTCTCAGAACAATGTATCCTGCTGTAAGTCAATTGCTAATATTAAACAATGCAGGTTTCAACACCATTAAATTGATACAAAACTTGAAAAAGTGAACTTGAGAAAATTGCTCTTACATGTTGTAAATTTGATTGAATTGCTGATTAAATTAGAAAAAATTTGAACAACTCTAGCAGAGTCCCCTTGAACTACTTTCGGCATATCATCTAATCATAAACAGACAACAAAATAGATTATTTAGCATGAAAATCATATATATTGCCTTAATAGTGATATAATCTTATAATAGTTATGCTGTTATATATGGCAATACCAGCAAGATCTATCACGGTCTCCACATTGTGATTTTTACACTGCACTGAGAACATATCAACTAGTCCCTCAAGTTCTCGCCCCATGTCAAATTCTGCTTCTTCCAGAACTAGTTTTCCTGATTCAACCTGCAAGTCAAAATTATGTGAATGTAGTTTTTTTATATTGATATCAGTAAAGAACGCGTAAACAAATTTATTTTTAGAAGAACATATTCCTTTAGCATAGGTGGTTCATTAACAATATCTTAGTTTACGATAAACTGTTATATTTCCTTGGTACATGTATTTAGACCAGATAAAATTATAAATTATTTAACAACCTCACCTTGCTAATATCCAAAATATTGTTGAGAAGCCGAAGGAGAGCAGTTGAACATCTACGAATCTGGCTAATTGTTGCATATTGCTCGTTTGTGAGACATTCATCAGATATAAGAATGTCCAGCAATCCTATGACTGCAGCCATTGGTGTTCTCAGTTCATGACTGTTGAACGGAAATGTTAAAACCATGAATCTACAACTGTGTATACTCAACACATCATCTAAATTTATGATTTTGACTAGAGCAGAAAGTCCACGATTTATGACTTAGTAGTATGTTCATGTGATGTTACTAAGTTATTTCAGGTTTGTCTTTATACTAAGTGGATTATTAATAGAAAAAATTCAAGAATATTTACCTCATGTTTGCTAAAAACTGACTTTTGTAGTTACTAGATGCCTCTGCTTTCCTTCGTGCATCCAAATGGCTAATTAATTCCGCTCGTAGCTTCATTTCCTTCGACACTCCATTTGTTAATACAAAAATACACACACATCCTATAACCAGTATACACACAGATGCAGATATCAATATCATCAACGTCTTAAAAGCTCTCTCGTCCACCTTCCCCATTATATACTTCCTTGGAATTATTAACACTCCCACCTGCAACAGTATACAGAATGATAATTTAATAAACACTGCAGATCTCACGTGAACGTATGCTTTTATACATATGAACTTAACATATATAACTCAGAGAAAAGTTAACATACCATAGGAAGTCTCTTCAAGTTCAAGAAAAACGAATCAATATAATACAGCTCCTTGCCTAATTTGGCATTCTCTATATGGACTTCATGGTTCGGTGGTGGTTTGTTCCCATAGGATTTTAGCAGCCACTTGGCCCCACTTTGTATAACCGGTTCTTGTGAGTCAACAGCCATCATAAGCTTTGGTCCAGTCGACGAGTTCCTCAATAATGACGTCGTTGAAGAAGTAGCTAACAACCAACCTTCTTGAGAAGTCAAATAAATATGTCCACTGTGAAACCCGACAAGCTCTTTCATAAGCTGACCGACACTATAGAGCGCAGTTGTGACACCCACAACCGCCACTATACTTCCCTGAGATGCATCTCGTACTGGCATAGCAGCTGACAGCAAGGGCGAATTTGTAAATTTGCTAACAGCTACATGCCATGAAGGTGCCCCATATGGTACTTGTGAAATCCCTGCAATGTTTATTAATTCGTCGGGGGGAATTGCCTTTTGTTTTCCAACCTTTTCACCAGTGTCGGGATCAAGTACTTCTCTGTACCAAATTGCTGATACGTTACTACGTATGGTTTGATCGTTCCACCCTTGATGTAGTGATGAAGTGTTGACATCATAAGGTCCATCCATTGTGTAATTTGTAAGATCTGAATATATATAATATGTACTGTTATCTCTTGGATCTCTATGAAATGCTTGAACAAAACCATTTTTGTATTTTATTGATATGGAATTAAGAGCTTTATGACTTGCGAATAACGCCCATGTGACATCCCTCATAGCTGCATATAACTGAAAAAAATGTACAGTTTAGATTAGATTTCTAAAAATTGAGAGAAAAATGGAATAAAAAATGAGATAATTGAACCTCAACTTGCTGCGCATGGTTTTCGGGTTTGCTGTATTTTCTGATCACATATTCCGAGAGCTTAACTTGAGCTGTGGTTATTTCGACAGTTGAGTTTAGAATACTCCACATACGTAACACAGGACGCTGCAATAATTCATAGCGCAAACCATATGCCAAAGCGTTTAATGATGTTCTTGTGTAGACTTTAGTGAAATGCCACGTGAGAAGTGTTAGCAGTCCTATAAGAATTGCCAACATTACCTGCAAAAGAAAAGGTTCAATTTATTTTAAGGCAGATATGTTGATATAATCTGAAGCACTTGATGTTGTTGTTTGTATTTTTCAGTACCATGATGGCAAGTCGAGCAACAAAGACGCTGTAGTATGAGGAGAGACAATTGGTGTTTGTGCATCGAAGTTGTTCTTGTTCCACATCTCTGTGTAGACTTCTTCGCCTGCAAGGCGAGGGGTATATTTCCCATGAAGTTACAGCAGCATGAATTCTATCGAGAACTCGTTTTAGAAAAGGTGTCATTGGTGTGTTTGATGATCCAGAGATCACATAGTTGTCTTTGTTTTCTTTATGTGTCATTTTATTCTCCTAAGAAAGAAAACACCATGAAACTTTAAATATGTTGCAACTTCCACTATTTGGAAGGCCACCATTCAAGATTTTTTATAATACTAACTAATAGTGGGGGCATATGGTTTTTTATTCACTTATTTCTCATCCACAATTTTTTTCTCTTTTTAGTTGCATCTCTCAACCAATATGATTTACTGGTTGATCTTTATATTTGGTCAAACCTAAATATAAGATCATCAGTACACATAGTGTTGTACCTACTGTAATTTGAACCAGACTCTATTAACACACAAACTTAACAGATTGATCTTTAGATAGTAAAGATTGAAACTTTATGTCTTTTTGAGTTTGACATTATATTAGTGAATAATCTGCATTTACCACTGACCACACACACACAAAGAAAGCACCTGATAGTTCCTTTTAATGGGGTCACTTTGAATTTTCTTTCTATGTGACAGAGAATCAAATAATTGGTCTAAGATACAAGAATCAGGAACCCATTTAGAGCTGTCTATGAAAATAACTTTCAATAAAAAAGACACCTTCCTATTTTCATCATTCAATCAATATGATTTATGTACTATCTTTTGTATCGTGAGTTGGTTTGAGCATTGATGCTACTAAACATGGTACCATTTATGCTATGTGACTCATGTTACGCTAACAAACACCATCTTGTCACCAACTTTTTTGGGCGTGGGAACGGTGTCTGAATGTGATAACACTTGCATAATTTGCATAATGGTAAGTCCAATTATGATGCCTAATTAAAATTTGGGTGATTAAAATGATCTGGTCTTAAAAAGCATGAATAGTCATTAGATTGCTACTAGAAGTAGACAAAGCATGGGGGTATAAGATCTTGATTCCCAATTTGATAAAGATCAAAACTTTTTCACTAGACAAGTGTTAACCAAGAGTTTAGTGGGTCACTGGGGTTGCTTTTTATGCTTTGATCTCTTATTAATATTAGTGTATAACAATTTTTACTTACTCCAAATATATTACTATAATAATACCTTCATTGTCCTCTTTATAGTAATTTGATATAAACTTAAGAACTACTACAAGGGGTTAGCTTCTTCCACGATAAAGAAAAATTATACGGAGTATTAATGATCATGATTAATGACACATAGTATTGCTGAAATGCTGATATAGGAACACGTTTCAATGGTTTGTGATCATAAACAAAACTTTTAGACATTTTCACTTTCGAAAAGAAGTGACTATTACGGTAACGGATCTAAGATTTGGGGTGACGGGTCTCTTAATTTTTGTGAACCCATAGCATAACCAAGAAATGCAGCAAAAATGTCATTTTCTATAAGAAATTTACACTGCGTTGACCAAATAGACCCGTAGTGACTGTTACCTCATTGTTAATCATGTACTTGTTATATTTAATTATATCAAGCATACTTGCAGATCATTTTGCTCTTTGGTACAAGTGCAGGGAGCGGCTATAAATTATATATATATAGGAGAAAAAACCAAAAGGAAAGAGCTATTGGGCTTGCACTATGCATTGAAATCCATCAATTTTTTGCCACTTGATTTCCATTACATTCACAATAAAATGGTATATATTATGATCAAGAACAATAATAAAACATATCCTCTAGCTCTATATACAACTATTATTTTAGTACTAATATATAGATATAGATAGATGATGGGGACCTAGGTTTCGGTTGATATTGGATCAACAGTTAAATTCTTGCCTAATTTTTATAAACATGAATGTAGCAATCCGAGTACCGACATATATAAGATGACATTGACGGAAGTAGAAGTGATTGTTTAGTGAAACATGACTTGTAAAGATCAATCAATACAAAAGTTTCATATATTGTATATACAATACATGCTTTTTATTACTAAAAAAAATAAAATGGTTCTTAAGATATTAAGCTAATTTGTGTATTTGTTAGTATAATGGAAAATGACAAGTTATGTTATAAATTTTAATTAAAATAGCTGCTTATATGTTTATTGCTTTTTTCTAGCAAAAATTCTATGACCTAGTAGTATGTGCGGAGTTCATCAATCAAGAGGTTGTGAGTTCAAACTTCGTGTGAAACATGTATATATGTGCGATTATGTGAGATAGGTCAGTTGTAGGAGTAGAATTGCTGTTTTAAAAAATGTTTATTGCTTTTTGAACGACATTATTTTTATTTTTATAAGTTCATGTTCTTATTCATTGCCAACCGATCTTATTTGAGCTTAGGAATATGAAACTTCACAAGGAGAAAAGCTAGGAACCAATAGCAAAATGAAAAGGCCGTTGGCCTACCATTTTAGTTTGCCAATTTGGAATATAAGAATGAAGAATCAAGCTATATATGAGCTTTTGGAATATTAAGAAATAAGCTTTTTGATTAGGTTATGATTAATCACATTTGAACTAACATATAATTATAATCTCATCACATGTTATTAACTTTTATGTGGTTATCATCTAAACTACCCTCTATTTATTTAATTATAAGCGAGCAAAAGTGACAAATGATTAAGGAACCAGCCAACCCTTCAGTCATCTTTTGTTCAACGATTTATATCATTATTGTAATATAGTTTAAATACCATTTTGATTTATAAACAAATGAAAAATATCATTCAATCTCTACAAGCATGAAAAATATTTATTTGAAGTCACGCCAGCTTTTTCAAAGAAAAAAGATTTGTCTGATTTATGTGAATCGGACGTTTTGTATACAAAACTACGTGAATTAGTAACATAAAGGTGACATCGATATCACGATCTAAATATAGATGCATAATGAATTAATGATGAGCATTAGACAAAAGTATTAGTTGGCTTGATGTGTTATTCAAAAGGTAAGAGCCACACCTATCATGATCATGATAATATTAGTGGGAGTACTTATCTCCACATTTAAATTACAAAAGCCCGAAAAGGAATTTGCAAAGTTGAATCTTATGCAACATCCTTCAAGGTTTTTTAATTCACGCTGGCACCCTTTGATTTCTCCTAATTTCAAAGTGTTTCATGACATAACATAAAAAAATAATAATTAATGGTCACAACAATGACATGTAGGAAAATATTGTTTTCACTTTCTTTTTATGAAAATCTTGAAAAAAAATCTTGTTAGTATATAGTATGTATAGGTTGATTGAATACAAAAGTCTCTATTACCTTTAATTGTAGAAACCTTTTTGACATATTACAAATATTTTTTAGCTCTTATCAAAGAACTTTTGATCTAGCAGTTTGATCAAGTTTTGTATGACAATGTATAACAGTCCAGGAAGTAGTTTGCGTTTTTTTTTATTTGTTCTGGAATGAAATTTTAAAACAAGTCAGTGGGTTATTACACGTATCTATCAGATGATTAACTTATAATTAATTTATGCTACACCTAGGTTTGACTTGAAAGTCAAAAAATATATGCCTGCCTCCTTGTAACAAGTTAGGTATGGAAAGATAAGTGCACCTTCAAAGATTTGCACTCATCAATTGCATATACTAATACCACTCGTTTGGACTTTAATTTTGAGTCTTTAAAGTTTTAATCTCCTAATTGGCGATATTAAATTTCAAAGCTAATTGTGTCACAAGGTTTTAAATCCAACAACTGCTTGTAATCACGTACATAAAAGTTAAACATCAAGCTTCATAATCATAATAAGGGCATATCAACTACGTTGTTGACAGCACAAAATAATAGCACAAAATAATAGTGTTGTTGGCTAATTAGCGTATTTTTTTTTGTATATTTTACATTTTTAATCCTTTAACCTTTTTATATTTACACAAATAACCCCTCCATTAACACTAATAACACTTTTTATCTGTGTAGTTCAATATTACGGATTATTTTCTCACGATAATCACATATATTGATGATGAAGCGTGACAAAATATTACTAGCACGTTTATCATTTGTTTTATTCTTCATTTGTGTATCTTGTTTTCATTTATTTTTAAAATATGGAAATGTTACCAATATTCACGTTTTCATTTCCTTGCACACTACATTAATTGCACACAAAAATTATACAAAATGCCTAATAAATACTTCATCCGTTTCAATAAGATCGTTGCATTTCTATAGATTACATATAATAAATAATTTTATTTAAAAATATAACCATGTATTTAAATAAATTAAAATGATAGATCTTGATACTTTTTATGAGATGGTGAGTGTGATAAATAAAATTCAGAATAGATGTCCCACATTGTTTTTTTCTTATAAAATTCATAACATTACCATACATAACAAGATTTAACAATTACACATTAAATCATTTTAGCATCAATGATGGGCTTAGAAAGAGAAACTGTTGGGCTTACAGGCCCACTTGCTCCTTTGGGTATCTCATTGGGTGTCACAGGCAGCCCATTCTGTATCCATGCTAGATATCCCCCTCCCATGTTGTATACATGCTTGAATCCCTATACAAATACTTATTTTTATTGACTTTTAAATTAATAAGTATTAAATTAATAGGCTACATCAAATATCAGTCAAATCAAAGGGAAAAATTTCTTCTTGATCAATTTTATTTCAATATAATTTGTTTTTGGTTTTTTAAAGTGTCAGGTTGACAAAAAAAACTGAAACGGATAGAGATAACAAACTTACCGCTTCAAGCATATCGGTTGTTGCATAAACAGAGCGAACCCCGGATTGGCAACCCTTCATGTCACAAAAAGTTCGATGATTAAAATGATCCAAACGCTCAATATTAATTACCATTTTTATCAAATAATATTTTTAATAAATGGAGAAAATAATCAATATAAAGCAAACCTAAATTAAAAAATAATAGTATTCATCTATAGATTCAGAGTAATTTATTAATTTGTTAGTTGACATACCACAATAAGATGATCATCCTTGGTACACACTGGCAATACTTGTTCCATGAAGTTGGGATTTTTCAGCCTACCTGAAAACCACACAATCAATTATTAATTAATTAATTAATCTCCATAGAGTTTGAAATAATTAACAAAATTGTTTTTGGACAAATAGGTAATTAAATTACCTTCAGGGGTATTAAACATGTAAGCAATATTCAGAACATCATTAAATTCAACATGACCTTTCTTAAATTCTTCTCCAGTCCTATGATCACCCCAGTTCATAAATTAATTAACTAAATAAAATTCTTCCAACTAATTATTTATTAAAATTGAAATCAACTAAAATCACCTGACATCGAGATACCGATAGTTGCTGTTACGAAGAAGATCGTTAGCTTTTAAAACATCAATGGTGACGATCTGTGATTCTGGGCTACAGGATTAAATCAGAAACAATAAGGATGCATATGATTAAAACAATTGATTAGTGATCAATTACTACGTGATGTGAAAACAATGAAATTCGACTAATTTTTATGTACCTTGTTTTCGGTATGGTGTTCATGATGAAAAAGAATTGAATTGCTGATAGAGCTCACAATTAGGAACCAAAATAAAAGACCATATGAGGTATGATATTGATATAAGGTGCATGATGATTGATGAACAAGATAGAGTGTGATTGGTCCATTTGATGGGTCCACAAATTAAGTAGATTGGGAGTGGATTCATTTTTCATCATCTTTACAAGATTTATATTAATTCCCATACTGAATAACTTTTGCATTTCTACCCCACTCATATGTGAGTATATATATTTGTATATGATTAGCTTGTAATTAGCTATATACAATTATATTAGATTAGATTTGTACATATATGGCCCTGTATAATGTTGACATTCACTCTTCTGTAGATATATAGCCTAAATCTATCTCTTATAATGAGTACTGTTCATCATTAACATTCTTACAAGTGTCACCTATTCAATGGTACATCTACCTAGATCGAATGGTGATAAACTCAACGATTACGAGAAGAATTCATGAAATCGGCTAACCATTTCATTGAATTGAGATCAAAATGTACATGGAGAAGAAATAAAACCTTCCAGCTACTTAACTAACTAATCTTGATTAATATAATTTTAATTAACAACTTTTACTATCAACTATTTACATTACTACCATACTTTAAGATAATACCCAACTTGGACAACAATAAACGAAATTAAGCTACATGCATTATCTTCGTTCAAACAACTGCAAGTTGAGAGGAGGTAGGCAAATAACTTAACTAGATTAAGCCTTCCACAACCTTTTTCCCATGTAGATATAACAATCAATTGTTATATGTGTTGTCTGTTCATGGAAAATAGGGTTCTTGACTATATGGATGGCACTTTGGAGAGCCACCTAGAAGAAGGAGATATTCAGTGACTTATTTTCTTGTCATTGGACATGAAGCCCAGTCTCAATCTGAATAAGCACGAAGATTTATGGTTGAAGAATTATTCAACAAAATCCCTTGACCTGCAGTCTGATGTTTAGAATCTAGTTATAAAATAAATTTAAAAATACTGCAATTAACTGATATACAACTAGGTAAGTATACCATATCGCGTATAATATAGTTACAATAAGTCTTGTTCGATCCACATGGAATGTGCAATAAAGAGTTATGTGAAATGTAATTAAACTAAACAAATAAGTAAATGTGAGAGTTTTCCAACCGAATTGTTACGTTGCAATTAAAACTACTAGAAATGTAATGAAAGTAGATTCTGAAGAATCAATTTAAAAAAGTTTATCTTATATTTAAAACGACACTTACTTTGACTATCTCACTAATAATTTCAGGGTGTTTGTTAAAATCAGTTTAGCTATGTTGAATTTGCAAATCTAATTAAGACAGAATTAGCATTCACATTTTCTTCTTTTCATCTCTCTACATAATTTGTCAATTATTGTATCTTAGCTTTGACAATTTTTCATACAAGCTAGACAACTAAGAGTGATGTGGAAAATTATTTGTATTTAATTTCATTGTGCTTTTTGATTTACACATTTTTTGTAGTATACGCTCTTTGATCTGTGTTCTTTCTACTCGTGTGATCAAGTCTCGCGTAAAATAAATTGGCAAAATCAAGTAATCAAGATATGTGTGTTGCAGGAGCATGAATATCTAGTAAAATATTAATAATTAAGATATGTGTTCTCAAATGCTTAATTATATATATTAATTATCGTTTAATAATAGTTATTATTATTATAATTTTTCTTCATCGAATACGTACTCCGTTAAATAAATAATAAATGTTGGTCAAATGTCATCACAAAAATCACCTCGATTAATTAGTACAACTTTTCATATATATCACAACTTAACACTGTCGCTTTTGGTTTGATTACTCGGTAAGTATCATATTTATCTGATCATCTTCCAATTTAGATGAAGGGTTTGCAAGTGGAGCAGATTTCCAAGGATTAGTAGTGACTCAAGTGACATCATTCTAGAAAATATTTTCACATCGGAGACAGCGTCTTTTATTACGATACATTTGAAAAAAATAAAACTTTGCCTAAAAAATGTGTAATGTGTTAAAAATCATTTTTTTTCGTTTTAAATGACATCAAAAACTCTTTTTATTTCAAACCAAAAACTATTATAAGACAAATTTAGAAAAAAAATCCTATTTTTTGTTCATATGCATGCATGGTATTGGTATTATACGGTCATTTATGTTTGTGTTTGTTTAATTAGATATCTATGTGTAGCTGTTAATTTCTGCTTACCAATTAGATACGTTGGTTTTGTTGTTTGCTTATGTTTGTCCCATTTTCTCATGTTAATTTTCCATTTTTTCTACCACATATCCTTTTGTTCTTGATTTCCACATATCAAAATATAAAAGATGAGTAGTCGACATATTTGAATAGTTAATTAAATTAGTGTTAACCGAATTAAGCTGTTTATCAGTACGTGAATAACCTTTCGACTAACCGATTTTGGTTTCAAGTCTCACTTTAAACAAAAATATAAATACGCGTTTATATATAATAGGTAGTTTAGAATCTACAAATTTTGTTTATAAAAAATAAAATAAAAAGATATTTTAACATCTCAAATCTCAATACATTAGTAGAAGCCATTTTATTCTTTTTGAAACTGCACTAGCATTCCTCTTTGACATAGCAGACCATAATGAGACCGACGTCGATGAACCATCATCAGAGCTCCACTTTAGACATCCTCGTTATCACAGGTAGATCATTTTCTACCCATGCAAGATAGCCCCCTCCCATATTGTATATGTGCTTGAATCCCTATGATATTTTATTAAATAATTATAATTATATTATCATATTCATAACTAAAAAAAGTGAACATTAAAATTTTGACTTTTAAAAGTACCGCTTCAAGGAGAATGTTTGTTGCATGTAGAGAACGGACCCCGGATTGACAACCCTTCACACATACAATCAATCAATTACATGTCTAAAATAAAGTTCAATTAAAAGCTAAAGTAAAGCATATATTATATCATTTAACTGAAAAAGTTAATTATTAATTATAAAATTTGATTTACCACAACAAGGTGATCATCCCTGTTACATAGTGGCACTACTCGTTCCATGAAGTTGCCATTCCTCACCCTACCTTGAGGGGTGTTTATCATATAAGGGATATTAAGAGCATCATCAAAATCAATATGCCCTTTCAAGAACTCTTCTTCAGTCCTATTACATAAACAAGATTTATGGCGTTAATTTTAACATTTGATGTGCCGCCGAATTGAACTATTTTTTAATGAAATTACCTGACATCAATGTAACGATATTTGCCGTTGCGTAGCAGATCATTGGCTTTTTGAACATCAATGGTTATAATCTCTGATTCTGAGCCACGACATTGAATCAGAAGAATAAGAAGTAGGTACATGATTGGAATACAAGAACGATTAATCTTTAGACGAGCGTTAGCTTTGCGCTCATTAATGCTGAGATTCATTGATCCTGAACCGAACCAAAAATTTGAATGCAAATCGAGCTTATAGCCAATCTTTATGCGAAAATTAATAGTCAAACTTAATGTAACAAATTTTTGTATACCTTGTTTGAGTGTTTATGGTAGCTAGGTTGGTAGTGAATTTTGAAATGATATAAATAATCTTTTGAATTGAGGAAATGGAGGATTAGTGGGGTGATTAGTGATTTAATTAACAAGATACAGTGTGTGCTTGGTTACTTGGTGCGCCCACAAACTTGTTTAAATGGTTGACTTCGTCTGTTTCTAAATTTACCTGCCCACAAAATTAGTCGTATTTTAAATTTATATTTTTAATAAACTTGTATTTGGTAGATACAAAATTTAAGAGTTTACTTGAAGTAGGTGTTAAAAACCTATAGAATTTATAGTTACATAATCACGTCTAACTAAAAAAAATATAAGCCTTAGTTTCGACACTATTTTTTGTAGGACACTATTTCATGGGGAGCATCTCACCGTCACACAAACTTAGTTCAGGTAAAGCTCCTTCAAACTATTTTGCTAAGACATAAAAAAAATAATAAACTACAACTTTCACTATTTAAATAAAAGTTACCGCTTCTAGTACCGGTTACCGGCTAATTTTACCAGAGGAACTATTTATTACTACTCCAATAAACACAAACATATTTTACACCCATGTCTGTGTGCAACTATGTAATTATTATAGAGCTCGGGAGTAATAACGTGCGTAATAACGTGCAAGTAAAAAATTTGAAAGGGTGAAATTACAAAAAAGAACACGTTAAAAGTTTAAATACATAACACAGACTACAGATTACTGCTACAGAGGATCATTTCCCCTGATCTTTTAAAGCCGTAAGCAGATATGCAATCCTAAACACAGCGACGGAATTAGTGAAAAGAGATCGAAGAGATATGGAAAATGGTAAAAAGGCATCATCTTTAAGGTGGGGAATCCTTCGTCGAGCCCTAATTTCTTCCACTCATTCACCAGGTTCTTATTCATTTCTCAATTTTAGTAGTTACTAATAAAATTGTTAAAAACTTGAGATTTGTTACTTCATTATTAAAAAATAATTAAATTAATTGTTTTTGCAGATGAGAAGAAATCTGAAAATGGAGGAAGTATATCTAGAAATCCTAGTAATCATCTAGGGTTCAGCTTAATACCCTTCCATTTAGTTGTTGATGATCATAGTAACAACAACAATCAACAAAAAGAAGCTTATGTCTGCTATACACTGCCACCTAATCACACTGCCACCAAACTGGTTCTATAGTAAGATTAGCTGTATCAACTCATTTTACTTCAATTTGCTTTTTTCTAGTGTAATGCAATAAATAAATAATAATACTTGTTTATATACTATTGTTATGTAATACTTTCATTTGGAAGCTATTTACTGTTTAAAGTTGTGAAAGGAATGATGATAGCTAACTTATGTACTTTTACATCTGCAGTCAGAGAATGGAGAATTGTGCAAACCTTAACGATTTTAAGATCTGTAACACCTACGACATTGACAACACGGGTCTTGTTTGTAAGTTCTACTTGCACTTGAAACATCGTAATAGGGATATATTGATTCTTACTAGTGTATACAATAGCTATAATGTAATGATAGACATTGAATTAAGAAATACAGTCTTTGTAATTTTTCATAGTTCGAATTCTATGTAGTATTTTAGTTACCTGCATTATACGTGTGACTCAAATTTACAAATTGACCATGTTGGAATCTAGGAACATATTTCTATTTAGTTATCTGCATGTAACACTGACTGATGCAAAGGTCTTAGATTTATAGTTACATAGAGTGTAATTCTTGCTGCAAACGGAACAGTTGCTTTATGAAGTTTGTCCAAATTTCGTACTCATAATAGAAATGAAGTTAATATTTTGTAGGTGATGAAATCTGAATCTGGGTGTCATGGAACTACAGTATATTATTTCAATAATATTACTTGAGGCGTAGAACTTTTTTAGCGTCAGGAAGTCATGTGATTTACATGCATTACACGGAACTATCTAGTTCGCCCCACTTTTGAAGCAGCCGATTCAATTATTCCAATGAGTTATACATTAGTTTTATCATTCCTTTCGTTTTCTATAGTATTCTCATTTAAACAGGTTCTTGGCCATCAGAGGAAGTCCTTGCTTATTATTGTTTATCACAGCTAGACTTGTTCAGGTGACTACCTAAGTTTTGTCTCAATCTACCATCAAGTTAATTCCTACTTACTATTATTTATTTTTTCTGTTTCTACTTATGAAAATACTTTTATAGAAGCTTATCTTGATCCTGTAATTTAGCTTCCCTACTACCAATTCAGGTCCAAAAGAGTCGTTGAACTTGGATCAGGATACGGTTTAGCAGGCTTGCTTATTGCAGCTGTCACAAAAGCATTAGAAGTTGTGATATCAGATGGAAATCCTCAAGTAGTTGATTGTATCCTCTTTGTTTCATTAATCCATCACTATAAGAGCTTTAATGTATATTGTATAAAATTTTGAATATTTAAGCAAATTTCCTAACATTTAGATATTCAGCGTAACATAAATGCCAATTCAAGTGTATTTGGAACTACAAAAGTGAAGCCAATGATGCTGCACTGGAATCAGGAAGAGTTCTCAGAAATTTCCAACAGCTTTGATATCATTGTTGCTAGTGATTGGTAATCTTAACAAATTTGAATTTATAAAGATGGCAGCGGGTTGAAATGGGTTTGGGTTGAAACGGGTCATTGGATGAGTTCTTAATGGAACGTGTTGTGTTGACTTGCAAACACTTTTTGTCCACGTTTTAGTGTTGATTTTTAATCAATAATCAACTTGTCAACTATGATTTCAAACTTTCAACCCATTCCCCTTATAGTTAGTTATTTCCTGATTAAGCAATTGAGATAAAACACAACCCAAGTCGCGACCCATTCATAAGCTAACAGGTCAAAATTGCCACCTTTGCTTTCTTTCTTGTGCTCCTGTGAATAATAACGTTAAAAATCTTAACTTTGTACATCACTTTGCAGCACTTTTTTTAAAGAATTCCATAAAGGCCTTGTTCAGACAATCAAATGTTTGCTAAAGAAAGAAGGTCCGTCAGAAGCAATATTTTTGGGCCCTAAAAGAGGCAACTCATTGGATGAGTTCTTAATGGAGGTCAAAGAGAGTGGCTTGCAATTCACCGTAGATGAAATTTACAACAGGGAAGTTTGGAAGCGTCATCAAAGCTTCATGAACAACGATGCTTCTTGGCCCAACTACGAGAAGGATCACTGCTACCCTTTATTGGTCAAAATTACACTTTAAACTTTGCAGGTTTTAGAATTACATTATTCGGTAGTTATTAGTTACCTCTAGTCACTTCTACTTCTTTTTGTTGCATTATCTTCATAGAGAACAGATACAAACTAAAAAAATTGTATACTCTATATCTTGTGGATGATCTTACTTTGACCTTCAAAGACATTATTTTGTTTTTCCTATTCCATCTACAGCAATGTCTTGATGTAGTTACTTTTATGGAGTGGAAAATATTATGCACTTGTAAGAAACTAGGAACTAACACAGTTTTGCTAAAAAAATCATCTCCTTGACCTTATATTTTGGGCCTAAAAACAAATGGAATTTTATGAAAGTTTTTAATATTAATGGCATGTGATAACCTAAGGTGATTATGGATTTTGGGTCCAATAACAAAGTTAGAGAATAGGGAAATTTGAGTAAAAGCCCCACACAAGTCAAGTAGTAGAGGCTTCACATTGTGTTCATGTCCATGTGAGTTATCAAAGCAAAGCATACAAAAAGCCAAACAATATTCACATGAATGATGTGTAAAATGTCTAATTGTTGGCTAACACTTGAAATGGTGGTGGTTGTTATGCCTTTTTCAACGTTATATTTCAGATCTTGTTCAATTATATATTTAGGGTATATTTGTATAATATCAAAACATGGTCTAGTTTCATAAGATCCATCTAGAAAATAAAGATAAGGCAAAGCATGAGAAGTGCCAATCACGTGACACTTCCTTGTCAGGGAAACAAACATTTTGAAGAAATAATAAATCCATGTGTTCATAATGAACCTTTGAGATTTGAGGAATATAGTATGCCAACCAACTCATACAAGGAAAATATCCCTATTTTGCAAGGATTTGTCAAATAAATGGTTTAATAGGTTTACTTCCATAAAATGACTGTCAACTTCAAAAAACTCGACAATCAGTTATAGTCGAATTATGATTAACAACAAACTTGACTTTTTAACTACTATTTCCCACTAAAAATTGGTTAACCATAGCCCTTAACGCTATAATTAGCAGATTCCATATTATGATTTATACACATAGGAACATGTATTATTTCTCTTGGGCCATTTTTGTCTTCTTTTTTGTGTGTTAATGCATTTTCGAAAACGCTCAAATGTTCCAAAGTTCTTGGTAATCCTTGTGTTTTAAGTAGTTTTAGACCAAACCAAAGACCTCATTCAATATGATTTTGCTAAAAGTATATGTAGTAAACCAAAATATTACATAGATAGTTAAATAAATGATGACAACTACCAAGAAGGACAACCTTATATATGATGTCTTGCAAGTTGCAACCCCACAAGGGCAGAATTGCGGATAAGGTTTTCCCATGTTTTAATGACTTTTGTTGCCAAAACTGAATAAAACATTCACTTTATGAAAACATGGAGTTGTGTTATCTACTTCCATTTTAGGTTAAAAACAATGTTTGATGTTTGAACCCCTTTTTATCCATTTTCTGTTTAAGTATATTTTGTTCAAAAACTTTTGAAAATTCTTTGGCATATTCTTCATTTTCTTGCCATGGTGACACATGGTTGGCTTTTATGAACACCAAAACCTTTAAGGAAAAACGATACGAGTAAAAGAAAGAGAGAAGTTTCAACGTTTACAACATTGATTTTAAGTTTTTCTAGTGCCGTATATTTGAAGAGTGATAATTCGTAAATTAACATCTTTTTATCCGTTTACCACTAAACATAGTTTACCGGGTTGTAAATTACAACATTGTTAAACATACTTTTAATGATAAATGAATAAAAATTTGTAAGGTATAAATCACCTTCCATATGGTATGATGCAATAAACAGTGGTTATAGTGTCACATTTTTAAAATAAAGTTAAAATTGAAGAAGCTGTGCGAAACTCGCCGTTCACTAAAATACATAATACAGTTTCACATGTACTACAAAAACACTAGTGACTACATGCTAAATAGACATATAATATAATGTAATTAATACCACTAAACATTGATTGAAAATACGTAATCATTGATTGCTATTTTATAATCGTAAAACGTTTCATGTCTTAACTATCTATAAAGCATATTTTTAATGTCTTAAAATTAATTCAACAGTAGTAGTAAATGTCTAAATTAACTTACCATTTAATTAGTTTACTCTATATAAAGTAACTCATTTTTACTAAAATCTCATTTCAATTATCATATATGTACATACATTATATCGCTATTACACCTAATCATTTAAAATATCTCACAATTATATAATATATTACAACATCAATCACCATAACTATTAAGTTCTATTTTGCTGATATATAACGAATGAAATTATTACAATCCAATTATATACTAATCCTTCTAATTTTAAGTACTCAGGTGACTAAAAATATCTAAACCATGTTACTCGAATTCATGAAATTCAATTTAGATAAATAAATAAAACTAAATAACATATGCACGTATATTTTGCACGGCTATTCTGCTAATACATTATAAAAACCACAATGCTAAATATAAATATACCAAGACCGTAGAATTTTACTCGAAGTATTTGTAAAATGAAAAAAAAAAAAAAAAACATAAATTTAATTTAATGTTGTAATTTTCTATCTATAAATCTACTTAAAACCCATAAGATTTACAATTGGCCACAAACATTGGAAAATTAAGGCCATTTTCTAGAGCTCTAATCGACAACAAAAAAATAAAAATATTGTTTTTCTTTGGAGTAACAAGATATCTTCTATCTAATAAACTTCTATAACATCCAAACAGACGTCAATATGAAAGCAATAAACAAAATTGAAGAACCGCCGACAGCATCAGCCAATGAGCCGCTGCCGCTACTCTCAACCGAGTGGCCGGCTCCTGTTGTTTTACGGCTGCACAAAATTTAATGAGTTTAAACTATCAAGAAAAATACTATTTAAACAAACAATTAGAGGCCTGATCAAGACGGTAGCGTGGGCGGCATTATATTTCTACTATTATTTTCTTTTATTTAACATTTTTCGTTAAGTCGGCACACCGACTCGATCTCTATATACTCCATTTATTTATAATTTTATATTTTAAATGTTTTAAACATTAGATTTTATTTAATTTTATGTTTTAAACAAATTTAAATGATTAAATTTTTAAATGCGTACGTGTCGTTGACAAGAAAATAGACCTTAAATCCTTGTCATGACCCTAAATTAGGCCAACCAAAATCAAGATATCATAACATTAATTTATACTAACTTCTTATATATATATATAAATATATATATATATATATATATATATATATATATATATATATATATATATATACATATATATAAGTATGACTAGCTTTCGTATGGTTATTAACGGTTGTAACAACTTTACACATAGCATTACCAAACATACTATTAATGGTTAATGTAACTTTAATAAAAATCTTATCCAATAAGTACCAATTTAATTATAGAACAAACATTTTTAAAATGAATACGAGTTAATGAGTAAATATGGCCAGTAAATATACCTGTTAGCCGGTGTGGGGCAGAAAGTGACGATGTAATTGGCGGATGCACAGGTAAACGTGCTAGTTCCATCGTCGTAGGCGTAACTATATGATGTTGGACAAGCAGTTTTGAAATACTCTGAATACGAAGACGGACTGCACGTTTGTGGGGTCGAATACGCCCCGCTACAACAATACATTGGATCACCAAAAGCCTCGCATGCACTTCTACACGCGACAGATGCATCACCGTCGCTGGTGCCGGTCAAGCGCAGCTCCGACGGACAGTTTTTATTTAAATCAACTAAACATCCGGTCACATTACAGTTTCCACCGGACCCACCTTGTGGTACCACCATCATAGGAAGATTGTACCTGTAATGTATACTAAAAAGATTAATATGCGACTATTTGATTAGCATATACGGAGCATATAATTAGAATAATTTTATATTATAAATTTGTACATTTGAGTATCATTCGTTCTTATATTTATTTTACCATAAGATTTGTTTTAAAATAATGCAGTCTTAATATCAATGACTATTGACAATTGCATTAATATTAATTACCCATCTACAAGGCTGACGTCATAGAAATCCATTCCGTTAGCTCCATTAAGTGTGAATTCAGCCAAGGTTGTCGGAGGTGTAGCACCACCGCCATTACATTCCACTGTTCCGGAGCCACAATCACCTGTGACGCAACTAAATCTTCCGGTGGAATCAGTGGAGCAAAGTGTGCGACCCCACATACGACCAGACCAACCAGGAGGCATAAATACGGAATTTGATTGACCAGATTCTAGACCAAACCCGGTGGTGGGTAACGGTGGTGTGCCGGCGCCGGAAAGTAGACCGGCCCAAACGGGATACTCGCATTGATTGGTGAGTGTGAATGTTGACGATTGTGTAGTATTGAATAAAGATATTAGATATAGAGTGAAACAATATATATAGAATTGAAGTTGTGACATTTTGAGTTGTAAGAGTTATGATCAAATGGTGACGGTTGTTTTTTCCAGTGACGGTGATCGGAGAAGGTGTGGAGATAGAGGATTTTGTGTGATATTTGTTTATAACCGTTGTGGTTTACATGGATGGAGTTATTTATATTGGAGGATTGTTATGAGTTTGACCACAATATTATTAAAAATGTACGAAATGACCATTTTTAATTTTTAATAAGAAAAATACATTAGATCGAGACGTTTTTAAGTTATTATTTGAGTTGAGAGTCTATACTTAATTATTCGGACATATATCGTACGTTAGAAATTTATTAGTCGGTGATGAGTATGTAATTTATAATATTTTTGTTGCGTGTTATTTATATACGGTACGATATGACATCCACGTTACTAAAATACATAATGTTAGTAATAAATAATAAGTTTCTTATATATAATAGTAGTTAAATACACGCTGTAAATGTAATTATATCTGTAAGCACGCGTTAAGAAATCATTCATGATTGATCACATTGAGTGCATGCATGTCGATCAAAGATAATTCAGTAATGACTTGTACTATATTTTTGCACTACACTGATTTTACAAAATAAGAAATGATTTGAAAAGTAAAATATAAACACTATATATTAAAATTAAAATATTAGTAATTGTATAACTATTGGGCTATGATTAAGGCTATCCCAAGTCCTAAGGGTCGGGCTAATGTGGGCCAAAAACATCATTTTCTTTTCTCCTGGTGTTTAATTTTGATTAATTTAGTTAATTTTTAATAGAGAGGTTCGTTTTAAATTTTTGAAAAGGTATATCCCTTTTGGCCATTTCAAAACGACGGTGTTGTGGTCGTTTTCATCATCTCTTAATTCTCTTACTTTGCTTTTTTTTTTAAAAAAAAAATTTAATTAAACCATGTTGGACAAAGTGTGACATTTAAAGCTCAAGCCAATAAACTAGCTTTGTAAATAATATCGCAAAAAAGAACCGTTTAAATGACCTAAACAGGAACTAAACAACGCATGGTTTCTTTTAATTACGATTAACGAATTAACGATGTAGACCATTGTAGCTGGCGACTTAATAAATTATCTTTTTAACATTTATTTTTAGCTGCAATCTTTATTTTTTCCTTTTTCATCATTGTTTGGTTTCGAAAACTTTACCTTCACTACAATTTTTGAAGTTGACATATCTTTTTAGTTGAACAGATCAAGTCCAGGCTGGGTGCTCACCTTTTACTACTCCGTATAATACTGTGTCATATCAACGCCACAATCCACATCACGATCATACCGACTATCACATTGTAACTCATTTTTACTCTTACTAATCTCACAGAAAAAAGCTACAGTACATTTTAAACATCATTTAATTACCATTTAAAATCATTATCTGTACACACACAAATATAAAAAAATCCAAACCACCCAAAGTGGTTTCCACTTTCCACCACTTTGCCGGTACCATTTTAACGACAACTTCGAAAGCATAGTCACCACTTCAGTGTGGGTTGCGACCACTTTGGTGACAACTCAGCCCCTCCCTTCTCTCTAGCTAATATATACGTACCTTTTTGGTTGTGCTTCAACAACAAAAGCAAATTTTATTTATATCGGTCCTCGACACACAAACTTACGTGTCGTTGAGGTAAAAAGATGAACAAATTGTCTATAAATAAAAAAAATTAAAATGAGTGAAAGTGTAGTAATATAATAAACTATTTAATCAGTGAAAACTGAAAAGCAGTCGATATATATATATATATATATATATATATATATATATATATATATATATATATATATAACAATTCTTACTTCATACAACTTACATGATTAACCCATGATTAAACTTTTTGGAAAGATGGGGGAAGAAATACAGCTTACACTATTAAACTACAAGCATACACTGCTCGATTCCAAGCCAAAACATTGGTCGAAAATACCAAAAGAACCACTATACAAACATAAAAAGATGACACTAACACAACCTACGTTTTTACGTACAACTATTTGTCCTGGTGCAAATGAATGAGTCTCTGTAGTTGTATTTTATGGCAATAAAGAAACAGGATAGAAGGTAGAAAACTCGTAATCTTTTGACTTTATCGACCGTACTTTTGGAAATGTCCATGGCGTTGTTTTTTGTTAATGTTTATGTGATTATCCGTGAACCCATGCTTGCGGTTCTTAACAGCCTACGGAACTCTGACAAGCTAATCTTGCCATCTTTGTCAATGTCGGCCTCTTCCAGAAGTGGATCTATCGAACCCTTTAAGCCCGTATGCTGCAACCAAAAAAAGAAAGGTGTTTCTTAGCCATTTGTAAATATCCAATTTGACTTAAGGTCAAAGTAACTGACTTCAAACATCGAAATTGAGACAAACTGCTGGAAACCCAAGAACTTTTTTATAGTTATTCCTCTATTTCCTCGGAAAGAGAGATGGTGGTGCTGACCCTCGAGCCAAATATCTAATTTCAAAATGGAATCAAAAGGTAGTCTGTATTGACCTCAAAAGTCATAGTTTGAGTTGGCCTTTTGAAAGTTGCACCGCTGATATAAACAATAAATAACTCAAATTCAAAGGGTTACCATTCTGAGTTCTTCAGGAGTAATATATCCATCCCTATCGACATCAAATTTCTCAAACGCAGCCTGTGATAACTGCTGCCATTTTCCAGAATTGTGTTCCTCTAACTGATGAACATGAAGAGTGGCTGCAACAAACTCAGTAAAATCTACAAGCCCATCCGTGTTACTATCTATCTGCATCACAAAAATTAAACCCATGAAAATCACAGAAAAAGGATCAAGAATAGTTTGACATTCGAAGTAAAATGAACTCAAATCCAACAAAGTCATACAAAAACGACGGTCTTACTGCTTCTAGAATCTCTGAAACACGTGATTCTTTCATCTTCCAAGGAAGGTCTTTAGCAAGGGCCTGCCAAAAATCAAGCTATTTTTCAGTACAAGTACTGCTATTCTAAAGTTTAATTTGACGTTTGAGATCAAACTTACCTCTTTCATTTCCTCTAGACTAATAGCACCATTTTTATCTACATCAATTGCATGAAATTGATCTTTTAGATCTGCTAGCTCCTCTTCATCAAGGGTACTAGCCAATGCCTATTCAAGAACATCGAATCTTAGAAGACTTTATTTAGGACCGTTTTGATAATACAAGATAAATACTTACCCGTAGAGCAAACTGTTTTAGGCGACTGAATTTCACAAATTCACGCATGTTGGATAGAACGGAGATGTCAAGAGGAATTTCAGAAGCATCTCCACCTTCTCGAACCCATGGATGTGCTATAAAAGTAGAGCATATACTCAGAATATAGAAACTTGTCATTAACTAAGGAGCTATTTGATAAAACAATACGATTTAGTGTTAAATGAAATAATGTAATATTGAAAAAAAGGCCTGAATGAGTTTCTGTAAAAACTTCGTAGTAAATGACAAAAGATTACCAATTTAACCTTCTATATGGTTGTGTCGAAGGAAATAAAACTATTAAATACATGTTTATAAATTCTAGAGATACGTAAATGAGGAAAATAAACATACATAGGGCTTGAGCCGCGGTAAATCTTGTACGAGGATCTTTCACGAGCAATTTCTTTACAAAATCTTTGGCACTCGCGCTTATGTTTGGCCATGGTTTGCGTCGGAAATCAGGTTTGTTTCTTAATACCTATCATATTATCACAACTTTGGTAACTTATCATCTAGTAAATGACCAATTATATGTATGTTCTATTAAATTACCTCTTTAAAGATCCCATTTTCAGTTTTATCCCAAAAGGGGCGACGCCCACATAGTAGAATATATGTGATAACACCTATGCTCCAAACATCTGATTCGGGCCCTGATTTACGCTTTAATACTTCGGGAGCAACATAGTACGCACTACCAACAATATCTGTAAACTTCTTTCCTACAATGATGACATAAACACAAAGTTTTCACTTATCAACATGATAATCGCATCAGCATTATGGCAAATTTCATTGGATTTATTACTCCTGTAAGTACAGTAAATAGCAAATTTGTTTTCATTCATTACTACTGCAAAAATTAATTTACGTATACTTTATAAGACTAGCAGGGTACCCGTGCATTGAAGCACATGATTATTACTTATTATTTTCATTATAGATGCGACATTAATTGAATATGTAGATGTTTATCAATCCAGCTTACAGGTCTCAGATTCCTCTATTCGTGGCATATGAACATTCCCTAAACCTAAAAATTAGATGCTTAATATATGGTTGGATATTTAAAACGTCGTTTTAATAGAGTACTTTTTTATTTGGTTTTAATTTTAACTTTTATACTTTATGGGTAAAAGGTAATTTGTATTGAATGTATGGTTATGAAGGGGTAAACAGGTATCTTCAAATACTTATTTTAAGGAATTAAGTAGTTGTATCAAATGCTTCATAATCATAATCATAATATAAACGCAAAATCCAAATATTGTATTCCACAAGGCCCCACAACCCTTTTTATTACACCTGATTTATTTGATTTTGATTATCCAGGTGATCACTTACAAAACACGCATCCAAATGTGATGGAAGAAAGATAAAAACACTTGAACTAAATACAGGAGTAGATATTGCACAAACCTGGCTTTATAAAGTCCGATAGACCAAAATCTACAGCCTTTAAGTGTGAATCGTCTTTTCGCGACTTGAAAAGAAAATTCTATAATTAAGAAATGAAAGAAGGTTACCATGGTCCTAGGAACAACACGCCGATAAAAGACATCAGAACAACACGCCGATGAAAGACATCAGTAAATTATGTGTTTTCATACCTCTGGTTTCATGTCACGGTGTACCAAACCTTGTAAATGGCACTCTGCAGCAACTTTAAGCATTTGCCTTACAACGACTGCTGCATCTTTCTCAGAGTAATGACTATCTTTCCTGGACAAAAGAAACCAATGCTAAGTAGTTGAACCAAGATTGACAATAAGGTATGTTTAATTTTGTCAAAAAAGAACTATTATTCAAGTTGAACATTATTATCTAAATTTTTAAAGTGCTTAGATTTTATACCAAATTCTCAATACGTTATTACATTGTACAAGAAGTACTACCAAACTTAATATTGAACTTAGAAGCTAATAGGTTTAACCACAAAAGTCAATGTTTCCGAACAAGATGGGAGTTCTTACTTTCCTAAAATCCGGTCCAACAACTCACCACCCTCGCATAACCTGAAAAGGGTAATCAATAACCATAAAGCCAATTTCTTGATGATAAAATCAAAGCACTGGAAAAAAGACAATGGCTTTATACGACATACTCCATAACTATGTACACGTAGGAGTTATCTTCATATGCGTTATGGAATTGAACCACATTTTCGTGACCACTTAAAGCCTGCAATATCTTGACTTCTCTTTTCACATCTTCCACAGCAACCGGAAGAATCATCTGTTGGAAAAGGCAATAGAAACGTCTCAAATACTCGCCAACTATATAACTTTTGTCTGTGAAATGACATATCATTATATTAAAGTTATAACAAACAAAAAAAACAAAACACATGTGACTCTTATACAACCTGTAGCCGAAACACAGATTATCTGTTTGTAGTTTCTGACAAAAACTAGATATTTTGGTTAAATACCAAAGAGAAGCATGATTCAATCAATTAGATAACTTCCCATTTTATAGAGTGATAAACTTTAATTTGATTAATCAAAGTGAAAATATAATGGATCATGAAGACACGAACTTAAAAGGAAAAATAATAATAATAGCAGATGCTACTGAACTACAAAGAACCCAAGTCTTAGCTCTAAAGCAACAAACTTAATTAGCATCTCTAAAAAGACATCAGTCAAAACATCAGTAGCTTACATATTTGATTATGTAATCAAAATTCAAGACCAAAATTAGGTCAACTACCCCCTAAAACAAAAGTTACCTTATTTTTGTCAATTTTCTTCACAGCAACACGATTTCCATTAGCTTTATCAATAGCAACATATGTATACCCAAATTGACCATGACCCAACAATTTCCCAATTGCATAATTCCTATCAAAATCTTTTAAATACCCAAAATCTGTTCTTTTCCCACAGGCAATCACTCCATTTCTTGAACAACACTTTCCTTTCCTTTCCTGGATCTCTTTGGGTTTCACAGTTTCACCATGCTTTCCGGTGGCAGTTGCCGGCCGGCGATGTTCGGAGGTGGAGGGTGTATTGCTGTTGGCACCACTGATTTTTGTGGTTGACAAACAAGCACCCATATCTTGAAACTTTGACAAAACTTGATCAAAATTGAAACTTTTTTAAAGGGTTTCTGTGGGAATTTAATTTTAAGTTCATTTATGAGGTGGGTTTATTAAATGCATATGAGGTTGTGTGAGAAAAAAGATGTATATAAATTCAAGAAAATGTGAAGTAAACGGTAGGAGGGTAGATGATGATGGTAGACGGTTGTGGTGGTCAAAAGACGACCTTTTTTAACCCAGAAAGAAGAAGAGAGAGATTGATGAGGACCCCATTATTGATCTAGTCCATATTTTGTAATTAAAAAAAAAAAATCACTATTTTTAATTCCAAGTTTACAGCTATTCATCTTGTTTTCCTGGTCTTTCTACTTGATTTCTATTCTAATACTTTTGCAATGTGAATATGGAAATTACCCAAAAATTTGTATTATTACTAGCCACTCCACAAATAAATTAGTCTCTTTAGTTGACATTTATACACGTGATTATTCTTAATTTTATTTATTTATATATTTTTTGTTATATATATATATATATATATATATATTTAATAATAATAATAATAATATATAGTGGCATTCATACTTGAGGGCCACTATAATCCATACCCATAAATACTTCTATACATATGATTGAATAACTTTAGGCGTGTATTATGAGCGTAATTTACAATTTCACACGTAAGTCACATGCTAATTGAGCATTAGTGCACCTAATGACAATACACATTTATCATATGTTTGTCTTTTCAATAATCACTTTAACATATTTCTGCAAATGCAAGTATGTTTTACCCTTAAAAACAAAAATTAGTAACATTTCATATAATTTCTTCATTAGAATCTGCCCTATTTTATCTAGTTGTTGGTGTCGTATCCAACTACAATGATTGCGTTTATATAGCTACATTATATATAAAAATCGCTGTTGAACTACTTATGATATAAAACTACGTATAATAATTATAATTAATTAATAATTATCGCATAAATCCAAATACTCCGCAACATAGAAAAGGCTCCACGTTTGTGGCCGGGTTTCGGTTTTAATAGTATACAACTTGCGTCATTATGTTTATTGACAACTACCACGTTGTGATATTATATAATTATACATTTTATATATATATATATATATATATATGGGAAGGATCAATAGAGAAGTTCAAAATTTAAGGGAAGGAGATAAGCAAACCTCAACCACACATTTCTTTGTATCTTCTCCAACTCATATACAATATTCATTTTATCAATTTTTATTTAAAATTCAAAATTAAAACATGTAAATTAATCAAAACATTATAAATTTCAAATTTATCAAAGGCATTCATACATATCTTCAATTCGTCATAATTCATATTCATCAAATATTAAGAATTTTGGGTATAACTTTTGGATTTTTGTGAAAATTTTGATTCACCAATGATTACAATAAACTTAAACGAATTTCAACATACAAAACTTATAAACAAGTAATTAATTTAATTATAGTCGTCATTAACCATTGAATTTCACAAAAAAAAAAATTAGAACATTAGCATTCATTTGGAATGAATGTTGATCAAAATTACAATTAATATTCATAAACAATAATTTATGATGAATATTAACTTATATATGTTTTTATACATTGTTGAACGAGATAAATTAACATTAATCAATGTATAATAATGTATATGAGTTAACATTCATCGTAAACGAATGTTTAAAAATATTAAGTTGTAATTTTGATTAACATTCTTTCCAAATTAATATTAATATTCTGAAAAAAATTTGAGTTATTTAAAATATTACCACTGCGTTGACTTTTGAGTTGATCAAAATGTATGGTTAGGAATAGCTTCCCTCATTCCCCCATTTTTTTACTTCCCTCTTGATCTCCACCCTATATATAATATAGACTGGATCCAGAGGGAAACACTATTTTCTAGAGAAGAGGGAAGCTACACATTCATCAACGATGAATGTTAGCTAATTCCCTTAATATTCATCACATGATATTATAAGTTATAAAAAATAGTTTATTGATGAATATTAGTAGTTATAATATCGGTTTTGATTAATATTTATTGGTAAAAATATGATTTTATACGTTTTCATTATCATTCATCGTTGATAAATGTTAACGAATAATTTTTTAAAGAAAATGATAATATTCACTCGATTAACATTCATTGATGTTGAATATTAGAAAACTCTTTTTATATTCATTATATGATAATATAAGTTCTAAAAAGTAGTTTATATATGAATATTAGTAGTTATAATACCGGTTTTTATTAATACTTCTTGGTAAAAATATGTTTTCTTATGTTTAATTATCATTCATCGCGAATGAATGGTTAGCTTCCTTCCTTCTCTCAAAAAATTATTTTCCTCTTGATCCCTACCCTATATATATGTACTATCCCTTAAACCCGTGTATACACACGGTTTTTGCAAGGTAGGATAGTTATTCTTATAAAACTCAGTTATCTTTTTTAAGATGTACGATGTATATATTTTTGATTTATTATGATCACGAAAAGAAAAAGTAAAAATATCTAAACTAAACGATTTTGTCACTTGTATAAGAATTCTAACTCCTAAATGATATATGGGTGGTTTGTTTAAACTTCAAAGATGAAGTCTCCTATTATTTATTTACAAATAGATCGAAAATATAATTTGAAGGAAAATAAGATTTTCAATTGCTTAATTAAAAGCTATAAGACTTATTTTTAATTAGTTAAGACTTTGTCGATAGTATATACCTTTATAGATATGAATACGATGATTCTTGATATTTATGAAGATAACAATTTAGTGATTCATCTGGTTTTTTGATTTTGCTAACAAAAAGTAAGAGATTAAAAGTTTGGTTTGGCTAAAATGTTAGTAATGTAATGTCGTACATGAAGTATGTCATAAAATAGAGCTAAAATATCTTAAATGTAAGTTAGTGATCGAAGAGATCAATGTATTTGGTGTTGCAAATAAATTGTAAAAAATATAGATAAAAAAATAAGATTTTTTAATTGGTTAATAAAACTCATATGTAAACGGTTGTAAACAAACCTACATGATTGCAAGTTTAATTCGCAAAAAATATGATTGACTTTTATAGTAACTACTCCCTTCGTCTCACAAAAATTGTCCCACAAATTTTTTTTTTGTAATTAAGATAGTCTGGGTAAATGACAATTTTACCTTTATATAGGCAAGTTTGACAGAATTTATTTAAATAATAAATGATTGAAAGTAATAAATAGGGGTAAAATTAGGAGTTTAATGATTTTTAATAATTATTTTTTACAAGTGAAGAATTATTGTTTTGGGACAAATATAAATATTAATGTGGACATTTATTTTAACACGAATGAAGTATTAAATACAATAATTCATATTTCATTTTTACGATAGTTCAATAATTTTATAAAAATAAAATAAAAAAATATTTCAAGTTATTTTTTATCTTAAATGCAAGTTAACTATAGCTTGTTAAGATCACAGTACATGATATAGTATTGTAAATTTATGTCAAAGTCATTTAGATCATGTGATTACCTTTTGAAAAAATAATTTTAAATTTGTGAAGTCTGTTTGTGTAATCTAAAATTGTAATCGAACTACAAATTAGTTAGGAAATTCACCGAAAATAAAATAGAATAAATAACTATGAAAGAAAAGGAAAACTTTTAAAAAAAGAGTAACTTTGAGATATAAACGGAGATGAAAACTCAAATTCTTAGCCCCTTAAAATTTTATTAAATTATTAACACTTAATCATGATGTTATCATGTACTAAATTTTAGTCAATTTGATAAAATCAAACAATTTAAGTTGACAAAGTGAAATTTTGATAGCATCGTCAAGGGATGATAAGATAAAATATGCATTGGGATGAAAAGAGATACAAGCTATAGGAACGATAAATATTGTCGTGTATTTCAGTTAGGGTTTGCTTAGTGTAAGAATCCTTAGCACACAAATAGATAACAAAAAGAAACTTTTTGCAAACGACCTGTAGTATTGTTTATTTATATTCTAGCATCAAATTTAAAATATTTTAGGGATTTTATTTTTAAATTAAGTGAAATTGAGGGACTAAATTGATTTATTAAAAATTAGATAATTGGTGATATCACAAAGGTGTTTCTTATATTATATCATTAATATATATATATATACACACACACTAGGTGGAAGACTCGTGCAATGCACGGTAATTTTTTAGAATTATTTTAGATATTACGTGATTAAATGATAATTGTAGTACATATTTTATAAAATAATATTAATTAAATAATTAATAAGACTTTGTTTTCGTATGTGACTCCTCTTTCCATATTATTATAATATATGTAGCATTTATATTTATTAATTATTAATTATTATAAAATGATAAAATAATAATATAATATTAGTTAAATAATTTGTTAACTGAAGTTAAGAGATTGACACGTGGCATTCATGCTTACGTGGCAAATTCTGGAGCTTTCTTTTATACTCATTTATATATATACTAGTTTTAATCCCGTGCGATGCACGACAATTTAAAGCATACATTTTTTATTGTTATTAATTTAATTAATCAAATCAATTAATTATTAAGCGATTTGCTAAATATAATCGTGTTTAATACATACTATTATTACATTGTGAGATGTTCATCGTAATATGATAAATATTATATACAAAGTCCATGTCATTACACTAATATAAGATCGTAACTAAATATATGTCAAATTGTTTAATGGTATTTTATTTTCTAATTAATTATTATTAATAATAAAATTATAATATTAATTAATAATTTGTAGGAGTTTGTTTTCATATAGGACTCCTTCTTTTCATAATAAAATTATAATATTAATTAAATAATTTGTAGGAGTTTGTTTTTGTATAGGACTCCTTCTTTTCATATTAGTATTTATATTTATTAATTATTAATTATTAAAATAATAATATAATATTAATTAAATAATTTGTTAATTTAAATTGATACGTCGGCATTTGTGCCTATGTGACAAATTCTGAAGCTTTCTTTTATACTTCTTTAGTATATATATATATATATATATATATATATATATATATATATATATATGTATATGTGTGTGTGTGTATACTAGATGAAAACCCGTGCGATGTACGGTAATTTAAATTACTTATACAAAAGTTTTTATAAGAAGTTTAATTTTGATAATAAATCAATTCAATCTATCAATGATCTTTGAATCGATCATACTTGTCCAAATTCATAAATAAGCAAGTCGTAAATACCATGAAACAATTAAAATCAAGCACTTATTTTATTAATATTAGGATTTGATAGATGATACATATAATAATAATATTATTATATTATTATTATTATTTATATTATTATTATTATTATTAATTGATTAGTGTTTTAGTAGGAAAGCTTTTATACGTTTATTATCTCACCATCTTTTAAATAATATAATTTGTTTGGAAAAGTTATAATATGTATATTATAATATTATTAATAAGTAATTATATATCTACAAACATATTTAATTTATTTATTATATATATAATCTTATATTATATTATGAGAGATTGCCACGTGGTAAATTCTGGAGTTTTCAGCGTTAAAAGACTTTAACGACTATACATTTAAAGGTCCATACATACAACAAGTTTCTTTAAAAATGACTACCCTTGTAACATTTTATTTTAAAACCATTTGTATAATTTATGAATGGAAATAAACAACATGGACGCCTTATTTGACATATGCATGATCAACGTAAACACATTATTACCTTTTAAAATGCTATGGGCATTTTTCTAATCTTAATCTTATCTTCAAAGTTTTAGTTTCTGGACAATCTGTCTATAAAAATCAGAGTTACTATATTATGTAAACTTATAATTTCACGTGACCACTGAATAATTCAGATCATCCTGATTTTTTTTGTTCGTGTTGTTGGGTTGAAGATCTACAAGTTGTTTCTACTATTAGCACAAGTTTCTACTGATAGCATGGTTGGTGTTGTTAAAGATTAATGTTTTAGTTTTCAGCAAATCCCTAATAATTTATTTAATCAAGAAAAGATAATTAGTTATTAATAAAAAATTTTACAAGACTTGATGTAAGTTGAGAAGAAATCAAATTGCTGATTAAATATTAAATTGTCTATAAGGAAAAAACTAATTAAAAAATAACTTACGTACGTAAGTAAAAAATTACTTTTCGTATTCGTATGGTGATGCAATACTAATTAGGAATTTAAGAGTAATCCTACTCTTATACAAACGTCGTTTGGATTGAATTCATCCTGACTTATATGAACTTAACTATCACCTTCACCTATATATTAATTTATATGGGAAAAGGAATTATTATATAATGTTTCATCATCATACAAATAATTAAAATTAATTTCCAATTAATTAAAAATCATACCAACCTAAAAGCCACTAGATTGATTGTGTGATTCGAAGGCCAAACATAAATCCCTAGCAAGCTTCAATTTTGATAAGGTAAATATTCATAGACTTTTTCTACTAACAGGTTAAGGTTAATTTGGATGAAAAATAGTTCATGTAAGGCCATTTGTTGTATGAAAGTAAACGAATCAATTCAATTTTTATGATCGAAATATATAATGTAGACATAAACTCAAAGCCTACTTCTTGCTGTAAGTTTTTGTTGGATATAGTGTCCAAGTGCATAACTAATTGGTAAGTATATCATTAAAAGTAGAGTCCTTTTTGGGTCACTCTCATTCGAACAGCTAAAGAGAAATAAATGAGAGATAATATTAATTGGAATTAATATCATAGTTAATTATTTAGTTTATTAATTATCAAAGTTGATGAATTAATTAGAAACTAAAAGAAATTCTGGAAACCACATTCAACCGCCGGCTGGAATGTTCAACCGGCGGCTGGAGTGAGGCGGTTGGAGCTCGAAAACAAGATATCCCACATCGGCCAAAGTACAAACCTATGACACCCGGCGAATTAGGCCGTCATTAGTGATTAATCATAGATCATTATTACTTGTATTTAGTATGAAATAGGACTAAGTGCAGTAACAGTTCGTATGTATGTAAATATATATACACGTACGTAATTAAATTTTTAATTACGCAAATTCGATCGGATGGAATCCGACACAATAATACGGACGTTGGTGAAAAATATTTTATTAAATAACGTAATTATAATAAATTATTGTTATTTAACTTATATCGTGGTAATGATATCGAAAACGTTTTACGTTTCGTATAAAACGCACCGTACGCGACAAAAACGCGCGAATCGCGCCCGACAACCGAACGAAGCCCAAAATATATTTCGATAACTTAAAAAGAAGTATTTTAAATAAAACTTCAATCAAAATATACGCGAATAAATCACTAACGAAAAACTTGAATAGTAAACGTGTAACGTTTAAATGAACGGCGAAACGAACGGGTAACGGGCACCGCGCGTAACGTAAACTTGGGGAACAAAAATTTTACACTCCCCACCCCTAGTGGGCCCCCCTGGCCGCCCCCCCCCCTACACCCAACATCACCACCATGCCAAGACACCCCTCCCATGCCTCCCATACTCATTCACTTCAACACACAAACACCTACACACTCAACCACACTCATTCTTTTTCTCTCAACTTCCACACTCTTTCTCTCTTTCTCTTCTGCATTTTTCCAGCCCCAAGAAGCCCCAAATCACCACCACAAACCACCACAAGCATCACCATAAACCACCATAGCATCATCTCTTTCGGTTTGAAAGAAAAAGCAAGAAAACGAGCTTTCGACCTTCATTCTTCGTGCTTTCATCAACTTCTTTGTAAGAAACTCTATTCCCCTTTGATTTTACTTGGAACACACTTATATCCATGTTATAATGTCCATATAACAAGATTATGTCCAAAAACAAAGTCGAAAATCATTTTTGAAAACATGAAAACCTTAACAGTTTCTGGGCAGGAACTTGGCCCGACTTCAAGGGAAAGTTTCGTGCTCAACACTCAACCAAAATGGACGAATCAAAATTCAAAAGTTAAGTTTAAAGAGTTAGCTTTCATCTCCAAGTGGTTTCATAATTTTTCGACACCGTTTGATACCCGAAAATGATTTTACAAAAATGTGTCGCCAAACTGTCTCGGGTGACAGATTTTTGACTCAACTTCTCAAGTCCATAACTCGAGCTACACGACTCCAAATGACTTGAAACCACCGCCAAAATCTCACAAATTTTGTTAGGTACAAATGTCGTTTAGATAACTTTCTTTGAAAATTTGTAGATTTTTCTCAGTAATTCGATCTTTGAACATGTGTCCAGATTGGTCGACTTTGGACCTCAGAGGACAAATGGAATTATTAAAAATACTTAGACTTATCCAAAAATTCTAGAAAAATTACTGAAAGTAGTTAAGACATATATGAACAACTGGTAATTTTCTCGAATTTTTATCTCGACACTTGACTAGTCAAAACGAACCACAAAAACGACTCAAAATTTGGAAACATTAACCACAGGGACTGTTTTTGCAAAAGCTTTAAAACGACACTTTCGGGTTGACCACAAAATGTAACGATAATTTTTCTAAGATCTAAGAACATATTGAAGACTTCCCTAAAAGTTTCGGGTCAAACCGAGCACGTTTGACCAAAATCCCGAACCCGAAATCACAACAGGTCCTCTGTGTCGCAGATGGCCCAAAACAATTGCGACACAAGCCCTGTGTCGCACTACTGATTTTCAAAATACTCCTGCGATACCAATCCATGTGTCGCAACATTTATAAACCAGCAGTACTAACTTGTGTCGCAACCAGCGACACAAGCCTAGTGTCGCTAGCCAAGCAGTGTTAACTCGTGTCGCAATATTTTATATCGAACAGTACTAACCTGCGACACAAACATCCGTGTCGCACATCTATTTAAAATCTCGACCTGCGACACCAACTCTTGAGTCGCACAACTATCTGAATTTCATACTTTGCGACACTACCTTTGTGTCGCAACACCTCATAGCGACACAACATATGTGTCGCATAAAACAGTCTGATTGAAAACATATTTTACTAAGCAACGTTTTCGCGAGACAATAACTATATCGTATACGACACTACTTGTACACACAACACATATACTATTACAAGTATACAACGAAACAAAACATAATAATAATATCTGTGAGAATTATTATTACAAAACATCACCAGCGGGCCGTACACGTTTTCTAAACACAAATGATAAACAAACTATTGGACATAACTAGTTGAGTGGACGACTAGCACAAGTGGACATTAACCCCCACTTGCACACATAAGTGGACATTAACCCACCACTTACATACAATCTTATGCGTTTAGGGCGCTAGAAGATTGCACTTTGGGACACGAACACCCACTACTTGATATACTTGCTTGCAAGACTTAGGTGAGTCTCATAGCCCCACTTTTACTGTTTTATACTATGGGGTGAGATTACATACACTGTTTATATAATCACAAGTAACTGAAACAACTCTTATACGGATTGCATGAGACCTTTAATCCACTGAAAGTCCTCACCTTATCATAATTCGTTAATCGTATGAGCGCGATTATTATTGGATAGATCTATCGGGGATTGACATCCCCGTCCGGGCTAGTCGCTCTAGCCGACCCACGGACGCATTAATATTTGACTGTTACAGGTGTATTGGATTATGCATCTGCCCGAGGCACAAACTAGGTTAAGCGTCGAACTGTGAGACTCATGGCAATAGTATACTCTTATTTTGCATTCGTGCAACACTGATTAAATCTTGTGATTATTACCAACTTTTGATAACTGTTTCAAACCTATGAACTCACCAACATTATGTTGACCGTTTAGTATGTAATCTCAGGTACGCAGACACAGTAGGATGGCCTACAGGAAAACCCTAGCTCGAGTCGCATGCTTTACAAACAAACGGAGAGATTTTCCTGCATTACTATTTTTGGTATTGGTAGTTATGTACTAAGATCTCTAGGCTTTTATGCGAACTCGCTGATAGAACAAACGTGTATTTTTGGTGAACAATGTATTTTTATGGAATGAAATTCTAAACGTCTCATTTAGAGGTCGTTTGTTATAACTTGTGTAATGATCCATGATTAGTCGCGCCCCGACCCGACTTCCGCTGCACATCAAATTTGGGGGTGCGACAAAACCCCTAGCCTCCCTATTCCCTTATAAATAGGGGGCATGCCATGGTTTCAAAGTACATCATTCTCTCTTTCTCATTCTGATTCCTTGTAAGAGTTTCACGATTTAATCGGGACCTTAGGAGTTTGAATTTTCTCTTTGGTTCGTGGGTGTGAACCATTAGAGATGCTCTAGTTTGAGTACTCGCCTCCAAGTCAAGAAGGTCTACTTAGTTGGTCTGCGTGTGAGAAATCCGATTTTCTCAAAGGTTAGTATTTTCTTATTTATTTTGTTTTGTTGCGTATTATTATTAAGTTAAGATCCTTTAGGGTTTAGTTTTCTTCATGCCCTAGATTAATTGTTATTTCCGCATTGTATGTTAATCTAGTAAGGGAATAGAAAAACCATCAGTTTTATGCTTTAATTAATTATTATCTTCATGTAAAAAATTTCCACGTAAACAACTTATGTTATGAAAAATATGTCTTCTTATTGTTCTATGTGAATATGGATTGAATACATTATCCAACTTTGTTATTGAAGAAATTGATGAAGCTATGTCACTTTCTTTAATCTTTATTTTGCATTTGAAATGATATTATATAAAGTATCATATTATATCTATTAGAAGATACAAAACTATAAATTAATATCGAGCCAATTATGATATTCAATTAATTGAAAATTTTTAATAGCTTACCGTGCATCGCACGGGCTTGAATCTAGTGTATATATATATATATATATATATATATTATAACTTACTTGATTTAGAATAACTAATCATAAATTTAAAAAGGTGTGTACCGTTGCCAGTGATAAATTTTCTCATTAAACTTTCCATTTTTCGGATCATTAATAAACTTCAGAGTTTCATAATGCGGTTTTTCCTAATAACAATTTCCATCTTTAACTTTCGCTTTCTCTAATCTCGTTGTTGGCTTTTCGACATCTGCTGGAATTATTGATATGATCAATGTATCCCCTGCTAACTGTGTTAGCTGCAAATGCATAACCAATCACACAAGTAAACATTAGAACAATATATCAGGTCAACTTAAGTCTTTATTATTCTCACAACCTAAAACCGGACTATTTTCTTTACAAATGTCGGTTTCCTCTATAGCCTGATCCATCAAAGTGAGCCAGGCCTGATCCATCAAAGTGAGCCAGGCCTGACAAATTATTATAATAAGCTTAAAACTCAATGAAGGGAGAAAGGAAGGAGTTAAAAAGATGTAATACTGTTTACTTAAATTACCTTCATTTGTACAATAGAAAAAAATGCGATATTTTATAAATGCAATGATGATTATCATTCATTCGTTTGATAACAAAGAGAATATCTAAGTAACGAAAATATCAAAATGTCATTCGTTAGCCTAGCTTATATAAATGTAAGAAAACAACACACCCTTTAATACAATCATCAATTCAAGTTACTACTACCATCTACGTCAAATCATTTAAAAAAATAAAAATTTCACTACATAAGACATGTATACAAATATATATATATATATATATATATATATATATATATATATATATATATATATATATATATATATATTATATATTAGGGTGTACAACGATCAATTGATCATAAAGACATCACAATAGCCAACAAAGAAGCATGAAGCATTCGATGAAACAAAGAATTGTAATTTCAAAAAGGTAAATGTAAAAAGTACCTCTTGCGCGCTCTTATATGCCGCTCTTATATGCCATTGTAACTTTCTTTATCCCCATAATTCTGTAAAATCGAACATGATAGTAGCAAAAGCCAAAGTTAGTTAGTAGTTACTATTAAACCAAACCATAAAACATGAAATTAATATGTTTACGATTGATAGAAAATTCAAATAACAATAATAACAACTATAATTCTAACAATATACTATAACTTTTGTAACAGTAAATACGGAACAACATGATAGTTAATTGGCGTAAATAACACATATAATTTTTCCCCACCAAGTTGGTGACTGCCGGTTATTTAATTTATATATAGGATTGACTCAAATGTGTAGTTAACTTCTGATCAAATTCAAACTTCAATTGACTAATTGTTGTAAGATGGAGACCTAAGTTTTATGGTTACAAATATCTTTCTTGAATTTTTTCATCTTTTAAATTCTTTAAATATGTATCTTCTTAAATTTAGCAAGTATATTTGCCGATTACAGTTTGATAAGGATTCTTCATTTGAGATTAAATATATATTTAATTTGTTATTTAAATATTATTTATTTATATTTATATATATTTATATTATTAGTATTAATTGATTTATTTTGTAGAATAATCATTAATTAAAATTTTGCCACGTGTCAAATTGTGGAGAAATTTTTTACAATTTATTTGTCTACGTGGTAAATTCTGGAGCAACTATTTATACTCCTTTAGTATATATATATATATATATATATATATATATATATATATATATATTTGATTTGATATTATAATCGAAATACATTTAAATATGTTATAACTGTGACACATGCTTTTGTTTTCTTAAGAAGTTAAAAATAAAATATATGCATGTGAATAGTGAGTGGGATTCAATTCATAAATCATAATTATTGGGTTCAGAATATGCAAATATATTTTAGATCTATTTATTTATTATGCACAATTTTACAATTTTAGTTACAAAGTACTCTCTTTCGTGTCTACATAAATCGCTTTATAAATGTTGATCAATAACAAATTAGAATATTAATTTTTGATAAGTTGTCTGGTTTGATTGTCCTCCAACAAAAAGAAAAAAGGAAAATTATTTTACGATAGAGTAATGAAATACAGTATTAAATTTGTTCTCGCTAAAACAATTACAACTGAAAACTTGTCATATTTAGTAATTAATATATAAAATTATGCACTTCATGCATTTAAGATTATTACCATAATAAAAGAGTAAATTAGGAACTTCAATCATTTCGAATTATTAGTTTTCGTAAGTGAACCTAAACAAGACAAGAACCAACTATATGCTTAACACAAACTGGTCTTTCCTCTGACACACGGGGATCGGCCCTACGCACCGGGGACAATAGCACAATGGCGGTACAGCTAGGCTTTGTTTGTGGGTTCTCTAATTTTAGAATAAATAAAAATAGTAACGTAGATAATAAAAATATAAAATGAAAGTTTTTTTTTTCCGAGTCAAAATATGCATGAACGTTGGTAGCGTATACTTTCATGCATTATGTATATTATGACGTTTGCCTTCATTGTTTATACAAATTATCCATCATAATTACATGTGCACAAGACTAGATGAATAATTTCATTTAATATGTACCGTGTGAACGAGAATTTTATGTCATTATTTAAAGTGAGCGTTTGAATGAGTCATTTAGCAAATTTGAACATTTATTATATAATATGTCAAATATTATATATATAAAAAAAATAAAGAAATAGTTGACAACTTGTTTATGGTCTACTCAGCAGAGACTCAGCTTGTGTACTGTCTTATTTAATTCAAAACTGAGGTAATTATTACGAAAATGAAACAATATCATTTTGGAAGAAAAAATGAGCCATTACTTTATGTAAAAGAATCAGTGACTCAAGGCTTTCAAACAGTATAAAAGGTTAACCAAAAACATCATCAAAACTCGTATGTTCTTTTAATTAGTTCATAATAATCAGTTCACCAATTATAAAGGAGGCGAGCAACACCAGCCCGCAAATAAGAGTTATTAGTTGTATATGTACAACTAAAAACTAAGATGTTCTACCATACCAACACTACTAATGCAGCCCTGCTGCTACTCTTATCTACAGATTACATGCATCTAGTCTTTTTCGCTAATTCTAAAACCAGGGATGCCAAGTTGGATCCATCATGCATAAGTTTCTTGGAGTAAGGGCAGCTTCAACAAGTTCAGTCACACCTCTTTGCACCGACTGTGGTGGATCCACCGAATTCTCCTCCTAATTTCAATACCCATCAAACAAATAAATACAGAGAGTATGAAACTAAGTAAATAAGAGGGGGGATCTGTCAGGGATTTATTGGAAGAAAACATACCTCTTCTGTTATGAACTGAGGGGCGATCCCATTAATCCGGCCAATTACTTGCTCCACGTTGGTGGTTATCTTTTGTCTGAACTCAACAGGGTTCAAGCTACCCCCACCAACAACTGGCGCCAATGGCATTCCAAGAGGTCTTCTCCATGACCAAGATAACAGTTCATCACGGAAAAACATAGCTAAATGATGCCACAGGTGTTGACTTTGCTGCAATGCACAGATTTTAAAAGCAAATTAGCACAACGTATGGGTGGTTTGTAGGCTGCAGTTAAGGGGGGTGTTTGGCATTACATTTCGTGTGGCAGGCAAAATGATAATCAGTTTCTTATGGTTTGGAACTTTGTAGTGAAAGTGATTATAGCTATCTGATTCGATTTTAAGAGCAACTGTAACAAAACTGGTTCTAATCAGTTATTGAAAACCAGTTAATGAGTAGTTAACTAAGTTGATTTTGATTATCTGATTATTTAGGGTTCAATTCAAACGTAAATTCCTAAATAATTAGAATATGAGCAACACATATGATCTGATTCTGATTATAGGATATGTTCCTATGGAAACAGAAAACTACAAGCAACTCACCTTGGGGGAAACAACTGCTTGTGCTGCTGCACACATGGAAGACACTATGAGGCCCTCAACTCCAAAATGAGAGAAAAACGCCTGCAAATTTCTTGTCAACCTAAAAGGCACTGGTTCATTGAACTCGATCATCCCATTGGCATCATATGCGGGATGGAAATCTGTTTGGAATATCTTCCCGGTATTCTTAGCAAACAATATTTTATTAGGAGACCTTCCACCTATCTGTAGCATGAACGATGTGAAACTTGAAAGGGCTAACTGGATGGCAAACTGCTTCTTGAAAGCCCACATGTGATTTCCACTCAGCAGTGTTTTGTACATGTACTGAGAGAAGATATTGTCAAGGACATAATCTTTCGTAATGTGGTTGTATGCTTGAAGACGAAGATCCACGACAGCTTCTGGCGATATTTGGCCAGAGATTGCTTGGTTTAGCTGCTCCTTAAAATAGGCAATGGGTTGGTCAGCTTCTTTATTGTTTCTTGAACAATGATTCTCGTACACCTCCAGAAAGGTACTGTATGTTAGGTCATCTTCTACCATCCGCACCTGGAGAGTGGTCATATGTATCAGTTTAGAGTTTGGAAACTCATATAAATATAGACATCACAATATGGGTGAGCTGTGTGGGTCGTGTAATAGGCGGAAACAAGGATGATATAGTATCTATAGAAACAGCCTCTGGGGTACATATAGCAAATAATGTTGGCAACATGCCAATAAAAATTTGAGTTGTGAACATAACTGTTACGTATCTCATACCTGGGACCAAACAGGGATGATTATTGGTGTATGAATGTTTATGTGGCGGCGTCTTGATTCTTTGTGCTTATCAAACATCCGATTCATCACACGGAAAAGCTGTAAAATGCGTTCATCGCTCCTGGCATTTGGGGTCAAAGACGTCTGGACTATAAAATGGCGTTGGGACCCATCAGAGCCTATGAGAGTCAAACGGCGAAAACTGCTCCCATGCCTACGCACGATCGGAATATCGGCCCCTACCCTGTCTAACTTCACGGTATGATCAGGTGCAACTTCCTGCAGAGAGAACAGAAAGGATGATATTGATATTAATACACACACAAAATATACCTACCTACATACATACATATACATAGACATGCAAGACATATGTTATGTATATGCATATAGGGTAGAAGTCACATTTGAACTTACTTGATCAGTGAAGTATTGTCCTGGAACTTCAACCTCGACCACATGGAAGTCACGCAACACCCTGCTTTCTTCCTCCAGCTTCAATACAGCGGGGAACCGATCCTCTACATTGCTCTGAAGAATGTTTTTCCAGTGCTTTAGCCTTTCAGTCAGATCAGATAGGGTGGCAGGGAATGTAGCAGTGCTCTCTGGATCAAGGTCACGTTCAAAATCCTGCTTGTACTCTCTCACAAATTCAACATGTTTATTAACAGCATCTGCTGAAAAACATGCCCTGCAAACACCAGAGAGTTCCTTCTTAAGAGACTGTGGAACCTCTGCAGTTGTGGCAGTGGGATACTTGTAACATCGGTGCAGCAGAGCATTAACCACAGCCAATAGCCGCTCCTCTGGCAGCGTCACAAACCTTGAACCTATTTCCGTGAGTAAACTCTGCCAAATGGAAATAAATGTAAAAAGTAGTAAATTTAGTTGGCAAATATTCTTTTATATGACGGTTCACCCATAGCCTAATTACCTCAAGTTCACTAGCTAAGTTTGTGTGTTTGCTTCTAAGAGCCTCCATGATATCCTTGGCAGCATCAAATGCACTAGCAGCAGAAGCAACTAAGCCCATGGCGTAGTTACGCCTTATAGCATTTTGACCACCATCATTAATGGATGACGGATTTTGTTGTTCACTCCCTCCCAGCATACCGCCTTCAGGAACTGTGGACCGTTCAGGTTCTTGACCCTGAGAGTTACCTCCATCATGAGACCCAACCGGGCCTGTAGACTGAGTACTTTGATGAATCTGGTCTGAAGCTGAAGAACCGCCACCCTGTCTGGCATTACCATCAGCTCCACCAGACATGTTTTGTTGCATCCTTTGCTGAGCCATTGCCATTCTACCAAACTCAGATTTATTTGCGACGTCACGTCGTTCGAGCAAATATGTGCGCAGCCAGTAATACAATGCCTAAAGTTGAATAAAGGATAGTTTAATCATCTAATATATATATATTATATTGACTTCAACAAACAACACGATATTCACCTGTGGATATACAGTTGCAACTTTTAGTAGAACAAGTTTGCAATGCGGGGCTTCAGACCTTTGCAAAGAGAGTAATAGTTGTGGAATCCAAGAAAGCCACACCCAATGAGGTATTTGGTCAATGTATTTATCAAAAGCTCTTCCTACGGGCTCATTGGGAGTGTCAAAGCTGAGAAGGTACAAAACACGAGCAAGGTGGCTTCTGGAATTAGGAATCCCAAATTTAATTCCTTGAAGAAAACAACTCACGGCATACTCTAACCAAATCTCATCATGGGTCTCTTTAAAAGCCTGTAAAGATGAGTCTATATCAGCTAATGAACTAATTAGCAAGATTATTTTATTGTAGTAAAAATAAAAATAAATGCATACCATGTCACAATAGTTTCCCCAGCTTATCCACCCTTTAGGCAGGTTCTTGAAAAGGCTTATGGCATTTGAATATGAAAGATTGGCTCCTTCACAATCATGCAACTTCAACAAAAAGTCACCTTTAATACGGAAAATTTCTGCTTTGTGTTTCACGGGGAAGTATTCCAGATTAGTGCTATTAATCAAATTAAGACCACTTGTAAGCTCCCCCTTCATTTCAAGATATGCCTTTGCTTGCTCCCTTATCTTAACAAAAGCCTCCTGCAAATGTACACAGAGAAAGCAAATGAGATAAATCCGCCGGTAAGACAGAATGAAAGAAGGAATGCCGTAATTCTTAACATTCCCAAAATTACAAGTTAACGTTTCAAGTTTCAGATTCTACTTTAAGTACCAAAATTCAAGAACGAAAGAAGCAAGTTGTAAAGCTTTATACCTGTACTTCCATAGTAGAATGCCCATACATTTTTTCCAAAACGGTGACACAAACATCATGAAGACTCTGCTTACGCGCAATGTGGGCAAGTTTATTGACATTCCACGCCTTGTCACGGTAACCAAGATGATGAAGTTGTGAATTCGTGTTTGCAAAATCTTTAAATGCGTCAATCACTGCATTATACATTTCATTCCTCCACTGAAGCAAGTCATACCATACAGACAAATTATCCCATTCATTGGGGGTTCTGAGTCTCCACGTTTCTAGAATGTCTTTTAGATCAGCATAAAGACCACCATGTACACCAACAGAAGAATTTCCAGATAATTTGTTTCCATTGGCAATATCAACTATAACTCGGGCAGATTCTTGAACCTCGACCAGTTGCTGAAATTGCTGCAGAAGAGGAATTCTTGCATGAATAGACATCTCTGGCAACTGCCACCACTGTTCCAAAGCAAGGTCAACACCTTTCCCAACTATAGTTTCAGCATCACCCACACCACTGGTATTTTTCTCATGTAGAGAAAAATATGCTTGGATTATACGAAGCTTTGGAGTTTCTTCAACTTGAGCCTTCGGAATTACATGCTCTTTCAAATATGCCCAATCCGGTTGTTTCCAGAGACTATCAAGCAAAATTTCATAATTATCAACAAGTTTACCGAAGTCTGTCAAAACGTCCCATTGACTGAGTTGACTTGCACAATATAACCACTGCTCCTCCCAAAGACACATTTCAGCCTTGGGTACAGTGTTATTATAGGTGCCCTGGGTTGCCTTAACCATGGCTTGATAAAAGAGACTTTGTGCACGCTGCCAGTAACCATGCTGAACAAGTGACAGCCCGACCCGTGTTTCAGCAGTGATTGATCGTTTCTTCCATAATCCATACCTCATATCTTCCTCATTTAGCAAACGATAAAGTTCAGCAAGGGACTCGGAGCACTTAGTTTCGTTCAAAAACAGCATTACGTGACTTTCTAGAAGATTTAGTGCAATGTGCCATGCATTGTAAGTCTTTCCAATATATTTGATAAGCTCACTAGGCATTCGAGGTTGAGGGTGGCTTAATTGGAGTCCTTCTAATAGAGCTTGCACCACATTTGGCCTGTTACCCTGCTGCTTTTTATGATAATCTTTTGATAAGAGAGAAATAATTGGCTTAGCAAGTTTTACTTGTTCATCCTTGCATAAGGTCACCCAAACAATGGGAAACACCAACACCCATAAATGATATGCAACATTTGCATCTGTATGAGCAAGCTCTCTCAGTGGAATCACAAGATCACCAACCTGAAAGGTTAAAAGAAGCTAAGCAAAATGCAAAACGCACACATACACACACACACACACACACGTAAATGAATGATGCATCATGATACCTGAAGCCTGCTCATCTCACTCATAAACTTGGCATGCTTTGAAACAAGGGAATCAACAGTCAAGGGAGTATCTTCTGCCACCTCAGATCCATCAGTAACAATAGATTGGGGTCCAGAAATATCCGGAAGAGAACCTACAGACAGAAGAGATGTAACCTTCGCAGAGTTTGGAGGAAGTGTAATAGGCTTATTCTCGACTAAGATGGCAAGAAGAAGATCAAGGCCTTGTTTCAGCCAGAAGACATCACTCAAAGCTTCCCAGTCTTGAACTTGAATAATGTACTGCAACCTTGTGAACAGTGTTTTCTGAAGCGATTCGTGATAAAGGGAGAAAAACTTCATCCTCATTTCAGGATCCTTCGCTCTTAGGCCTAGTAAAAATTGTCTCTCTACCTTCTGAAACACTTCTTGGCGCAATGACAAAGGATACCTGTGAATTGATTAAGGAGATGTAACTATGTAAGCCTTGATGGCTTCACCAAAATATAATATATACTTAAATTTAACTTATGCATACTTATTCGCATCTGCACAAAGCCCATAGAGAAGCTCAAGATATTTCTGGTCCCACTCTTCAAGAGAAGTTGTGGAGAAGTTCTGCTTATCAACTTGAGAGAGCTTCTGAAGGAAAGATACAACTTCTTTTGGAGTAAGAAAAGAAACAGAAGTAGTAGTCATTCCAGGCATACCAAAATCTTTGTCAATCCATCCTTTTATTACATCAAGGATGCAGAGAAGGACTGTGTGATCAGTTCCTTTCTCAGAGAGCAAGGAATTTAGAATCTGTGTTATGGACTTCTTAAAATCAGGCACAAGCATGACCCTCTCGCCAATGAGTTTCATCACAGACTTAAGATTGGCAATCACCACTCCAACATCAGCACCTTGACGAGACGAACTAACTGCAGAATCTGGGTCCGTTCTTTGGCCCTGGAAAGAAAATAGCCAGCATAACAGTGAAGCATGTACATTGATCGCGTAGTAACATGCATGAAAACTAAGCAACATTCTCATAAGATGGCAATGTTGAAAATGACGAGTAAACGTAAATGCAAAAAAGTAAAGAAATATATTAGAAACCAAAGCCATACTTGTCTTGCATAAGATCCAGGTGCAGATGCCAAATCACGTGCTAGACGTTGAAGAACCCGAACCAAATTGAAAGGATCAATGACATTCTTTTGCACTTCTGCTAAGGTTTGTATGATAAACAGTACGAAGCTAATCATAGAAGCCGAGTTATCTTCACCAGCTGTCTGAGGAGCTGCAACCGATGCAAGGTGCTTCTGTATAAGCTCCTCGACTTTTTGATACAATGCCTTCACATCCTGCGGGGTACTGGTCGCTTCTGATGGGAAAGCAACAAAAATCATCTTCAACAACGAGCACAAAGACTTTCCAGCATCTAACATTTTATACTTGAAACAGGGCTCAAGAATCTGCAAAGCATTATTGATAAATACAATCAAACCATTTAAGGATAGATCTAGAGCAGGATAAGGGGATCATATAAAGTTACTTACTTGAGAAATATGAATGATATTATTACGGATGAACAAATGTGGCTGCTTCTCCAAAACTTTATTCATCACATCCAAACCCTGTGCCAGAGCTGTGGATGGGTCTTTTGACTGAGTTGGTGGAATGCTGCTTAGAAGCTTCTCTAAATAATTGAATTTGACATTAGCATTTGGCCACACCTCCAAAGCTTGTGATAAGAGTTCTAGAGCTTGCTTATACATAAGACTTGTTTCTTTGTCCTTTGGCTCTATCACCAACGCTACCTATTATGGAAAAAGCCACTCAAATATAAATATTTGCCAGCTGAACTTGAAAAACCTTTCCTCAAAAGTTCACACTTTATAATACAAACACTTACTCTTATCAGAAAATTGATTATCATTTCCTCCATAGCAGCATTAGGTTTAAATTCCTCATCTGGTTGTCCAGTAGATCCTGGTGTTTCTCTATTTGGAATAGAAGAGGCACCACCAGGTGACATGACACCAAGAGACTGTAGACCAGGCTCAACCTTTAATCGCTTAGTTGGATCTTCAGAAAATGTAGGTCCATCCATTGACCGTTTAGTGTCAGCACCAGCTGAACCGAGGTTTGACCCATCATTATTCTGACTAGTTCCTTCACCATCATTGACTATTTTCATCTCATTTTGTCTTTGCCTCTCCCAGTTAACAACCAACCCAGCAAGTTCAATTGCAAGACGTCGGTTCTCGGAAGTAGTATTATATGGTAGACCAAGGCGACTGAGAGAATTGACCATTTGAGGAACAAACTGCGCCCTACAACTGTAGAAAAGATCTGAATGGCGAACAATGAGCTGGAATATGTGGATGAGATTAGGAATTGAGTGTCCTTCCTCCACAAGAATCTTTTTGGTGTAGCGTATCCAAATTGGCATACGAGAATTATCACCAATAGGTAATCTTCGTGGAAGTGCTGGCATTAATATGTCAAGGGCTTGTTTGACCAACATTTTGTTCTCTGGCTGGCAAGTCCGAAGAAGGGCGACAAACACCTGCAAAATCAGCTTTGGAGTCAGTAAGTCGCCCAATTTGACATCAATCTAAATTCTAAAGTAGTTGAATCAGTGAAGAGAACTCCGAATTAAAGAGTACTATAACAAGCCGTCAAGCCTATGAGTACATCAAGTGCAACTTCAGTAAGGTAGATGATGTAGGCATCTATAAGGAATTGCTTGCAGCAGCCAGCAGGAGCGATGATCCGAGAACGCTTGTCTTTTATCTTAATTTGTGTCGCATAATTCATGGACGTACCTGCAGTATAATCTTCTCTGGAGCTTGATAGGCCTCCAAGAAGTGGCATACATTGACAAAGGCCCACTGCTTACTAGCACTATCTTCACGCTTCAGGTGATTCCATCCAAATTTTATAAGTTCCTTCCTATGATGAACAAGGTCAGTCTGGAGATACTTGAGAAGTAAAGTAGCAAGTTGCAGTAGCTCTATCCTCAAAGGTTCATCATAATCAGCAGAGACCTATGCAAGATAATGTGATCAGTATGGGCCATTGGGACCTTAACAATTCGAAATGGCATATTGTATCCATCATTTATATCACTTAAGTTGATAATATATTAATAAATAACAATAATATTAATAATTAATTAATAATAACAATAAAAATAAAAATTATAATAACAATAAAATGTAAAAAATAATATTGCTGGTCAATAATTCACCTCTTCAGGAGGATCCAGAAGTTTGTCAACAATTGTTTTAATAATAGCAGTATCTATAACATCCCAAGTTTGCTCATTCTGAAATGCATGAGCCAGCATTGGAAGAATCAGCATTTGCATGATAACCACCAAGTGATCATGACCCATTTGTTTTGATTGGAAGATGTTTAGAAAGTGCAACAGGAGGGTTTTCTTCATACTCGGTGGATATCCTTCAGCCACCTAATGACACAATTAGACATAACAAATTACAAGGATGAACTTCATTTTTACTCGGAAGATATATGAAGTTGCATATGAAAGCATCCTTCTCCGAAGTAACTATACCTCAATGATGTAAAATTCCTTCAGAAACGTGAAATCGATGCGTGTATGGTATAAGAAGATTGAGAGGATTTCAAACAGCACATTGACTTCAGTTTTATCATGACGTAAATAGTTCAGGAAGCATTTAACCAGCCACTTGCTCTCTTTCACCTGCATTTGTTATGATGGAAGAAACTAGAATATCACACATTAAATGACAACTTAAATAGAAGGTAGGGTAAGTAGCTAATGTAAATGTCACTGAAAATTGTGTAGGCACTTGATAAATATACATAGTTAATGGTAGAAACTTAAATTTATATAGTTTATGTTAGGGGATTGAATGTAAAAAGCTCCAACAATAAAGGATCTTCGAAATGCTGTTTACATTTTAAGGGAAATCTACAACATAGTTCAAAAGCTGAAAATACACTAGAACGCAAATTCCAAAAAAAAAAGTTATTTGTGGCTCATCTTCCCTAGATGAAAACGTAATTAATATTATTATTAAATGACTGCACGAAGATGCATATGGACACCTAGAAATCAATAAAAAGATATCTACAACTTCACATACAATAAAACTTAATTCTGCGTTTCCAAGATGCCTATTGTACTCACCTGTACCAAACTCTGTTCCTGTTTATTCTGCAGCCGAGATATCCTTGTAGGGGACTTCCACAAGAGGACTAATGTATCAAAAACAACGCGGTTACTCTGCAACCATCCAGGCATGAGTTTGACCAGCGTCTTTATAAGAGCAAGACCCTGGAAATAAGCATCTTGCAAGACGTTTGGGGCTGTGGGGTTAGATTGAGGTTGAGTGTTGTCGTCACCCCCCAATGAAGAAGTTTCTGCAGAACCCTGAGTCGCTGATGGCTCAGCTTCTGGAACAAACTCAGGGAATGCACTTCTAAGTATTTTCTCTGGTGACTTTGCAAGCTCTTCTCTTAAGGGCTGACCAGCATCTGATCGGATGATGTACATTAACCTGGATCATGCTCAATAGAAAAAATTAGATGAGAATTTATGATACGAAACAAGATACGCAAAGAATTCCGTGGATCGTACCGGCGAAAATATTTTGGTTCACATAATCGAGCAAGAAAATAATCAACAGCGGCTTGTGGATAACGATTTAAGAACTTTGTCAGTGGAAGACGATAGGGACTGTTGATTTCACTATAAAACAGCCCAGGTGGAAGGGCTCCTTCTAATTCAATAGTCAAAGTTACAAGCTCATCAAGAAACTTTCCTGCTGCACTGGGTAACAAGTGAAAAAGCTCGATGATGGCTGCATTGAAGTTGATAGAAGCATAAATAGATGTTAATATATAATTATTATTTAAACTTTTTAAGGAGAGCCTCTTCAGGATCAAAAAGACAACCCACCAGCTGCTACTTTTGGTTCTTCACCACTTCTCCAAGATTTTTGAATCTGTTGAAGCTTTTCTGGTTCCAACCATCTCTTTAGATGCTCCAATAGTTTGCCTCCCAACGCCACATTAAACCAATGCGATAAGAGTTCAAGAAGGCGAGCCAGACCTTGCAGCAGAGGCATATTGAGGTTCTTGGTATGTGCCAAGTTAACTAGTATAGGCCTCAGGCTGCTCTGCAAAAGTTCTTTAGGCATTCGCTGCTGCAAAATAACCTTAATAACAAAACACCAAAAAACGGCATGAGTGAATTGCTTAATATGATATATGATATGTATATATACCACATAGGCACATTTTAAATGTTATGAAAAGAATTAACATGGAAATCAATACATAGTATCCACTGAACTCCATCAGCAACTAAGAGTTGTACCAGTATATGACCACTATATTTTCAAAAATCAAAATATGCAACATTCTATTTCCTAGCAGGAATAACGACCCTATTAATTTGTGAATTTCAGTCCATTGTGTGTATGAAGTTCAGAACTTTAAAGTTACTTTTGTCATATTCGTTTAGGAAAAATGTCAAGTCAAAGAAAAAAACCTGTCGCAATCCCTCTTTAGCAACGGCTACAATTTCCGACGTCCTGCTTGTCAAAGACTTGAAAAACATGGAAATGATTTTTGTACGTAACTCCGAGTGATTTTGAGTCTTAAAATCTGCCCAAGCCATTGCTGTGCATAGCAGTTCAATGCAAGCTGTACGGAGTTTGGTTAATGACATGGCCACTTTTGGGTTCATAAATTTTGCAACCCACACAGTCTCATCAGCCTCAGCAATCTGCAATGCCTCCTGAAGAAAACTAACTAATTCGGGAGTCAACTTCACAAGAGGGGGCCTCAAGGCAAGGCAAAAATTCAAAGCTGTCACAGTCCCAACCTATAAAATACACAAAGAAAGTTAGCAAGCAGAAGCGAGAAGAAAGTCATGATTAATTACAGGGGGCATGGTGCTCACCTGTTGATCCACATTTTTTGACCTGAGAGGACGCGTTAGAAGAGACTGAAGCAAAGGCTGGTATAATGGTTCGAGTAATTCAGACACTTCACTACCAGTTCTACTAGCCAAAAGTGCCAAGCAGGACTGCACTATTTTACTGACTTTTACAGTTGCATTAGTATTTAATAACTCTGATGCAAGAAATTCAACTACTCCTTGAAAACTCAGCCTGCGGGCTTCGCTGTTTGCTTCATCGACATTATTCACAACTCGGAGCACTTGAGTGAGCACCTGACTAGTTTCTTCTTGTTCTTTGGCAGCATAAACAGGGAGTCTTTTGAGAACAAATACAAGTCCTCGTACAACACGCACTTGGAAAACACACAAAGTTTCAACCGTGACCTTTCCCACCAATGAACCAAGACCAATAACCCCACCCATTTGAGCTTGCCAAGTACTTCCATAACAACAGTGCAGTAGACGAGGTAGTAACTGATCAAAAATGGGAACTCTAACATTAGGAGGTGGTGAATAAACAGGACTCATCGATGGACTAGAGACAATCATAGGAGTACCGGGACCCCCCCTTGACATGAGCACATCAGCATGTTTGGAGCGAGCTAGTAATAGAAGAGTTTCAGAAAAGACATTTAGTGCACTAAGAGCGGCTTTGGCATGGAGCCTGTTTTCATCCGCGAGCACCTCCACCAGAGCATCCAGAAATATCAGAGGATCCAACTCTTTCAGATTAGAGCTGCCACCATTTCTTGGCTTCAAACTGTTACTTGTACTTGATGACAGCAAAGGACCGCCGAGGGGAATGGCTGAAACAGGAGCATTGGTTGAAGAATTTTCCAAATGAAAGATGATTGCAAAATGGCGGCAAACATTAGCAACATATTCATCCTTAGGGTCAACTAAATCAGGCTCAGCATTAGCAGCAATAATGGTCATAAGGAGAATCTTGAATACAGATTTTTCAGCCATTAATTGTGTTTTGGTCTTGACCCCCAAGTCAGTCTGCAAGAGAAATTATAACCATAGAAATTGAATGAAAATGTGCCAGCAAAAAACAATATACATACATATATATAGACAACAAAGACAATCAAGTTTGTGATCTCACTTAATGATTTAAAAACAACAAATGTAAGAGTTAATCCTAGAAGTATAGGTGAGAAAGCAAGATATTAACCAGAATTTAGCCTAAGAACAAGCAATAATCACATAAATAGATAACAACTTGTTTATTCTCAAGCGCTTATACTTTCTATAATACGCACATATAAGCAGTTTTTAAACGAGCTTTTTTGGGATTGTTTATCTGCTGTAAAATTAAGCAATAAGCAGATAAGCACTTGATTAAGCAATCCCAAATACCCATCATTAAAAAGAAAAGGGGGAGAAAATATATACCTAGTAATTATAATTAAAATGTAGAACTTGAAACTAAACCAACCTTTACATCAGATGCCTCAGATCTTCTCCAGGATGGATCAACTGATGAGACCAAAACTGTTGATAAGTGCCTAGATATCAACCCATCATCATTTACACGGCCTGGCAAATCAAGTTGCGATGATAAGCACACGCGTAGAAACTTCAAAGCTTGTTTCCGATAAAAAGCATCCATGCTACTGTTTTTGTTCATAACAGCTGCTATAGCAAGATTAATACATCGATCTAGAGGTACCAGAAATGGGGTTTCAGGCTCAAATGTAAGAATCAAGCGGAGTCCATGCTCTGGATTCTCCTTGCACTCAAGTGCAAGAGGCTCTTTGAGAAAGCGTCTATTACGACCACCTAACTTACCAAGGAGTTGTAACGATTTACCACCCCATGGGTAGGGTGCAGGCCTTAAGTGAGACCATAATGCTAAAATAACTTCAGACATCACATTTGCCATACTTGGTTCAAGAAAATCAGGATTTAAGCTATCAATCCAAAACTCAAGTGTTCTCAATCCTAAGCTCACTAGTTCATCACTCCCATTAAGACACATTACCAGTGGCTTCATCAATCGGGGAAGGTGGGGTAACAATGAACTTAGCCGTGCAGGAAGTGTTAAGCAAAGCTCTAGCAGAAGGTCCCTCATTTCTTCAGCTGTGGGTCCCTCGAGCATAGCCAACAACATATTCAAGCAAGGTTGTAGTGTGGGAATCAAGTCTCTCAACAGAAGCTCAAATTTGCCACCACCTAGGGCGCGGAACATTGTTCTAAGAAGTTGCAAATAACCAAGTGGTCTTTCAACTTCACTTGCATTTTTCATGCAAGCTTCCACAATAACAGGCACATGAGGCTGCAAAATCCGTTCACAATCTGCTGGAGCTTTGGCTACAGCACCAAATAAAAACCGGAAAAGATGTAAAACAAGTTTTGCTGCAGGAGAATCCGGATGCTTTAGAACATCAAGTTTGCTGCTAACAAGGAAATTAACCAATACATCTGCAAATGGCCTGAAAACCTTAGGAGCCTGAAGAAGAGTAGAAAATATGTGCACAAGCTGTGTATTGGATATCATGCACTCAAAAAGTTCAGGCATGCACAGCGAGAACATATCCATAAGATCTCGAGGTTCCATGATGGCCAAAATCTGGGAAAAGAGATGGATCATTTCTCTTTCCTCATCTTTCTCCTTGAAAAGAGCCAAACAACGCACACCACTTTTCAAGACACCAGAAGCTCTCCATACCTACCCAAAGCCATTTTATAAGTTACTGTAATCATGACATTCGATAAAAGTGTTTATCTGTGCAAGCAATAATAATACCTCTTCTTCTCTTAGTCCTTTAAATGGCTGGCCTGTGGATGAATTAGGTGGGGTTGCAGGAAGCATCTGTGGAGGTGTCCCGTGAGTTGAAGGTGAAACCTACACAGAGTAAAGCATAAGATTGTATAGTATTAATGCGGCTGTGACAGAGGTGCACTTGGATAGTTAAAAACCTGTGATCGGGGTAGATGTGCGTGTGTGATACTCCATATTATTGTTTTCATTCCTGGTAATAAAACAAGAGTAAGAGATTGTGAACTGAAAAAGGGTTCTCAATTTACAGCTAATCTTCATATATACTACTGGACAAGACATCACTAGGGAAAAGTATTTGACTCATTCCTTAACTGTCATATCAACTATAAAAAGAATGAAAGAAACTTACCCATAACCAAGGTCTTGATCAGATGCTTACAATCACTTACTTCTTTGGAGTGTTCCACAGGAACCTGAATGTTTAGAACAGCCTGGCAGATAACTTTAATGTTAATTTCAGTGTCACTGTGCCACATATTATCAAAAATATTAGTGTATAACTCAATTAGTCAAAGTTATGTGTCTAATTAACTAGTTAATCAAAATCTCCTTTCATATATTCATATATAAATTCCCCCAATATAATATAATGATAAACTTACAAATGATCATGTGTGGTAAACCCTTGGGTCAACAAAAGCGATGGTACATTTTACTAGAATAAAACTACATAGAAACTACATTCCACTGTTTTAAGTAATATTAAGTACTTAGCAACAGCTACTAGCTTCTATTACCTTCCAGAGGCACTTAATCTAGTGCCGACTTGAAGGCATTTGTGGTGAGAGTTAACCAAGTTATCAAACATCTCCTAAAGTCTCGCATAAAAACTGATATTCATGATAAGAGGTTAATTTGATTAAGATAACCTGCACTGGCAGCTCAAGCTTCGCCTTTAAGGTAGAGCGGTCCTTTCCTTCCTCTCCATCCTCCAGAAGCTGTTACAAAAAATGAACACCATTAGAGGAAAGATACGAGACTTATTTGACGGGGAAGAATCAACTAATATAAATGTCCAGCATGACAATGTTTTCATCTTCATCCACATTTATTTTTGTACAAGTAGCATGTGTTGTAACTAAATGGGTTTGTTAGTTAGACATGATAATCTTACCCTTCTTTATCCCCCCCTCCACCCTTAACCGAACCGCGTAAAACATCTACTGCTACTATAGTCCATGTCTATCATCAAATCTCTGTTTTCTAACACAATTATTGTTCGAATCTTTCCATCCAGGATTCATCCTTATTTGGTTGGGTCCTTGGTATGGCCTTCCTACATTGCTTATATTAAGATTGTATGGCCGGAAGCTTTTGGACTTTCAATAACTTTTATCTTGTTAGGACTCAATAAGTTTTGAATAGTAACAATAAATTTATTAATCGGAAGTAGAATTTTGCTGGAAGAGACAATAGAATCGGAAAACAAAGGGAATGAGCAATCAGAAGAAATGGCATCACTACAGTTGGTAACAGCGGTGGGCTGAGATGTTTTGAGATTTATTAAAAGAATAGATAGAACAAAAAAACACAATTGCTGCAGTGATGCCTAAAAGTTGAGTTTGATCATTGATGTAATTTTGCCCTTACCGAGAATCATAGTGAATGATAAAAAACTGGTCAATTGCCAATGAGATAATGCCAGTCACACGTCATGAAACAAGTTTAGATTGTCAGTAACATGTCGGGGAGACATCAAGATGGTACTGATCATCTAAAGTGATTGCTAGCGGACTCAAAAGCATTTCTTTAGTTTATTTACCAAAAATCTAAGGACAATAAAACAGAAATGAAGCAACGTCCCCCATTGTAGAAAAGATGATATTTTGTGACGAAAGCAAGTTCAGTATCTGTGTTTTTATTGAAGTTCCAAGTTGAGCACTAAGATGTTTTGAGTCAGTCCTTGGCATATGTTCTGTTGTCGCTATAAACACATGGAAATTGAAAGTAGCAACTTGAAGTATATGTTATACCTGAGGAATACTACGCTTGAAAGTGCTAAATTTGCCAACAAAAGCATCCAATATTCGCCCCTACACGTGAATAAGAACTAGCTATCATTGTTTGAACAAATAAAAAAAGCTATCCTGTTATTTCCAATATGGGCAATTGCAACTCCAGAAAGAATAGGGGGTGAGATGAATAAGTCGTACAGATTCTTACCAATAAAATCCTTGCTTCATCCATGGATGGTAGATCCACGCCTTTCTCAAAGATTGGCTCCACCTAAAAACATTTTAATGAAATAAACTTATGATCACTAACTAACGGAAACCAAACTAGATCTTTGACATCTTAGAAAGAGAGAAGGAAAATAAGGGGATAAAACATTCTTTACAATTTAAACTGAGAGATCCAGACTTTTACCAGATTCAACATTAACCGTGCGCATGTGGTGTGGATGCTCAGAGATAAGGAAGCGTCATGCATATTACTCGAGAATAGGTAGATAATTCGTGACAACTGCCGAAAATGATAAATAAACGGCAGTAAGAAAGGTAACACAGGAAGCAACACATCTGGTAATACATGCATATATTTAGATGAGGATGCAGCCAATAAAAACAAGCAGCAACGGATAAAAAAAAAAGGTAAACCCACAAAGAAATCGAACGTGTTAAGCTATCAAAACAAAACAAAAGAACTGAAAGAAGTGCATATACATCCAAGATATAAGAGGTCACCAAATGATCAAACAGTATATTATAGGTTATCATTAGTACAAGTCACTAAACCATCACATAAGTGCAATCATCAATATTTGAAGGATTATGAGTTTCAAGATACTCAGTTACTAACTCAGCCCACCAAAAAACAAGTCCCGACTCTCGATAGATTATTTTCCCGCCTTTAAGTGTGAATGATGCACCATAATCCTAGTGCTAGTAGTAATTCCACATAACTTTTACTATCTATATCTCAACATTTTCCCTTCTTTCGAAAGGGTCCTGAATACAATCCTCATAAATATTCTAGTTGAGAATTAGCTAGCTTACCAACTAGTAAGGTTAGGGTGCTCATAGCACAAAGTACATATTTCTCACCAATTCACCATGGGTGACTGTTTGTCTAGTTCTGGTCTTCTAACAAAGCTGATGTTAAACATCAAACTTCATCATATTGTCATAAATTACAGGTCATGTGTTGGTAATTATATGGAACCTCCCTTTTTGCTATATCTACCCTCATTTATTATGCGACTCTCTAATGCTGCTTACGATTCAGTCACGAGGCCATAATCTATCCAAGTTGATACAAGTACATTAAACAGATACATTTTACACTTCATTGAACAGTGTTCTTTCCATTAGACATTAGTGTGATTACTATTCTATATAAAGTAGATGTTAATTTATTACTCCGTATGAGGACATTTGGCAGAACTGAAATTCACATGCTAAACCTATCAAAATTATTTTAGAAAGTAAAGCATGAAATATTTATAATGATGTGAACCTGTGATAATGAGAGATCTCCCCGAACATGATGAACAATTTCTGCCAACAGACTATAGGCCAATGGTCTCAGTGTCTCAAAACAAGCCCGACCAATTCCGACGAGAACCCTAACATAGTTCACAAATTTGCGAAAGATGCTTTAGGAATTTATATTAAATGAATAGACGATGATGCAAGTTATGATGTTTAATACAGCAGATACTTTTATACTTGTCCTAATGAGGGGCAAAACCAGGATTCTTAACATGGTTTCACTTTTTATAGGAACTTTTCATATAAAATTTACATCCTTTATCTCATTAAAATGATAAATACTTTAATCAAGAGGAAAACACGAGTTCTCAAAACCATCAATTTCTTTTATAACTGACAGGCAGATTGTGAATAGCTTTTCAACTGAAATGAAGAAAACTGGTGTTGAATTCCAATGGATAAGAAAAATCAGATAACGAAGTTAGCACTTTGTACATAATACTGGTATATTACCTCTCTTCCAAAAGTGTATCAATTAGAGGAAACAAGCCCCTCTTAAAATCCGTTCCAAGGACATGTTTCAGTGCTATCAACAATTCCTGTGCATGATAAGTCAATTATATAAATCAGTTACATACATGAGTAAAAACTTAACAATGGACAAACGATCTAGAATCATACTATACCTTTCTAATGGAAACGGAGTCTGAACAAGTAACAAGCAGGTTGACAATGCTTTTACATATGCTTTCTTCATGTGGCCTGATATAATCAGCAAAGCTCTTCAAAAGGTAAGTCAGGAATGATACCGTCTGCAACAGGAACAGAATTCAGATAAGTAAATAAAAAAGTAGAACTCACTAGTTCAAGATTTAAGTTTTAACAGTAATTTCAGCATCTAGGTCATATCCCATGCATGCATACTTATCAAAACAATCTTACAGAAGTACAGCTGTGATTGGACAGAGCACCACTACTGGCCAAAAGATGTAGCATGCCGACATCCTCAGTACTTCCACATAATTCAATAGCACAAAAAGATGGTACATAACTTCACGTGTGATTAGGAGGGATGACAAATAACTGATATTAAAACTGTACCTTAACTTGGGCCCCTTTTAGCTCTGTAAAGTAGGTCTTCAAATGTGGTGGAACCTTGTCGGGACCAGGGACAGAGATAGCAGCAACCATCAGTGGCAATAACTGAGGAATATTAGTCTGGACAAGCCGGTTATACAGCTGAAACAGAAACATAACTACCAAAGGACTCTCTGTCACAATTTTGAACGACCGAGTACTTGGATTAAGTTGTCCTGCCCCACTACTTGAGGTAGTGGAAGACCCAACTTGATCGGAGATCTCCATCGGTTTTACATCTTCGCTGCCAAGAGAGGGTAAAGCTGACATTGATGAAGGTGGTGGCATGGCTGGAGCCACAAGTGCCCCGCTTTCAAAAAAATGGCTAACTGTAAGTCTAAAATTCTGATAAATTTTACACACAAAGTCAAGGAAAGGCTGCACTTCAGTTTCTTGGGTTGGTCTGAAATTCCTCAATAGATCAAATATAATGCGAATGCAAATCAAGCCATTTTCCTCATTGTCCGTCGTAAGCACGTGCATTGCAACTTTCAATAGCTCTTGAACAAACGGCCTTAGCACTTCACTGTGAGGAAGACGGTTTAGGATTTCGACAATAATGTTTCTCAACTTATGCTCAGGATTGTCAGTAAACTGTGGCTTCGTTATGTGATATAGAATCCCCGAAAACGGACGAAAATAACACTTTAAGAAATTCAAGTACTCCCCTGTGTGTGTTATCTCTAAACTATCCCGTACCTCCATCGCCATTTGAAGCCTGTTCTGAATAGCTGTCCAGTTACAAAAAAATCATTTTTCATTCAGCCAAAGAACATCCATACTCCAACTCAATAAAATACATTAACTTCATTTTCGGCATACAAAACCATAATAACTCTCTACTCACATAACACAGTAACTAAAATACTAAATTATTCACTATATTTCATTATCATAGTTTATAAACACTAAAATGAGAGTAATAATAAATATTATAAACTTTGTAACGAGTTCTACAAATAGTATACAGTGATGTTATATCAGTAACGCAGTTCATATCAATTATACATATAAAAGGTGTTACATATATATACATATGCATATATGTACTTGTATATATAGTTTTGTGTAATTGTAAGGAGAGAAGGATAGAATCATTACGGAGGTCAGGTTCCATGAGATGGCGAGAATGCTGCTCGAAATTCTGAATAGGACTCATGACTGAATAGATATAAACCCTAGGTTTACTCTGATCAAATAATTTAAAGCGAACACCGAAAAACTGAAGTTGAACTTGAAGTTGTTGATTTCTAGGGCTAAATTGCTTCTCTACTTGCTAGTAAGAATTAGAACTGTACAGAATTAGGTTTCGTATGGTGAACTTGAGAGTTGAATATACTAATTTGATTTGAAAACTTGAAAGGGGTCAGAAACCGAAACTTGATTTTACGTGATCATTCAATCAAGCGGGTCTCGTTTCGCACACCCTACTCGTACACAGTTATGAACACACTTGCGAAATATATAGAACAAAACTTACGGTTCCGACGAGGGGGTCATTTGTAAATAACACTGAAATTTCCGCGAGGTTTTGTATAATAGGTCCTTTTATTTTGAATGGCTTGTGACTTCGTGCTTTAAGTTTAATATTTTTATTGCTTTCTGTTGAAGTTGTTTTGTAAACGGAGATATCAATAACATTACAATTGAAAAATACAGCTAACCAATCACAAAATAAATAAATTCTTTTATATTATATTTTATAACCTTTAACTTTTAAAAAAATACAAATTTAATCTCTACTTTTAACCAACAACCAATACCATCTATCTATTTTCCCTTTGAAAATATTAGGTTTTATTTTCTTGATTTTAATGAATCGTACAATCTTATGAAATATGAATCATAATTATCAACTCATACATTTACAAACTTATAAATACTATTTGTGCGATAGTGCAATGAATAGTAGAATTATTTTTTTTTAACTTATCATTATAATATAAACTTTATATAGTATAATTGCTTTATTTGAATTTTGACTTTCGTATTTTACTATCTAAAAATATATTATTGATTAATTTACTTAATTTATAATTGTAAAATTGTATATTTTATAATATATATACATTACCTTATATAAATATTCAAACATCTAATTAATCAATTGTTGTCTTTTAATTAACAACTTAATTTGAAATAGCAAAAAATACCACTATTGGCGTGTTTTATTTAACGTTAAATGTTATTTTTATATTTTTATTATTTTATAACTTAAACGTTAGTTGGTATACGTGTTATATAATATTATGAATTTTATCACTTTCTAGCATGTCACATAATCATCTAATCTAAATTATTATTATTAGCATAATTTATTATTTATATTACCAATATAATGGTTTTACCATGAAGTACAAGGAATTTCGAATATATCCCGTGATGTCAGTTTTGTTGCTTACACTTCATATGCACAAAAGCACATCAATTACGATATCTATAAGACATTATCCAGTATTATTAGATATAAATTCATACATGTTTAAATTACATAAACTCAATTTGAAGGACATCTCATATGTTATTTTAAATCATTACAAAAGAAATGCGAAAGATTATGATATTTGCTTTGAAGTGTATATAAACAAAAAAAATATAACAAAATCAAATTATATTTAAAACTTAAAAATAAAAATTAAATAAGGTATTAAAATGAATCCTTTATTTTATTTTCGCCGCAACGCGCTGGTAAACAGCTTGTTTATTATAATGGGTGTTTCTTTAGTAAAATATTAAGGAATTGAATTCCAATATCATTTGTTTGGTTGTTTGTTTGAGATAGCTACTATAATTTGATCACATTCAATTCGGTGAAATGAAAATTTTCAATTCCTTAGATTAAGTTGATGTAATCTAGTTTCATCAAGGAAAGTAATTCAATTCATTTTTGTGAATTTTTATCATAACCATGCTACAAGAGGGTAACTAACACCACACTTTAAAAGCTTCTCCAAACTGTCACGTACCCCATTTATCAACACGACAACATATGCTTTTGGGTTTTTTTCCATATTATCGAAAAGGTATTCTTAACTGATTAACTAATTTAATTTGTTCAGTAACTAATATATACATACATATATATTGTATCTCTCCCTATTATAATTAGACATTTTTTGTCTCATACTAATCAACTGTTAACAAACATAAAAAGGTGATGCAACTAATTGCACAACCAATGCATTTTTTTGAAACTAGCTGTTTTCACCCGTGCATTATTGCGGAGCGGAAAAAAATTATAATTTTAAGTGAATATATTATACGTGTTTGTTGAATATAAAAAATAACATATCAAAATATATATACTTAAATACCAATTATCATACGTGATCTTACACTTGATTACGATAATGTTAACGTCAATCTTATATTAAAATAAATCATTATTTATTTACAATAACAAATACATGTCATTTGTGATTTATATCAACAACTGAATGATTGAGATGCATCTCTTATTATGTAGTATGTCACCTCTTCTATTATGTTAAAAACTCCTTGTGAATTTGTTGTATGAATATTGATATTTTAATAAACCTCATGTTATATTGTTGAAATAAAGCTACAGCCTTTGCATGTACAATTTGTTATATACATACTTGTACAATATGTAATTTTCTTTAATAATATCTTAAAACATTAATATTTAAACCTTACAGTCAAACAAATATTAATTTTCTAGCTTCATTGACTAACTAATTAACTTTAAAATCATATTCTCAAATAACAATATATTAAATCTTCAATCATTTTCCTTTTTACGTCGAACAATTTATCACCTTAAAATTAACCAGTTTGTAATTCATATAATATCTTCCAACTTCAAATATTTAACAAAAGTAATAAAAACAAAATCACTCTCTAAGCTCAAACTAAAACTTATTATTTATGTACATCGACTGGATTCAAATTAAACTCGAGATGTTAGTCTCAACCGATACTAAAAATAAACTCTACTAAAAAATGTAGTGTCAACATAATTTTTAATAAAATTGTAATTTTTTAACTATTAAAAAAATTAAATTTTAAAAAAATATTTAACTTTGTGATTACAAAAAGAAAATTAAAGGGAAAAAAATATAAAACATACTATTAATTCAATAGTTTTTAGCTTCCTGCTAAATCCTAGAGTTTTCAATATTGTTATACAACTCTATTTATAACATTTCTTCATGACCTTTTACATCTATTACTTGCTCAAGTATTAGTTATTACTATCAATTTATATATTTTGGATAATGAAATTTATGACTTAATAACTAATCAATACCTAGAGACACATTTTCTTAATCAATATTTTCACAAATTAGTTAACTCGACATTGTCATATGCTGTTATAATAATAATATTTTATATCTATAAAATATTATCTATCAACTCTTATAATTGGTTTCCAAGTTACCCTTAACGTTTACAAATGGAAGATGCGATGTTACTATTTATCTCCTTTAGATCTTTAAATATAAAAATTATTATATATACATCACTAAATATGGAAACTACAACAACACATTAACAAATCCAATTTTAAACTAGAATATGACAATCAAAAGGTCAAACGTACTAACTACAAATTAAATATAAATCATACATACATTGAAACTTCATAGAAGTTTACAGACACGTGTTATCTTGACCTTACAAAAAATGATTAAAATATATAATGGAACACATAGCCATTTCTTTGAAATTCTCATAAATAAAGTTTAACGAGCATATGATCCAAATCTTGCGGAAGAAGAACAATAATCCATACCCAAATTATGATGAAAATTTCCACTCCGCTGCATTGCGCGGTACCATACTAACTATGATAAAATTTATGAAAATTTCCACTCCACTTCGTTTCGTTGGATTTTGTAAACAACTATCACATGTGTTACCAACGAATACCACGCGTGTTACCAACGAGTACCAAATGTGTTACTAATATTGTACAATCATAAAAAAATCGTCGAAAGTATATCATGTGAGATATCTAATCGAAGAGAAAAAATGTTGATTTTTGTAGTGCAATTTTTATAATTTTTCAATGAGTCATTCTTGAGATATTTAATTTTTAAAAACGTGGGAGAAAGTGGTTTATGACACGTGGCGCATTCCTACTGGTTCTCCCATTCTCACAAAATTTCCATTCTCATTCGAACCTCATTCCTATAACATATTATATTATATTAATTGAGGGTGAGGTTAAAATGAGAATAAAAATTTTTGTGAGAATGGAGGAATCAGTAGGAATGTGTCACGTGTCACAAAACCCACTTCCCCCACGTTTTTAAAAATTAAATATCTCAAGAATGACTTATTGAAAAATTATAAAAATTGCACCATGAGAATCAACATTTTTTCTCTTCGATTAGACATCTCATATGATATATTTTCGACTACTTTTTTTTATGATTGTACAATATTAGTAACACATGCGGTACTCGTTGGTATCACACGTGGTACCTGCTGGTATCACATGTGTTACATGTTGGTATCACATTTGGTACCTGCTGGTATAACATGTGTTACCTGCTGGTAACACATGTGTTACCTGCTGGTAATACATGTGTTACTCGTTTACAAAACTCAACGAAAACGGGAAAAAAAATTGTCGAAAGTATACCTTGTGAGATCTCTAATCGAAAAAAACGATGATTTTTATGGTGTAATTTTTATGATTTTTCGACTTACCGTTTGAGAGATATTTAATTTTTAAAAACGTGAAGAAAAGTGAGTTTTGTGACACGTGGCGCGTTCTTATTGGTTTTTCAATTCTCACAGAAAGTTGTTGTACTCATTTGAACCTCACTCTATTAATTAATTGATACTTTGATAGTATAATCTTAATTTGATTTTTAAGTATTTTAGATCTATTATGTTATTTATAAATTTAATTATATGTCTATTGTTCTCAAATTACTATCTTGTAATTTGAGATGTTGTATTGTTTGTATTTCTGGACTATATTGTATTTTTTTGTGGTAATGGAATCTTATGTTTTTTCTTTACAAACAAATTATACGAACCAATGTATCATATGTTTAATTTCATTTTTACCAACGAGATGGTCATGCCAAATCTTACTTCCTTGGGAATAACTTTCCTTAAGAAGCATATTACAATAATAATATGTTTGACAAATTCTTTTTAGTTAAAATCTTACCGATATAGTAACTAATGGGCTGTTTACTTTTTTTTCATTAAGTCCTGATATGAATATAGATAGTTATATAGGTATAGAGTGATTATATGCAATAATCAATGAATGAATAATGATGTTTACTTTTTATACCGAATAAATGGTCTGAATGATAAAAATTATTATTTTATCCTTTACATAGATTTCTTTTCATCTTATTACTTTAAACTTGTCCATATTTATAAACCAAATAAAATTTCAATTTTATACCATAGTGATTGTTTTGACTAACATAACAGCTCAAAAATACATAAACTTTTTAACTTATTTTGGTTCTTGACAAACTGACAAAATAGCATGAATTTCTTATCCGTCTAAAACACCACAGGGATCTTCGTCTTCCAAAAAACCACCAACAAATCAAAAATACAAAAATAATCATACATCTGCAACTGTTACCATATAAACAATTATCAATTCACTCAACCTTTTTGTCTAATATTCCCATTTTCATTAATTATGCAACTAAAATCATTTTTCAAACTCTCGATTTCGTTAACCATTTTTTACGGTAGTTTTCAATTCCATTTTCGCACTTCATGTTTCGTAATCATAAGATAACAAAATCGAGTGTTAGTAAACACTTTTCGTGAGCGATTTTGAAAACCAGATTAGCTTTTGAGATCTGCGATTTGCTAACGTCAAGTGGCGAAGGTTTTGGAGACCGGCAATGTGCGGAGGTTGTCGGAGCATCACGTGGTGACTTCGAGCTTTTAGATGAGATTATTAGAATATAAAATCTAACTTTTGTTCCCTTTCAAGTATTGATATGTTTTATTTTCTAACAAAGAAGATGGGAGAAAGAAAAGAAAAAGAAAGCGGCAGGTGTAAGGGTATGTTTGGAAAGAAGTTGTAAAAAAGGAGCTATATGGGGAGTACGTCATATTTGGGATGAGCCAAAAAGTCAATTATCCAATTGGGCTCAATCATTAATGCCTAAGTAAACACTAAAAAATCGTGACCGAATAATCTCTTCCATCAATTAAGTTCATTAATCCATAAAGAAATAGGTCCTAAGTACTCCCCGATCTATGTGTCAAGCTCTCATAATTTATAATCTTATGTGTCAACTTTTTGTTAATTCTCATTGTTTTGAGGTGTCAACTCATCAATCATCAATTTAATAAGTCAAACTAACAATGTTTCATTAATACCAGTTAATATAGGAATAGTATAACATATGATTAATTCATTTTGAAAACTATACCTCTTTCAAAAAATTGAATTACTACTCATTAGAATTCAATGCCTACTTTTGCACTATATAAAACTACCAACATTATTATATATGTTATCTCGATGATAATGTTTCTTGCTACTATATAAGTCGATGAAAGGTTTAAGCATCAAGGATACAACCGTTATAAGGGTGACTATGATAAGAACTCACATCGATATGACGAGTACCTAAAAAGTTTAAGCGGAATTTGAAAGATGTGGTTAACTTTGAAATTGTATTGTCATCATATGACACTCCTTCTCTCGCTTCTAGGCCCAATTAAATCATTAAGTTGATGATTTGTTATACTTAATTTTAGTGTCACTATGTTTTTTTTGTTACATACAAATTTAAGATCAAAGATGTTATTTTATTTGAATACTTGCACACCAAATTGTTAGTATTTGTTTACTACAACACTCGCAAACTAATTTGTTTTTAAATTACATTGTATGCTGATAACAATTGTTAACCGTAGTTAATTATACGAAGTGATTGTACCTAAGTCATTTTATCAACTGAAGTCAAGCACATTAATTTATTATTAGATCATTTCGTAGCGTTTTGTACAACACATAACAAATTCAAGAAACACGATGTTAGATAAGAAAATGATACATTGATCTATACAATCAACATAATAATAATAATAATAATAATAATAATAATAATAATATAATAATAATAATAATAAGTAAATATTACACTACAATAAACACTAAAGAAAAAGAAAACCCAAATTCAAGAATAATGTTTTACGTCAATGTATCATTACTTTCAATGTATCATTACTCGTTAAATAGAACTTTGAAATTTCGATTTTTTTTGTAACTAAAAAATACGTTTAGATAAGTTTCTTGATGTATGACCATTTAAAGTCCTATGTAGAAACACAAACTTGAACACCTACAACGCCACAACTTGATCTCAAGCACTTAACCCACATCCATTTCACAATTTAAATATACGAGTTTGAGATAATATTATAGACAACAAATATATTGTTACAATATAACTTGAGATTGTTGCAAAACGCTGATAACCGTCAATTGTCTCACACGTCCGACTATAAGAACATTACATGGAAGACAATATTCAAACTTACTTAGCGCTCGACTCATGAGAATGTTTGTTCATAATGGGAAACATGATCATTTTCTTATAAAATCTTCCATTCGGAAACCAACTGAGCTACGTATTTGAGAGTTAACCTCAAATTTACAACCCATGGGGATTGAACTCGGGTCTCCACCAAAAATTCCAAAGCTCCCACCATTAAGATACCAATTTGGGGTTATAGTATTACTTCAGCTTAATTAAACTCAGTTACTTTTATAAAAAGGAAAAACCAAATAAAATTTTTGATCAACCCATAAAACTGTTCAAATTGATCCAAATCATTTGGTTTGTAGACTTATATTATACCATATATGATTTATGATGGTTTAATTACAGGAAATCAATAATTTGGTTATTGTTCTGACAAAAACAAAACCAAAACCAAATTAAACCGTTTAGAGAAAAATAGAGATAAAATGTAGGATATTATGAATGGTTACCTATGAATTAGATGGATTATGTTTTCTTACTACAAGTTACACGTTCATTGTTGGGATAACTTTTATTTACATATATAAAAATCATCGTATCTTAGATACGAACATAAATAAAAAACTTATAGCGTTTAAAAAATAAGCATCCATAACTCCATAGTGAGAAGTCTATAATCATAGTTGTTAAACTCTTACGATTCACGAGTCGAGATAAAAATCAAAAAAATGAGGTGACTCTAACTCCGACTCTTAAATCACTATGACTCTTACAAGTCGTTTTATCAACTCTTACAAGTCGGGTGTGACTCTTACGAGTCTTGTGCGACTCTTACGAGTCAAAGAATCAGATAAACATTTTATGTAATATAATACAAAAAAATAAAATGACAAAATAAAAAAAGAGATGACTATAATTTATCTTAAATTAAGCATTTGTGTTGATTTTCGATAAACGACTTAATTGTCGACTCTCACCATGTTTTACTTTTCTTAAAACAAAAATGCTAAACAATAATATATATACATATAATATTATATATATATATATATATATATATATATATATATATATATATTGTTAAATAGGGACTTACGAGTCGAATCGAATCACAAGTCATGAGTTGAAAATTAAAATTACGAGTCACGAGTTAACAACCGTGTCTCTAACGATTTGCATTCATAATTAACCAACGGTTGTGGACCAAATTTTTATTTATATTTAAAAAAATCATGGACCCAATTAAGGACCCCATGTTGGTTAGACAAATTAAGGTAGTTTTGTTTCCTGCTTTCAATGAATTAGAATTTAGTTATTGCCAAACGCATATAACACATAACACTAAGTCACTAACAGAGTCTGTTAAACACATTAATATATATAAAATAAATGATTAAAAGGAATAAGATGGTGCAACCACCAGAACAATAAACATCAACTTCAATTAACAGAATTTTAGTGAAGTGGAAGCCAAGAAATGTACATAATTCTATCCTTTTTTTCTTATCTCGTATAAATCTTGCACATCTCCATTTACTTCATCAAACTTAACTCTTTGTTTTAAGGGCGTCTTTGTGTTTTGTTCCATGTATGTGGCTTTAAGGTCTGAATTTTTGTAAAAACTTGGTTTTGAGATGGAGGAGGGGCTGGTGGTGAGAGGTAGGGTCGAAATCGATAGTCGACAACCGTTCAAGTCGGTTAAAGAGGCTGTTATGTTATTTGGAGAAAAGGTTTTAGCGAATGAGGTTTACGGCAACAAGCTCAAAGAGGTTATATCGATTTCTCCGAAATGTCTTTTTTGTTTATGTTTTTGGAATTTAATTTCACAATGTGTTTTCTAAGTCTTGTTTGATTAGAGAAGTATCTAAAAGTGTTCAAGTATAGTCAAACAATGAACTAATATTCATGTTTCTTTATAGAGTTAAACATAACTATTTTCAACCTTAAATTAAATGTAGTTATATTTGTCGTGGCCCTTCATGTTTGATCACTTTTGCTTACAAATGTTGTGTTACACATAGATGTTAAAATTTTAAGTAGATGTTTAACATAAAAGTTGTAAAGGAGGAATTTTTTTTTTCCTACAGGATGAGGTAAACGGGTGAAATATGATCGATCATGTAAAAACCATCAATCAATACATGTTTATGTTGAAGTATTAGAATTATGTGTGTCATGATTGTGGTAGTCTAGAGAGACGACTGATACAGGTCCGTTTATAAATCATTTTGATAGATGAGAAGCGTGGAGAGGGAAAACAATCAAGACGGATCAAAAGTTGGACCGAAAGAGGAGAAACAATACCTAGAAGAGTCGAAAGACGAGAGAAAACTAATGGCTTATTATCTTATGTCGCTTAAACAACAACTTAACGAGACGAAATCTGAGCTTGACCAATTAAAGTCAACAAGAGGACCCTGCCCAAGTCATTTCACTCCCATTGAACATGAGATAGAAGAGATCAAGTTCATTGAAAACCCAAAACCAACTCAAGTGAAGCCATCAATAGAAAATGAACGTGAACCGCATTACGGCGATGATTTGCTTGGTTTAAAACAGAACATGTCTGTTATGTCTCATAATCCTGCATCAACCAAAGTGATTAAAAAGGCTAAAAAGAGAACCATATTACCATCACTTGGTAGAATTTTCTCAAAAAGTAAAGGGTAATTAAAATATAATTATTCTTTGATCAATTCATGGTGTGATCCTTAAACCCAAGTTTATTACTTCAAGCTGAAACGTACACCAGTATGTTTTGGTTAAGTTTGCTTTATTTTTAATTCATTTTTCTTTTCGCATAAAAAAAGCATGTTGAGACCTGTAAACTCAAAATTTGAGATTAAATGGATTAGATGAATCGAGCCTCATGTTTGATTTTCGTACTATTGATTTTCTACATTAGTTAACTCTTTGATTTGCAACCTGTTAGTGTCTAATTCTTTGAAATCTAATTAACATACGGGTAAAGGGCTTATACCCGACAAATTTTATATATCAATAATCCATTTTTGTTTTAAGCAATTTATTTTTACAGGGAATGTTAACCTGTAGAAAGATCTGAATAGAATAATGTTTAAAAGGAAATATCTCTTTAATATAATGGGCCTCGGCCCGAACATGAAGCAGAGTGCAGAAGCCTTGAACTTGGCCCAAATCCATAAATTTTTTATTCGAGACATAAATAAGTTGACCGTCGACCCATGTATTTTCTGAACCACGACGGCGATACAACGGAACCCGGCAAATAACAACCTAGTAGGCTAGTACCCTCCATAAAGTACTCCAGACTTTGCCCTAATTTTCGAAAACTTAAGACGACGTCACACGTGTTAAACTAGAGAAGTAAATTATAAAAGTAATTCGATCGATTCTTCATAAACAGCTCGTTTATGGCAGGTGAGTTGTTTATTCAATCGAATGAGTTCGTAACATGTTACTATAGATCTATGAAATCTGTTACTGGTTATATATGGTTCTATATATATTTATCGTGTGTAGGTGGACAAACGGATGGAGAAGATAAGGTATCGTTAGAGCTCACGGAAGAAATCATTCAAAGTATGGAAGTAGGCATGGCCTTTCGTGATTATGTAAATTTCTCACTTTGTTTACTTTTTAAATTTCGTATTTTTCGCCGATTTTTGCCCATTTTTCTTGTTTTTGATCACTGCATTTTTGTAATCAATGGAGTAATGGACTGACTGAGAGATATGTAGCCCAATGCATGATTTATTTCAACTGAAGTAATGAATTTAATCTGGCTTAAATGAACACTATAACAAGGGTTCTAGGCTTTGCAAGGTTAGTGGGAAGGAAGTATTTGTCTACGGTTTCTCCGATGGTGATACAGCATTTCTGTTTAGAAAGCTGACTATCAATGATTAATGAAGAAGAGTGGAGGTCAGGTTGTGTGACTCACATACGAGAATTTAATGTGTTTGCACTTAAAAGAATGATTGTCTAGTTTATTGGTTTGCTTATATGTGTAATATATCTGACAAAGCAGATTACTTTGTTAGTAGAATATTCTATGTAAACTTAAAGAGTCTGTCCGGCAATAAGTCTATATTTTACCGGTATATGAACTTTCTGTTAACAATATCCAATACTGGAGATGTAAGTTGATCTATTATCATAAAGTTTGGCCATAATTTTCTGTGTCCAGTTATTCAATACATTGAAACAAGTTTTTGTCCATTGCAGAGTGGTAGGATAAGTTCAATGGATTTTCACAAGGCGTCAAATTTTTTGGTGACTGCTAGTGATGATGAATCCATTCGGCTCTATGATGTGGCTAATGCAACGTATGTCTTTTTTTTAGTCTATACATTTTAAAAAAGTAAAGAGCTCCTATTAAGGCGGTAGTTTTTATTATTATTTTAAATTATCAAAATAATAATAATATTTTTTTTTTGTTTTATTTACAGCTTCTTAATGTAGTAAATGAATATTATTTTACTTAATTTTCGAGTAATAACTTATTTGCAGATGTTTGAAGACAATTAATAGCAAAAAGTATGGGGTTGACCTTGTTTCCTTCACAGCGCACCCCACAACTGTTATATACTCCTCTAAGAATGGATGGGACGGTTAGTATGTTACTCCGTATACTGGTTTATACAGGTGGCTTTCTGTTGGTGTTTATCTTTATTTTCTTTGATAATGCAGAATCTCTTCGGCTTCTCTCATTGCATGACAACAAGTACTTGCGCTACTTTAGAGGTCATCATGACAGGCACGCTCACACTTCATATGCCATTTTACTTCCATGCATTTTTAGTGTCAAATTATTTGCTCAACATTTTGTATTGTTGATTCTTGTAGGGTTGTTTCTCTTAGCTTATGCGCTCGAACAGAATATTTTATCTCTGGCTCTCTTGATAGAACTGTTCTGCTTTGGGATCAAAGAGCTGATAAATGTCAGGTTGTCTTCCACTCCACTTGATTCTCCTTTCAATATGTGTGTGTTTATACATACGCGCGCGCACACACACACGAAACTATGAAACTACTGGTGCTGATTAAATTTCTGGATTTAGGGTCTTTTACGTGTTCAAGGAAGACCTGCTACAGCTTATGATGATCAAGGGCTTGTATTTGCTGTTGCTTTTGGAGGTTCCGTGAGGATGTTTGATTCTCGCAATTATGAAAAGGTAATTCTATTCTCAGTAAATATATGAGGTCAAGGATCAGCAGTCATATTTTGTTCATGAATATCAATCTCCATGAAAATGTTAATTTCCTAAATCTTCATCTCTAAAAGGGCCCGTTCGAAATATTTCCGGTTGGTGGAGATCTGTCTGATGCAAATGTTGTCAAATTTAGTAATGATGGTAGGCTTATGCTCTTGACAACTAGGGACGGCCGTATTCATGTACTTGATGCTTTCCGTGGCACACTTGTGAGTATTTGCATTGCTTTAAATGTTGGATGATTTCACTTCATGTTTAGTTATTTTGTGTGTGCTGAGCTTTTAAACTTTTGTGCAGTTATGTACATATAATGTTAAACCAGTCTCAAGTAACTCCACTTTGGAGGCCTCTTTTAGTCCAGAAGGATCGTTCGTAATATCTGGTAATACAAATGCTATTTGGTACTATATATAATATATTAATAGAGACAGACAAGAATGGAGCCAAAGTTTACTTAAATTCTTTTGAGCTTGCTGGTAGTAATCTAACTTCTGCTTTACAGGTTCAGGTGATGGTAGCATCTATGCTTGGAGCATTCGGAGTGGCAAAGAGGTAATGTTTCAATAACTCTTATAAACTGCACCTCCTCTTTCCCACACCCAACCAAAATTATAAAAAGTTGGGATGAGAAAAAATATCATTCAGACTCAATCTGTCACTCTCCAGGACTCCGTGCAATCAAATCCGTTGTAAACTGTGGTTTTGTGCAAATTGAGAATTGATAATACAACATTGATACATCTTTCGTTTTGGACCCATACGATCATTATTAGCACGAGCGAAAACTACTGTAGTTGTAGAAAATCCAATTAAAATACCGTACTTAGAAATTATCGTACTTGTATTATTTTTGGTGTAGAAACGTTAACTTTCCCAACTATAATGTGTTTTTGGGATTTGTACAAGGAGAATGGTTGGAATAAAATCTTAAACCAGGTATAATGGTTAAACTCATTTCTCACTCTTGTTAACATTGTGTATTTATTTTCATGCTTTTTAGTGCCTAAGTTTATAGAGAAAAACGTGAACTTTATGCCTTAGCATCCAATAAATGGATCGATTTGGGTTGTGTTTTATATCAAGCAGATCAATTATTATATTTTTCTAGCTGAAAGGTGTACCGGTCAAATGGGTTGAGTGCTTGAAGCCCCAAAGTCTATTTTTAGCGCATACAATCTCTAACTTGTTTTATTTAAAGTTTTGGAATATTATTGTAACAATATTGTTTTTGTATCCATATTTAAATCATTAGTTACTTATTATACAATCTGAAAAACAGACAAAAGTTGGGCTGGCCAACCCAACTCTCTGTTTTGGCCATACTAAAAAAGACTTGCGTCAGTCCGAACCTGTTTTGACCTGTTAGTCTGTGACCCAATCTGTCCGAGCCGACCATCTTGCCTCCTATAATCCTATATCAATAGCAAAAAGGACTGTCCTATTCTAGTATTCTTCTGGCGCCTATATTGTTTCATTTAGTATCAGAATAGTTGTGCTGTGTAACTGTTCATTCACGATCTTCCCTTCTTAGGGATTTTGGTCATGACGCTCTGTCTTTCTGGTCTTTCCAGGTGGCTAGCTGGCTGAGTACTGTAAACGAGCCTCCTGTCATAAAATGGGCTCCAGGCAGTCTTATGTTCGTTACTGGTTCTTCTGAATTGTCCTTTTGGATCCCAGATTTGTCAAAACTGGCGGCATATGTTGGAAGAAAGTAGCCTTGTGCACATTAAGTTATTCTAGAGTAGTGGGATGGCTGAGCATGTCTTATGCTCTACCTGCTGTTTGCTCACGATTTTGTGGACGCGTTCTGTGCAACTGTCTTCAGAAGAAGGCAACTCCTGTCACAGGTAACATAATCTGTACAACTTGAAAATTCAGCCATCATTAACATTTGTTGTACAAAATTGTAATACCAATTAACCTTATTCACTTTTTTACATTCTTGATTGTAGTAGTAACGATTTGGCATTTAGGTTCTAGATAACGCTCTGCTTATTCTATTATAAGCTCACTCACATTTTTTCTAAGATCATTTAGTTCGGTATATTTCACCAACTGAAGTGGCCGTTTTGCTATTCCCTTTCAACTGATTCATCTCTTTGAACCAGTTGGACGAAGCCAAAAGTACTTTATGCAAGTAGTTGGAGTAAATTAGAAGCTGGAAACCGATGAGAGGGATTCCAGTCTGAAGAAAGTTAGAAATTGAACTCTTTGTAAGAAGCTGACCGTTCTCCTATAATAACTTGTCTGCTTCAACTATTTACAGGCGATTTTAGGATGATTCTGAATTGTCAACTTTGAAGAAAGTAAAACTCAAATAACAAGTATAACAACTTGTTTTAGGTCTAATTTCCGCTTTAGTCAATGTTTACTTATATATTTATAAGCAAGTGCATTTCCTGAAACGAACTAAAAATACGTGTATAGTAAGCACGCCTCGGAACTTTATGCAGACGGTGACTGTTAGATGATTTTTCAGTTTAGCAAGTTAGATGATCAAAATTGTTCAGAAAAAGTTAGAATGATCAAAATCGGATGGTCCAATAATTAGTTTTCGGGTCGAGTTAAAACAAGACTGATTTTTTTTCCGTGACCCTAAAAACTTGTAATATGCTCAATGAAATTGGGCCAGACTTAATAGCCCAACAAATCTCAACAACAAACTTTTGCCTTGAAACTAAAAAGTTCGAGAATACAAAATTCTTAAAATGTGAGAGTTTCCTGCAAGTCCTTGATAATTTTAACCATGAATGAAGTTTCTTACCATGGTTTTAAATTTCCTAGTTTCTAACTTTTTACTCTCTCCAGAAAAATATTTTATAAAGGCTATTTACACCCTAAAATTAATATTAACCGACATATACAATAGCTTTATCATGTTAACGATAACTCTAAATGCTATGTTTACAAAAATCAATAGATTATCGTCGTCACAAATTTTTGTAATCATTTCAACATATCATATCGTTCAAAAAATCAGAAAAAAAAGTATTTTTCTTTTCTTCTTTAATTAAAAATTTATCCTTTTACATCTACCCATTTGAACTCTATATTCAAGTCGTTAGTTGTGCTACCTTTATCTAATGGTTATTAAAAAAAAGTGTTGCAGAAAGATGCCAATAATAATAAGGCACACGTACGTAAGGCACTCAATGTTTTTTAACCTTACGTAAGGGTAGACAAAGTGAAAGTAGAAAAGGCAGGAAGAAGTAGTACATATTACATGTACTTTTAAGTTTATATCAAAATGGCAACTTGTTTACACCAATATTGCATTAAAATATGATGCCATTAATTTTTATAGGATATGTTTTATTCCATTATTTAACTACTTGTACCATCATTTTATAACTTCTCAATGTACTTCTCGAACATCCCACGTAACATAAATCCAATACTTCATCTACTGAAACATCATCGTACCATGTGTTTTTTATCCTTAAATATACACATAGATTTGATTTTGAATCACATATATGTTAGTAATCATGAAGGGTGACAACATTTTATACCTTCTGATTAATTGAATCATATACTATATCTTACCCGTAGATACAATACGTTGTACTTTTCAATCATACACTAAAGATATTGATATTTCATACTCCACATCATTTTTTATAAATATATTGATATCTCCATTCATTTTTAATTTTATACTTTAATATTTGATGATAAACAATGAAAAATGACCAAGTGTACAATGGAGTTTACACAAACTGGTCTATACTGACTAATAACGTTGCTACGCCTGTTGAATTAGTCCGTCGTTATAGCTGCCTGTAACTGCTTTGTAAAATCTGAGGACCTGTTCTTAAACATGTATAACCCCTAGATTTGTTGGATATCGATTTATGCATAATTTTTACACAAAAATCAATACTCACAAACGCACATGAACATCTGTTGTGGTTGATATATCTCTTTTAAAAAATGACATCTACATGACTTGCACACATTATCTGATTATTCGTTAAGTTTATCACGTACTCACCCTATAAGAATATCCAACCAAAAATACATTTCCTTTACTTAACATCTATAAAAAAGCTAGTCTAAATTGAGCAAGGGGTACGGCCCGGTGACATGGCCAGTGTGGCTCTTCGGTCACACTAATGTGACCACACTACACCTAGTGTGTTCCGGTTAGTATGACTTAGATAAAATTGTGTCTTTTCTTAATAACATTTTATAACAAAACGTATTTAACTTGAGTTTCAATTTTCAGTGTAATATGCTACAGTTAACTAATGTGACAGATTTGTCTGTGTAGTTTGTGTGACCACAGTCTTTGCTGGAAATCATTTTGAAACTATAAAATATATGAAAAAATGTTGGGGAAAAAATCATTCCGCCGGTTATTATTTTTATTGTTATCACTAATCACTATTATTCTTTGTGCTTAGTTCTTTATTATTGTACGTAGGGTGTAATTAATAAACATAAGATGAATATTGGTAGTATATACTCCGTGTATTAAATTAAATAAAGAAAACGGCCGATAATAAATTAGGATGGGAAAGAAAGAAAAAACATTCTAAAGAATGATGATTTTATAAGGTGACAGAAAGGTTTGTTGCAAGGGAGGAAGGCGTCGCAATATCAATTTTCAAGACAATTCGAAATGATTAGCTTCCGTTGCCATATCTTTTCACCTCCTAAACTTACGCTCTCAGATCTGTGTGTGTATATACATACATATACATATATACATATACATATATATGTAATATGTATATGTAGGATGTAGGATTGATTCTGTTGTTGTAGGTGCCTGCTAAATGGTCCCATCTAGAATATATGTCTCACCCTTTCCCCACGCTCCGCCGTCCACCTAATCAATCCTTTCCATTTTGTCCCACTCAAATTACATCATATACATACCTCCTTTCTTACTTTCACTATATATATATATATATATATATATATTATATAATATAGTTTTATCAACAAATGATACCTTAGGTGTGCTTGTGTTAAGGTTTTTGAAAGTTTATAAGGTTAATAAGTTACAATTCACCAAAGTGCTTTGTTCTGACGATAAGTGACGAACCCCTCTAACCTAGAGGTTATGAGTTCAAACCTCGGGAGAAGGATATGTATATATTATGTGGTTAACCGGAATATGTAATATATATTGTGTGAGATAGGTGTAGGTTTGACTTTTTTTGAAAAAACAAATTAAATTCTTGTAAATAAATAAACTTAATTGGTTTGATAAAGATAAAATTAAGTTTGACCATCGAAAAAATAAGCCACCAAAGCTCTTACTAATTTAATATTTTGATTTTAGACGTTATTTCGTCACCATAAAATGATGGTTCAATGAGGCTGTAGAGACTTGATACAAATAAACAATTTTTAAGTAGGATATATAGCATGATCTTTAAAAACTTACTGATATTTGAACCTTGAACCTCATCAAACCTGAGAGATTTGTAGTTAGTTTAGTTTATGCTACTTTTAAGATAATAGATTAACTATTATCGATCATACGAGGAGATTAACTTTGATCTTTAATCCACCGAACAAAACCGCACAACATGATGTGGGACCATGTCTTTGATGTAAAATATGAACGATCGATCTTAAAGTTTATAAGTTTCTAACATAGTTCCATTTAGATAAAAACATCACCTAAATAGTTGAGGCTAGCAAAATTTAAATACAAAATCACAATTAATTTTCTTTTAGTTCCAATAATCATAAAATAAAATATTGAATTAAAGTACATATATAGCTTTATGCGAGATAGAGGGAGAGAGAGAGTAAAGATGAAATCTTGATGATATTGAGTGAAGAGATACGGGAAGTGAAAACTACACATCAAAGAGATGATTACCCATAAGAAATTAAAAGGTATATATATATATTATATATCATATATTATATATAGATATAGATAGATAGCATACATCAGCACCACTATATCCTACAGTACACTGCTCCTACTTATTTAGGGTTTCTATCCAACCGTCCGATCCATTTATTTCATTTCAATCTCGATCAAAATTCTCATCCAACGGCCATTATTTTGTCTATCAGAATTACTAATTTACTATCGTATTGTACTAAAAAGAAAACCCTAATGAGGTAAGCTTTTAGGGTTAGCTAGATGATTACATATTATCTTGAATTCTTGATCCAAATTCATCAATACTTAAAAGACTTGATGACTGACAAATTTTTCTATTTATATATAGCAATTATTATTATTATTATTATTATTACTATTATTATTATTATTATTATACTTGAATGCATTTAATATATACAATGCAAACAAATGCATGATAATGAAAGGGAAACTACTAGATATGAGATTGAAAGAATAGAAAATTGTTGAAAAATGGGAGATGAAACTGCAACTTTATGCATTCAAGTGATGAAATTAATATTTCCATTTTCTTGAAACAAAGATATTATATATGTTTTGAAAGCGTCGTAATCAAACTCTTACTTATGTTTTCATCATATTCCCATTTTGCATCAGTAACCCGTAACTTGTTTTGCGCATAAAATCCATATCCATACACTTTTTTTTGGAAACTGCAGACTACAATTAAACCCGATCGAACAAATGAGTTCAGTCAAATATTACGAGAAGTATTATTAATATGTTTAGTCATTCTTGTAATTTGTAATATCTGGCTTTCTCATTGGCCATTTGGCAACTTCACCGCTAAAAACAAGCGATCAAATATAGTAAGTGATTCGTTGATAATTTAAGATTAAGTGCTTCAAAATGTAACGTGTTGATCGACTTACATTATATGTAATTAAAAATTGACCTCCATAATTGTGTGTACCAAACTTTCGATTATTATTTTTCGTATGTAATTCTTGACGTGTATATTTTTTGGATGCCATGTGGTGTATTATATAAATAACACGGCAAGTAAATTACATTAAATGGTATTAAAAGTTTAAGTTACATCAACACAATTTTGTTAATTATACACAATTTATAAGTTACCGCGTAGTTTTTTACATTTTGAAGTGCGCCCTTAACCCATTTCTTTTTCTAAACGTAATATACTTTGTAAATATATCTACATATCAATCACTTAATTAAGATTTGATCATAGTTTAAGACCTATATCAATAAGCATATATGCATGTATAATTGTACTTTTTTTGCTAGAAGCGTAGTATCAATTCAATGGGTATGAAGTGGGAGTGCGATATTTAAGAAGCCATTCAAAGCTATTGATGGATACTTGGAATTTGCAAATATATACATACATATACATACATACATACATATATATATATATATATATATATATATATATATATATATATATATATATATATATATATACGTGTGTGTGTATAGCCCTAAGAAAATACTACTATACATATGTGATATGTGATATTGTGATGTGAGTCCATAGTAGCCAATTTATTAATCATGGATACTTGGAATATTTATTTTTAGAGCCGCCTTACTGTCTTTAAAAGGACTACGGAAATCTATAAAAAAAATAAATTAGAATTGCATAGTAAATATACAACCTCGACCCATACCCTACCCTACCCTACCTAAACTCTATATTTGTCTCAGATATAAGCATATATATAATATATATAGTCAATATATATTACTTCTTTATTGAATATTTTCAAAAATCAGCAAAATGATACAATTCACAATTATGTATACTTCATCTCTTTTCATTATAACATTTTTAATCCATTTTAATTCTTATCTTAATCAAAGGGTCTGTGGCCTAGCGATATGTGAGAAGACCATCAACTAAGAGGTTGTGGGTTCAAGCCTCGTAAGAGACATTATATATATCTGCGATGTACATATATTATGTGGGTTAAGTTAATTCTAGGATTTTCTTCGTAAGAAAATAAAAAAAATTCTTTATCTTATTAAAATTTAAAATTAAAATAAGTGAAAAAGTTGAAAAGAACAACAAATGGACTTGAGAGAATGACCACAGGGTGTGTGACCAATCAAAAACGTCGTCTATCCATGTGGGGACATCGGATCACTGCCTTCCGATTCCGCTTTTAGCATAGGAAATGTAATTCCCAATTCTTTCATTTTACTAAACTGCCCTTGCGGTATATATCACGTACTATACGTACAAAAAGAAATTAACAATTAATTTCCTTTTAATGAAAATAATGTAGCACAAAGTTATGTAGCACTCGTAATGGATTTACAATATGTGTGCGTAATTACGAGTCTTATGATGACTTTAAGGGTATGTTAAATTTGATACATAAATATTATAGCGGGGAAAGATTAAGTACGAATGGAGATTATTGTGTGTCAAGTATATACAATACATATATACAATCAACGAACTGTTGATTACATTCTTAGTATATGAGTTTTTTTAACACGTAAGTGAACTCGATCGATCAATAGAAACAAGTTAATGCTTTCTATTTCAAATTTTATTTTCAATAAAAATTAAAAACAACACAATATCCTCACATATGATTTTGTAGCTAGCAGTATTCATTCAACTCAATCAAGAATCTCTCTTCAAGGCTGCAACACAGAGAATCTTGAATACTATTAGAAATTCAAAAGTGTTAGTTGTGTAAGAATAACCATCAAATAACTGAATTAGACCCGGTTAGCTTTTAAAATACCTAGATTTTCCATGGATAATAACAAAGCTTGGATGCGGTGATTCAAACTGCCTTGTGGATTCTATGGCGGCGTAGAAACTGCCACCCTTTGAACATCAAGAAGCCAAGGAGCAATACTTTAGGAGATGGCGTGAGTTGTATTCTTTTCTATGGACTTCTAACAGGAATAGGAAAAACAATCTTGATTGGCTCGAGTGGAATTGTAACCCAAAATCTGCTTGTGTCAAATCCTTGTAATCGTTTTTTATGCCTCTAGTGACTTACTAGAGAGCCACTTTTATTCAATCTATTTTCTGATGTTAAAAAAAAAAAAAGTTTTACATTAACACCGTGAGAACATTTAATCACTAATGCGTGTAGTGATCACATCAAAACTGTGGTGCATTTGGGAATTTCATAAGGAGTTATTTTTCAAGCAAATAGCCTCGAGATAGTGAACCTTTTAGGGATATGTAATTGTTATCTTATTGCATATAGTTATGGATATCGAGTCGGATTGAGCCATATACATATACGTACATACATATATACATACATATATACATATATATATATATATATATAAAGTGATCATGTTTGATTTCAATGTAATTTCTTGCTAACTTCTTGCTAGTATTTAATGAGATCTGAGTTGATGTTAAAAAACATATTTGATCGTGATATGAATATAAACTATGGTTGTCATTAAGATAATAATAACTCAAGAGCTAGTATATATACAACATATAATTAAAACGCATGTCAACTCAATTATACGCTACATATATGCAATCCTAACCGTTCTTTTGGCTCTATGGAGATATCGCAATGAAGTTTTATTCAAGTCTAAAAGACGTAGAAGTGATACATTAGGAAATGATATGAAGCTTTTATCCTTTAATTAGGGTATCATGTATAGTAGGTCAAATAATGTAAACACAAATGTGGCCGATTAAATGTAACTTTTGCCCATTTGCTCTATCTACTTACCAGTTAATATAAATTATCTTCGCCATTAAAATAAAACAGTTATAAACTCATAGTGTCGAGATGTGTAGATCTCATGATCATGTGTAATATAGGTTCTTGTTCACGGTTTATATTTCTTCGTGATCATACATAACCAAGTTTAACTTTTAATGTATAGTAACATGAAACTTGCTATCTTTCTTACAGCGAACTTGATTAAAAACATCAGACGTACACAATATATATTTGTCGCAAGCAAGATTTGAACCCACCCTCAAACACTTGTAATCGAGATATCTAATCTAGCTAGAATTTGTGTGCCGGTTAAGGGAAACTATGATCCTTTCTTCAAACTAGACAAGTAAGACTTTATTCATCACAAGGTGTACATGATGTTAATCTGAAGAGACATATATAATTGATAGGTCTAGGACAAGTAGCAAAATCTATGATTTGTGAGGAAAAAATAAATGGCATGTGCTAAATAGTAAATTGATTAGGTTAACTTTTAGATTGGTTTTTGAAGCTTAAATATGATTGTTTTAATCTGGATTTAAGACATTGAACTCAAGGGATACCATAAAATTAAAATAATTAAATAAAATTTAGCTAATGGGATATGATATTGATAGCGTCATAGCCCTATAATTAAATAATGAAATAGTAATAAGTGACTGGTCACAAATGGCTTTTCACTCAAGCAAAACCCTTGTGTAGCAACCTTTCTAGTCCCTCTTTTGTCCCTTACCTTTTTCATTTCTTAACATCACTCTGTCAACTTCAATCCTTCTCTTCCAGATATTATCTCCTCTTCTCTCTCTCTAACTCACGCACACTAAAACACACTAAAAAACACACACTCAATTTGTTTCTGTGGCTGCATCTTCCATGTGCACACTCCTTCCTTTTTGCTTATATAAGCCTCTTAATTAGTACCTACCATCTCCCTCATACACACTTAACAACACAGACACAAACAAATTCTCAAACTTATAATTTGTGTGTGAAAAAATCTCTAGGTGTTTTGTGATTAGGGTTTTGTTTGATTGATGAAGAACAACATGGAAACTCAACAACAAGGAGATGTTCAAGAATTTGGTAACAAAAACAGTAGCAGTTATGCATGCAGGCAAACTAGTACAAGGTGGACTCCCACTAGTGATCAAATCAGAATCCTGAAAGAACTTTATTATAACAATGGGATCAGATCTCCAACTGCTGATCAGATCCAAAGAATTGCAGCTCAACTCAGACAGTACGGCAAGATTGAGGGCAAGAATGTGTTTTATTGGTTTCAGAACCATAAGGCTCGTGAAAGGCAGAAGAAAAGATTCACTCCTATTCCACCACCACCATCTCCTTTCTCCGATCATATTAACCACCATTTACCCGCCGCTACCGCCATGCAAATTCCGTCTCACCACCACCTCTATCACCATCAAGAACCACCACAACATGTCTATGCTCACCAGCACAAACTCTACACCACACATCACATTGGTACTTTACTCATCTAATTAACTCTACTTTTTACTTACTTTGTGTCTTTTATTCATACCCATTACTAAATTTCCAGCTTTTTTTTTTCCCAAAGATAGTATTTTTTTTTGTGTGTGTTTTTATACACACCCATCACAAAGTCTTGAACTTTTTCTTGTAAAGATGATATTTTTACTAGTAATTTGTGTTTTTATACATACCCATTACTGAATCTTGAATTTTCCTTGCAAAGATTGCTTTTTACTATAATAATTTATCTTACTCATTACTTAATTTTGAACTTTTACTTGAAAAGATTGTATCTTTACTATTATTATGGATGCGTTTTTTATTTTGAATTCATGGGATCATTTTCAGGGGTTGGTTCTTCTTCTTCACCAGGAGTAATGGCTGTTGGATGTGGCTATGGATCTGTTGCTATGGAGAAGAGTTTCAGGGTATATATAAACATATAAATATAAATACACTCACACACTTCATTTAATAAGTACTTGAATTTTTGAGAATTCTCTATAACATATCAGCATTTTCCTGGGGAATGTGATCACAAAAATTTTGAGGGATTGGTCTAAGCAGGGTTTTTTAGGACTGCGTTAGCAAACTGATTGATTGCCTAACAATTGTGTTTTCAAAGTGTTCATATAATTAATAATCTGATCATAGGATCATTATAGACTATAGAGTGACATAAATCAGCATTAGATAATCAATAACAAACCAACAGAAGTATTCTAAAATCCAAAATAGACCTACAAATTTATTATAAAAATAAGTAAATCATTACTATCAATGACAAAAGAATAACAAAACCATCTTTCGGTATGTGTATGTACAGGAGTGTTCTATATCACCTCCGGGAGAGAATAGAGGCACCGGCCTGAATTTTGGATCAAGATCACGAATGGGTGTGGATTCATGTTCTTTCTTTGGAAATTTCAAGCCACCAACATATCATGACATTTTGGAGAACACTTGTGAAGAAGAAGATGATGAAGGACATAGTTCAACCGAAATAGAAACACTTCCATTGTTTCCTATTCATGGTGGGACCCACCATGACTTCTTTAGCATGAAATCGGCGAATGTGTCATCGGAACATAACACTGGAGGTTATTATACCGGAGGAAATTGGTATCATGCTGAAGGCCGGGCTTCTCTTGAGCTTAGTCTCAATTCGTATGGATATTATAATTGATGTTATTATTACGTATCTATCTATGTTAATGAGCTAATTATGTAATTAGTTTAGTACGTAGTAGTTATGGTCATGTTCTAACGGGTGATTTCTAATTAGTAATGCTACCTATGAACTCTTATAAATCAGGCTTATAATTACTGATCGAATGTGTATATTTGATTTAAGTATTTATCTAGGTGGATGGTTGATTTAAATACATAATTTAGGAAGATTATTTTGTCTGTTTATTAGTCAACATGTTGGATGATTTTGAATGACAGTTTATCAAACTTGGATTATATTGGTAGTTCTATATAACAAAAAGTTCTTGAAACGCTATAGAAAATATTTGAAAATGATGAAATGCCTAACACAAATGTTTCCTAAATTTCAAAATACGATTCCTATACCGTGTGAATATAATACAGGATTTAGTGTCTGTGAATGCATCTAACTTGTATCCGATGCCTATTGTACGTACATACTTACCTTTGCTATTTTTAATGTATCCACCTTTCAAAAAGTGTGTTTTAATGTATTTTGTAGTCTTTTTGATGACGTGTCAACCTCTACGGATGACACGTGACACCTTAAACAGACGACACATAAACAAAATACATTAAATATGCTTTTTGAAAGTTGAATGCATTACGAATAACATATATAAGTAGAGTATATAGAACAGACATCGAACACAAATTCAATACATTTTCAAACACCAAGTCCTATAATATATATAGTTTCATGTGAAACACTAGCTAGCTAGTTACAAGTTCAATTAAACAGGTATGGGGTACTATTTGAATTTTTACTCTACAGTGAAAGTGAATATGTAGTTGTTCGGGCTGGTAACTTCATATTCATATATGAGTACATAATTATTCTAGGTGTTTTCACTTGTACTAATTAATCACCATCTTGTTTTTCAATTTATAGTCATCAAGGCAAACATAATAATTAATTACATTTTAAGCATTTGGTAAGGACAGTATTATATTCATTAAAACGTAACATTTTAAGCCTTGTTTTCAGTATAAACTATAACTGATATTTTTTGTGCAAGTTAATATACAAATGTCAATTCATGATATCTTAAGGAATCAAGAATTTGATATGATTTACCCCTAAAAATAGCAAGCAACTCACCTGTTACTCAAAAGCAATAATCAATTATAAAGAAACTACAAATAGAATGATTCAGAAAACATACATCAATAAAATCTTATGGAATCAAAAGTATCTGGTTTGGTTTTTGGACCACAATGCAACTGCAACTCAAATTCCTTCAATTTATCGAATCTTTTTAATGGACCACACCCCCCAGTCCCACATATACAATTCCTCAATTTTAATTCAATGTCAAAGTCACATTTCGGAAATTGCATCAATTTTCCTTTGACCAATCTCATCGATCTTGACTTCAAATTTTCCACCCATAAAATGGGACAGACAAGCTCATGAGATAGATAATTGGATTAATAAACATAATTATCCAGTCACAAAAGTTCAAATACTTTATATAACAAAGATATAAAAGGACCCAGAAAAAAACTTGAATTTCATCGTTTCTTTAACAGGATGATTAGTTTAGTTAGTCAATACTGAATGGTTTAAAGTCGTTTTAATCACCAAGTGTGAGCTACAGAATGAAATTTTTAAACCAATAATGGCGAGGAAAGTGTGGATATACAACAATAATCATGTTGAGAAATAGTCAAACAGAAACTTTGCCTCAAAAAGTCTAACAATCCATACACTCTGCATCACCGGAATTGCCATTTCTTTATACTTTCAGTGATCGATAAGCCACCAATTAGTTCGCTAAAATTTGCAGAAACCAGCTGCCACGTCTACCACGATTTGCCAATTGAGTGAATTCCCCTATGCAACACTTACGGGAGAACAAGCACTTCCTTTTGTGTATTACACCTGCATATTATATGATGGATGGTCACAAAATAAGCTCAATATTTGTTCAACTGGAAACAGTTGCGAAAGCTTGTTGCTTACAAAAAGATGGGCATTATAAACAGTGAAATGAATTTAGAAGTTCATGGAAAGTTCTATCATGTAAAAACGAAAACTTTTACCATAATTTTTCCAAGTTTGAAAATAAAGATAACTACAGCAAGACTTGCATTTTATCTTTGCAGTGGTCACCAAATATTTGTCGACCAATTATATGTGAGTAACTATTGAGCATATAAACATGAGCAAATGTATCATTCTAGCATTTCCAAAATCATGATGTCCATGGTAAAAACAAGCAAAGCATGGGTACAAACCTAAAAGGTATATGCTCCTGCCATCTCTTTTATAACTTTGTAGACACAACTTTAGACAAACATTTAAACCTGGAACTCATTTATAGTCAAAAGAGGCAGCTGAGCATATGCAACCTATACGTTTTATGACAACACCTCCGCTGCCCGAACAATATAACAGCACCTCCGCTCATTATCTTGAGTTCAACACTACTAACAATGTTAGCAATATTGAAATGGGGGAACCATGATACAATATGTGCCTTGACGGGTCCTTCCGTAGTCATCATTCTTTTGAGTTGGTTTGAAACCTCTCATGTCATAGATCGCCCCAATGCCTATATGACCAACTAACCGACCAAACAAGCATTGGGATCTCCAGCCCTGCTTTTTGCACACATAATTGAGCTGTTAAGCTTTACTTATAAAACATGATTGAGCTATTAAGCTCTACTTATCAAACATGATTGAGCTGTGAAGCTTTACTTATAAAATATGATTGAGCTATTAAGCGCTACTTATCAAATAGGATTGAGCTGTTAAGCTTTACTTATAAAACATGATTGAGCTTTTAAGCTATGCTTTCCAGATTGAGCTATTAAGATCTGCTTATCAAACAAGATTGAGCTTCTAAGCTTTGCTTTTCAAATTAAGTCATTAAGCTCTACTTATCAGACATGATTGATCTTTTAAGCTCTGTTTTTCAGACAGGGATGAGCTATTAAGCTATGCTTTCCAGGATGAGCTCCGCCTTCATAATGAGCTACCATAAATCCTTCAAGAAGGTCTTTAGGTCTACATACGTTACCAACCTTTTAAAAGGTTATCCGTGAACAATCAATGTAAGCCTGGAGGGGAGTGATCACCCCCTCTGCGTAGAAATTTTATGGTTATTGCCTTTTTAAAAGTTCAATGAAAAAGTTGTTCACTCTAGAAGACTTGTCATATTTTCCATGTTTATGCAAGTCAAAGCAGACAAGGTGCAAACAAGCACTTATGGCCACTCCGCTGACCGGGGTTATTAAATATAACCCCTCGTAGCCCCATTACCCTCCATTGGCAAAATATGCCTGTAAGATAGATGTCAGGTATGGCGGGTACATCCCTAGTGGAAGGTGTATTCTAGCCCTATCCCTGGCAAAGATTCACCTCAACTAATAGGTTGGCAAAGTGATGAATCAGAATCAAGACAGAAGTGAAACGGGTACTTGCCAATAGGCTTACCCGCTCCCTGTGCCGATGCAAACTAGAATTTGTTAAAAGTCATGACTAACTAGACAAGATAAAAAAAAAAAAAAAAAAAAACAAAATTATACCGGTATCAAATCAAATACTCAAGTCAATCACGTGCAACAACACGACAACTAATTCAATATGGTTCTTGATATAATTACCATATTGAACTAGGGGAGTGATGATATACAATATGTCACCCCCAAACAGTATACTATGTCAGTTTGCTAACCGCCTTGCATTTCTCACCGTCCAAACAATGGCGTACTTATTTTGCTAGCAGGTTCATGGTCGCAGTTTCATTGTCAGGACTCTGACCAGACTACCTTAATTTACATGTCTTGACAGACACACACGCCATAGCCCAGACTTACAAATTTCTAGGAAGTCCATTATTGCAAGTACTCTAGTCAAATTATTTTATTTTGCATCTCTTTTGAAAAAGATCGATGTTAGAGCCTGAGCATACTATTATGCTCGCAAGTTCATTGTCCCTTTAGGTGAGCTTCTATGCCAAGTTTTTAAAGCAACATACTTATTAGTTCAACACGACAATTATGAACTTATCGTACTGAACTAGGGGACTTGATGGTGTAACCCCCACTTTGGGCTCCCTATATGGTGAAGTCCATGGGCTTCCATGTTGGGCCTACCCCTTCCCCCTTTATAAGGGGGAAACCCTATGTAGGTCCGGTTCCTAGAATCTATCAGATCGTATCTTAATCGTAAGTGCGGAATTCAAACGATTAAGTATTGAACGAAATTACAATCACACAATTCTCGATAACGTTTTCTTTGTATTAACAATTGAAGTATAAACGTTTACAAATCACTTTCACCCTCTGCCTCCTCTCTCTCTGCCGTCCCTCTTTATCTATGAAAAACCACTCACTAAAATGAAACATAACGCTCCTATTTATAGACAAAACTGACCTACCTGCGACACTAGCCAAGTGTCGCAGTTGCCGACTCTTGCGACACTAGCTTAATGTCGCAATCTGCGACACTAGTGCAAGTGTCGCAAGTTCACACTTGTATATTTTCTATATTCACTTTTCGTTTACAGACTCGAAAATACAAACTCAATACTTCACAAACTCAGACTAATTGACTTTGACAATTGTAAATGTTTGACCAGATGACTGACACACATTATGCACCAACACCCTAGCTAACATCACACAATCAAACATCAAGAGGAGCCTCCATGCTCTCTCTATCATCTTCAAGCATGGTGAGCCTTGCTCACCACCGAAACCCATCTCCTTAGATGGTAACCATCGATTCTTACCACCCTTCATGTGATAACCGGCACTTAAGCGTATTAATTACCTTAAGCTTGATTATCACTATTGGTATTTATTTTGAAATAGGGCTAAGTACAGTAGCATTTGGTATATTTATATATACACGCACGTAACTAATTGTAATTACGCTAAATGATCGGAAGGATCCCGACACTATAAATACGGACGTTGCTGAAAACCTTTCATAAATAACATGAATCTATTTCTAATTAAATAGTAGTTATTTACATTATATTATTATTGTACAATAATATACGAACATTTTACGTTTTGTATAAAACGCATCGTGCGTGACGAAAACGCACGAATCGCGCTCGACAACCGAAAGAAACTCAAATTATAATTTAATAACTTAAAACGAAGTATTTTAAATAAAACTTCAATTAAAATCTACGCGAATAGATTGTTAACGAAAAACATAATTAATAAAAGTATAACGTTTAAACGAACGACGAAACGAACGGGTAAACGGATACCGCACTTTACGTAAATTCGGGGAACAAAATTTAACACACCCACACCCCAAGTGCCCCCCCCCCCCCATGGCTGGTCATCCCTCACCCCATACTCAAGAACCCCTCCCATACTTCCCTCACTCCATTTCTCACTTCACACTCAAACCTTTTCCCACACTTCACACTCTCCATCATCTACACTCTCTCCCTTCTCTCTAGTTCGGCCAGGAAACATCACCACAACCCCAAATTTCCATCACAAACCACCACAATCATCACCACAAACCACCATAGCACCACCTCTTCGGTTTGCAAGAAAACGCAAGGAAACGAGCTTTCGACTTCCATTTCTTCATTTTATTTTACTTGAAACATACATATAAACATATTATAATGTCCATTTAACAAGATCATGTCCAGAAACAAAGTCGAAAAACGTTTTTACAAACACAAAATGTTAAAAGTTTTCTGGGCATAAACTTAGCCGACTTCAAGGAGGAGTTTCATACTCAAAACTTAACGAAAATGAAGATTCAAAAGACAAAAATTAATTTTAAGGTGTTAACTTTCAGATCCAAGTGGTTTCATATTTTTTCGACACCGACTGATACCTGGAAACGATTTTACAAAAACATGTCGCATTTCTGTCTCGGATGACAGATTTTTGCACCAAATTCTCGAGTCTATAACTTGAGCTACACAACTCCAAACGACATGAGGTTTTCACCAAAATCTCACAAATCTTGTTAGCTTTAAAAGTAGTATGGTTAGATCTCGTGAAGTCTTGTAGGATTTTCTCAGTAATTAAAAGATCACATCTGTATCTGGATTCGTCATTTTTGGACGTCAGGGGACTTGCCTAATTATTTGACTAACTTAACGTTAACTAAAACTTATGAAAAAATTATGCTAAGTAGTTAAGACATAAAGGAATGTCTGAAAATTTTCTCGGATTTTATCGGTACACTTTGACTAGTCAAAACGAGCTACGAAAAACGTATAATTTTGAAGAAACTAACCCATGGACTGTTTTGAACATAAAAATTAGAAACGACACTTTCGGGTTAACCATAAAACATAACTCTAATTTTTATAAGTTCTAAGAACATATTTAAGAGTCGAGTAAAAGTTTCGGGTCAAACCGAACACGTTTGACTAAGTTCCCGAACGAGAAAACACATCAGACCCTTAGTGTCGCACCAAGCCCAAATCGGGTGAGACAATAACCCTATTTCGCAATACCATTCGATCGTCGCAACCTGAGACACTAAGATCAGTGTCGCAACATTTAAACCAGCAGTACTAAGTCTCGTGTCACAACATTTATAACTAGCAGTACTAACCTGCGACACTACCCTTGTATCACAACGTTTATAACTGACAATACTAACTAGCGACACTAACCCTTGTGTCGCAACAACCTCAGTCTGTGAAACTCTCAATCTGTGAACCTTAGCGACACTAGCCTTAGTGTCGCAACACCCGAATCCCGAGTCTGTGTCGCACAGACTGACAACCTTCGCAATCACCAAGTTTCTCACACTGCGACACTATCATAGTGTCGCAACCCTTTGAACTTTCGCATCAGGTGTCGTAACCATTTCAAGTGTCGCACAAAACAAAGATCAAAACCACGTTTTCACAAGGTATTAAACACGTGTAACAACAAATAACCACAGAATCATATACGACATTACTCGTACACGCAACACATATACTCTTATAAGTATACAACGAAACACAACATAATAATAATGTCTTCGGGAATTATTATTACGAAAACGCCACCAACGGGCCGTACACGTTTTCTAAACTCAAACGATAAACAAACTTTGGACATAACTAGTTGAATGGACAGCTAGCATGAATGATCTTTCGAGACATTCACTTATTCATAACCTTATGCGTTTAGGGCGCTAGAAGGTTACATACGAACACACGTTATTTGATATAAACGCTTGCTTTCAAGACTCAAGTGAGTCTCATAGCCCCACTTTTACTTTTACTGTTTTACTTACCTTGGGGTGAGAATACACAGCTCTGTTTTTATGAACACAAGTACTATGAAAACATTTATACGGATTGCATGGGTAACTTAACCAACTACGATGGTCTCCAACAAATATCATAGTCCGTTAATACTAAGCGCGAACATTATGGATAGATCTATCGGGAACTGACAGTCCACCGTCCGGGGTTAGTCTCTCTAACTACTACACGGACGCATAATAATTCGTAAATCCGAGTGTACTGGTTTATACACTTAACTGGAGACACCAACCATGGTTAAACTTCGAACTATGAGCCCATGACAATAGTATACTTTACTTTACTTTGCAACTCTGAAAACTCTCAAACCTCTAAAATCTTGTGGTTCATACTATGATTTTAACTATGTAAACCTATGAGCTCACCAACATTATTGTTGACCCTTTTAGCGTGTATTTCTTAGGTATCCAGCCGCAGTAGGATGCTTTCAGAAGCATTAGCTCGAGTCGCATATTTTCATAAACAAATCAGAGATTAGATTGCATTACTATATTTTGTATTATCAGTTATGTAGTAGAAATCTCTAGACATTTGATGCGAACTTCAAGTATTTTGTAAACATCTTATTTTGGAAATGTGATTATCTTAAAACGTCTCATTTAGAGGTCGTTTGTTGTAACTTTGTGTGATGATATTTGATTAGTCGCGCCCCGACCCGACTTCCACTGCACACGAAACTTTGGGGTGTGACACTTCACCCCGTTTTATAAGGGTCCTTGGGGTTGCCCACATAATACACGGAGTGTAACGAATCGAGCCAACCCAATCCGCGCTCAAGTATATAATTATGCTTGATCACATTGCAAGTGCTGGCATAGCTACTAACTCCTTTGGATGATTTCACTTCATATATAAATTTATTGTGTATGTGTTTTTAAGGAGCTTTTAAACTTTTGTTGTTTTTAAGGAGCTTTTAAACTTTTGTGCAGTTAGATACATATAATGTAAAACGAGTCTCAAGTAATTCCACTTTGGAGGCCTCTTTTAGTCCAAAAGGATCTTTCGTAGTATCTGGTAAGCCAAATGCTATGTTGTACTATATTAATATGGATTAATTGAGATAAACAAGAATGAAGCCATAATGATGCGGGCCCAAGTCTTGAAAATTGGGGCTTGATGTTTATGGAGGCCCAAGATCGAATGAAAAAATGGGCTTCACGAAAACAGCCATAACTTGGGCTACAGAGCTCCGTTTCAGGCCCGCGACCTGCCAAATCGAAGCTTGGATCGAGGCCCATCTCCAAGTAAACATCCTTAGGCGGTTTACCCAACCTTCAAGCCCAAAAACGACTCTGAGAAGAAGTTATGGGCCATTTTATGTTTTTATTTTTATTTAGGGCTTTTGTTTTGGACTTTTATGTTTGACACGTTTTGTTTTTAGGCCAAATTCGAAATTCTGGTTAGTTATTTAGGGTTCATGTTGAGCCAAGAACATTTAGTTTTGAATCTTATGAAAGTTGATATTTTCTCTCAAATTGGTGTTGAATATTTTGAGTTGAATTTTACCTATTCGCGGCATTCTTTGTGAATCAACGTGTTTAGAAGGGATTTTCCCAATATTCATTGGAATCAACATGTTTAATATATTTATCTTATTTGCAATCTACATCACAAAACTGCCTTGAAATACTTTTAAGATTGCTGGCAGTGATCTAAGTGCTGCTTACAGGGTCAGGTGATGGTAGCATCTATGCTTGGAGCATTCGGAGTGGCGAAGAGGTAATGATTCACTAACTCTTATAAACTACACCTTCTCTTTCCCACACCCCCAACCAAAAATATTAAAAGTTGAGATAAGAAAAAATAAAAATATCATTCCGACTTAATCTGGTACTCTCCAGGAGATCTGTGCAATCAAACACATGATTAAACTGTGGTTTTATGGATGTTATCCGTAACTTAATGCAAAACCATCTTCTGGAGCCTCATAAAATTGAGAATTGATAATACAACATATATAGTTCTTTCGTTTTGGACCCTTATGATCATTATTACCATGCGCGATAACCACTTTAGCTGTAGAAAATCCAATTTAAACATCATGTTTAGAAATTCTGACACTGGTATATTTTTTTTCTGTAGAAACGTTAACTTTCCCAGCTATAATGTTTTTTTCTGATTTTTACACGCAAAGTGGTTCTGATATAATTTAAAACTGGGTATAATGGTTACAATCATTTCTCACTCCCGTTAACATTGTGTATCTTCATGCTTTTGAGTGCTTAAGTTTTTAGATTTGTTCTAACTTTATGTCAATAATTAGAGGTGGCAGTTTCGACCCAATTACTTATAAAAGGATCTATTTGGGTTGTGTTTTATATCAAGCAGGTTGATTTGTTTTTTAGCTGAAAGGGGTAGCGGGCAAATATTGGGTCGAGTGGGTTGATAGTCCCTGAAGTCTATTTCTAATGCATATAATCTCTACCTATTATTTTAAAAAAATTCTTTGGAAATTATGGTAATAATATTGTTTTTGTACTTGTATAGAAAGCATTAGTTACGTGTAACACAATCTGAAAAACATACAAGTTTGGTTGGCCAACCCAACCTGCCATTTTGGCCATACTAAAAAAAGACTTGTTTCAGTCTGAACCGGTTTTGACCTGTGAGTCTGTGACCCAACCTACCCAATCTGACCATCTTGCCTCCTCTATCAATAGCAGATAATGTAAACGCAGGACCTGTAGCTTATTGCAAATTCAACAGCGGAAATGGAGAATTCGTAATTAATCGTGAAATATAAAACCGAGAGATAAAAACGGAGACAAATTGATTTAAACTTTCTGTATATTGATGATTGAATTGAGTACAACAGAATCACGTTTTGAGAGTATACTAAACTATCGCACTAAAAGTTCTCTCCAAAAACGCGTACATCAAATGACCAACACTTGTGAATATATATACAGAGTCTGCGAAAGTCGACATGCGAAACTCAGGAGTTTCGCATCATGCGAAACTTTCTAAGTTTCGCAGTCTGAGCACATCATACCTAGCGAAACTCTACAAGTTTCGCACTACACAAGTTTCGCAAACTATCTAAGTTTCGCATACCTATACTTAGACAAAATTATAACATTTACAAAATCAAACTTAAGCTAACTGACACTAAAACGTAAGTCTTGCACTAACAGATACGCCTGTCCTATTGTTCCTCCCCCTATATTGTTTCATTTAATATCAAAAATTCAGAATAGTTGTGCTATGTAACTGTTTATTCTTGATCTTCTTGTCTTGGGAGTTTTGGTCATGACATGTTAACTATCTGGTCTTTCCAGGTGGCTAGCTGGCTGAGTACCGTAAATGAACCTCCTGTCATAAAATGGGCTCCTGGCAGTCTTATGTTTGCTACGGGTTCTTCTGAATTGTCCTTTTGGATCCCAGATTCGTCAAAGTTGGCGGCATATGTTGGAAGAAAGTAGCCCTGTGCCCAATAAGTTATTTTAGAGAATTGGGATGGTTGAGCATGTCTTATGCTCTACCTGCTGTTTGCCTACGATTTGTGGACGCATTGTCTTCAGAGAAGGCAACTTCTGTCTCAGGTACCATTGTACAGCTTGAAATTCAGCCATCATTAACATTGTTGTACATAACTGTTATATCAGTTAACCTAATTCACCTTTTTACGTTCTTGATTGTAGTTATAACGATTTTGCATGTAGGTTTAGTAGTATTTTAGATACCGCTCTGCTTATTTTATACAAAGCTCACTCACATATTTTTTAAAAGATCATTTACGTTGGTATATTGCACGGACTGAAGTGGCCGTTGTCAATTCCCTTTCAATTGATCCATCTCTTTGAACCAGTTGGACAAACCCAAAAGTACTTTATGCAAGTAATGGAAGTAAATTAGAAGCTGCACAAGGATGAGAGGGAATTCAACAGTTTGAAGAAAGTTAGAAAGTGAACTCTTCACAGGTTTTATAGCATGATCAAGAAATGTCAACTTTGTCGAGAGTTAAACTCACGTAGTATGTATAATAAGCACATATTTAAAGTTCAATTCCCAAAGTTTACAGTATTTTGCTATTTTACATATGATTATCATGAAGTACTTAAGTACGTTTCCTGAAATGACCTAAATTAAAGTGAGACTGGCCTAGCGTAAATCATGAGCTTTAAACCATAAACCATTACAGTAGTATGTTACTTAGATATGTAAATATGTAATTGGTACTCAAACATCACTTCTAGTTGAAAGTTATTCTCAAAATGGGCAAAAACAAAGTCAAACTTGTATTGTATTCTTTCCCTTAGATTGATGTATATTGGCATATTGGCAATGAGCCAATTCTTTTGAAAGAGAGCAATTAAGACGAGTTGTATAAAATCTGTATACTAAATTCGAAATTTGGATTTTATGATATGTTTTCAATGGCTATGGTAATTATAGTATTTGCATTTAGTATTTTTAATTATGACTGTAGTGTATTAGCTGCTGTTTTTATCCTACTATTGACTACGAGTCTATAACAAGTTGGTTTAAATTTTATTTATTATAGGACTACTTTTAACCAAATGTGACAATTCTGACCCATCTACCTGTCCTGAAAATAGAATAACCGCCTATTTTTTTGTGTTGTTTACTTTGGGCTACCACAATAGTATATTCCATTGCGCCCCTTTCTTGGAAAGTAGTCACTACCTGAGCCACAGAAGATGCTTTTTGACCAATAGCTACTACTGATTTAGGTAAATATTTAATGCGTTCCCCGACCGGAGAAGTCATCATATTGTACCGGAATGGTATTTCCTGCCTATTCATGCCATTCTTCGTAGTATACCTGACAAAGCGGATTGGGCTGGTTTGTTTTATGATTAATCTATATCGGGTCAGTATATTGACGAGGAGAATATCTCTAATGACTTATTTGTTTATAGGTGAGTGACCGAAATAGTTTTTTCCAACCCTCTATAAGTAAGTTACTATGTCAGCATGTGATATTTCATTGCATTACTTGGGTTATCAATATTTTTTTGAGTATAACTTATTTTGAGGTCGTATATATTTTGGAAGTACATTTTGGGTGACCCTTATGACCTGTTTTCTATTATGTGTTTTGTTTTCCATGAGGTATGTATGATATTGATTTGGAGCATTTGTAGATGGCTCAATCATATTGTTCATGCGAATCAAATTCTATTTTAGAAATTTCAAATAAAGACTTATTCTGCACGGGGTAAAATTTATCAAAACTATAATTTCATTAGAAGTGTACTGAGAATTTTCATTAGCATAACTCATCAGTTTTTATTAGACAAAGAATACTTCTTCTTTTTTAGTGGGCTTTGCATAAATAGGTCACTAAATGGAGTTAACGAAATACTTTAAGATCAAATCCATAATCATATTTTATATTTAATTTAATTTAATTAATGTTTACATAATCATTTAACATGTCAGTTACTAATTTTCTTTTAATAAAATTCGCGTAGACACATTATGGAGGACAAATGCTTTATATGAAGAGAACTTGATGTTATCGATGAGAGTTCTGCAAAAAATAAGTTACTTTGCTTTATGTAAATGGACTATTCTATTTGTTGGTTAATTTTATATAATTTTTTTGGATTAGTTATATATCAATTTCTATTATTATTTTTGAGTAATAATCAAATAGATAATGTTACTTAAAAAAGTTTAACTGGTAAGATTTAATAAAATAATTGTATCTACTAATAAGAAGAAAATGTCTAATCTTACTCGTTATTATGGCCTCTTTCTAAACAATACCAGTTATTAACGAGTCATAAAAAAGGGGTAAAATCTTTCTCATAAAACCAATATCTCTGTATGTTTTATTGAAATAAGTCGGTACATATCACTCATAAAAGTATAAAAATTTATCATATAAAATGTACTAATAATTGAAACTTATTTTTATCTCTTTTCGATAATTACATAAATGCATCACTAGATTGCTTATAAGATATAATGGTAAAAAAAATTAATACTGTATAAAACTTATATCTATATATACTTTTATACTTACGAAATTTATTGTATAGTTTAATTTTTCGTCAAAGGGTCAATAACTCAATAAGCTAGTTCCTTTAAAGAAATCCAACCTTATAGGAATCCACCGTCATTCAGAATAAACGCTACCCCCGCCATTCCCCCATTTTAATTGAAACGGTTATTTCTTCGCCTCCATTTTCTACTCCACTGCCGATCGGAATCTGCTCTCCATTTCCATCGCTAATTGCTCATCAGGATCTTCAAATGAATAGGTAAGATATATTCACTAATTTCGTTTTAACTTTTGTGAGATCACAGTTGTTATTTGAATGCTAGGTTTTATGATAGAAAATAACATAATTGTGTAATGCTAGTGTTGATCGGGATCTTTAGATGATGAATTTCTTTGCAATTTTTTTGAGATCTTAATTGTTATTCGAATGCTAGGGTTTATGATGGAAAATAACAAAATTGTGTATTGCTAGGGTTGATCGGGATCTTCAAATCATGAATTTAGTTGCAACTTTTGTAAGATCACAATTGTTATTCGAATGCTAGGGTTTATGATAGAAAATAACAAAATTGTGTAATGCTAGGGTTGATCATGATCTTCAAATGATGAATTTCGTTGCAAATTCTGTGAGATCACAATTGTAATTCTATTGCTAGGGTTTATAGTACAATTGTGTATCATGATTGCAAATTGCTATCAATAACACAATTGTATGCAAATTTCATGCTGCTGCCATGGTTTATTGACTACAAGTATGCAAATTACTATTGTTCTATTGAGTTTACATCATTACAGTTCTAATTTTTGGGTATGATCATGAGGCTAATGCTGTAAGAGAAGCACACACATAGATTGAAACTGTAATGATGCAAAATCTATGATTTTAAGGTCAAACTGTGGATATGCACACAGATTATGTATTATGACTAGAAAATACATATACACATAACACATTATGTATTATACTAGGGTTTAGTACTTTGTGTATCATGATTGCAAATTGCTATTGTTCTATAGAGTTTACATCATTACAGTTTTAATTTAGGGTATGATCATGAGGCTAATGCTGTTAGAGATGCACAAACATAGATTGAAACTGTATTGATGTAAAATCTATGATTTAGAGGTCAAACTGTGGATACATGCACACGCATTATGTATTATGTCCAGAAAATACATATACACATTCATACAAATATGATTGTAAAATGACTAAATGTTTAAAAAACATATTAATAGTTAATTGCTAACATCACAGGGTAAAGATGCTGAGCCAGCTTGATGCAAGAGATCAAAAAGTTCGACGAGATCAGATTGGTTCACTTACTAACGAGAAACAGGTCCTATATCAGAAGGTTGAAGCAATTTAAAGCACTACAAACTGAAATTGAAAATCTACAAACCGAAGTTGAAAAGCTGAAGAGTGAAAAAACAATTTTGGACAATGATCTAACAGATTTTGAAGCTAGATGCAGCGCTGTATCCACTAGTTTGAACGAAAAAATAAAGGATGTAAGAAATCAAAAGGAGAGGATTAAGAAGCTGAAGGAAGACGTAAAAGGGAAGAATAAGGAGCTGCTGGAGCATGTTGAAGATGTTAAAAAGCTTCAAAAGGAGAATAAAGAAATGGAGGAAACAAATCAGATGCTAGCTGCAAAGTCAAAGGAGCAATATACTGTTCAAGAGGAACTAAAAAAGACGATTGAAAAGATGCAGCGTGAACTAGAAGAGAAGAATGATGAGCTGCTTTTGCTTGTCAGTAAAGCTAAAGGAGAGTTTCAACAGGAGATGGAAGGAATGGATGAATCAGATCAGAGGCTAGCTACAAAGTTAGAGGAGGTGAAACAACTAAAAGAGTTTATCACCAATTTGGAGGCTGACCTAAAAGGGAAGAATAACGAGCTGGTCAAGCATGTTGAAGATGCTAAAAAGTTTCAACAGGAGAGGAAACAAATGGAGGAAACAAATCAGAATCTAGCTAAAGAGTTGAAGGAGAATGAGGACAATTGGCAGAAAGAGTTTGCTAGACGTGAACAACAACTAAAAGAGAAGGAAGATCAGGTATCGTCCGTCCAATTGACTTTTAACCTTCAACTCAATGAAATTGGTAAACTCGATGCTGAGAATAAGGAGTACGTGAATGGACTAGCGTCAATGAGAAAGACAATCGATGATCTGCAAAGCCAAAATGCTAATCTGCATAGCCAAAATGCTAATCTACTTGGCCAAAAAGCTAATCTGCATGCAACTGTTGCTTCTCTGACTTCCAAAGTTCATGAACAAACTCTTCATATTCAACGTAAAAATGGGATTATTGCTTTTCTCAATGGCCGGCACTTGTAAAGGTAAACAGGTATGGGTTTAGTGTTGTGAAATGTTGATACTAGAATAGCAAAAACGTTGATATAATGTGGTTTGACTGTTGATATATTCTAGAATGGATGAAATCTAATTGCTGAGAGACGTAAAATTTTCAAACATTGAAGTTGAAAACGATATGTTGTATGATCGGTTTTGGCATATATTTTGAGCACATATGTTTGGATCTTGGCATATATAAATTGAGCATATGAAGTATGGTTTGTTGTTTGAATGCTTAATCCAAAACGAAGGTCATAATCTATCTTAAACTGAACTTAAATAGCACATCTATTACGAGTTCCAATTTTGTTACAAGTTTATTTGGGCTTAGCAATTGGGCCTAAATTAAAAACAATGGAAGCCCGTATAAAAATCTACCATATCTTTACAGTGCACAAAAACTTGAAAGTTGACTTTCGATTTAGTTTGCTAAAAAATGTAACGAAGGTAGGCCCAAAAACTTCAAGCGTTTGCAAAAATGAACACTTAATAAATTATGTAGGCAAAATGTTGAACCACTTAAATACTGTGTTAGCCTTTTGGTTATCTGCACTCTAATTATGTGGAATCATGGATCTAGCGTTTTAATTTACTTTTGGAATATTATGAGGAAAAGGCTGACTTGTGGTAACTTAAAGCAATATTTCCCATTAGAGGTACACACTGGTGTTCAAGTGGTCATTCAGGTAGTTTATTTTTCGGTGGTAGAGGTCGGTTTATATCGGTTTTCAGTTAGTTTGTTTTCCCGTCGTAAGAGTTTGGTTCAAATCCGTGTTCAGGTAGGTGTTTTGCAGTGGTAGCCTTCACGGGGCAATTGCCTAGCAAGTGTTTCCTGGTTATTGTTTAAAGAGTCGAGGTGTTTTTCTCAGGCAGGCTAGCAAGGTTAAGGTGGTAGTTCAGATCGGCGGTCTCAACTTTGTGCTCCGGATATAGTTTCTGATAGTCTCAACATGGGTCAATGGTCGAAAAAGGCCAAGGTCGTTTAATCATGCGGTGGTCTTATAATCATAAATTTTTCTGTGTTATTCATACGTCTGATAATGCCACCACTTGGTTTGATTGTATGATCGGAATGTTTGGTATAAGGTGCTGGCGGTTTTCGTCTCAATTGTTAAAGTCATTGTCGGTTTTGCATTCGTTTCCATACTTTCTACTTCATGTGGTTATGCGTCATGTAGGATTTGGATGGCGAGGTTCCTCTTTTGATTGTTGGATTTTTCCTATTGTCGTGACTCGTGATAGGTATGGGTCGTTGTAGCGTTCATGGTCATTTTAGTTTGATTTAAGTTGTAGGGAGGTCGGTACGATATTGTTGTTGTAATTGTTAGCATCTTGCTAGTTTTTATTATATATCTATAATATTTCCTTTTCTAAAAAAAAATATGTCCCACTAGAACTCCTCTCGTTGTAAAAGGCCAGGTAGTTATATAGCTGCATGAACGTAAAGATAAACTATGTCAATAATTCATTTACTTGTTCCATATGAAGATTTTGACTTAATGAATAACAAAATATCTACTTGCCATCTAAATGTGCATCATAACAAAGAACTTTTAGCATAAATTATTGCATGATTGTATATTTTTACTTGATGCCCCTCAATTCATTAAGATTGAGGAAGCGATTAAGCTCCAAGAACTCAAGAAGGTTTAAGATCATACCACAAAGTTTGCCATTTCAGTAGAGGTAGCAAAACGTACAGATTTGGTCCAGGTTAAACCCAGTATATGTCAAAAAGAGTCAACTGGACAAAATGAGTTTCATGTCAACCCCAATAAATGATTTATTTAAGGGGGGAAAATGAGTTGTGAGTTTATTGTTAACTTGACTTTTTAAAGTGATCTTGTTTGAAACTAGGGCTATAATCGAGTCAAGCCGAGCTAGGTTCGATAGTTCGACGAGCCTTCACGATGCATGCTCGAGCTCGGCTAGAAAATGTTTGAGGATGGCTCGAGTTCGACTCGAAAAGCTCGGATATTTTTTATAGACAGAATTTTTAATACCCAAACATATATAAATAAATAATACCAAAAATTATTTCAAACATATATAAATAAAAATAGTGTGAAAATTACTTATAACTTATGTGAAGCAGTACAGTAATATTTAAATATAATAATAATATCATTATAGATTCAAAATTACATATATATTAAAATAAAAATATACATATTAAATAAAGCTCAATAACAGCTCGAGTCAAGCTCTTAAAGGCTTGAGTTCAGCTCGATATATATTTCGAGCTCTACTTTTATGCTCGAGATCAGGCTCGACTCGATAAAAGCTCGACTCATTTGCAGCCCTATTTGAAACCATTTACCAGAAGGGTAAATACATTTTATCGGCATCCTACTCTCATACTTTGTTCTATGGTCGGCATCCTACCAATAAAACTATCAATGTATACATTGAACCTGTTACTTTTGTTCCAATATGGGTAATTTGGTGACCAGTTACCGGGAGAGCCGATCAAATTAATTACGTGGCAATTAATATTTATATTTTTTTTTTACGTCTTCAATTTTCTTTTCCTTCTTTGAACTGAAGTATTACGTGGCAATTAACTGCACCTCCTCTTCTGCTTTCTGGTATTTCTTTTCCATCTTTGAACATAATTAAAGCAGGTAATCCGTACACTTTGTATTCTTCAATTAGCTTTGGATTTTAATCATGATCGATTTTTACAACCAACACTTTCTCTTCGTATTCTTGAAATTAAATCCTAATTAATAATCTCATTATGTTACAAATCAACAATTAATTCAACCGGAACCCTAACTAACCATATAAATTTCTAAAATTAAGGCTCCAAATCAACAATTAATTCTATTCATATCAACTAAAACACTAATAATCATCACAATTGGTTAATCTCCAAAATTAGGGTTTATTTAACTCCAAATCAATGATTGATTTCAGAATCTAATTCGCGGTTAAAAAATACACGAACTGCAAACCCTAACTAACCTGAGCAACGGATTCAATAGCGGGAGCGATTAACCGACAAGGGCCGCACCAACCGGCAATGAATTCAACAAGAACATGACGGTCAGATTTCAACACTATCTCCGGAAATTGACTCTCGTTAATCTCCGTAACTTTACATTTAATCTGTAACTTGATTGATGATGATGAATTTTGATTGAGTTTGCTGTTTGCATTGCGGAATAATAACGGCTTTCTGATGAACGCTGGAGAGAAAGAAGCGTGGAGAAGAAGGAATTGGAGGGACGGACGCTGTACCGTGGGTTCTCCGCCGCCAGAAATCCGTCGCGGCAAAAAATTAATACGTGGCACACCACGTGGCTGCTTTGTCAGCATAAAATATAAACAAACGGTCAAATGTGTATTTTTAAAGAATTTTTAGCACATAATTGTAGGGTATAATGGGGTTAGGTTCAAACTAGAACTGCGAGAACTTTTAAATTACATTATTTTTATACATTTAAACGCAATAAATTACATAAAAATGTTGTTTAATGTTCATATTATTGACAAACAAAAGTTAAAAACAACAAAATACATGTTAAATTATAAAATATATGAAGTGTTCATATGTGCACATATTAAATGTGCACATGTGAACGAAAAATATAAATTTGATTTTAAAAGTTATTTTGATGCAATTTATTTTGCTTTTAACCTTAATCTACATCAATGTTCAAGTGTGATTAAATCATTAAACATGTTAAAATCCCTATAATTCAAAAGTTCTCGCAGTACTATACCTTTTATGGTTATCATTTAAACCTTTGGCGTGTATAATGCGTACATTGATAGTTTTATGGGTACTATGTCGATAATGGTGGGATGCAAAATGTATTTACCCTTACCATAACATGTATACAGTAGGATGGGATGAAGCGGGATTCATATGATATAAATGAGTTCCCATGTGCCCTGCACTTAGCAATTTTAAGACACGTCTGAAATGCGCTTAGCAAATTTTATAACCATTGATTCGTTTCACTCAAAATCTTTCACCAACAAGATTCTTTGATTGGCATTGTTCTCTTACTTTCTTATGCTTCACCATATCATTATCATAATGTCTTCACCATTTCCTGAAATTTCATAGCCCACTTAACTACACTTGGGTTGATTTAGGATTAAAAAAAAAATCTTCAATAGGTTCAAGAGGTATTAAAAATAATTCTAATTTAAAAATGGGTAAAGACACGAAAGTCAAAAGTTGTTCAACCTCCTAGATCTTCAATTTAACTTTCTGATAATTCATTTTTGGTGATCATACGATACATTAGTTAGTTGACACATTTCATAAAATAGGTCTTACAACGTCTTCTAAAAAAATTACTCGTCAGTTCTATCCACTTTAACATGTTACCCAGTTCACCTAATCCATCCCTTTTCAAGCTCTTTCATGGGTTTATGAACACACTTCAAAACTCAATAAGTAGTGACCACAAAAATTAGTGTACACACTACGATAGTGCTGGAAAGAATCTTTAAAATATGGGATAAGTATTTGAAAATGCATCCAACTTGTACATGATATCTATCGTGTGCAATCAACTTATTTTTGTTATTTTTAATGAATTCAACTTTCAAAAAGTGTATTTTAATTCGAGCTTCGGCATTGCCATCACCCGAATACACTTAACTAGTTATGTCGTCCCAAACTTCATCTTCATCTACGGATTCAACTTCAAGTTCTTCAAATTCACCTTCATCTAATTCGGTCGTTGGAGGTGATATTCCCAACTCGACTTCTTCATCTTCGATAATTTCTTCAACGTTACCTAATAGTGGGCCTTCCAACGTTGTTGCATTTTGTATCCTATCCACTCCGTCCAAGTAATCTTTCAAACATACACATACTTCTACGAATTGAGCGGTTAGTCTTGACCTTTTTTCCGATATTATTCTACCGCTAGTAGAAAAAGCCGATTCGGAAGCTACCGTCGAAACTTGGACGGATAATAAATCCCGAGCCATAGCAGATAAAATGGGAAATTGTACTTCTCTTTCTTTCCACCAACTCAAAATGTCAAAATTACGAAACTCCTCAACAGTTAAAGTGGTTAAAAAGTTTGTAGACATATATTGTCCCAACTCGCTTGTTGGAGCCGATGTTCGTTGACGCTTTGTAGCGTCTTCAAGTAAAGCATTATAAAGATTTATATTTATGTCGTAGGATGATGATCGAGATGTTCCCGCCCACATTGAATCAACAATTGGGTTATGATGTTGACCATATTTTGTTGCATAAATCTCAAATAATTGTTTAAAATTATTTTCAAATTTAGAAAGTTCATTTGCTATATAGTGCGGGTCGTCGGTTAAGTGTAAGTCTAAATTTTCCAAAATTGTTGAGATTATACGTTGTACGCCGCCAACATTTAAAGTTGGATTTAGTGCGGCGGAACAAGTAAAAATCAAAGGCAAACTACCAAAATATTTTATAAATTTCTTTTTTATAGCTCTAACCATTTTTCTAAACATTGGATATTGCGAGGTTTCAAATTCTTTTAATTTTTCGGTCATTATAAAAATATGGTTTAAAACTAACGAGCTAGTTGGGTAATATACACCCGATAATATAGTAGTAGCCTCTTTAAAAACTACTAAAAACAAAGTTAAATCATTTAGTCGATCCCATTCATAATCGGTTATAGCTACGGACTTATTTTTAGCAACTAACATATCATTAAAAGCACTTAAAGTAGCACGTTGCCGTAAAATATTTTCAAACATAGTGTGAGTAGAATTCCACCTAGTATTATTATCGTAGCAAGGTCCTAGGGGAGTTTCACCACATTGTGCACGAAAACGTCTATAATTAGCTTGTCGTTCGTTACTCGAACTATATATAGTTACTAATAAACTCTTAAATTTTTCACGTATATTAGCACATATTTGTAGTGCCGCTTGCACGGACAAATTTATAACATGAGCAACACAACGGGAATGAAAAAAAGCGTCATCTAAAATTGGTTTTATACGTAATTTTAGTAAATTCATAGCTCTATTATTATTTGACGCATTATCTAGTGAAATTGTAAAAACTTTATCGTCTAAATTATATTCAATTAAAGTGTCATTTAAAATTTTTCGCAAATTACATCCCGTATGCGGATAACCAAACAATTTAAAAGCAATTGTACGTTTCATTAATAACCAAGACTCGGGATGAAACCAATGGGCCGTAACGGCTAAATAAGAATTTGCCGTACCATGTGGTGCGGTCCAAACATCACAAGTAATAGAAACGCCATATTTATAGTTTTGAAAACCATCAATTATATCTTTTTTAGCCGTTTTCCATAATTTATACGCATCGTTTCTAAGGGTAGTACGACTTACTTGTTGGTATCGCGGTTGTAGTCTCTTTTTGATGATATTCGTAAGCCGTTGGTTGTCGAAGTGGTTGAATGGAAGCGCCTCTTGGATGACAAACTTTGTAAAATCTTCTCGAAGCGCATCATTATCGTATATAAATACCCCACCATCCGAACCAAGTGTCGATTGTGACACATCTTGACTAGCCGCCCTACAAGAACCGTTTTTGTGACTTCTTAATGTTGAGTTTGATGTGGGGTTATAAAACCTCCCACATCTCTTACAACGGTCCTTTTCCACCCCATCATTCATAACGCACAACTCGTAATTCGACCAAATTTCCGGATTCCGATTCGTTGATTTAATTTGCACAACATCAACATTTGTGTAAACTTTGTTTCGTACATTGCTACCAACGGAAGCGGAACCGGAAGCGGAAGCTTGTGATTGTATGTTTTCCATTTTTCGCAAACAAAAAGTATATAAATATCGAGATTTAGAGTGTTTTTGAGAGAAGAAGAGAATGTTTGTTGGTGTGTTTTGAACCCAAACCAACTAGGGCTATTTATAGGGATTTGGAGGTGCCAAAATGTCAAAAAAATTTTAAAAATCCGTCCCGCCCCCCACCTCCGCTCCAACGGCTACTAGCCGTTTTTTTGATTTTTTTTTAAAAAAACCGGTTAAAACCGGTTTTTTCAAATAACCGGTTAAAACCGGTTTAAAAACCGGAAAAAACCCGGTTCTCCCCAAAACTGATAACCGGTCAAAACCGGTTCGGTTAAAAAAAACCGGTTTTCCTAAAAACCGGTTTTCGGTTAACCGGTCGGTTAAAAAAAAACTGGTTTTTTTTTTTCAATTGGGTTGCTGTTGGGTTTATGTTATCGGGCCCATTTAGTTGTTGGGTTTTAAATTTGGGTTGATGTTGGGTTTTAAATTTGACTTTTAAATTTGGATTTTAAATTGGGTTGTTGGGCCCATTTTATAACAACTGACTTAATTTTTAGAATTTGCTCAATTTTAAAATGGACTTATTTTATGAAATAGGACGATATAGGTTATGTATTTTTCTTAGGACATGTAATGTTCATTTTAATTTTTAATAAATTTATTTTGTTATTTATTTTAATTTATTAGATTACTAGATGTAAATTCGTGCGATGCACAACAATTTAAAATATATCATTCAGATTCAATCGTAATATGTTAATAACTGCAAACAATAATCAATGTCTTCCCACTAATTTAGTTGTTCGTTTCACGGCTAATATCTGGCTCAATTCATGCACTCGAAATCCGAATATTAATAGAGCATTTAATTTTCTTGAAGTTATTTTATTAATTACAACGAATTGTTGATCGGTAATCAATATTAAGAACATAACAACAATGATAATTATAGAACAATAACAACAATTTTAACAAAATACTTACTTTAAATTTTATTAGTTAGAGTGATAATACATACCACAAGAAGTAGGGAAGAAATGTGCATTTGACTTGAAAGAAACACAGGGGAATTGTTTGAAATCACATGGAATATATGTGCACGATGAAAAAGCTGATGAAATATATAGTCTATATATAGAGAGAACAAATTAATAATATCTACATGCATTAAGAATCTGTAGTATAATCTAAAAAAAGATTTGAGACTTATTATCCTAAAAAAACTCAAGTATTTATATATATACATATTGTTTTATAATTAATAAGTTTTTCTTGTTTGTGTTTAGTTAGGATTAATCAAATTTATATAATTTTTTATATTGATTAATTAATTAATAATTAATAATTATTATTATGTTATTAATTTGATCAAGAGAGCTTGTGTTTGGTTAGGATTAATCAAATTTATATAATTTTTTATATTAATTAATTAATTAATAATTAATAATTATTATTATGTTATTAATTTGATCAAGAGAGCTTGTTCCTTACGCGTAGCTTATTTCCATACGATTCTTTATATAATTAATTAATTAATTAATAATAATTATTATTAATTAATTAATTTGGTAACTGAAAAATTAAGAATTTGTCACATGTCGTTATTGACTACGTGGCAAATTGTAGATCAATTAATAATTAATAATTATTATTATGTTATTAATTTGATCAAGAGAGCTTGTTCCCTACGCGTAGCTTATTTCCATACGATTCTTTATATAATTAATTAATTAATAATTATTATTATTAATTAATTAATTTGGTAACTGAAAAATTAAGAATTTGTCACATGTCGTTATTGACTACGTGGCAAATTGTAGATCAATTATTTATGTAGATTTCAGTTTATTAACAAAAAAAAATCAAAAAAAAAATCTTGTCTAGAACACCCAGTCCTCCACTTTTTCACCATTCAAATTCTCTCAGTGTTCCAAAGTTTTGAAACACTGTAAACCCATGTCACCACTCCCGTCGCTTCAACAGCTTCTCTCGGCTTCCTTCGATTGATTCACACAGTATAAACAAATGCAATTTCGTTTCTGATTTCAATTTCGCTTAGAGCACTTACTTATGTAAGTTTATGGTTATATACTTCATTATACCATATATATAAGATCCATTCAAGAATCGCGAGACGGCAGATATCGGTTTAGTTTTTCTTATCGCGTTTTTTATTCGATGTTGTTATTTTAGGTGGTTTGGTTTTATTTAGATATCTTCCAACTTTTCTTCTCATTCTATCATACTTACATGTATTTGTTGCGGTAAAGATGTCGACAATTTTGATGTTGATATCGGTAATGAATTTTGCAGGTTTGATTTTGTTACTGTTATTGATAGTTAATATAGTATTACACTGTCTCCGTTGTTATTCAAAATATGTTTTACACTGTCTTGCAGGTTTGATTTTTTCTGTTAGTACAAGGTTACTAGAGTACAACATATTTTGAAAAAAATATAAGTACCAATGAAAATGCGTCACGTGTACAAAAATTCATTTGCCCCTAAGATCTTAAAAATTAATTATCTCACAAACGGCAAATCGAAAAATTATGAAAATTGCACCATAAAATTTAGCGTTTTCTCTTTTTCGATTAGACATCTCACAAGGTATACTTTTGACGGATTTTTTTTTCATTTTTTGATGAGTTTTACAAATTATTAACACATGGTAATCCTAGTTATTGGTATCCTCACATTTTAAAAGATGGCTGTCCATTCTTAACTACATATAATGGGTGGATTGTGTCAGATTGAACTGCTGAAGGATTAAAAGCGAGTATTTATGTTTTAAAGAATTTAAGTTATCCATTACTGCTTAATATAGTGATTTATCTATGTAAATGTTCATAAATTCCTTTATCAGGTTGCACTCGTGCTATCTAAATTTCCATGGGGAACTGTTGGTGAACAGTTAGATGCAAAACGACTATATGATGTCGTTAATGTTATTCTATCTCTACCGGTAATAATGATCTAATTAACGTGACAACTAAATAAGTGAACCATATAATCGTTGTGTTTAGTCACTGTGAATAATGTTCTCCCAATAATTAGGTGAGTATAAAGGTAAATTAGCAAACATCATTTATATTTCAATTGCATTTTGAATTCAGTTTCAAATTTTCATTCCCTCGATCGGACTCTTTGCAGCTTTGGCAATATACATGTCGATTTAGTTTGTTGTCTTCCATGAATGTCATATTTTTCATAATCACCACAAGGTTTTCCGGCTCTATATCCTTCAAGCTGGGGCTTTCAATTGGGTGCTCTAATATTTGGTTTTATATTAAAATGTACTTGTGAGTTTCTGACGCTAGTTCATGGTAGTGGTTTAAAGATTGCTAGGGATAGGTGGGTGGAGATTATGCATGAGAAGGACTGCTTATTGAGGGTGTTTTCTGGTTCATTTAAACCGAAGAGGTAGTGGTTTAAAGTATCTCATTCAACTATTTTGTAATAGTTATTATTATAGCATCCAAGTTTATTTTTTATGTGTTGTAGATAACATAGGTTCAACATCTACAAGTTAGTGTATAGGAACCGACTTCGTAAGTTAGATTTTTTTTCTTTTTTTAAGTGTTGTAGTAGTCATTTTTTTTTATATCAATCTCCCAATTAATTACTCAATGAATCTAATAAATCAATTGTATTTTACTCAATGAATCTAATAAATCAAGCGATTTCATTGGCTAATTGGATTTTTGTGGTGTTTGGCAAAAAAGTGGTGGTGTACAAATCACCACCCTTAGTGATATCTTAAGGAATCATGAATTTGATATGATTTGCCCCTAAAAATAGCAAGTAACTCACCTGTTACTCAAAAGCAATAATCAATTATAAAGAAACTACAAATAGAATGATTCAGAAAACATACATCAATAAAATCTTATGGAATCAAAAGTATCTGGTTTGGTTTTTGGACCACAATGCAACTGCAACTCAAATTCCTTCAATTTATCAAATCTTTTTAATGGACCACACCCCCCACATATAGAATTCCTTAATTTTAATTCAATGTCAAAGTCAACATTTCAGAAATTGCATCAATTTTTCTTTGACCAATCTCATCGATCTTGACTTCAAATTTTCCATACTTAAATTTCAATATTGAAAGGCTTAAGTCGTTTTAATCACCAAGTATGAACTAAAAAGTGAGATTATTAAACCATTATACCGAGGAAAGTGTGGATATACAACAATAATAATATTGAGAAGTCAAACAGAAACTATGCCTCAAAAAGTCAAACAATCCATACACTCTGCATCACCAGAAATGCCATCTCTTAATACCTTCAATTCCACATGTACCACTTTCTTCGAACTATAAGCCACCAAATATTTCGCTGAAACCAGCTGCCAAGTCTACCACGATTTGCCGATTGCGCGTATTCCCCTATGCAACACTTACGGGGAGATCAAGCCCTTGCTTTTGGGTATTACACCTGCATATTATATGATGATATATTGGTCACAATATAATCTCAACTTTTGTTCAACTGGAAATTGTTAGCAATACTAGGGCTATAAGCACAAGTGATTTATGCAACAAAAATAAAAATACAGTCGAGACAATTTATTGGGAAATATGGATGAGCTGGTACACTAAAGCCGTATTCTCACTCAGAAGTTAGACATATTTTGGGCCACCGTCATTATACACTCCAATAAAGTTTTCAACCAGAACTTGGCCATTTTCAACATTAGAAAGACTTGATGGTCTTTCTTGGAATTATTGTAAGGTACTTAACATGTGCATAAGTCGAGCATTTTTTATAAACCATCAATATGGTCAAACACTTCAATTTCTCATGAAATAAAAGGGTATCATACTATCATATACGCCTCAACAAATATGTTTTGCCAACATATTGGCTAATATTTGATGAAGTAGCAAATAGATGAGCACAAGATAAGGACAATGAAGAATGACATTCTAGATGTAAACTTACTTATTGCAATGGGATCTAGATGCATAGTTGTGATTGTCACAGTTTGTGCACATCCAATCTCCATCACGCCATTGTTTTGCCCTAACAAATTGTAGCATATGAAGTGTTGGGAGATTCTTAAAAGAAGTAAAGAACACATTATAGAAAAACAGTGGTTTCTCCGTAGCACACAAGTTAAAGACAGATTACTCAATAGTGTATCACACTTCATACGGGAATACAAATAAGTTCTTCTGATATATAGATATTAGTAATACTTGCCGTGAAGTTTTACAACATCACATTTCCATCTCAACTCCGTACCTTTTTTCATCAAAGTCAAATTAAAAAAACTACTGTCATCGATTCAAAACTGACATAATTGCCGATATATAGGTGATGTAGATACATAAATTTTAGAGTTGATTTCATATAATAACCTTGTACTAACAGGTTTGTTTCATTTTAGTCATTCTACTTCGTTTTGTTTTGATTTGGTCACTGAATAATTTCAAAATTTCCATTGTGGGTCATTAGGTAACCTGCTTGCATGTTGAAGCATACATCATCATTCATCACACTCTTTCATCTTCTCTAGTTCCGATTCAGAACATGGAAAAGATTTAAAGGGTTCTCCTTTTACACACACTTGCAACCATTGGAAATGATTGGAGAAAATAAAACACCGTAAACCAGGTGTAAGTTTTAAATTGGCACTAGAGAAGATGAAACGATGCATGTGTTCTTGAGAACTTGAAAGTGCATGGTGCATTTTGAAGGATTTCCAGATGAAGGGGGTGAACGTAAGGGGGAGGGATGTGGAGTTTACTAATGAGTGAAGGTGAAGGAGAGAAGACTTTTGGCAAAGAGTAACGGGGAAGTGAACGGGAGCATTTCGGTTTCACCAAACGGGGGGATTTTGAATGAAATGAGGTCGCCAATATAATGTGGGGTTACTAATTTTAATGAAATCAAGAGGAGACTTGTGTGTGTGTATAGGGTGGATATAGAGTGCCGCATGATTTTAGAGGTAAGCGAGAAGCAATATTTTTCCTATAATATTCATTAGTAAATGTACTCAAAATATTATCCATTGAATATTAGGTCAATAATATTGAATGGTGATTATAAATTATATTCACCAAAAAATTAGAGGCAAAAAATTATTGCTTTCTTCAAAATAAAAAACTTCTCATACTTTTAATCACCAAATCAGAACAAAACCAAGCAGAGGACCAAAACGAAACAAATTTGTAACTACGTTCTTATTTTATTCCATTAACCCTATAGTATTATCAATTATGTGAAGTGGACATGAAGAGAAAAGATGGATCAGTCAAAAGTTACCCTTTCCCAGGAAGTGTTGGCATGGTAATTATCTGAGGCAATTGCAGGTTGAGTTGCGAATGTTGCATGGCTCTTGGGCTTCCATCAGGATAGAGCTGTAAGAGACTGGCTGTTTGATTGGTGGCAGAATTCACCATCTGAAAAGGTGTTAAAAACGTGGAACTTGATATCTGCCCAAGTGGTAGATATGCCTGCTGCAGCCCCAATGTCTACATATAAAAAGTTGCACGGTAAATTGACCCGTAAGTCACACCTAAATTACAACATAAAACTTTAAATCATGTTCCACAATGCCATACACTACCTGCCCAGCATTCAGTCGTTTGTTATCCCAATCCTGAACAAGGTCTTCAGAGGCCAACCTTTTCGTTCCCAGAGCTTTATGATAATAAGTAAAAATAAATACAGGTAAGTAATTTATGTTAGATATGTACTCACCAGTCAAACTAAATACTAGATGTGGAAACTTTCACTTAGCAACTTATGAGTTATGACTGGGCTTATGTGTCTCTAACAGGTAAAATTCAAAGAAGTAACTTAAACTGGTTGAACAAGTCCAATAAACAAAAATGTCGTCTTAAATGTGATTTCAATCCATAAAACCTCCTAAATGTACCTTTTAAGAAAAAAGATTACCGATGAGAATAATAAAATGTTTGTAATCATATTTGACAGAGTGAATCTTGACAAAAATAAAGGGTCAACCCGACCAATTTGAATCAATTTTTAAAATTAAACCAAATTCATTTTGGCCTGCGGTAATGTAATCGGCATTTTCAAATAAGAAATAATTTCTATCAAAGCAAGAGATGGAAAGTTTCTTTTATCCCTTACCCACCCCGCCCAACTAGAGATGGCAATGGATCGGATATGGAACGGATCGACCTATATCCACATCCATATCCATTTATTATTTTTCATCCAAATCCATATCCATATCCAGTTAAATTCGAAACCATCCGTCCATATCCATATCCGATGGATTAAGCGGGTTAATGGATATCCATTGGATATCCAAAAAATGTTAAAAATTGTAATCATCGTAACATAGTTTGTTAAAAAAAACTGACAAAATATAGTGGTTGAAAAATTAAAGACACTTACCTAATTCTTTGCGTTACTAGACACGTTTTGATCAATGTTGATCATCGATTGTTAACTTTCGTTGTACGGTGATTATAAAAATTAGCAAAGTGATTTTATACTATAACTAGGGTTGTAGGCATTTCGATTTACTATTAATATATAATGAAAATGACGAGAGAAATCACTAAGATTCACTAGAAAAATCATAAGTTTATAGCTTATACATAAATGTATATCTATATTCGTATTCGTATATATGTATTTCGGGTGGTAATGGATTAATCCATGGATGACAATTTATCATCCACATCCATATCCGTATCCGCTATATATCCATTTAGATCGTCCAGTGGATGGATCGGGTGGATATCCAATGGATCGGATGATGATTGCCATCCCTACGCCCAACCCGTCCATTTTGACACCTATAAACTAAATATTAACACTACAAAGTCCTAGCCAGTCAGCATTAAGCTGTAAAATACTCATTTCTATGATACAACATGCCAGCAGCTAATTAGTAAATACCCAATAAATAAACAGTACCACATTCAACCTATTTTATTGTATTAGTACTTGACGGTAAAAACTCATACAACAACAAATACTGCAATATAACTACATAAACATAGTCATCTACATAGATGGATAAAACCAAAGATGTGTTGTTATTACCTGGAGGCATAGAAGCATCACACTTTTTGCACTGTAAATTCAACAGAAGCTAAATCAGAAGATTAATAACAGTAGTAATCAGCCATAAGAGTTCACTTAGTCCGCTTTGGTACCTGTGCTCGAGAAGAGTAGTTGTGGAAACCACAAGTGCAGATCCAGTCACCATTGCGCCATCCTTTTGGAACCTGGCTGACTTGGTTTGCATAGGGTACTGTATTTGTAGGACCCATAGGCCAGGTAGAGGCTGTAACTCCAAATTTATCTGGGACTCCTAAAAGCCAATTAGGGTTCAGAGGAATAGGCTGTTGAAGAACTCCATTCAATCTTTGGTTTTGTAGTCCTTGTACCTTGGCAAAATAATGCGGATGAGTTTGCAGAGAAGCCCCAGGCATTGCAAGTGCTGGCATAGCTGCTAACTCCTTTGGTTGTCCACACTTTTTGCACTTTTCTCGTGAGGCATAATTGTTGTTAGTGCAGCCTATTTTTGATCCATCGCCACACACACCAACCCACAAGGCAGCCAGGTACAGAAATAGGAACCCAAAGTTACACACACCAACCAGCCAATCACATACCAAACACACACAGAAACACAAACTACTCAACCCAAATGATTGCATTTTTTTATATAAAGATGAAGTAAATTTTTTTTTTGACAAGCACACTACAATAATGTGAAAAAGTTTATTGCTTGCCAAAATATGAAACACTTGCTCAGTAGTGTTAAAAATAAAACTTGTTATTCTGACATTTAACGAAATGGATTGTTGGTTTATACTCAAGTATTTCATTCAATGAGATTTCGTTTGGAAAAAGGAAAAAAATTCAAGTCATCTTTGACAGCACAAACTACTCATTCACAAAAGTAAGTTGATTATCAAGTAAAGCACATTAGAGTTTCTCAATGCACAAAGTCAACCTAAATTTTATGTAAATGTAGAGATTCACGATCCCATCATGCCAAGTAAGGAAATGCATTTCAATTATGAATACACAAACAAGCCATCCTATGCAAAAAAAACTTGCCGTGGATTCCCAACTTCTTGAACCACATTAAAGTTTACTTGTACTAGATGCAAGTGATAACTGTTATTATAACAAAAATCCACATAGCAGTCAGAGAGCCACAAATATATAAAGTACCTTTGTTTCGAGAATAAAGGAAGGTAATTCTATTTTACGTACATTTTAACAATATGATCCATGCCTAAATTGATGGAACATGTGTGCCATGTATCTTTTTAGTCCCAAATTGAGATATCAAATCCAAGCATAATTTCTTCCAACCATCACTATTATAAACAAACAGTTATACAAACTTGCAACCACTATGCTTTAGCTTTATTTTACGGGCTTAATGGCTTAAGAGAACTATGAAACTATGCATAAGAGAAGCAAATTAAGCTGCTTATTGCGTATCTTATAAGCAGATATAAGACTTCTAGGTTTCAACAAGCACCTTCAAATTGCATACTGAAACTAACTATTCGTGTTCGATTCGAAATTACACACGAACCTTACCGTCAAATAAACTTTTTAAATAAGCAAAATCCTAAACATCACACTAATATAAATATAATAATCTAGAATCGTTAATATAACCTAGAAATTGATATAGATAAACTGTTCGTAACTAGAACTACATACAATCAAAACTTATAAAACAATAAATAATAAATTAATCGTGAAAGGAGATTAGATTAATTACCAGTACAGATCCAATCGCCGATTCTGGGTAACCATTTAGAATCAGCAGGTGTTTTGGAATCAACAAGCAATCGTGGTTGTTTACATCTGTTACAAAACGATCTAAACGCATAGTTTCTGTTTTCACAGCTACTGCACTCCCAATCTCCTTCTTTCCCTTCACCTCCTCCCATTATTCCTTCCTTCCTTCCTTCCTATTAATTAATTAATTATTACTATTATATATAAGAGTATGTCTGTATATGTATATCTATTTGTATAATCTGTATTTTGGTGCCGGACGGGGGAAGTTTTCACATTTCCCGCATTGTCGTCGGCGCAACCAAAAAAAGAGGGGTTTTGAGAGGGACGGGGATTATGGGTTTTGGAAATGCTTACTTTCACCCTTGTAGTTTTTCATAATGTCTAGTATGATCCTTGAAGTTCTAAGATTGCTCTTCATAGTCCTTGAATTTATTTGATCCAAATAAACATCTTACATCTTAAATATAATATAGGAAACCCTGATGTGATCAATTAAGAATTTTCACTTAAATACCTTTTAAATACTTCCTGTCACACCCCGTCTAAGGTGGAAACACGAGGTGCGACGGACGACTAGATCATTTAATAGAAAACACTAAATGCAATTCAACAACGTGTCATGATTTAGTCGTCCGTCGCACCTCGTGTTTCCGCCTTAGACGGGGTGTGACAGATCGGTATCAGAGCCATTGTTTATAGAGAACTAGGTGGAATACTCGACCTAGACTATAAACTAGGAACCTTCGTATAGTTTATATACTAGGATCTATGTATGCATATATCTACGTGTATTTATCTGCTACTAACATCTACTTTCGATCTCGGTCATGTCATAACCGTACACCTTCACGCGTATATACTCTACTCCCCGTAAATAAATTTCGCCCTCGAAATTTACTATTCTGAATTCAATATTACCAACTCTAGATCATTGGATGTTTCCTAAAAATGCCTCCTCAATCTATAGGAGTAATAAAACAAGTAAGTACTAAAAACTATATCGTGCGGCGGTAACGCCACAAGCTAAATAAATTGTCATTAAAACTAACCAAGCTAAACTAAAGAGAACAATAATAATAATTAGATTCTAAGACACGATTACGATCTCACGAGCCTAACGGGTTGATGATTTTGTATGAAGAATAATTATGAATATAACGATAGTGAAAGGAAGAGTCGATGAGACAAATAATTGGTATACTCAATATACATTGTGAAATACAATGCTGGTAGTGAGGAAACTAATGGAAGATATATTTAGAATATGGGGGCCCACATTGTTGGTGCAACAAGTGTGTCATGCAACTTGGAGTTTAGATGTTGATTTTGTACTTAGCATTTTTTGTAAACTGATCTGCGAACTTAAGGTTAGTGCGAACTTATCCTGCGAACTTATGCTAAGTTCGCAGGCTTTGATAAGTTCGCTACTCAAGTTCGCATGAACAGTGTCTATATATATATATATGTGAGTCAGTTTTGAATGTAAGTACGCACGAGAGAGTGAGGCAAGGAATTGTAAGTGCGAACTTGAGTCTGTAATCGTTTGAGATTGAAGTTAATTGAAGTGTGAAAGTTATTTACGTGTTTGAGTGATTTACCGATTAGTTTCATACGTATACTATTGAATCAAAGCAGGTTATCGGAGAATCCGCATTCGTTAAGCTGTGATTGAATTTGAGCGATCGAGTAATTGGAACCTACATTTGGTATCAGAGCTTCTGATTAGGTGAATTCAATCGATTCGTTGTTACGAGTTACGGGAGTAAATTGAAATTACGCGTGTTTTTGATTAATTGACGGTGATCTCTTTGATTACGCTTCAATTAGGTGTTGAATTACACCTCTGTTTGATTAATTGAACGGAATCAGTGTGTTTTTGCACGAACTTATCATCCGGTTAAGTTCGCAAGTGTTTGGGCATTGGATTACTTGAGGTTTGTTGGTTTAATTCACGGGAAATCGATTGTTTGAGTGTTAACTGATTTTCTGGAAAACTTGCAAACATATTCTCAATAGCGAACTTGTTTAGCGAACTTGAGATTTGGCGCGTGTTCTTGATTTGACTGGTTTGACTTTTACGAATTTAATCTTCTGCGAACTTGTGCTACTGTTACTGCGAACTTGTCATAAGTTCGCAAGATCAAGTACGCAAATTGTTTGGATTGCGAACTTGTTTCTGTTGTTTGAAAGTGTGTACATTTTGGACAACTTAGGATTTTTCCTGAAAACATGGCTTACAATAATATGACTGCGATGATGAAGTTTGACAACGAAACGGGAACCGCTAATAAACCACCGAGGTTTACTCATCCGAATGATTATGCAAATTGGCGATTCCGATTTGAAAATCATATTGCTTACAATGATCAGAGTTTGTTGATGTGTTTGACCAAAAGATATGTTGCTCCTAGGCTTGAGGGATCCGAAACAAATAAACCATTGGACTTGCTGACTACGGAAGAAAAAGTTGCTTATGAGAAGGAAAGGAAAGCATATGCCTCTGTCACAATGAGTTTGCCTAGAGATATGTTGATGATGTTTAAAATGCATCTTACAACATTTGATCTATGGGAAGCTTTGGCAATGAGATATGGAGGAAACGAAGAATATAAACAGAGTAGACAAGAACTTCTTAAGAAGCAATTTGACTTGTTTCGTATTCTGCCAAACGAGTCTTTTGATGCTTTGATATCTAGGTTCTCTCGGTTAATTTGCGAATTGAGAGAAGTTGATATTACTCTTCCAAAGGTGCAAGTTAACAAGAAATTGCTGAAAGCACTACCTAAAAAGGACCGGGAAGTTAGAGCAATTATGCTTGGGGATAGTCAATATATTGTTGATTGGACTCTTGATATACTTATTGGAAAACTTCAGGCATATGAACTTGAAAGAAAAACAAAAGCCTCATAAACTTCTGGTTTACAAGATCCAAGTTTATACAGTGCTGTTTCTCCGCTAGAAACACCTGAGTTGCTCTATTCTCAGGACCAAATCAATCTGGTGGAAATTCAGAGAATATGGTTGGAAGTGAAAATGATTGATGTTCATATGCTTACAGTGCAAATCTCAAACAGTCTGGTTCTTCTAAAGCTGTGTCTGCATTGCCTTCAAAGATTCCAGAAGATCATATTGCTTTATTCAATGCCTTCTTAAGTTCATATGAAGGTTTTGTTTCTGGAAAGCTTTCTTCTATTGATCTTACTGATAAAGATTATGATCAAATCCATCCTGACGATTTGGAAGAAATGGATTTGCAATGGAATATGGCAATGCTCACTAGGAGAGTTAAAATGTTTTTACAAAGAACTGGAAGATCAAAGATTGGGGGAACTCGTCAAGGACCTGGTTTTGACAAAAGTAAAGTTCGATGTTACAATTGTCAAAATTATGGTCACTTTGCACGAGAGTGTGAAAAATCTAAGCAACATGCATCCGGATTCACAAAGCCAAATTTTTCTACACCCCAACAGACAAGGAATGTGCAACATGGATCTGGTTCATCTGGTTCATCTGCATTAGTATCAACTTCTAGTGGCCCATATGACTGGAGTGCACAGGTGGAAGCTGACGCCTATGATCATTCCCAAAATGCTTTCATGGCCAAAATTTCAGAGGTTGATACTGATGCTTTTACCAAACCATGTGATACCTGCGCTGAATTGCAGGAAAAGATCAAATTGTTTCAAGATCAAAGCTTGAGTGTGAGAACTGATCTGGAGCAAGTCAAGCTTGCTAATCGTGTTTTAAAATCAAACGAAAAACTTTATGAAGAAAAATCAAAAGTTTTGACATCAACTAATCAGGAGTTGAAAATCACGATTTTAAACAAGCAGGCTGCAATAGACAATTATCTTACTCAACTTGATCAGTTGAAGAAACAATTGGCTGAGGCTGAAAGTGAAATCTTAAATTTTAATAGAAAATTTTCTAATCTTTCAGCCTCATCAGTTCTTCTGGATACAATAATTCATTCCCAGAACACTGACACTAAATCCAAATCTGGTATTGGATATCATGCGTTTCCTCCACCCATGACTTACACTCAAATGCCAGATTTGGATCCAATCAAGGATTATGTGTCTCCAAGTGTTATGGATGAATTGAAAGAAAACAAAGTGGAGAGTTGTGAAGGTAAAATCCTAAAGGGTTTGTGAAGGGAAATAACAAGGTTGATGAGAACGTCAACACCGAAACTTCTTTCGGTGGTGATAAAGCTAAAAGAAATGATGAAAAAGTCGTGGAATCTAAAGAAGTTAAAGCCAAAATATCTAAAAAGGAAAAATCTCCTTTGAAAGAAAAATCTAAAAAGAAAGAAAAGGCTTCAAATTCAAAGAGTAAAAATTCTTCAACTTTTTCATCTTCTGAAAAACAAGAGAAAGTAGTAACAAAATTACAACAAGAAAAATCTTGTGATAAATCAACTACAAAAATTTACTCTTGTTGTTCTCATACATCCTGCTTATCTTCACAAGTTCCTAAAGTCCAAATTGGTGTTAAGAAACACATTTCTTCACCACATGTTTTTGTTGAGAAAAGAACCTGTTTTTTCTGTTATCAACAAGGTCATATTGTTCGGGATTGTTTGGCCTTTGAAAGACAACAAAGGATGAAATTTGATCGTTCTAAACCAAAACAAAACTTTGGTAGAAAACCATTTTCAAATTTGTTTGATAGAAAACGATCAAATTCTCCTAATGATGTCAAGTCAAAGGATATGTCAAAAAATAAGAGTGTTTGGATGAATGTGAAAGATAAGGGGATTGGGAAACCTAATGATACGTTTTCAATCGATCATGATTTCGAGAAACATTCAAAATTGATTGACGTGATCATTAGGGGTGATGATGGACAGCCCAAAGCCGTGAAAAGTGGGTGTCCAATTTTAACTAATCTTGTTCTTAAATTGTGCGTGAACAGGAACAGCGACCGGTGGACAACATTTGGTATGTTGACAGCGGGTGTTCACGGCACATGACTGGAAATATCTCTCTATTGTCCGACATCAAGCCGATCAATGGAGGATGTGTCTATTTCGATGGGGATAAAGGTGGAAAGATAACTGGTGAAGGAACAGTGTCGAATGGGAAAATGAGTTTCGAGAAAGTGAACTTCTGTGAACAGCTTCAATATAATCTGATAAGTGTGTCACAAGTGTGCGACAAAAAGTACACGACTGCATTTACAGATATTGAATGTCTAATTCTGAAACCAGGGTATACTATTCCAGAAGAGTGGATTGTTATGCGTTCTCCCAGACGAAAGAACACTTATGTTTTGGATATGAGCACGATAACAACTTTAGAAGAAAATCTGAATTGTTTCTTTTCAAAGGCTTCTGAAAAGGACTCAATGTTATGGCATCGACGTTTGGGGCATATTCATTTTCGAAAGATGAATGAATTGGTGAAGAATGATTTGGTTGTTGGAATCCCGCGTCAGACTTTTGGCTTAAATGATTTCTGTGTCGCCTGTAAAAAGGGGAAACAGTTCAAAAAGTCGCATATGTCAAAAACAGTTAACACAATTCAGTCACCTCTAGAGATGTTACACATGGATATGTTCGGTCCAGTGAATATTCGAAGTATTGGTGGAAGATCGTATTGTCTTGTGGTCACAGATGATTATTCTCGGTTTTCGTGGGTCTATTTTCTAGCAACAAAAGATGAAGCTCCAGAAATTCTGAAATTTCTTTTCTTGAAGTTAGAGAATCTGTGCAAAGCAAAAATCAAGATGCTTCGGAGTGATAATGGCACGAAATTCAAGAATCATACTTTAGAAATGTTTTGTTTGCAAAATGGAATTCATCATCAGTTCAGCGCTCCAAGAACTCCACAACAAAATGGAGTTGCCGAAAGGAAAAACGGATCTTTAATTGAAACAACGCGTACAATGCCGATTCCAAATTGCCAATAACTTTTTGGGCTGAGGCAGTAAATACCGCTTGTTATGTCTTGAATAGAGTATTAACAGTTAAGAAACAGAAAAAGACTTGTTAGGAACTTTTAAATAACAAAAAACCAAATATAAAGTTTCTAGAACCGTTTGGGTGCCCGTGTACAATTTTAAACACTAAAGATAGATTATCAAAATTTGGGGAGAAAATAATGGATGGCTATTTTCTTGGCTATTCTGTTAATTCTCCCAACAAAAGAGTATTTAATAAATTGACACGCCAAGTTGAGGAACATTATGAAGTAGAATTTCTACCTCATACTGATCCCCAACAAGGTTTAGGCCCTGATTGGTTCTTTGACTATAATACTCTATTCAAATCTTTCAATGTTTTTCCAACTGGTGATGAAGATATTTTGAACATGATTTATGGGGGAGATGATATCACACGAGTCACTCACGTGAATCCTGTGGAGTCTTCTCCTGATTTGAATCGTGCTGAACAACCACACAACAATATTGATGAGAGTGAGGATGATGCTGATGATTATCAAGACACTCCAACTGAATTTGTTAATGCGTTGAATGAGGAATTGGAAGCCGACACTAGTGGTACAACTACCGAAGAAGTAGTTAGTCCAGATCTATCTAATTTGGACTCCACTATTGTTGAGGAAGAACAACCTACTCTGAGGATTCATGTAAATCATCCTCAAGATCAAATCTTGGGTGATCCTTCTGCTGGTGTAAGAACAAGGCATCAGTTACAACACACTGAAGAGGTAACAAATATGGCTCAGATGATATCCTGTTTTCTATCACAAATTGAACCTAAAAAGGTGAAAGAAGCGTTGCAAGACTCATCCTGGGTCAAAGCAATGCAAGAAGAGCTACAACAATTTGTAAAACTTCAGGTGTGAAGGCTAGTTCCGTTACCCAAGGGCGAACATCCTATTGGAACACGATGGGTGTTTCGAAATAAAAAGGATGATCGTGGGGTAGTTGTTCGAAACAAAGCGCGTTTGGTAGTTCAAGGGTTCACTCAAATCGAAGGGTTGGACTATGATGAGGTTTTTGCTCCAGTTGCGAGACTTGAATCAATCAGACTTTTTCTTGCTAACGCAACATTCAAACAATTCAAGGTCTTTCAACTGGATGTAAAAACTGCTTTCTTGTATAGAACGGTTCATGAGGAGGTATATGTAAACCAACCGTCGGGCTTTGAAGATCATCAATATCCTGATTATGTATATAAGCTTGACAAAGCCTTATATGGTCTTCATCAAGCCCCGCGAGCTTGGTACGAGACGTTGTCACAACATTTGCTACATAACGGTTTTATCCGTCGGCAAATCGACAACACTCTTTTCATAAAAAAATCAGATGGAGACTTGCTGCTTGTACAAATTTATGTCGACGACATCATATTCGGTTCTACTAATGAAGACTTGTGTAAAGATTTTGAAAAGATAATGAAATCCAAGTTTGAGATGAGCTCAATGGGTGAATTGGCATTCTTCTTGGGCTTACAAGTTCAACAGAATGACAATGGAATTTTCATTCACCAAACCAAGTATGTTAATGATATCTTGAACCGATTCAAGATGCTTGACTGCAAGGTTTCTGGTACACCCATTGAAGTAAATCACAAACTTGGACCATCTGAAGATGAAGAAGATACCGATCAGAAAGAATATCGCTCGATAATTGGGTCTTTGATGTATCTTACTGCTTCTCGACCGGATATCATGTTTGCCGTTGCCATATTTTCGAGATATCAAGCTGCTCCGAAGATTTCTCACCTCAAGGCGTTAAAAAGGATAATGTCTTATTTGAAGGGAAAACCTAGTTTAGGCTTATGGTATCCTAAAGATAATGACTTTAACCTAACTACCTACTCAGACTCGGACTATGGTGGTTGTAGTATGGATAAGAAATCCACAACTGGTGGATGTCAGTTTTTAGGTAATCGGTTAGTCTCGTGGCAATGTAAGAAACAAACAACTGTTTCTACATCCTCTGCTGAGGCCGAATGTATTTCTGCCGCTAGTTGTTGCTCCTAGGTAATTTGGTTTCAGCATCAACTACGAGACTACGGATTACTTATTACTGCTACTCCTATCCATATTGGCAACACAACCGCTATACAAGTAATTTGAAATCCCGTACAACATTCGAAAACAAAACATATTGAAATAAGACATCATTTCATACGGGATTGTTTCGAAAAGCGGCTGATAACCTTAGTCCATCTTGATACGTTAAAGCAGAAAGCGGATCTTTTTACAAAAGCCTTTTCAAAAGATCGTTTTGAGGAACTGATTTCTATGATTGGGATGAAATCTCTAAATCATATTTGAGTGACTAGAAATTTTACTTTTATTGTCTTTTATGAAAAATATTATAAATACAAAAACATCAAAAAATATAAAAAATACAAAAACATTATAAAATTTAAAAAATACAAAAACAATAGAAAAACGAAAAATGGGGGAGATTTTTGTGTAAAAATAAGAGAAATGATAGTACATCAGCGGTGTTTGTACATATAATTCAAATTTAATATTATTTTTGATATGTTAGTAGGCTTAAATAATAAGTTTAAACCATAATTTCTAAGTAATAGATAACTTCATCATATGATGTATTGATAGGCAATCTACAGGATCGTTTCTAAAACAAATTATAAGAAATCTAATCATATTATTTGGAGAAACGTTTCTTGACATATGACTTTTAAAGTCTTAAATATTGAAAGAAAAATAAAAATAATATTATCAAGAAATATACGAATTAGATTCTTGTAACATCCCGAAATTCGTTAAATTAAAATTGTTTACTGTTATGCGACACAAGGGCTAGTGTCGCAGGTAGCGACACAGAGCCCTGTGCGACACAAGGCTTGTGTCGCAGTGTCGGGCAAAAAGTCGGTTTGGAGGGGTTAATTGTGTAAATTAGTGTGTAATTACAAATAAAACATGTTCCAACACTTTCCAGAAACCACGAAAACATCTCAATTCGTTCAAGTGTGTATATGTGTGTTTCTAGTGAGTGAAAAGAAAGAAAAACCAAAGTGAAATCAAATTAAGCTTGAAGAGTAATTTTGGAAGGTGTTTCTTTGCAATTGCAGGTAAGAAACCTAAAACACCTGTTGAAATTGAGGTTAATTTGAGTAAGAAAGGATAAAAGAGTGAACTTTAATTGAGTTCAAAATGGGTAATTTGGGGATGACGTGTTGTGTTGATTAAAATGAGTTGAAATGTGTTTTTAACTGGTTTGGGTGTATATGATGATCAACTATTGAATCTGGTTCGGAGATTGGGTTTTGAAATCACCCAGAAAACATGTAATTGCAGAAGAGTTCTGCTGTGCTGTTCGTCATTGCGACACAAGGGTAGTGTCGCAGCTTGTGTCGCAGTGACGGTGTCGCGAATTAATACTGTTGCTTTAGCGACACAAGAGTTTATGTCGCTAGTTTCCACTGTTGCTTAGTACTGTTGTTTTAGCGACACAAAGAGCTTGTGTCGCAGCTTATGTCGCGTATTTCCACTGTTAATTGAAATCGTTGTTTTAGCGACATTAAGAGCTAGTGTCGCAGGTTGTGTCGCAAAAGTGTGTTAAGCGACACTAATCTATTGTCGCCAGAAGATGTAGCGACACTAGAGGGTAGTGTCGCAGGATTAATTGATGTTTTAAATAATATTAATTATTATTAGAGTTAATTGGGTACGATCGCCTCGACAGGTATTTCGAGTAGCAGTTCGTAAATATCCGATCGTCGTCCTCGAGGTAAGTAGTAGGAATGTAAGGAATATAATTGACTGATTTCGTTAATACTAATTGTGTTACAAAGTTGTATTAAATAACAGAGTGCATCATTGAGTTGAGAGGCCAATTGCTGAGTGAACAATTGAGCCTATGAAATTGAGTTGAGAGGCCAATTGCTGAGTGAACAACTGAGCCTATGAGATTGTTGAGAGGCCTATTGCTGAGTGATCAATTGTGCCTAGCTGTATGAGTTGTACTGCCAATTGCTGAGTGATCAATTGTGCTAAATTATTTGTATGTAATTGTACCTTTCCTGTGCTTACTAAGCAAAATGCTTACGTGTTGACTGTTGTATGTGATAGGTACATCGAGAGTTGTGAAGGGTGGGGATCCGGGCAAGTGACCCGAGGGCTGCTAGTGATGGACTTACTATGACGAGATAGTAAGAGGAGAAACTCGTAAATCATGCTCGATAATAACGTGTAATATTTTATGATGAGAAACGGGTTTGTAATAAACAATGTGGTTGTCACTTTATATTAATATATAAAGTGTTTTGAGAAAGTTAATTTGAGTATAAAAAAAAAAATGGGACGTTTCAATTCTTTACTGCATATAATGCTGACTTGGACTCTATTAGTATATTGGGTTATGTCATACTTATATACTTTGTTGTATGAGAACTGTACATGCAAACTTATATTAAATACGCAGGAAGTGTACATGCGAAATTAGCTTAAGTTCGCAGGTTTCAACACTTAGAAAATTTTTGAGCTGAAGTCTGATTTTCTTCTAACAAACAAGTTTGTATATATATCTCTCTTATAGCTTTCAGATGGCTATTCCTGTTAATGCTATTAAGAAGAATTTTGATGGAAGGCATAACATCACAGCCTTATTGGATGCATCTTTGGATTCTTCGGCTCCATTTTTACAGATGATTCAATTTCTTCAGAGATCAAGGATTTCTTTTGCTATTACAGCGGATCTTGTGATAGGCTGGGAACATATTATCCAATTCTGGGATAATGTTCGATATGAGATGGTGGATGAAATTCCAACAATTTTTTCAGTAGTAATGGGGAATGAAGTAAGGATAACTGAGGAAGTAATTAGAACGGTGCTTCAGTTTAATGATCATCCAGAAGATAGAACAATTTTTCCGAGTACGTTGATATGTGGATTTTTCCAGAGGATAGGATATCAAGATGTGTCTCCTGATCAATATCGAAAGGCAAAGCTTTGTGCAAATTGGAGATTTATGATGCACACTCTAATTCATTGCCTAAGCTCAAGGAAAGGAGGTTATGACGGAATAAATCACCAGTTGGCGTCAACAATGGTCGCCTTAACTTTGAACAAACCATATAATTTCTCTAGCTATGTGTTTACAAGTATGGTTCACAATGTAACACATACAGCCATGAGATTTTACCTATATCCTCAATTTGTGCAATTAGTTCTGAATCATTTATTGCCAAATCTACAAGTGGTTGGAATTCCTCTTCGTCTTACTCCAATGACAAAGAGAATAAACAAAGACTGTTCAGTAGTAAAGGAACCGATTCCTCAGATGGTTGAGTTATTTGGGCATATTGTAGACGAAGGATATGTGGCTCCTCCTGATGACGGTTGGGTAGATGTAAACCAACCTGTCCAAGAACCGTTAATTCATGATACTCAGTTTGAAGTTGAATTTTTGTTTGAAGAGCAGCCGACAGAACAAGAGGGTGATGGAGGTAATCATGAAGAGATGAATGAACAAGCTGAAATTGAAACAGATTCTGAAGCAACTGCTACTAAAACTGTTGGTGAATCCTCTAGTGACTCTGATACAATCTATGATCAGAGATCTCTAGCAATGATGCGAAAACGGGGAATGATTAATGATCGTCAAATGAGAAAGTATGAGAAAAGGATTGTTGATCAGAGGGAAAACCGAAAGAGGAGAAGAGAAGACGTATCTGATGATGAATTTGTTCCTCTGGAACAGCCAGCTCGTTTACGTTCGAGAATTACAAAGACTAAATCTACAGCTGGTACATCTACATCTCAACCACAACCACAACCACAACCACAACCTCAACTGCAAATCCAACAACAACAACAACCAGAAGTTAGTTTGATGTCTCTGATTCAAGGGTTAGAGAAACGGATTGATGAACAAGGAGCATTAATTGAAAAACAACCCAAACAGCTTGAAGAGCAAAATCATACGATTTTGGCTCAAAATCAAAGGATTAACGACTTGGAGGCCCGTATTACGGACTTAGAATTAAATCAGGCCGATCTGGGGGAGAATATTCCATTTAATGAGTTTGATGACGATAATGATGATAATGATGGTGATAATGATAATGATGGTGATGATGGTGATGATGATAATAATGATGGTGATGACGGTGGAGATAGAGATCAACCTGATTTGAATGATGAAGCTGATGGTCAAGAGATTGAAGAAACGAATCCATTGGCTATAATTGTTTATGAAGGTCAAGCTGAAGCTGAACCGTTGCAAACGATAAATGAAGATGATTTATCAGGATTTCAACATATTCTTGAGTTAGGAAATGAGATACCGGATCCAGAGTTTGATGAAAATCCGTTTGAAGAAGGTGTGTTTGAGTTATTAGATGATGAAGATACGGAGTTTGTGGATATAAGAGAAGATGAAGATATAAGTGAAGAGATCTTTGATGAGATAAATTTTTATGATAATGTTGGTCATGAGGAAGTAGAAGAAGAAGAGGTTATTGTGGAAGATTGGGTCGATTCTGATGTTGAAGAGATGGGTAAAGAGCAAGCAAGTACAAGCTCGAGTAAATTGGATAGAACGGGATGGTTTAAAGATCCAGTAGCTCCAGAGTCTCCACTGATAAAGAAGAAGTTTTACAAGCTTAAAGACGACGAATGTGTTGGTCAAATAATCAGTTGGAAGTACGATGGTGACAACAAGGTAATTATCGTGAAAAAGACCGACAGGCTGCAATACTTCAAGCGAAACTTCAAAGCATTCAGCACACTGCCGAAGGTTGAGATTAATAGATTGGCTTCGCTCCATTTGATTAATCATTCCGATGAGTACTTTGCTACTTGGTTTGAGAAGACGTTGAGGAATGAGGTCATGCAGGGATTTGATCGGTTATAACCAAGTCTTGGTAGAAGAAAGATCTACAAGAAAATTAATCCTCTGACGGAAAAGCCATGGATTAAATTGATATATCCTCCAGTGAAGTGTCTTAAGAAGATTCCCCTGGAAAGACTTCCAATTAATTTTGCAAAGAAATTCAACTATTGGACTTTCAATGGAAGAACTCAGGAAGCTGAAATTGTTTGTTATGAGAAAGAAGAGATGAGGCATAGCATGTATCCCAAGTTGGTAACTACATTCGTCTTCGATCCTTTGAGTTTGATAAACTTATCTAAAGAAGACTTAGAATGCTTAAACAGTCACAAGCTTCTTTGCAATCAAGAAGATAAAGTTCAGGCGATCAAATATCAGAGAGTTGTAGAAGTTTGTTGTACACAGGGAGTTCATGCAGGCAGCAACCTTCCGAGAAATTGGTCTTGAAGAATATTCAAATCATCCAAGCTGCTGACAAGGGGGATTTTGTTGGTGCAACAAGTGTGTCATGCAACTTGGAGTTTAGATGTTGATTTTGTACTTAGCATTTTTTGTAAACTGATTTGCGAACTTAAGGTTAGTGCGAACTTATCCTGCGAACTTATGCTAAGTTCGCAGACTTTGATAAGTTCGCTACTCAAGTTCGCATGAACAGTGTCTATATATATGTTAGTCAGTTTTGAATGTAAGTACGCACGAGAGAGTGAGGCAAGGAATTGTAAGTGCGAACTTGAATATGTAATCGTTTGAGATTGAAGTTAATTGAAGTGTGAAAGTTATTTACGTGTTTGAGTGATTTACCGATTAGTTTCATATGTATACTATTGAATCAAAGCAGGTTATCGGAGATTCCGCATTCGTTAATCTGTGATTGAATTTGAGCGATCGAGTAACTGGAACCTACACACGTATTGTGAATATATCTTGATGTTGGTGAGTCACGTGACCATGTTGTATGGATCGATGTTTTGAACATCTAAAGCCATAAAACTTGAAATCAAGAATTGTTCAAAGGAACAGTAAATAACTAGGTGGTCTATATGCTACTTTGGTACCAAACAACTTGAATGGAACTAACAAACAAATCAAATGAAAAAAAAAAAAAATACATACCTAATGTAATTATGGAATCATAATGCGAGATAAACCTCGGATTATATGTAAACGAGCATTTGTGCGAGCACATTGTTCACATTTAAGAAGGAATTAAAAAGAAAATAACTTGAAAATATTTTAGAGCATAGTTCACACTACATAATGCACCCGAAATGAATAGAGAAATTAAATTGAGTACTATACGTGATGCCCTTTCTTACATGGTACGTCAAACATTGATTTAGAATGATAGTATACGACGAGACCGAATAAATTTTCTAGGAGAAGAATAATGAAATTAAATAAACACCGAAAAGAAGATATCTCATTTATCTTCCCTATGTACTAACTAAGGATTACCCTAGCTTATGTGGAGGATTTTCATATATGATATTTTATACAAACCTTATTTGGCATCTTCTTAGTTAATCTCCTAAAATTTTAAAGTCTTATCACACTTGACTTCTCTTTTGAATTTATTAAGACACTGCGTGCACATATACACATCCGTACTATAAATCAATAACAACTGTCTCTATAACAACTTGTGTGCATATCACACATCCCAATCCCTTAAACCAAGTAACCTATAACAAGTGAAACTATTGCGTGTACGTCCATTCGTAATATAGGGAACCAATGTGTCTATCACCATTGTGTCCGTATAACCGCCCATAATGTTTTAATTATACTCTAAATTTCTATAGTTATACTGTACGAGAATCACTTAAGGTTAACGCTATTAATCGTAACGCTTGAAAGTCAAGATAAAAGTTCATACAATAAGGATTTTTTATTATAAGATACTATCACATATAACATATGTTATCGATAATAACTTACTAATGAATAACCATGCAAAACTCTATTAAATCATTACTCACTAGGAAAAAAAAATAGTTGGCTCACTATTTCTCTAATTCTTTGGGCATAATTACACCTTAACTCTCCTTTGAAACTTCTCACGTACACTTAATATCATGCGACGATCTTTGCCTCTTCTAGTCGGTGATGCATTTAGTTGCTTGCCTAACCTTATCTCCTCGCAACGGGATTTTTCAATCCTCTTTTGCAAAGTTAGACCAGCATCCCGTTATCTTTTGGACATGCATTCAGTTCTCCGTATCGCTTTGAAACTCCATCTCTATATGTTGAAGGCTCTGATTCTCCATGATGCATTAAAACGTAACTAAATTTGATCATTCTTAACACGTATTCTAACTTTGGTTTTTAACAGTTTTGACTACAAATGCTATAAGAATCTAAAGTCAATCTAAACCACACCTACACGAATCTTCTCTGCCACCCAATGATCGTAACTCGGTTCGATCAAACATATTACTTAAGGTCATATTATGAACACAACTCGTTGATGTATTGGTAATCGAAAATACAGTTATGACTCTCAAACTCAACCCATCTCTATTATCTATACTACTTAATACAAGGGTTTGAATGGAAAGTCCATTTATTAAACTGCCCTCTCAAACTAAAATATTCAACCATCCGTGAAACAATTAGATTATTAAATGATCCCACAAAATGCTCTTACTATAATCTTTGGTAATCAAAATAATTAATATTATTTTGAAATTCTATGTGTTCTATAACATGTATGTTACGCAACATTAATAACCATTAATATTCTTATTAATACATATAAGCTTGTAAAATAAAGTTCAGAATTTAGAACGAATTCAGTTCCACCATACAATATTCAAAAATAAATCAAACAACATCTTACAATAACTACCATTACCTTGAATATTCTTAAAACTAAAAATTTATTACCTTCAAATATTGTAACGTATTTCACCTCTACATAACATATTATCATATAAGCTCTCAAAGAAAAATTCACTCCTAAGGTTCGTATAAAGTTAGAGAAATTCCTGGTTGTAACTATACTACATTAGGCTCAAATAACAAGACATACGTTGAATTCGAGATCGACAAACGCCTAACTCATACGGTAAAACTACCTCCTAGCATCACTTAACATCAAGAACTTCATCAATGATAATATTTGGTTAAATTAAGTCAAGAGAAACATAAAACCATCGAGCTTTCTCAATAGGCGAACACGTAATGTATAAACTCACCGACGAAAATATAAATGAACAAGGGAAATCATAAGGAATTTATTTGTTTGACATATTAAATGAATTAAACGTATCCTATTCTATATTGTGTATTAACTTGGGAATGGTGCATTTCTAATCCCTATTAAATAAGACGGTGGATCTTAACTGTTGTTTTAAAATATTCAACCAAAATATAAAATAATAATAATAATAATAGTAATAATAATAATAAACTCTTATAACCTCACAAGGAGATACTCTTGTACGTAGGGACTCTTCTTTCTTTGGTGATATTGTGGACTAATCTCTCCTGGCAATAAAACCCTTGCATACGACCAAAACACATCATTGACTTAACAATTTACACACTCGTATGAAGAACCAATATTTTCCATTTGTTTCGTCAAGACCATTCGCCAATAGTTGTCTATCCTTCCATGCCAATAATTCAGCTACAAAGTCTAGCTTATGTGAACTACTAATATGGACTGTCGCCCATCAAAAATAAATTCGATAAATCAAAGTCTAGTACAAAACTATGTGAACTAACCCCACGACGAGTACGAAATGCATATCTCACTTATTAACATCATTACCTTCGATATCGTACTACCTTTTAGGTAGGAACCCCTTACTATCTCTAGTTGACACAACAACTTTTCATCTTTGAACTTTATGTGAATCAAATGTAAAATCTTGAAGGTTGTCGGTATTAGCTCCCACCGAATTTCGGGATGAAATTCTCCTAACGGGGGGATACTGTGACAATCGTGACCAAATCAGAATAGTTGACTGTTGTTGACTCTCACTTTTAACCTGTAAACTGAATCCATGATCTCGGGCTTGATCTTATATGAATTATGTGAACTTATTTGAATCGTGTAAACTTATACGACATTTTATGAGTATCGACTCCTAAAAACTCATAAAGATTTCGTGTCGTTTCTATGGCACTTGATCATTCATACTCGGAAACTATTGCGCGAAAAACGTATACGAATGTATGATAATAAGATCCTAAGTCTACAAACATAAGTAATTTGGTGGGCAGTACTAACTCCAGCTGAATTTCGGGACGAAATTCTCTCAATTGGGGGATACTGTGACAATCGTCACCTGAGCTAGGTTAGTTTGATTTAGTCATTACGTGACTTACTTGATTCTAGTCTAAATTTTCGTGCCTTGTTTAGCAAATCTATGTGTTTAACTTGTTTCTGTGAAACTTACTAATAATGGATACTTCTTGCTTTCGGAAACTATACGATTCATTAAAATATACAAATATGAAAATAATTTATTTGGTATCATGAAACCCGAGTTTTACTTATTTCTTTCTTGTTGGCGCATTAATCGACCCAAACCCTCCCCTTGGTGGACCTATTCAGCCGTCCCAACCCAAACAACTTTGACTTGGGCTCCAAGCAATCTCATGCCTATTAATACAAACCTAAAACCTAACCCTAACACTTTCTAATCACCCAAAATCGTCTCTGGGCTGCTTGGGGGCTCCGTCGACCGAAAACCAAGAAGAAAACAAGAATCGAGCTTGTATTTTGCTTTCGTGTGTTACGTATTCGCATAGGTAATATCATAAGCCCTCCTTCTAATAAGTTTCTTATATTTTCTGAGATTTTAAACCCTAGACTGATTATAGGTCTGTAAATATGTTATAAATTAAGTTTATAGAATTTATATGTTGGGGATAATGCGTTTTTGAACTCGAAATTTTACAACCGATAATTGTAGAAACTGTTTTGATTTCGCAGTCAACTTCAGAGGTCGATTTGACCCATTTAGAGTCGTTTTCAGGCTTCGGCCAAAACTAAAAAGTTGTAGATCTTGATGTTTTACATAGACCCTAGAAGTTTCGGCCTCTAAATCTGGACGGATTATTTTATAAAAATTATTTAGTAAACTGCTGTAGTGTATTACGAATTTTTTGAAGAGTTTAGATAAATTAGGTTAAATTGATTATTTACTTTTTAAATACTTTGGGACTCTTAAAGTATATTGAAACTTGAACTTTTCTATAGAAACAAATACTTTTATAATCTTAAGTTGAGCTTATTTATTTAAGTTAATTGGGTGTATTAGTTAAGTTAATGTGGTATATTCTGAGTTTTCGGGTTATAAATTTTGGTGATGTGGAATATGAAAACGAATGTTAAATTTTGAGTTAAGCTTTGAAAAGTTTTATGGAACAACTTTAATGTGTTAAATGATTTGTGTAAAGCTATTGGAATTTTAAAAATAGTTAGACAGTGAGATAAATTTTGATAAAATTATTTTTTAAGGTCTAGATTGTAAAGGGAAGAACATATACTTATTTACATATGAAATAGTACATACGAAAGGACTTAAGGTTTAGGGATGGTATATCAAAGTGGGATGCAATGGAAGGGCTACTTGCCTTATCTAAGATCAGTAATCGGCAAATATTTGTATAGGTGTTGTGGACTAAAGTGCGGACTTAGTTGGACTTATTTGGGAACGTAGCTTACTTTGCTATTCGAGGTGAGTTTCGTGGCCCCATTTTTCTTTTACTTTTCTTTTGGGGGAAAAGAATGCTCAACTGTTTTTTTTAAACTGTTCTCATGCAGTGAAACTTATCTGATTTTCTTTTTGACATTATGATTGAATTATGTGACATTGTGATTAATATGACGAATTATGTGGAACTATTGCTTATTGCTATCTGATTGTGTTCGGCTGAGTCTTGTGTCTGCGGGACCAAGACAACATGCTACTTACTTAGGTGAAATATTGATAGTACTATTGGACTGCGGTCCCGCTCATGTGATAGATGCATTATCCTTGAGTGAATATGATCCATCAGCGCTGTGACGCTCGAATCGAATCGACTCAAAAGGGGAAATCTAAATATGTTAATCTAATTTATGTGTATAGTTCATATCATATGTCCTACGCAATACTTACACGGCAAACGATTTATGCGTGTCAATATTTAAACCTGCGAAGCTCACCAACCATCGTGTTGACCTTTTTGAGCATATCTTTTCAGGTAATCTGAATAAGGAGCTTGAGAGTTAGTGGCTTTAGCGAGACTTCTAGGCTGCATGGAGACTTGGTTGATTGAATGTTTGACCATATACGTTTAAACTAAATTTGCAATGTGACAATTTTATTCTTATGAAGTTATGACTATGTACTCGTTGAAATGATTGACCACGACACAAGTTGTCATTTGTGTCAGGCGACATCATGACACGTTGTTGAATTGCATTTAGTGTTTTCTATTATATCGATGTGTTATGATCTAGTCGTCCGTCGCACCTCGTGTTTCCGCCTTAGACGGGGTGTGACACTTCCTAAATTAGGTTTTTAAGTATTTACAAGTTTGTAACTAATAACTAATAAGTACAACTAATAGATACAATAATACACAAAAAAAAAAGTTGATTGGTCAAACTTTAATTAATGTAATTTTTAATAACACCACCAGAATGAAAATTATAAGTTTATTAAGCTAATTGTATAAACCAATGTAACACAAAAGCTTTCTCATTCTGAAAGTAAAAATAAGAACTAAATTTTTTTTAGCTATTTAGCGAGCCCGGGACGTTCTGCACCCCAACTAAAAGTTCACGTATGATGAGATAATGTGGCATGTAGATGGTGATTTCCTTAACGTGTTCTAAACAAATGAACACGAATTTTTTTTATCATATGAGTACTTGTCGCGGCAACACACATGTACCATGCTAGTTAATTACCTCATAATCCCAAAGATTCATTACTTACCCATCAAACACTTTGCTTTACTTTAACACAAGTTTAAAGGTTATTCACGTAGAATGGAGAGTAACAAATCGATCACGTACCACATCTCATACTCTAACTGTAAAAATATGCTTGATCAAAAATTAATCAAATTAATATTTTCACGTTATAAGGTTTTTAATTGAACGAACCAATCAAAAAACAAAAGCAAACAATTAGACATGCAATATGTTAATGCAGTACGTTTATACATTTACCGAATCATGGCTACAAAAATAATGTCTATGTCACGATAGAATATATACATTCTGCTTTCACTTGATCCCAACATTTGTAGTCTTTTACTTCCAATCATCTATAGCCTATCACTTATAAATGATCTTTCTAACTTGTTAGAATCGGTTTGATATTAATCAAGATACATAACAATAAATAATTATAGAAAAACTGCGGAATAGTACTCTATAAATTAGGAATCAACAATCAATCAATACCGAATCAATATAAATAACAAGAACATAGTATTGAATCAAAAGCTTCAATCTTATTAATTGTGAAAATAAGACTAATGAGCAGCCGCACTAGAATATACACCTTAAAGCAAAAGTTAACCTAAAAGGTTTCTAAGGATCTCTATTTATATGGTATAGAGTCCTGTACAAACCCTATTATCGTGGAGACAGAAAATGTCGTGGAGACAAAAATCTTTATCGTACATATTATGTTACATTAAGACAAAAGTACTTGAAAGCTATACACATTTTATAAACAGTACTAACTATTACATTGGCAGTACTAATTAAGTAACTATGTCTAACAGTACTAATCTCTGAATCTTCATTTGTAGTACTAACTCCTTCAACAACAGTACTAACCAACAGCTATAACTCTGTGAAGCCTGTAGAAACCATAGCAATAGAATCTCTGATTTCTTGCAGCAGTAGTAAACTTCACTAACAGTAGTAATTCTTGAACCAGCAGTAGAAACTCTTGTCAAGTAGTAGTAATGAAGCATTTGTAATCCGACTAGCAGTAGAAATGACCAAAAGTAGAAAACACTTAGCTATCTTCAGACCCAACACAATTATTACCGAGTACAAATATTTAATACAACTATTTAATCATATCCTTAGGTTTTAACTGTGCTTAGGGTTGCCGTTCTTTTTCTTTTGAATTCTTAGATTTTAACTTTGATACGACGAAAGAATTTCTTGGATTCGTTTATTCAGACACTCCCTAATCCAAAACAAGCCGTTTCAAAGTATATCCACTGTCTCCATTCAAAAAAGGCACAAAACTGCCGCCAATTACACCCCTTAGATATTTTCATTTACTTATACATGTACATGCTTATGTTTATAAGGAACAACTAAAACAACACATTTTTGTGTCAATGGAAGCCAAGTCAAAATGGGAAGATGATTCTAGACAGTGGTATTGGTGGCTTTTGGTAACGGTGATCGCTATTCTTGTTGCAGGAGCTGCGTCGATAACTATATGGAGAGACTTCCATGAGCTACAACACAAGGTTCCTCGTATCCGAACGCCTCCAAATGGTGTTACTCAGAAATATAGTGAGGCTCTTCGCGTTGCTACACAATTCTTCGATGTTCAAAAATGTAATCACAAATCTAGCCATGCGCCATTAGTACACAGTTGGCCCCTTCAACACGAATTACCCTTTTTATATGGACAAAGAAAAAATTCATTAATATTGCAAAAGTTTGTTATAAGTACACAAAAATAACGCTGTTACGAAATGACAACCTTGTTTATTTATAGACTATGCTGCACTTTGTTATATTTTCCTGTTTGTTCTGTTTCCATATATAATTTGATTGAAATTGCAGCTGGAAGATTGGAGAACAATCGGATTGGATGGAGAGGAGATTCAGGGCTAGCAGATGGAAAAGATGTAAACATCGATCTATCAAAAGGTCTGTATGATGCCGGAGATAACATGAAATTTGGTTTTCCGATGGCTTTCACGGCCACCGTTCTAGCATGGTCAATACTGGAATACGGTCGACGTATGGAAGATGTTAAAGAACTTAAACATGCTCAGGAATCATTGAAATGGATCACTGATTATCTCATCAATGTTCATCCTTCTGAAAATGTCCTTTACATTCAGGTTAGTTAATTTAATTTCTTATTAGCTTCTACACATTGTACTATTTGCACATCTACCCTGAATCAAATTTTATAATAAACTGTCACACACATTTGAAAGTGATTATCTGATTATTGCGTTTTTAAGTCGTAAATAGTTCATTTATAATAAACTGTCACACACATTTGAAAGTGATTATATATCACAACTTCAAAAATCATAAACACATTCAATTATTCAAACACTACCTAAAGTGTCCCATTCTGTTTCAACTAAATATCTGATTCTCGATGCATACATTATAAGGTGGGTGATCCAGAAATAGACCATAAATGTTGGGAAAGGCCAGAAACTACATCCGAAAAAAGGCCAACGTTTCAAGTGAACACTACGTATCCAGGCTCAGATGTTGCTGCGGAGACTGCAGCCGCAATGGCAGCAGCATCTCTTGTTTTCAAGAACCAGGATGCCGGTTATTCCAAATTGCTACTCGAACATGCCCAAGACTTGTTCCATTTTGCCAATAGTTATCCGGGGGTATACAGTAAAAGTATCCCATCAATACAAGACTACTATAACTCTTCTGGATATGTGGACGAATTATTGTGGGCTGCATCGTGGCTCTACCATGCCACTAGAGACGGATATTACATCGATTATATTACCAGAATGCACGGAAATGCATTCGCTAATTGGGGTAACCCCACGTGGTTTTCTTGGGACGATAAGTTAGCTGGGACACAGGTATCGTCTGACTTTCATGATCATACAGTTGATTTTTTTTTTAACTGCAAATACTTATACAGTTATACACATGTCTCTAGTGAGACTTGACCCATGATATATTATTGTTTGGGCAACTTTGGTACTGCTAGACCTGTAGCAGGCCAAAAGGTTAAAATTTGCCTAAAGTTGGTATTTTTTTTGTTTTTAATTTTTCTTTAGGTGTTATTATCGAGAGAGAATTTCTTCGATGAGGCGAAAGAGATATCGGTTGTAGAAAATATGAACCTCCAGATGTACCGAAGAACTGCTGAGGCTCTTATGTGTACAGTTTTAGTGCCACCCCCAACAAGCCAGAAAACAAAAGGTACGTTGTCAAGCTTATGATTGAAAAAAATCTTTAGCAGAATTTTGAAATCTCTTTAGATGCAGGCGGTTTGATATGGGTAAACGAATGGGATACATTACAATACTCGATTGGGACCGCATTCCTAGCTGTAGTTTATAGCGACTACATGTTCACGTCCAAAACACCATATCTATATTGCAGTGGGAAACTATTCGAGCCAATGGATCTTCGTGAGTTTGCTATTTCACAGGTACTGTACTGATGGTATCTACTTCAGAGATTTTACCTTACTCGATTATAGGTAGGCTAATATATCAGGTTTTATATGTTTAGGCGGATTATGTGTTGGGAAATAACCCGATGAACATGAGCTACCTAGTCGGCTACGGGCTTAACTACCCTCAATATGTGCACCACCGTGGTGCCTCGATACCAGTTGATGCAACTACAAGTTGTAAAGACGGGTTCAAGTGGCTTAACTCCACAAAACCTAATCCTAACCTAGCGATTGGAGCAGTTGTGGGTGGACCATTCCTTAACGACACATACATCGACTCACGAAATAACTCGATGCAAGGTGAACCCACGACCTACAATAGTGCCTTCTTCGTCGGTCTTATATCCGGATTAGTTACTTTCTCTAATGTCGTCCGTTCTTTCACATGATAAAACTATTTTGATACATAAATTTAGGATTGTTTTTTGTTAGTTTTGGTTAGGTTTGATTGTACAGAGTTTGTTATATACATATTTTAAGATAGTGAAAGTAAAATGAAGTTGATAGAATATATCTGCGGAGTTCAATACAATCGTGAACAATATTGTCATAAATATGAACAAACAAACTTGATTATTATATATAAAATAACATGCCATATATATGAGAAAACATCATAATTTTCAATTGACAATATTTTTCCAAGGGTGTTACATCACCTCATGAGAAAAATAGAAAAAATGTTGAGGAATTACAATGATTGTTGTTCATAAAAACTTCATACGAAGATGAATGAATCAATTGATACGATAAAGGCTTATGTTCGTGATCTCGTTCAGTTGAATGGCAAATTTCTTTACATAACGGAGAGGAGAGACAAGAAATCTTGTTCATGACAAGGAATGGTTAGTCCCGTATCATGGTTGAACCCAAACTCTTCCTCAGCTCGTCGTAACAAACTTTGGAACTCTGAGTGATGTAGCCATGATATGGGCACAACGTATCTGCTTCTCGTTTCACCAATGTAGACTACAAAGTGTCCTTTTGGGACGTCGGTTGGGTAGTCGTTATCTCTAAAGTTCGAATATTTCTTCTTGAGGGCCATTGTTTGTGTTTGTTTGTTGTTTGATTTTCTTAAACCCATTATGGATGTTATTTTGTCTGTATGGTTGACAAGCAGGCGGTGGTTGTGGTGGCGGGCTTGTGGTAGTTGTGGCGGTGGTGAAGGGTTGAAGAGGAAGAGGAAGAGGAGGTGGAGGGTGGAGTGATGGTGATTCTATGGAGGGGTTTATATAAGGAGGTTTGTGAGGCAAATGCATGTGGAAGGGCTGGCAGGTGGTAAGCAAGGTGGTTTTCGGAGAAGGTATGATTGTGTAAGCATGGGTTCATACCCCCTTGGGCTAACCCTACATTGTTACCTCTATTGAAGACATGAACACATAATGGACCCATTCCATTTATGTACAGATGTCACAATGTATATGTATTGATGAATCTATGAAGTAACATAAGATCTCCATACATATGTGATGTTGGTGTTAAATGAATAGTTTTTATAATTTTATCCTTATAGGATAATGTTTTACATATTTGAAAACATAACTTGTTAGTGTTGCCATTATAAGATTGTGTGTGGACTGTGGACTATAGGCTATATTGAACACGTCAGACAGATGTTAGATGAAACTTGTAAATAATATATTTAATTTAATAAAACTTTTAACAAAAACAAACCTGCATCTCACTTATTTATACATGTAAAGGTGCAAACTATCTACATAGGGATCACATGGTGGAGCCAACAATTATGAAGTAATGACATTTGGTATAAAGGATTGAAAGAGGTGTTTGACATTTGGGGCCTTCATTCTACAAAATTCCACCTTTGGACTTTGACTTTTGGTTTTGGGTTAAAAGCTAAAATAACCAAGTACAAAACTAGACCCACTGGAACCAATTTGGTCCCAAAAGAATGTGAACCATAGAAAATTGAGTCCTTTTTACTTGAAAGTGATATAAGTATATCACATCGTTTCAAATTCGAAAGAAAAGGAAGAAAATGGATAAATAACTCAAACGGGTCCACAACTGCTTAGATCCTATTATAGTTTTATCACTTTTATGAATGAGTCACTCATATTCTGTCTTACATGTGCATCCTTAGCAACATATCCAAATGAAAACTTATAAATTAGGCGTTTTGGATAGTCCCATGAACATGGTCACATCAATACAGCTAACTGTTGATAAACATTCATCTGTCATATTATATGACTTAGTGAAGACTAATTGAATAATCACATAATAGATTATATCTCCTATTGAAAGGGAATTGTAACCAAATAAAGCGAGTGTAACATGGCCTTTCAGCTACCTTCACATGCTTATGTCGCAAAGGACAATCAAGGACACAACTTTCTGAAAACGAACTTTATAATATATAAGTACGATTCAAACCTACGACCTTTAACAGTGAGGATTATGTACAAGTAGTCCATGCATAAACCTTGTATGCAGAACAAAGTGGAAGTGGATGATGGTTTATCTATAACTAGGCTTAAAGCAAAATATGATGCTAGTTTAAGCATAAGATGAGCTAACTGGTGGTTTTTGTGTTGGAGATGACCCTTCTAGCATACTTAATCGCCTTTTCAACTTTGTAATATGAGTTTGCACCTGAGGTAACAAAAACATGTCAAAATCATACCAAATGTTCCAGAGTTTAGGCATCATGTTGTTAATGAAAATGACACCACAATCACATTATAATTGAAAAGAATTCGAGCAAGAAAACACTGACCTGCTGACGGGCTTCTGCTAGTTTTAATAGCTCGTCTGCCTCAGAAAATCTATTGAACCACTGACCAAGTGGATGATCTTTAGTGTCACCTCTTTTTTTCTCGTGCACGTCTTCTATTGGTGCTATCGTGATGAACAGATAACCATGGTATAAAACAATGCCAATGTTAATAACACGAAAAAACTGATGTAAGATTTGGCCTCCTGTTTATCTCATACAAGTCAAATTTAAAAATTAGCAAAAAGAAAAATAATAAACGGTCAAATGGGTCACACAGGTTCAAATTCGCCCAACTTGTAACTATAAAGTACACAATCTTCTAAATCATTTAATTCAAAACTTACATCATTATTGTATAACAGTATAGTTCACATAATCGCATCTGACACATATAACTAAGGTAAATGACAAAGGTTGGACCAACAAATTCTCAATCCGACCCAACCCGAACCCATTTCGACACTTCACCCAACTCCCCGACTGACCCAATATGAAACATCTATACGGAACATTACCAGGAGGCAAGTTCAAAGCGTCTGGAAGCCGTGGGACAATTATAGATGGATGATTGAGCACACGAGCAAGAAACTCCGGTGAAGGGTTAGGAAAAACAATCTCATTATAAGATTCAACAATCACGGGTTTCTTGGTTGATAAAGGACCATGCTCCACTTCAGAGTATAACTTCAAATGATGAAACCTGAAGTTAAAACTTAAAAGCATTATTTACAGATGATGAGTGGAATAAACGATTAAGATGATGTAATGAATGACTCACAAGTCTAACTGTTTTTCATAGGCATCATCGTAAAAGAATATTGAGATGGCAATTTCAAATTCACCCCATCCACGTTCAGTCAGCTCGAAAGGAGGTGATTCCACCACCCGCCTTGCATTATTAAAACTTGGATGCAATTGAAATACAACTTTCTTGATGACCACACCCAAGTCTTCATTTGTTGCCCCACGTACGTAAACAGTCCACGTATGTGATTGAGTTCTAGTAAACGTTAACAATTCAATTCACATGTACACTACAAATGTTGTTAAAAACTCTCTAATTAAAAAAAAATGCATTACTCAGTAGCCTTTCGTCCAAGCCAAAATGAGATAGTTCCATAAGCAATTGGGACACAGACTTCAAGATCTTTAATCTTCTTGATCGAACTCTAAGAAAACGAAAATGCAACACATCAGAACATCTTGAACAGTTTCAACCATTAGATGAAGCAGCAAGTAAAGATTATTAGTAGGTTTCTAAAGTATTTAATGTACACAATAAAATTCAATAATAATAATTCTAAATTCCAAATGCAACATGCTATGCATATACACAAGAATAATTCAATGATATTGTGCATTCCATTACATGAAATAACAATACTAAACACCATACGCCAAAATAACAACGATGATGCGTCGACTTCTGTTATCATGTAAGTCACTCTTAGACAAAAGTCATATGGTTTAACTAAACTCAGAAGCCAAAAAAGTCGTCATTTTTAAAGAAGTTAAACGACGAAACGAATATGAACAACATTTATATTCAATTTCTATAACTTTTTCTATAATAGAAGCTCAAAATTATTTGTTATATGTATTTACATTTACCAGCTAGAAACTACAGGTGAAAATTACACTGAAATATAATAAAACAAATTAAATGAATAAAGTACCTTGCTGTCTTCTTCTTCATCTTGTTGAACTTCGATTATCTGGTGAGGTGTCGAATCGGATTCTTCCACACCATGCGAGTGGTTGTCATTGTGATCACTCCCTCCGGTCATTATATCCTTTTATTTTTTGTTATTTTTGGGGAAGTTTGATGTGTGAATTCGTGTGTGTTCGACGGTTAGGAAATGTGGGTGTAATTAGGGTTTAAAATGAGGGTCGGGTAACGACCAAACCCATTCTAAGGAGGTATGATTACCGCGACAGAACCCGCCCTTTTTTCCCGTTGAATATACCGGATCACAATCACAAATCCATGAATTTAATAATATATTTTAATTTCTAAGTATTAATTTAATTATCCGTAACGACGGGGACTTTGACATTTTTTTCCAAGTTATATCCTGTCAATAAAATTTTGAGCATTAAGTTCATCTACAAAAACATATTAAAAGATTGTTAGTATACTTTAATTTTCATGATCAATTTAGTTTATAAAGTTGTTACAATATGCCTTCCAAAAATTATGAACCTTTCAAATCTTCAAAAAGAGTTATTTTCAAATCTACAAATCACTATTAAAAATAAGTTAAACAGTGTATATTAAAAATAATAAATCTTGTAACGTACAAAATCAACATATAATTCCTTACAAAGATTTGGAAGGTTTGAGATCTTCAACTAAAAGATGTTTATCATCTACCAACAAATTCAAAAAATGTTACCAACTACAAATAGACTATTATAACTTCAATAATTCACATATGATACCTTTGAATTCTTTTAGAGTTTTTGAATTGTCAAATATAGGTTGTTTTACATGTGATGAACATGATTTTGGTGGATCCATGGAAGTGAAAGAATGTAGGAAAATCTGATTTTAATTAGTAAAAGATTTGGGCTAAGAAGATCTTTTTTAACCCTTAATTAAACTTTATAAAATGAACATAATGAATATTTTTTTTGGCGCGGGCAAACATGCTAAAACTATTATAGTTATTATAGGGATTAACAATAACATTTCTATAACTAGAAGGGCTCATAAAGTATATTTTGTGATATTTTCTGCATCAGATCACCACCCACGAAAAGTCCAAAATCGCTACAAACCACAGAACCCTAACGACGACCGCCAGTGTCGCAACAATCGAAATCCGCAATCATAGATTCCGATCGCAAGAGAAAGGATCCTACAGATCCGGCCGTTGCTGCTGGAGACAATCGAAGTAAACACAAACACCATCACAACCACAATCACAGCCACAAGAAGTCAAAAATGTCATCTTCATCGTCTGATAAAGTTAGGGCTTCACATATACTAATTAAACACCAAGGATCTCGACGTAAGGCTTCGTGGAAGGATCCAGAAGGTCGTACTATTAGCAACACTACTAGAGACGCTGCTGTTTCTCAGCTCAAGGCGCTGCGAGATGACATCGTTTCCGGAAAGTCAAAATTTGATGACGTTGCATCTCGTTACTCCGATTGTAGTTCCGCTAAACGCGGTGGTGATCTAGGTTTGTTCTTAAGCTTTTGTTATTTGTTACAGATTTGTTATATGGAGCATGCTTTTGTGAAATTCAACTGTTCATAAATGTTTAGATAGTTGAGCTTACAGTAACTCCACTTGAGCTCCAAATTGAATAATTGGTTTAAGAACCAATGAAGTTTGAGGTTATTGCTTGTGGCTTAGATATCGGATACCTCTATTTATATGGTGATGGAATGTGTAGTCAAATAATTGAGAATGATAGTTAACTAAAAACTTGATTGTTGCACTTACAAAACTAAGAGAACAGACTAAGTAAAGACAACCTAGATTTTGTGATTCAGACTAAGTTTATATCTTTTGAAGCTTAGTAAAGAAAGATAGTATGAGATTTTGGTAATTTCTCTAAAAAGAGCTTTATTAGAGTCTTTGGGAGTTGTAATTTCTCTTTTAAAAGGTCATGATTCAAAATTTAAGTGCTTGACCATATGTGAAGCTACTAGGTTTTCGGTTTAATCTTCTAAGTTCTAACACCAGTGTATCAATTTCACTTTTGTATAACTATAGTAATTGGAGTTTGACATCAGTGTCTTACTGCCACCTTCATTATACCGACTTTCCTACATGGTTGGCAATTGTGGCTGACAAGTTTTAAGGTGTCCCAATAGAATCAAATGTGGATTTATATATGTAAATGCGAATAATATATTGTTAGTAGCATGACTGACATAATTGTACAGGTAGCTTGGGGATAGTGTTGATGTCAAGAATAAAAAATAATTATTTAATTAATTGAAGATATGAATAAATCATAGTGGAGTGCAACAAGAAGCCAAGTATTATCCGCTAATTAGGTGGGTTAGATTAGTTAATCAGTGAAAAGGTGATTGATTGAACTGTTGAAATAAACTTAGCATAGGCAGGACCTGATAGAACAACTGGAGCTACTGATATTTTAAGGTTCGTTTGGTCAATCCAGTTGCAACTGATTGGTTAAGTTCGAATCCAATCTCAATCATGGGCCTGATTTTTGAAACAAAGTAATATGTGAAGAAAAGTTTCATCAGTGTTGTGAAGAAAAGACGGCCCAATTTTTGTTTGCCTCTTTGAACTTTCTATTGTTTTCACTTTTCACTAGTAAATTAATTCTAGGTAATGATTGTTGAGTGATTGTAATAGTTGAAATATTAGTTACCGCATTACATTAATGCAGGTTCATTTGGAAGGAAGCAGATGCAAAAGCCGTTTGAGGATGCGACATATGCATTGAAAGTTGGGGAGATAAGTGACATTATTGATACCGATAGTGGGGTTCACATCATCAAGAGAACTGGTTGAGTATGATGCTCTGCATTATACGTGGTAAGGACTCTCGTTGTTATTGCTCCTTCAACTGCTATAATGAATTCTGTTGTAACTTGAGTTGGGTCATTCCACATTTTATTGTATTGTCTAGAAAACTTAAAACATAAATTTGATTTCTAATTATATGAAATTCATTGACCAATATCGGCATGTCAATCTCTATGATGGTGAATTGGTGACCACCTTTGGTGAACTGGTGTTACATTGATGGTAGATTTTTGTTTTTTGTCTTTTTTTTTTTTTTCCCTTTTCTTTTTGTTACGTCTCTTTGTATGGAAATCACATAATTAAACTTTGGATTAGGGAATCCTCAGTGTCCAATAATGCGAAGGGTTAAGTTGTTAAGTAGCAATTCGAAGGGGTTGAAACAGAATTTTGGGGCGGAGAATAATTAATTCAAATGCTTGTCAGTTGCAAACAAGATTAAGCGTATCATCTTCAATTTGCTTCAGTAATCAACAAAATGATAATGGTACTGGTAGATGCCACAACCACTACCACTGGTATGGTGGCCTATTCGCACCTCAGGTGCTTATATGGTTCACTGGTTCATGAAATCGTCCTTTATTAATTGGATGGAATTCTAAGATGATGAGTAATTTTTTGTTTAAGCCCCTAAAATTTAGAGAATAACAATTTCTGGTTGATATAGAAAGCCTATCGAAGAGTTTATGGTTCACTGCCTGATAATTTTACCTCAACAAAACCAGTAGTTGGCTGTTTGGCCAGTAAGTTATTTCTTTACTTGGTTAAACTGATTTTGCAAGTCTTTCTGAAGAATTAAAGACAGTTTTTGAATGGCTCATTCTTATAAATAAAAAAACTTTGTTCAAGTATTTTATGACTGTTTAATTTTTCTTTGTTACTAAACTATAGAAATCATTTCGAAATGTTGTAATATTATGGTATATGAACTATGCATTGAATAGACAACAAAATTTTGAGAATGCTGTGAACTATTTAGATGATTAGATTAGTACTGTACGCTGAGATGCATTAATTTGGTATCAAAATGTATCAATAGAGTTATTAGAATACTTTATATCCTACCTAATTGCATAAAAACCATGCTTATTTACTCATACATTGTACGTTTAATAATTTGTACTTCATCATCATCATGTAAATAACTTGCTAGTTTATGTGACTCACCAAAATTGTTCTCTCTATTTCAGGGGTAGAGGTCAAGCTTCCTGTGGCCAAAAGCATAAAGAAAGTTCATTAGACCTCGCGGATGAAATGTAATAACAGATTGTTCGCTATCGAAAAGACGAAAACTCTAATTAGTTAACGAAATGTCACGTTGGATCATTTAAAATTTCACGTTGGATGATTTGTTTTAGATGTGTTGCTTGAATGAAAGTTAAAATTATATCTCAATTTTGAAGTTGAGTAAATCTTCTTTTCTTACTATATCTCAATTCGAGATAAAAACCAGGATTTTTGGTTAGTTCACCTTTTTTTACTCGCATACTAAGCTTGTAAGTTGTAATAGAATTGGAATTGAACCCATAATTTTTTTTAATTAGTTACTGGGCTCCTAGTAAACGTATTGACCCATCAAATAAAATTTCGATTTTACATTTTTAATCTTTTAAATTTCTTACACTTACAATATCAGTTATTCCAAATAGCTTTGTTGGACCTAATTTTTTGTGCAGTTTACATACACCTAATATTTTCCAATTTTATCATTTACCAATTACGTTACAGTTTTGAGTTTTGATAAGCCTAATTTGTCCTGAAAAATAAATAGAAAGCTTCACATAAACCTTGTGTTACCAATTTAATTTAATTAAATTAATGTTACATTTCTTAATTGAATTAGTTCAAATCTATCTATATAACTAATACATTATAGTCTTTTTCCTATGTGGACGTTTTATTTTTTTGACAAATAAGCAAAAATCCTAGGTGTAATTATTATATTTTCTTAAAAAAATTCTACTTGTCACTAAAATTGAAACTAATGTGACTACCTAATTTTTAGCAAAAAATAAAATTAAAACAATTAAAATTAAAATATAAAATCACGTTACATACACTTCATTAACATCTCAATCTCAATCTAATCCTAAAATAAATTCACGTTCTATTTCATATCTTTTGCCATCTGTAAATGAGCAATAGATATAAATTATTTAATCACTAACTTGCGAACTAGATTATATCAAACTACCTTATCTATTCTTCCACATAAAAGCCTAATATAAAATACAAATGCAAATAAACAAACATAAATTGAAATAACTACTCTCTATATCCAAAGTCTCAGATTACTATTTCGAGTTGTCCCATTTTAAGTGTTTACTAAGATTTTTAACTAATGTAAAAAACTTTAATGCGTAAAGATAATATTTGATTGGTGAAAAGTAAATTGTACATTTTGACTGAGACATGACATTAATAACATACACAGACACAAATGATAATATATATATATATATAATTATATACTACATTTATATTTTAATAAGAAAAAACTTTAGATAATTTTTGATATATTAATTGACACACTATGTCGTTTCATATATCATCTAAAATACTAATATATATAAACATTTGGTCGTCCATCGGACGGGTATAAAAACTAATATAAATATAATTCTATTTTGGACTATTCTTTGTTGTTCCTAGCTTGTTAATTAATTGAAAGTTTAAGAGTTATAAATATATTATAAATTATTTAGATGATCTTAATAATGTGAGACAACGTCACGTGGAGCTGAAACATGGAACTTTCTTAATGATTTTTTTTTTTATCGTGACCTTATTACATAATTATATGTTAAAGTTAATATTACAAAAGTTACGTCATTTTAACATTACATATGGTAATTCGGAGGGTACTCCCCAATACCATATTTCAATGGTACGCGTGCGCCCACCTGCAAGGAGCATAAACGCCGGGTAAATCACATGTCTACAAATCAACCACATATGCTGAGAAACGGATTCGAACCCCTGACCTATAGGTCACACATGTAAAGTCTGAACATTTGCGGTGGTGATACCACTTGAGCTATACTCAATTGGTTAATATTATATATGGTATCCTCGTATAAATAAATAAAATTATTATATAAAACTGTAAAATTAGTACTCAAATGAGCATGTAGCTCTTGCACTAGCTTGTGACAATTAAACTTGCATGCAATTTACTATGTGATAATTTTTCATAAAAATAATCTATATAAGTTCATAAATAAATTACGTACTTAAATTAATTTCAATGTCACACGCAACTAACAACATATATATCTCACATCTTTTATGTACAATCAACATATATACCTCCAATGAGACTAAACTCCTAACTCTTGAACGATGAATTCATCATGTATATATCGTTAGTCCAAAAAACCTTTTGATCTTAATCAAAAAATTTACACGTAATCAGACTTTTAATTAAAAAATCTTTCTCCTCAAAACAAACATACACTATACTCTTTCTCCGTCGAATTGTAGATATTTTTAATATTAATATTAATATTAATAGTATATTTTAAAACCAACTTTTATTTAAGAAAATAAAAAATGAGGGCTAAACATTGGGGGTGACCGGAGAGAGAGACAAGGCATGCCAGAAGAACCACGGTTTGTATGGGGCATGCTAGACAACTTATGGTCCCACATTACACTCAACCCGTTCAATTCAAACCCCGTTTTCTCAGTTTCCTATTGGTTAACCATTTTTATAATTTCATTAAATAAACAAATCTATTGGTCAGGTTTCAGTTTCTTTTGTTTTTTTCACACTGGTACATTATAAACTTGTCCTTTAATTTAATTTTGGGTGGCAATTTCTATACAATATATTTTCGTTGGTACATCATTAAATATATTTTACAATATTTCTAAAACATTTAACGATGTACGGAAAAAAAATTTGATGGTATAGATTAATCACCTTTAAATTTTCTTTAAGTTTCAAAGATAAATCAGCAATACTCCACCCACAAAATTAACATGAGTTTGACACGTCATCGGAGGAGCACCATATTTATTTAACTAGCTAGTAAGCTTTTGTATTTCCATTTTCCAACCTTAAATTGTTGCAAATTAAACCTTTGAATCCATGGGAGTAAAATCTGTTGGACGAAGTACGTGTAACCAAATCGATTAATGAATTAATGTTTAACATTAAACACATAATTAAGAAATGCTATTAGGATCTAAAGATATAGGGAGTATGAAATTTACACATACTTATACAATCGACGTAGCAAATTCATTAGAATCTTCTGCATGCATATAACTTATTTGATAGTAGTAAATTCTGTAATTAAGTAATTTAATTAATACCATATATAGAGATTAACCTTTTACATGATTTAAACTATCAAAAGAACATCTAAATAAAGCCTCATATGAGTGCATTTTTTCTTTTTAGAACTATAAAATTCTTCAAAAATACACATATATAAAGGGACTTATATATGCACACTATATTAAGTCTCAAGATATGATTATAGGAAATCATACAAATTTTAATCCAACTGATTTATATTAAACATGTGTAGTATATATAAAATATATCGTTAATAAATTCTCCTGAGCGCTGCATGCATCTCTAAATGCAAGTGTCTTCAAGTTTATAAATTATCGAATATGCAAATTCCAATATCAAAATGATCAGTGCTCGTCGAGCTTAAGAATCCGTTCAACTTCTCCCCGATTCCTCCTTCATCGTCACCAACTTCTTCCGTACCACCTTGATAGAAAATCTCATTTAAACCGGACTCATGGTTCTCTTCAAAGCTCGAAGAGAACACTTCTCCCACACATTGCATCTCCTTCTCGTGGCTCAATTGAGAAGCGACAAACTTATCAAGATCCCTCCAATCCCTCACCTCATTCACATCGTTATTTTTACTATTACTGTTATTGTTATTGTTACCGTTCTTTGTGTTTCGTCGTTTGATTTGATTAATTTCTTCTTGATGATGATGTTCATATATTGAGCTTATAGGCCTCTTTAGTGATGGAAGCGGTGGGCTTTCGAGTTGTGGAAGCTGTATAAACTGATCACAATTCACAAAGTTTAAATTCTCGGCTGCTTCCAGCTCTTGCTTGCACATGAAACTTTGGGTTGAAATAAAATTCGAAGGCTGGATTCTGGTGTAATCACCGACGGGTGGTAGTGTTGAGCGACTTGATTCATCGTAGAAGTAGTTTGATTCCCATCTTGTGGTGGTTCTTGCTTGTCCAGATGCGCGTTTCTTGAATGCTCGACAAACTACCCATCCTTCTTCCTGCATATTGTCATCATATGATAAAATCAGACCCCGTTGTTTAGTTCTTAATCAAATGTTGATGTTAGAAATGATTTCTACATGTGAAGTTGCATTTGAAATAGTTGTATTTTGTAAAAGTAAAATTAGAAAGTAAATGACAGAACTATAGGGTCCGGATTCAGAGTGAAACATTAATTTATAAGGAAGAGGAAAGCTACACATTCACATTCATCAACGATGAATGTTAGCAGATTCCATTAATATTCATCATATTATATTATAGGTTATAAAAAATAGTTTATTGATGAATATTAGTAGTTATAACAGTGGTTTTGATTAATATTTAATGGTAAAAATATGTTTTTATACGTTTTAATTATCATTAATTGTAGACGAATGTTAACGAATAATTTTCAAATAAACTGATAATATCCACTTCGGTTAACATTCACTAATGATGAATGTTAAAATATTCTCTTAATATTCATCATATGATATTACAAGTTATAAAAAGTAGTTTATCTATGAATATTAGTAACATCGATTTTGATTAATATTTCTTGGTAAAAAAATATATTTTTACGTTTGATTATCATTTATCGTGAATGAATGGTTAGGTTCCCTACTTCCCTTAAAAAATTGTTTCCCTCTTAATCCCTACCCTATATATATATATATATATATATATATATATATATATATATATATATATATATATATATATGAGTGGGATAAAGGGAGAAAGATTTTTTGTTATTATGATTCAGTATTTTTATTCTAAAATTTAATTTTTTATCACTATAAACTTTTAAATAATAGCAATAAAAGAATAAATATTATTAATAAAATATAGAATTCTATTAATAAATTTTGAATCATATCAATAAAGTATTAAATCATAGTAACACTTTTTCCTCTTCTCTCTCTAATATCAATAAAGAACTAATATCAATAATATATATATATATACTTACTTACTGGCTCAAAGAGGCTTAAATTAAAACGCAAACTTTTGATTGAAAAATTCCTTTAATACGGTTAGGCCACCCTTCAATTAATATATTGCCTGTAAGATTGAATTTTAAATGGTCTAGTAGAAAACTTCTTTATTAAATTGAATTTATTCTTCAATTTACCCTTTTTGGTTGAGAGATGGTGATGAAAGTCAAATGGTTTACCTCAAAGGGTTTACCTCAAAAAGAATGGGCAAGAATATGAACACAAAAACACATGTACTCAAAATTTGTAAAGATAGTGGAGATCAGCGTGCATGAAAAAAGATGATTGAAATCCCCAATAAATAAATTACTACTGTTTATAAATGAAAATAAAAGGCATTTTAACAAATTGATATTAACGCGTTAATTAGTTTTTATGTTTTTTATTTTTTTTTTCTTCGAAATTTATACATTGCAATCAATCATCTTCATTTGGTAAAGATGGAAGACCAAATACCGAAAACCCAAGAAAAACTGAAGGGTGCTACTAAACCTACTCATTCATTCAATACTAATTTTAAAATTAACAATTTTATACCTAGTTATTTGTGCATCTTATAATTACTACACCCTCTTTATCTTTCTATCACCTAATTTCATATTTTTCATATACATCTTATATATAAAATTTTAAAACAACGTCTAAAATCAAATCAATATCTCGTTATATTTGTGTTTTTTAAATTATTTACTCTTAAGTCTACCCCTAATTCATTAACTTTTTCTACTCTTTTTTTTTCTTTTTTCTTTTCTTAAAAAAGAGATTTTTTTGTCATAAATTATCAGTTCGTTTTGTTAGATAAATTAAATAAGTCATAAAAATTACACCTTTTGATCACGAATAATAATGACAACAACGTATATGTTTAATTTGTTAGGCAAAGATTCAAGTAATATCCATTCAAACATTTTGAATGAATAAACTCTGAAGTAAATATTGTAAATAATATATGATAATTTAATATAACAACACAAATTTTAAGAATCATAAAATTTCTATTTTATGTGTATCTGTTATTGAGTATTCAAGTTTTATTATACATTGTTAAATGATATTGGTATAAAACTATTATAGAATAATAAAATAACAATATAGGAGTGAATAAATACATATTTTAACATAATAATATTTAGTAGTAATAAATGAACAGGAAACATAATTATTATCTAATAATAAGGGTTGACTGGTAAATTAAGTAAAAAGTATGGGTATAGTTAGACATACCCAAAACTGAATGAGAAAGGGTTTTACAGAATCCTAATTAAATCCACAATAACCTTACTTAAATGAAAATATTTGAATGGGAAGAAATGGGCATTAAACACATACAAACACAACCGTAATTAAGAACAGTTCTTGAGTCTAATCAATGGCCATTAAAATTATTTGGCACTGAATTTAATAGATCCGCAAAAGAAAATTTGCACCCAGACACCATCATATAATGAAATTTTAGTGTCTGCATGATCATATGATCATATATTGTACAAAGATTTTACAGCAGTACTGAATCTATAAGAGGGGTGAGAAAATACTCAAAGTCGAGGGCATGCATGAAAAAAAAAACGATTGGAGAAGCCCAAAAAGAAGTAAATTAAAGATGAATATAAGTATGTGACAAATATAAACTTATAGGGGGTCTAATTCGTCATCGTCAGGTGTGAAAATCATGCTTTTCAAATTCAAAAGCCAAATAATTAGGTCTTATTTGTTGTTTTTTGCCAGAAAGAAATCATATTTGTATAGTGTCATTAAGACTCAATATAGAAAGATTTAGTAGAACTACATTAAACCAAAAAGATATATATGAATCCAGATTCAATAATGCATTTGTAAATTTTAAGCACTTCAAATCGATCGCTTACCTGGGGAGGGCCGTTCTCATCAGATTCAAGTCTGTATTCGTGCATAATCCAATCCGTTTTCTGACCATTAGGTGCCCTTCCTTGGTAGAAAACTAGGGTTTTCCTCATTCCTATTAATCTTAACTTTTCGTATACGGCTTTATCTCTTCCTGTAGCCTTCCAAAAGCCTGCCATGGTGGCCCTATTCGTTCGTGTCCCCGTGGGATACTTTTTATCCTTGTGACTAAAGAAATACCACTCACTTTGCTCCTCATATCCGATCCGGCATTTCTCTGAAATAAAATACATAAATTTTTGCTTTAGTAATTAGATCAGGACCATTTCCTTTGATCCAAAATACAAGTGCTTAATTAAGAGAAAAACACAATGTGACCTTAGCGACCGAGTTAATAAAACCACTAGCTTCACCGTTAGCATAGAGGATATATTATCAAACATACTAGAGATTCAAAAACACTAAATAGAAGGTAAACCCTACAGATATACAAATCTAGACAAAAAGAACATCAACTAATTAACGAGAGATAGATATATAGCTAATTTACCTATGAGATCCCATGGTTCGATTCTGTAAAGATCGATATCTCTAATAACGTCAAGATCAATCTTCTGAGATGCAACTTTCTTCCTGAGATAATAACCAACAAGTTCTTCATCGGTCGGATGAAAACGAAACCCTGGAGGAACACATGATGATTGATCAATAGTGTCCATGATCATGAAGAATCAATAATTAAATCTCTGTAATGCACTAGTACTGCGTGAGCTAATTCTACTTTCACCACCTTATCTTGTATTCAATTCTATATCATATGATATGATCCTTTAAAAGTGATAAGCATTACATACACATACATAGCAATTTATATGCATACACAATGTACTACTGTTGGGGTATTGGTGCAAGACACCAAGAAATATAAGCACATGAGGCCTACCTTTCTTTGTCAAAGTGGTAAAAAAAAAGTTTATAAAAGCTTAAATATTTTGAGCTTGAGAATGAAACCTTGATATATAATACCTAATAGAATATCAAAAATAGGTTACTGAAATGCACTCTTATAAACATGAGTTTCGAATCTTCTTTTAGAAAACGGGAAAAAGGTAAAAGGGAAGAAATTACTAAACAACTTAAAATATGACAAGTGTTGTAGATATAATCATCAACTCATTTGATGGTGAGCTACACTCAAAACATTGCTAATTATCCTTCTCTAGAAAGTCACGTCATCTCTCTCTCTCTCTCTCACACCATTCATATTTACAACTCTCATCGTTTTATTGTATCTTTGTTGACATTTAAATATGATAATCTCTCTGTACAACTAAGAGACTATTCCCTGATGTAGTGACAAATTAGTAGCACAAATTAAATCTGTTAATTTCCTGAATACCAAAAATAATTTCTTCTAATTCACGTTGATTCAAAAGAATACTGAGATTAGGTTGAATTCAACTCAATTGAACAACACAATTTGAGAGAAAATGTAAATTTCATAAAATCCAAAACTAATTCTTTTGTCTCAAACATAAACCCTAAAGTAAGATGCAGAAATTTAAAATGGGCCTAAAAACATAACGGACCAAACAGAAAGTCCAAAAATAACTAACAAAACATAAAATGGGCTGTAACTTATTCTAGAGGGTGTTTTTGGGCCTCAATCCAAGCTTCGATTTGGTTTTGCGGGCCTGAAATGGAGCCCCGTAGCCCAAATTATGTATGTTTTTGTAAAGCCCTTTTTCTAACCTGATCATGGGCCTTCATAAACACCAAGACCCGATCATCAACATTTGGGCCCGCATCACCCCTCTCTCTATGTGGAGTCTTCTCATTGCCTAAAATCTAATATGACATGTTCACATTTCATCCTTCAATCTATCATGCCATGTGAAATTATACTTTGTATTTTCATAATAAAAAAAAATAATACTATAATTCAATTCAATATTAAATGTGAGGTAACCAAAAACATAACTACTAATGAAAAGGAGTTGAATGTGTACATCATTGTTAAAAAATTGATTATTTATTTAATGTTACAAAATTTTATAACAATATACGAAGAGACATTAAAAAATTAAATACTCATATGAGGTTGTAAGTTAACAAATTCGATAAAATCGTCCCTTTTTACTCCATAAAGGTTGCAAATCTTTCCAGAAAATTCATCTTTTAAAGTTAAGAATTGTGCAAGTGAATTACTAGCAACGGTACAATCTTCTATTATTTTAGTTTAAAACATATATGACTTTTGGATGTTAATAGAGTATTATCTTTTGTGTCAACTAATAGACCAACTTATATCATCTACTCAATCATTAAAATATTTATTCTATTTATTAACTTGTCAATTATGTGATATGCTATTTATTCAGCTTTTAGTTGTTTAGTCTATATATTGTTGGAAAACACCATTTCAAGTTTTTAGTCTTGTGATCCAACATAAAGACATGTATACACTTACTTATTTCAATGTAATAGTCATCTCCGTATATTACTTCAAGCACAATTTTTTTTTTATTTTGATAATATATTATATTGTTTAACCTTCTTATATTAGTTGTTTGTTATGGCTCATGTTTCAAACTATGCTGTAATTTTAATAACCTCTCTTTTCATGTACTAACATGATCCATAATAATTTATTGTAATTTAATTAGCTCTCTTCTCATACTTATATATTTTTATATTTCTATAGGTTTTTGATAAATGGTACCCTTAGGGCAATGGTTAAACATTTTTTATTTATTTTTCATGCATTTATTAAACACTCATTTCCTATATATATTTATATTTATTACTCAAATATTTTATAAACAAATTGGATTCTTTCAAGATCAATTATAAACATGAAAACTTTGAACTTAACTAATACTTTAAATTTAAATAAGGTAAACTAAACCATTGCCCTTAAGGCACACTTTATCAAAATTCATTTCCATATAGTACTATTTTATGAGCATATACAAGTCATAGGTGGTAATCAAGAATTATATTTTTGACTAATTCATTTGTTAATCGATCTGAGAAAGTCACATAATTGACTCATTTATTTATGTACTTGATATATTTTTAATAACTTATACATAATCTTTTCATCTAATCTAATATTTAATATGACGTGGTAGTAATGTTGTCGTGTATTATACATGTTGTATATTAGTATATAATATCTTACGGAACCGTCCATCGGACAATATTCTCACTAGTTAGTGAATAAAACACGTACTTTTGCGTTTCTCACGTATTTTTAACTTTTTGATAAAATTTCTAAAAGGCTTAGATCATCTCCAACCTTATGCTCCAAAACTATTTTTTTTTCAAAATTCAAGAGTTTAGAGCAAAAAACCTTCTCCAACTCTGCTCTCCATTTATGGAGAAATTTTTAGAGTTGGGGGAGGAATGTTCCATATTTGAAGCAACACTATTCATCCTTCAAATGTCTAATCATATGTTTTATTGTCTATCATATATAATTAAATTAAATAATTGGTATAAAAGTGTTTGGAGTATATGATTGGAAATGAAATGTTTTTGAAGATGAAAAATGCTTAAAAGATGCTCTTTTTTCTCTGTATAATTTGAAGTTGGAGATTTAGAGATAGTTATAGATGACCTTAGAGACAATTTCTTCCTTATAAAAGATGCTCTTTTTCCTAGCTCCATATAGTTCACTTGTATATATTAGAACCTTAAACTCATCATATATGTAGGTTAATTAGATAGTACTCTATTCTAATTTCTAAGGGTTTTAATAAATGTATATTTGAAATACTCTTGAACAAATAGATATTTAAGATAATATATCTGAGAAATATTAAAAAAAAAAAAAAAAAAAAGGAGAGGAGGTGGGGGTGAGGGTGAGCGTTGGTCCGGTTGGACCCATGGGGCCTGGGCAATGGGTTTTTGTGGGTAAAATGGTAATCATGTTGTCTTGTATGGGAATGTGAAAACGATGCATCAAATTTAGAGGGTTCTCCATAAAAACAGGGCAGTTATGTTATCCTATTTATACAACTAAAAACATTTAACATATATGCACATAGATGCAGGTGTTTTTTAATTGGTTTATTTATATATATGTTTGTATGGATCTTTCGCATTTTTTATTTATTTGAAAAAGCAGCAATTCACTCAAGCCACCTCGACTATTGGACAAGTATAATATAGACCTTCTTTTCGTGTACCGTGGTAATATTATGTTGCGGTTGGTTATGAGTTAGGACTTATACTACGCTTGATCAACGTCCTAGCGTAGGTTAATGGATCGATGGTGAACTATATATATATATATATATATTAAAGGAGTATAAAAGAAAGCTTCAGAATTTGCCATGTAAGCATGAATGCCACGTGTCAATCTCTTAACTTCAGTTAACAAATTATTTAATTAATATTGTATTATTATTTTATTATTTTATAATAATTAATAAATGATAAATATAAATGCTACATATATTATAATAATATGGAAAGAAGAGTCACATACGAAAACAAAGTCCTATAAATCATTTAATTAATATTATTTTATAAAATATATACTACAATTATCTTTTAATCACGTAATATCTAAAATAACTCTAATAAATTACCGTGCATTGCACGGGTCTCCCACCTAATATATATATATATATATATATATATATATATATATATATATATTTAACCTCCAAAATTTATTTGGTCTACAGACTCAAAAAATAAAATAAATTAAAAAATGAATATTAGTAACAACATAGTTTTAGGCGTTTCCATGTTTTGGTTATTTGAAGCCTGAAGAAGTTGTCTGTTTGTCTAGAATTTAAAGGGCATCATATTCATATATCTCTGCAAATTACCCTTTCTGTACCACTTTTGACTCTACTGCACACATCACCCTCTGTCACAAGACCCAACTACATGTTAATTTGGAACTTAATTATTAAAACAATATTTTATTATTTTGAAAATATTCAATTTAATCGTTATGTTTTTCTCATTAACATTTTAATTTTAATAAATAAATAAAATAAAATATATATAATAATAAGGCAATCTGGTTATAATGGTGAGGGAAGTCAGGACCGGGCTAGTAGATAACGCATGGGTGAATGTTTGTCCCCACGATTCTATTTGCTTCATTTAATTCAATATACTCTGTCTCTGCTGCTGACGTCATTACCTAACTATCAAATCCAACAGTCAACCGTCGGCAATGAACACGCACACTTTTTATTTAACTTCATTTATGGACTTGTTTCATTTCTCAAACATAATATTTCAACCTTTCATATTTTTATATGTTTTTCTCATTAACCTTTTATGATATGTCTTATATAAACGCTAGCTAGGTCGTAACGTTGGATAAGTTCTTGCAATAATAAGTTACTTTATTATGGTTGCATGGTCAAAAGTCAATGTCATGTGAATTTTCTAAGTTAGTGATTTTTTAACATGCAACCAGTGACGGATTCAGAATCTAGAGTGACTCGAAGTTGGGGTATCTTAATTTTTGTTAATCCGTAGCACAAACAACAAATGCAACAAAACATGCAATTTTTTATAATAAATTGCACTGCATATAGCGGAAGGATCCGTAGCGACTGTAACCTCTACCTTCTACATGGCTCCCACCCTACATGCAACTACGTATATTTTCTTTAGAGTTCAACTATTTAAACAAATCTATGGAATCGTTAAAACGTAAAAGTTTCAATTCATTAGTGGCATATTAATCGATAGGATCGCGCAATTGCGCACCTTGTTAACAAAAAAAAATTGATCAATTAACGCAACGTTGTCAATCTATTATTATATAAATCATTTTAGCACAATAGAAGAAATTAAATAATAACTAATTACTCCGTATATTCCGTGTTAAAATCGGTAGGCATGACTAGTTTTTTTATTAGTACGTAAGCAAAAGGTGTTGCCAAAGTGGTGGCTTGCACAAATCGTTTTCATATAGGATTTGTAATCATCATCTTATAAATTATATATAGGAAACCAAAACCCAATAATGACATCATCAATTAAATTAATTTTCAATTTATCAATTAAGTCCTTATATTTTACTTAATTAACTTTTAATTTTATAACAAATTATATTTACGAAGTACATATTTTAATTTATAAGATTAAATCGGAGCATCCTTTATGGATCAAATTCCTTGGAGATTTGAATTGTAAGGGGATAAAACCATATCTATATTTTATTATCTTATTTTATTTATTTATTTATTTATTTATTTATGTTTCTTTATATTTTAGTTTAATTAATTTAACAAAACAACAAGTTTCCTTAGTCTATTAAAATTCTTTGAAAACAAGTAATATATCTACGTATACAATTTTAATTAGTCATTCGATTTTATCCAAAAACAATCCCTGTTACCTAAATAAAAGTAATGTACGTACACAACAAGTTTTATATATATTTATATTCTTTAATTTAATTTAATTACTATTTACTATTACTATTACTATTATATATAGTAATATGTAGTATTACCTTCATCAACATCATCACAAGCTTTCCCGAAGTAAGATTTAAACAACATTTTAATACTAATATCTCATATATTCTTAATAAACCAAACATGTTAACTCATTTTTTTTAATCTTAAAATCAATTTATTAATAACGCAAATTGTCTCGGATCTTTATATTTTATAAATGCATGTATATTTACCAACATACTATTTAATTACGCAATTTAACATTTAATATTATTAACGCTTATTTAACTAATATTAACATCATATTAATAACGACAGTGTATGATGTAAAACTATAACACATTCTAACCCTTTTATAAACTGTTGATTATAAAAACAATTTCTATAATTAATATTTTTCAGTAAGGTAGTTTCATTTCAAAAACATGGTTTAAAAACCACCGAATAATAAGACTCAAATAGGAGAAGATAAAACTTGATTAATATTTAAATAAATAAAAGACAAATTAATTCAACATAAGTGTGTATAACGAGTTTAGCATTCAAATAAATGAAATACAGTTTTGATTCAACATCGGGATGTCATCAATTTAAAATTTTCTCAATCAATCAATTGAGTCCATTTATTTTACTTAATCTTAAAAATAAAACTTTATACTGTGAATTATTAAAAGATAATATATATGAATTGTCTTATAAAAAATATACTACTCTAGATTACTATAAAGAGATTAAAAACAAACAGGAAACATCGTATATTTTATAGAAATATATTTTGGAAGTATTGTTAATTAAAAAAATAAATTTACATTACATGTTATCGGATACAAATCTACTCTCTATCCACTCAAATTAGCTATAACAGTAGGCTTTATATACATGCTACTTAAAATAATTTACTTTGTAACCTGCATATCTTTTTTAACTCCATATAAAACGATACAATTTTTATTATATACATTAAACTCGTATTATAAAAATATTTTTTCAAATCAACATGCCGTGTGTATACACGGGTTTGAGTACTAGTTAATATACATAACGACATGATTAAATTGGTCATTACTTTGTCGACGTGTATCAAAGACTGCTTGCTTGCTTGCTTAATAACAATCTGTAACTACCAAGTAATAATCAAAGACTTATGATACGTGTCCTATCAACTATAAGTTATACCGATTGACAAATGTGTGTTTGTTACTATTTGTCATTAATTTAAACCGCAAGTGCCAATTGATAAACGATTGGCAACCATCACGTACCTACAAGGTTGCAACTATATATGAAGTATGAGTGTCAATAGGCGATATAAGTACAAAGGTAACAGCGATCGAGTTGGTCGATCATGACAGCTTTCGACTGTACGTGAGGCCAGCAAGATGTATAAGATGCCCCGGTCTTAGAAAATGCAATGATATACTGTTAATTAATAAAATTTTGTATTTACCAATCTAATTATAATTTACTGACACTAGTACCCAAAAGGATTATTACGGCGGTGAAAAAGGTCATATAAAGTAGAATGATTTTTGAAGCGACCAAACAACCGTTCTAAATAAACACAAATGGAGCAGTCGACACATCTGAAGCGGTTCGTTGGTAGCCAACTTTATGACTGGTAAACCGTTTCATGGTAGATCTTTGAACTCACTTTATGATCATTATAGCGGTTTTCACTTAAAATTGGATACGAAAAGGAAAACAAATATCGTGTAACATCATCTTCTATATAAATGATTGGTTGGGTGGCTTGGGCAACAATGAATTGTGTGATGAAAAAGTGAATTAGTTGCATGCTAGTTTGTGTAATAATTAGTAACTATATATCACTTGAAAAAAGCAAAAAAATGGTATTTGCATGGTCGGTATTAATATTGGAGTTGTAATAAGTTTTAACGGTGGACTGCCACTAGCTGCCACCCCTATCAAATCGTAATGTATCGATCAATCGATTATATATATATGACTATATGTAATGATAAGTTAAATAAATACAATTATTGGATTTTATATTATATTTAGTTAATAGTTAAGGACTATCATATCGTTTAAGAGTTATTGAACATTTATTTTTATATTAATATTATATAAAGAAGCTAGGATATGGTGAGTGTAACTGTGTAAGCAGTGTAGGCATTTACCCCTGTGAAAAATATATATAATGTAAACTTTTTTATTGTTTAGGGTATTTTCAATATTTGTTCCTTTAACAAAAAAATAAAAATGTATATTTATAGGTATTTTTGATATCTTAAAAGTAATTTGTAAGTTCACCCATATATGTAAATAATAATATAATTTTCTAACTCCGTCACGATTTATATATATTAAAATATTCATGGTTGAAAGAATGTACGTGTTTAAGTTTTCTAGTACTATCGCACATAAAATTACTCAAAATTGCATTAATTTACTTAACATGTGTTCCACACATTTTGGATATTGTTCCATCTAGAAACTCAAGGTGATAGTAATTATGATGCACGTTAGATAATATATTCAAATTATAACATATGTTTCATCTTAATTTAACAAACTTATTGAGTATCTAATGTTAATTGTTGAAGGAGAGGATAATAAGGTGGTGTGGTGGTGGTGGTGGTGGAGGAGATGAGTATGGACGGCTAGTGGGACGGAAGAGATGTCCACGTCGGACGGTGGTCGGCTCTAGTTATTTTTCTAATCATGTAAGGTGGTGGACCTAATCATTTTCACTGTGTATTAATATTTATATATAATATAAAATAATAATAATATAATTGAATTAATTAATGCTTCATAAATAATTTCGTTTGTATACTTGTCGATCGGTACAAACTTTTTGGTAGTGTTCTAGGTTTCATAACCTAAAAACTTTTGTCCCGGCTAGCTACCTTCTAGCTCTATTACCTTTGAAAAGGTACCTACTTAAAATAATAATAATAATATTGTTTTAAGACAAAAGTCTTTTAGAGTATATCATTTGTTTTTAACAAGAATTAGGGGGGAGTATGGTCTTCATGTATCCGAATCAGTTAATTAAAACAATTCACAAATTCATTCCGATCCCTACTGGGGATTCTGGACCATTGGGGCTGAAAATTTCTTCAAAACCAACTCCATCGATTCGAATTTATAATGTTCGTTAGTATATATTAATATTCGTTTCTTTAACCATCTCATGGTCGATATTATGATAAGGCGACTACATAGACATATATATGGAGTTAATAACATATGATTTCGAAAATTAACCATATAATTATTCTAGTTCTAGAGTATTATGACAAACACAACCACTACTTACTGTACAAAATTAATAATACATGAACTATTCAAAATATTAAAGGATAATTATTAAATTAATCTAAAACGTAGATAGCTCTAATTTGCACCATGTTCATTATGCCTATGGAATCTAGCTATCTTAAACAGAGTTTGATGAAGTTACTAATTATCAAAGAAAATGTTTATGACAAACGTCTATATCTAATCAAGAAAACGAAACAAGTGGATAGTGGGGGGTGGGCCGGGTCGGGTCCAAGTAGGGTTTTTGCCACTTTGACGTTGACTTCCCTCCAAATATTTGCACACGTCATCCCAATTTTTATTTTATATTTTCTTTTTCGCAGAACATACTCAAATTATTACTGCGATTACTGAAGTTAAAAACGTTGGGATATTACTAATATAATGTTTCATTTCTACCTTTTTGGTATTGTTACCGTCACGAGTAATATAAGTTACTCGTAAAAATATTATTCAGTTCGTTCAAGTTCAAGAAATATTTTTTTAATAGCTTAATCTGTTGGGTTTTGTTAATGGCAGCTACGATGTATAATTAAACATACTACATTGCATAAAAAAAGTATAGTGCTTCTCTTGGTATATAATTTATTGAACAAATTGAAATATTTTTGATAAGATAATATTACAAAATCATGAACTATATATAATCAATCTCATCAAATCATACAATAGTTGCAAATGGATGATAAAATTTAAAATAAATATGTCTTCATTATAAAAATCCGCATAAATATTCTCTAATGATTACGAATTTATATGAAATACTCATGCTTATGTGGGATAAAAGTGGTTTATGATTAAGAAAGGGTGATCTTAAACTTCACTCTTCTTGTTATCAATTTCCCACTAACTCTTTCTACAAACTACTTTTTACAACATCATTTTCAATCTTCTAGGTACCAATATTATTTTGTAGGTATTAATTAAGTTATAGTTATAGTTACCTTTTTTCATATTTTCTCATTGCATATTTTAAACAAAAACGTATTTTCATTTTCAATTAATTTTAATTTTAAAAAGTTTATTGATAACATTTTTTATTTTTTTTGTAGTTTAGGTAAACTTTGATTAAAACAACCTAGTTAATATGAGTATCAATATAAGTACGTGCAAGGCGAAGTCATGTATAAAGATGGATAAAAGTTGTTACGGAATCATTCACAATACGAAATGTAAACTTTTTATGAAAAAATGCATTTTTAGTTTCATTTTTTATTTGTGCTACGGGTTCACAAAAATTGAAATGTCAGTATATATCTTAAATTCTGAATCCGTTACTAGTTAATATGTGATACCGAGTAGTGATTTGTTTGTAAACAATTTATATAATATACTATTTTATTTATAATTGAATACTTTATTGTAATATAAAGTGGCACTTAATTGCAACTTTTTATCTTTATTTTTGAAGATATAGTGTCATATGTAAATAACTGTTTTAATTTATTATTTAAATTAACCGAAAACATTGTTGATTGTTGTTGTTATTATAAAGTGGCACATAATTACCTTCTAGACTAGCTATTAAACACACCGTAGGGTACGGTAATTAAATAAACTATAACAAAATAGTATTCACACACTTTTTGTAGGTTTCTAGTTCACAACCAGCCCATTTCAAATTTATCTATCGTACGTTATGCAAATGAATAATATGGTAGTCCAAATTTTACTATTATATTTATATTTATATTTATTTATTTAGTATAGTATAACATAATCAATTTAATTAAATTGATAGTTTTTGGCCATTTATAAATAAATTGTCGCTTATATATCACAGTCGCTAGGACCTCTGTTAAAATAATTATTGTGGCTAGTCATTTTCAAGAAGAAGCCAATATTTGTTACTTTTCACGTCCTTATAACATTTGTTGGATTCCCTTTTCCATACGTAATTTGTTTCTTTTTTTGTTGCAATTATAATTAAATCATCATAATAAATATTATCATAACATGGGTTTTATAAACGATAAATGCTTGATTTGTGAATTATGATGATTCTATGTACATCCATAACTTATGTGGAACAATTCCTATTATTTTTTTATGATATAATATGAGTTATGCCTTATGATATGTCATCTTCCTCCATGTATTATGTAATCCTTTTTTTAATTCTATTCATCTTTTTATAACATTATAATGTGGCAAAGTTAGATAATTTGATAAAATGCCTTCACAAATATAGCTCGAGAAATTACGAGGTTAATAATTAATTCGACTAAGATAATGAACGATCGTAAATACTATAGTATGTCACTGTTAATAAGGCGAAATGTGATTAAAGTAAAACGGAGTTAATAATGAACTAGTGTAACCAATTTGTATCAAGAAAAATAAAAATCTAATTTATAACATCGACTAATCATACATTTTATTAAGATTATAGAAGTAATTTAAAAAATATGTATAAAAAGAAAAAAAGTAATCAAACTTGATCAGAGGCTATGACTTGCTTCTTCTCTATTTGGTCTTCTTCATCTTCAGCCACTGAAGCTGGTGATGAGGTCTTGAAAATGAAATATTTAAAATAAAGAAAATCTTTAACAGCTGAAAACGCAGTGGAAACGGAAATGAGTGCAAGCATGACGATGAAGAAGATGGTTAAAAACAGATTCACGAATTTATGATGATGATGAAGCAATCCATGTATAGTGAACATGGCAGCCAATGCAGCTGTTGATGCAGCCACCAGTATTTTCCATACAAACATGGGTATATAATACGTACATCGATGCTTCATCGAACTCCCTCTTTCTAACAAACTGGTATGTGATGTGTAAATAAAAAGAGACAATCAATAGGATGTAGATTATAACAAGAAAGACATAACTTATGTATGTTTGTCTCTATATAAGAGGTTTTAAAGAGTTCAAACAAGCAAATAAGGGCAAACTGGAAAAAGGTGAAAAAGTCAAACAAGAAGTGTAGGAAGGTCAAATCTTGAACCAACAATGCACAATACGGTTAATACTCTCTTATACATCACAATTTTAATAGCTGATCAAATTTACAAGCACTTACCCTACTATATCAGAAGTAGAACATCCAAGTTAAGAATTTAGAGAGATCTAGAAGATGATTTACTAACGGTAAACTCAAGAGTTATCACTCAAATACCGATTTTACAAAAGGGGAATCAAGCTACGCTTGAAACTGTAACTTTTCCTAGAAGCTGGAGGAGTGAAATTGAGTCCAAACATTTCTTTGGGAGCATGACCAGGGTCTGATATGAGTCCAGCCAACTTGGCCACAACAACAGCACTATCAGCCACATGGTCCATGTCATCAGTCTGGCTCCATAATTTGTTAGCCAACTGAATCCTTCTGTATTTTGTGTTCAGCCCAATCCCCCATCTTAGGAACAGACTCTCCCTCTCATGTTCCGTTAGTTTCTTGTGCATTTGCTTTGTCAGCATCTCTCTTTCACGACGTAGCGATTTTTGACTGTTCACATATTCACCAAACCAGACAAATGTCATCTTTTTATATCAAATAGCTAAACCATTCAAGACGTAACCATCTTTTCATGTTTTTATGTTACGTGTGTGCTCCTAAAATAAAATAGTAGTATAGGGATCTTACGTGGAGGAACGTGTGATAGTGCGCCCATCATCCACAGCCACATTAACCCGAGCAAACATGTCTTTAACAAAGGCTAACCGTCTACGTTCGACCTCCATGTAAATGGAATCAGTTGGGTCACCGTTGAATAACAAAAAGAAGTAAGTTCTGTGCACAAGGGACGCATTGCACTCATTCCAAAGTTCAATGATTTCTTTCTGCAGCTTCTTGAACTCCGAGGGCCAAGGTGCAGCTCTGAAACATTCATCTATTGGATCCAGACCTACGTTTTTTACACTCTTCATCCGCTCCATGGTTAGGATCTATAATTAACAAAAAAGTCAATGAGTAATGATCTATACACTTACCACATGAATATATGATTAAAAGCTGCATAAACTCACTTGGGTATCTTCGCCTTGATTGTCATCCTGGGTCACAGCAGGTTCTTTGGTTTCTGAAATGGAAGAATCTATTACTGATGAATCCTTATCTTCAAATGGGGTCTTCTTTTCTGCTTCGTTATCGTTATGATCAACGGTACCCTTTTCAAATTCTACACCATCGTTGAAAGTACAACTATTCGTAGGAAAACCTAGAGGTCTTCCAGTGTAGTATTGTTCGTAACCATTTGGTGGAGTGCTGTTTTCTAGCTTGTTAAACCAAGTAGCACACATGCCCTCGTTACAACTTCTACTTTTTGGCAATTTGAAACGTTGCTGAAACTCTAACAGATAGTCATCTGCGGAAGGAGAGTTTGGTTGTCTATCTTCCTGTGGTTGCCCTATTTCATCTGCATTCAATGACGAGACCACTTCTATATCTTCCTTCAATGACAATTCCACTTCTTTATCTTCCTTCAATGACGATTGCACTTCTATATCTTCCTTCAATGGTGTTATTTCTCTATCCCCGTTAGATTCGGGCGACATACATTCAATTTTAGAACTTATCATTTCCTGTCGTTCAATATGATCATCGTGAAAGACTGCTTGAGAAGAAACCCTTATCTTTGTATCAGGAGATGAACTATATGATTCTACATATGCCTTTGGAACTAACTCATCTGATTCAATGCAACGAACCACCTTGCATAAGCCATGGGAAGTTCCGTTACTTTTCTCGTCAACATCATCCCAATCATGACACGAGTCGGTATCACTCGATGGTGCGACTCTGATCATCGGCCTTATTGGAGTACTGTCAGGAAGAGAGTTGACCTCGAAGTCAGCAACTCGTATGTAGTTTTCTTCATAACTACTCTCACTACGCCTGGGAGAGTAGCGACTTGAACCGAGAGTTCTAACACTCCCATCGAATGATTGACGAGTATCTACCATGATCGAAGTCTCTGGCATATAATTTTCAGCTTCGGATGATATCTGCACTCGCAGGTGAGGGTAATTATCTGGCCCTAACTGTAACATACAAAAACAGAAAGTAGGAATTAGAATCGACATAAAAAATACAAATAAATCAATCATTCTATCATGAACTTATAATTTTACCCGTACTAATGAATTTTCATTATCTTCAACCACACGTAGTAAATCCTGAACTTGTGATCGGGCGTCGTCTCTTTCAGTGATTAATTCTTCTATTTGCTTCTGCATCTGTAGAATTAAATAGCAGATGTTATTGGCATAGAAGATTTCATCATGTAACAACTCGGTCATCATCAATATATGAGTAATTTAAGAATTAGAAAACAAATTAATTACCATCTCAAGCTGATGGTCTTTCTCGCGTAGCAATGCAGTAGTATCTGCTGGTACGCGATTAGACCCTGGAGTTTTTAACTCGTTTTCTAATCTATCCAATTCTCTTTGCAAATGTTTCACCAAAGCTTTATCCGATATGACCGCGTTGACCTGGGCATTAGTACTCACTTCCTTTGCACAGCTTGCAAACAACAGTGTGTTTCTTGATTGCTCGACATGACTCCGTGCAGGACTCATGGTACAGATGATGGCAGTTCTAGAATTACCTCCTAACGACGATTGCAGTATACGAGTTAGCTTTGAATCTCTGAATGGTATGTGTCCACTTCTTCCCTTACTGTATCCAATAACAAGAAAAATATATGTGAGTTTAAATGTTATAAAAAAATCTAACCTAATATGTGAACTTGATACTCCTATTATGCCATCAGAATCCAGATTGTTAGACAAAATCATAGCTAAAAGGAAGAAAAGTCCACTAACCTTAGCTTTCGGATTACAGTTCCCAGTGTTAGTAGACTGCGGTTTATGTGGCAGCCCTCCTTTAACCTCGCACCAGCTGTCAATGACTGGGATGCACGCTCACTTCCAGCAAGATCAACGAAGTTCTGTGTAAAGCACAAAAGTGAAAATGGAGATTGCAACCCAATTTAAATCATGGATCTAAACTGAATTCATGCATACCACAGTAGAAACAAGTGTACTTGCGCTGTCCCTGCCTATATAATTGTGGGGAGAACTCTCAATTGTCTGCATCCAATAAGTGAATCAGGAAAATTAACACCTTTTGCCTACAATCATATGCAATCAAAGCATTTCTTACCAGTCTGATGATTTGATGTGATCTGGAGCTTGTTTCGTTAAGTGATGTCTCCCCACTTTGTCTCTGAGCTGCAATAATGCATTTTTAATTAGGAACTGAACTAAATCCTATGACTTGAGTATTAAAAATAGTCAAAGATGTTCCCACCTTCACAGATAGACAGTAGCTCCATCATATGATCCCAGTCCCTAACACTTTCCTCGGTGAGGTTTTCCACAATCGTTCCTCTCTGTTAAAATTATTCAACATCAAGGATACGTAAAAATTGATGTATCAAATGACATTTAAAATGCTTATCACCTCTGGATCATCCAAAAGTCTAAGTGGATAGCCATCGGTGCTAAGAAGATCTCTGACAGATTCATTATATATTTCCATGGCTTGGAATTTCAAATGAAAGTCCCGCTCGGGGTGCTGCATACACATTGAACCATAAATGATTGAAAAGGTGTAACAAAAACATCTGAATGGTAGAATGAAAACAATGAGATTATATGATTACCTTTTGGACATAGTCATATATATCTGCTAAAGTATACTCAGTAATTCCAGTCATTGTGAATGTCTTGCCACTGCTTGTTTGCCCATATGCAAATATACTCGCTGCCAAACAAACATAATTAAAAAAGAATTAAACTAACAAAGTACAACAACCTGAAGCAATAACTTACAGAAAACATAGAAAAGGAAAAGTGGATCTCACCATTGATACCACCGACTACCGATAGCACGACGTCTTTTGCTCCATCCTGGTACACTTGCCTTGTGGAGCAATCACAACCGAAAACCCTGTCTGCACCCAATTGAACACCATAATAAAAAGGGGATAAAATGTCATGACCACTTAACAAAATCTTCAAATTAACAAAATGTCATGCCCAAAACATAGTGAAACACATGATGAGTACTAAATACTGAAATGCATAAACATTTAAGACCTGTTACATTCAGCTTGAAATGATTACAAACAATGAACCTTCCAATCCTTATACTCTCTATTAACTAGCTAATTACTGACAATATTTAACAAAAACATGAGAACAACACTTAAAAAGTAAATTACCAAATGTATATGCAGATGGATACATGGATCTCTCAGGTACACTAAGGTTCCCATTCTTGTAAATCACTGTATTATCACCAAAACACTCCCAATCAGACACATCATTTGTAACAATCTCTCTCCCATTCAACGGCCGTAACCGCACAGACACATATATCTTCTCTCCATGACCACCGCCACTGTCCCCTGACCGCATCTCTCCACCACCACTTTCCCCCATTTTCAGCTCAAACCACAATTCTCACAGCCTATACATACAATCTACAATATATCTGCTCAAAAAATCGAGTACTGGTGGACCAGGTGACATAAAAGAGGGGACAGCAAGCGGTTACGAACAAATAACAATCATCATCTGAAACAATTGGTAAAAAATCATTATTAAGTTAGCTACAATTCAACGCAATATGTATTATGTCATAAACATTATAATAATATAGAAATTAAACGAAAAGGCGTCAACGAGGACGGTGTATTAAAGCGAATAATTAAAGATATGGTCCCCGCAGCTACCTATTTTTTGATTTTACAGACTGTCATTGTCTTTTATGAATGTTTTTCTACAATCATTGATGAAATTATGTTATAATTAAAAAATGTTAGGCAAAATTGGGTTAAAATTAATTGCGATTTATAAAAAAATTACCTCATTAGGTTAATTGTTGTACGTATCTCTCTCTCTGTAGAAGTACATATGAATTAATGTACTTAATGTGATGATTATTTGAATGTAGAGAGAGAGAGTAGTGAGAGATGGAGTTATGAATCTGCAGAGATGATGATGATTAATGGAAGGAAAGTTAAAAATTTGGGAATCGAATTAATTGTTAGGGATTTTGGCTTTTTGGATGTTGGTGTTTTAACTTTTAAGGGGTCAAATTTTTGACTGAAATATGCCGCGTTATTTTCTATCATATAAAATCATTAAATCCTAGGAGCATCAAGAAACAAATTTATGTGTGAAACGATATTTTATTTGGTCATCTTTTAAAACTACATAAATAATAAATAATAAATAATAATTCATTAATTAAGTAGGATTCTTTTTATATTTTTTGTTTGTATAACTTTTATTATTAAGTGTCAATTACGATAATATGTAAAGTACTTCAATGCATGTGATTTCAATGTTGCAATTAAGTGGTAAATGCTACTTATATCTCAAGACACCTTCAAATTAACAAAGAAAAAAAATGCATTTATTAAATATAAGAATAAAGATGTGTGTCAAAATTAATACCATCGATAGCTTTTAAGATGAGGATAATTAATGTAGATGACTCTATATAAAAACACGAATTGTTTTGCTATTTTCCAATTCATTAGTTACAACTACTCCATCTTCTTAGTTATGTATCCATTTGTTGTGTTGCAAAGATTTTGTCAATTTTGAAGTGTCATGAGTATAGTGCAAATAGCCTTTTAGATTAAGGTTACTTTGTCGTAAGTACTTCGTATAGCAACTGTGTTAGTGGTGTACGGTTTGTTAAAGAAAATAAACAATGATTGTTTATGTGAATTGATAATTAATTAAAGACTAATAACAATTTTATGTGCAAATGAATTGATTGTGTTGTAAGGTAGTTAGGTATTAAAAATATTTAACATCTATTTATTTATATTTATATGAATAAATAAATTGAATCCACGTGACATTTTGCACAGTAGTTTCTAGTCAAAGCAAAGGTAACATCTCAGTCACTTACACCATCTCCTATTGGACCACCAATTCGTTATTATATTGTACCCTTACAATTTTAATATCAACGCAAAAAAGTATATAAAGTTTCATTTACTTTCTTTTCTCTAAAACAAATACGGAGTATATAAAAATGAATACTTTAAAATATATTAACTCTTAAGATAATTGTTAAGATCAATTTTCAATACTAAAACAATCAAATGCATATGTATTGAATGATAATCTGGATATATACAGGCAATTTAATGGTTGAAACTTGAGTATCTTTAGTGAAGAATTAAGTTCAATTTTTATGGGATGTAAATTACTGAATTTTAGATCAGTTTTTTGTAACGTTTCCACTTACATAATGTTCTGAGTGGAGCTCTTATGGAAAACTTTGACGGTGTAACAGGCGAAAAAGAATGGACATAGTACCTAATAGAACAGATCCATAAAATGTGTAAAGGAAAAGCCGCTACGTCCCTTAACGAGCCAGTTAGCGTTGTTGATTATCGACCTGTCTACAAGAAATATTAATCGAATATAATCATGATAAAATGAAATTGCTCTTTATAGTGTAATATAGTGCATAGCTTGATAGCCGTATGACGACCGTATCTACATTTAGAAAGCGACTCGTATATATGAACATTGTTAACAAGTAAATAGAATAGGTTGGCTTAATATTGTACTTTTGAACATCCCAACGCAATATTGTATTTTATTTTAGATAATCATTTTAATAAATTTTATTATATATTGGTTATTACTTTGCCATAAGATTGAAAAAGGGAGTGTTGAAAGCAAAAGCCGCTAGGACACATTTGAGTTTGACCAATAACCCCTCCGTATCATTCAAAAATTTGACGTTTATTTGGCAGAAAAACTAGTAACAAAAATATGAATTTTGATAATTAATTAATATTAATATATATATATATATATATATATATATATATATATATATATATATTAGTATTATATTATAATTATGAAGTATGGTTCAAATGTGTACAACAACTTTGTGTGAGAATAGGGGAATCAATCTCAACTATTCATTTTCATCAATACTCATTTTCCCCATATTTTTAAAAACTAAATATCTCACAAACGACAAGTCGAAAAATTATGAAAATTGCATCATATTTTTCAGCGTTTTCTCCTCTTCGATTTAAGATCTCACAAGCTATACTTTCGATGAGTTTTTTTTTTCATTTTTTGGTGGGTTTTACAAATTAGTAACACATGTGTTACGGATTAGTTGTACATTTGATTTGTGGTTAGGGTTTAGGCTTTAGCATGGTTTAGGGTTTAGGTTTTAGCAAGGGTTAGGATTTAGGGTTTAGTATGATTTAGGGTTTAGGGTTTTGTCAAGCGTTTAGGGTTTATGGTTTAGGGTTTAGGGGTTAGGGTTTAGGGTTTCGGAACGCTAAACACATGTGTTACTAATTTGTAATACCCACCAAAAAATGAAAAAAAAAACGTTGAAAATATAGCTTATGAGATCTTAAATCAAAGAGGAGAAAACGCTGAATTTTATGGTGCAATATTCATAATTTGTTGACTTGTCGTTTGTGAGATATTTAGTTTTTAAAAATATGGGAGAAAGTGAATTTTTGTGACACGTGTCACATTTCTATTGGTTCCTCTATTCTCAACACTTTTCTCGTTATCATTTGAACCTTACACTATGATTAATAACCATAATTCAACTAAACTTAGTATTCATATTACTAGTTTTCTTTCATATATTATCACATAATGAAATGATGATTATTTTTCATTGACTGTGAGAGAATAATTAGGAAGCAGTTAATACATTCTCTTAATAATATCAATATTTTTTTAAGACAGTCACAAATGTAAAATTGTTACTACTTCTGTAATTGAATTCCCAAAAACGTTTCTTTTCCATCTTTAGCATTTCTAGTATATACCAAATGACATTTTAAACATGTAAATATTATGTATGTCTCCAATCAATGTATATTAGACCTGTAAACGAACTGAATGTTTAGCAAATCGTTCGGCGGAAAGTTTGTTTATGTTCGTTCGTTTCGTTATAAGAACGAACATGAACAAAATTTTACGTTCGTTTAATTATATGAACGAACATGTGTCTCGTTCGTTCATTTATGTTCGTGAACGTTCAATAACATGTTTGTTTGTATTTCTTTATGTTCGTTGGGGTTCGTTTAAGGTGTTAACAAAGAAATGCATTAAATTATACGTTCGTTCGTTTATGTTTGTGAACAAACAAATTTTTTTAGTGAAAGAACATGAACAAAAAAATCTGTTTGCTTATCTGTTCGTGTTCGTTCGTTTGTTCGATAAAACCTTAATTAATAAACACAAACAGACTTCGTTCGTGTTCGCTCGGTTCATTTACATGCCTACTGTACATGTAATATCTTCTTCTTCTTTTTCTTTACAAAATAAATAAATAAGTAAAGAGAGTGTAAAATTAATGTGTATGGTACCAAATAATATACCGTTGGGTCTTCATGAGACCTATCAAGAAAGGTAAACCTTATAAAAATTGCCCTATTACGAGATTTTGAGCATAGTATATATTAGAGTCAAACATTTTTTATGTTGCCATAAGTTGATTCTAAGAGTGAATGGAGTGAGGTGAGGTGGCATAGAATGATCAAGGACCATACAGTTGTAACCATTCCCCTTCAAAATGGTTGACAAAATAATTTAATCAATATGATGATTATATGGTAGTTTTTTTAATTTTATTTTGTGTGTGTGTGTAATTATTTATAAAGATAAATGTGGGTTCAATTTTCAATTTGATAATTACGGATGAAAGTTAATTTCAGTATGATTTCAATATAAAAATAACATGACACTGATGTGTCTAACTTTATTTAAAATAGTTAAATGAGCACCTCCTTTTACTCTTAGAGGAAACAAAACCACTTTATGCTAGTATTAATATTATATTAATAATTTTAAAAAATTTCAATGATTATTGGCATAGATGCATGCTTCTTTGACTTTTCATGTGGAATCTTTCCCCTTGTTCAAAATGACCGGACCATACATGTGAAGGAACAAATGTCTTTTTTTGGTATTACTCATGATTTATTTCATGATTAGAGCATCACATTATTTATGTAATTATAAACATAAATATAAACATAAACATCTAAATAATTGTACACATTTTATTATACATTGTGCAAAAAAAATAATTGATACTATTGAAAATTCACACATCACATCTTGCCACCTAAAATGTTAAGCATATATTTTTACCCGTTAAAAAAAATATATTAACTCATTTATAAAACATCATATATATTTGTGATATGATTTGCAAAGTCGTCCCCTACGAAACCAACAGTTACGTGAATGAAAGTTCGGTTAACCAACTGATTGAGTTCATCAAACCTGTTCATGATTAGTTTGCAATTATGTGATTAACTTCTTAATGTATACTAGCTTTCTTATAATGACATGCAAGCTAAGTACGATAGTACTTGCTGATAAATCATAACTATCGTTTTTACTTACTCATAAATTTGCACTCAAGGGAAACAACAAGTACTATTTGAACACTCTGTCTCTGAGAGCATCCAAATCAAAGACTTTTTTCTAAAATTTTTTTACAAAATGGCGTCTGACTTTTTTGTAAAAAGCTTTAGAACAAGTTCTTGATGCAATGATAAAACTTTTCATCCGTTTAAAATCATTAAAAGTACTAAAATAAGGAAGAGAGATGGAACCATAACTTGAAATTTCTCAAGTCTTTGCATTATTTCTCTATCTAATTTTATAGTTTTTTAATGATTTTGGATGATACGAAACCTTTTTACCATTGCATCAAAAGTTTTTTTTTAAGCTTTTTACAGAGAAGCTATGACACCATTTTGTAAAAACCTTTAGAAAAAAAACCTTTGCTACGTGGATGCTCTTACGATGAAAAGTTGAAAACTTGATTGGCCATTCAAATTTACTACTCCCAACTTTAGTAAATTACATAACAAACTTATCAAACCTAAAATTGTAGACATTGTCTACTGCACATCCGTTTAAATTTTTACACTTTCGATCTGGACCGTAAGCGTGAAACCAAACTTGTAACCACTCTTATTTAACTGTGACAAAACTACATCGTTTTGTCTTTTATCGCAAGTACAAGGGTGAAAATTTGATACATACATATTTAAAGATCCGGTGAAAAAGTTTACACACACTTTCGTGTACTTGTATCCCAACATACGAATGTATACAAATTATTTCTAATTCAATTATTAATATATTTTAGAGAAATATATATATTATATATATACAAAGAAACAAAAAAAATGATGATGGGTTACTTGAGAGACCATGATTAGTCCATCCATTATATTGTTCTACTTCTGAATTTGGAATGAGGAAAATAAGACACTTCACACTAAGGTGTATACAAATACAATTATGCATATTGTTGAGGTCAACCCATAAAAGCATGTGGGTCTATATGTATGCCCAATTAGGCATTAATGTTGTGTTTCCATGAATACCTAGTTTTGAAACATTGAGACCCAAATTTAGGTAGTATGCTCTTTTCATTAATTTACATAATAATAATATAATATAATAATAATAATAATGCCAAAATTTAATTTTTTATGACTATTCAACAACTAAAACATTGCATGTGATTAGGGACGTTTGTTTATCGGTTTTTAGTTTATTTGTGATACATTTCAACAAGAATTTGCATCATATTGGGCTCTTGGACTTAAATACTAAATAAAGTAGGATTGTTGCAGTCCTTCCATGTTCTCGAGGATAAAAATATACGATACTATATATTTCTATTTCTATTTCTATTTGTTTATCTATACAACTAAAAGACATGTGATCACATGCTTTTGGATTCCCTTTTGAGCCAAATACATTCATGCATAAATGGCAATACTTTCTTTTTCATTTACTACTCAAAAGGCTCAACAACAAAATAATCCACAAGGTTACTATATGCGATGATAGCAAGACATACAATATAAATACAAATGTCACGAGATTAATTCTCATCGTCCCCGTGTTCTTAAATCACATATTACGCGATTTATCTCTCTCATGTTGGTTGTTAGACGAGTCAGTGAGAGCCACAAAAGAGCCGGTTTTACCCTTATTTTTGTCGTGTACAAGTTAAGATGCAAGGTGTACACATTATTTACCTAACTTAATTAAGATGGCAATTTGTTTCCTGAAAAATCAGTAAGTGATTTTATTTTTCATGTAAATTAAAAAACTCACTGAGCAATTTTGGAAATCACTATATGATTTTCATGTTGGCTAGAAACTTGTTTTCTTGTTCTTTAAGTTAGGTTTATCCTATAAATACATATCCTATGTAATAGTGAATAGTAATAATATTATCATGGATACCTTGAAGATTATCTAGGAGTTTATGTAGTCGGCGATTTTCTCATTGCTGGGAAGGAAAATCGGATGGACGAAATTCTGTACGAGTTGGTCGGTGGCAGATTAGACGTGGTTGTAATCGACGAATTGAAGAGATTGGTGTCGCTTGATAGAATCATGTGGTTGGAGTTTTCGCACACTTCAACGAATCTTCTTGGGCCTAAAAGATGAAGGTGTTTAGAGAGTGGTCTCAGTTTCATGAAGTGAGTGTTCTGGTAGTTTTGTGTCGAAAGTATTTCGACTCTGTATTGTCGAACGGCGTGTCCCGAATGGTATTTCGGCAATATAGAGTTTGAACGTGTGACATTGGTGAAGAGACGAGATTGTGAAGGGTTACTGGTTTTGGGGTTCGTTAATCTTCAAGTAGGAGATTGTTAAGATTGTGAAGCTTAACGAAGAAAACCAAGTTAGTTGAACGAAAGTGATATTTGAAGTGGTTTTGATCAGCTGGAAAAATCATTAAGTGAATTTAATTTTCACTATGTGAATTAAAAAAATCATTAAGCAATTTTGGAACTCGTTGTGTGATTTTCATGTCGGTCAGAAACTTGTTTTCTTGTTCCTAAGTTAGGTTTATCCTATAAATGCATACCCTATATAATTGTAAACCCTTGATACGAACAATATAGTGAAAAATCTCTCGGTTTGATCTTGTGGACTAAACCAATTTTCAAGTTGGAGATTGAATATAACCACGTTAAATCATTGTGTCATTTACGTTCTTGTTCGTATTTATTTATCTTGTTGCTTTGAATAATTGCTTAGTTAGTAATTGTTGATCCTTTTATTTTCGTGAGTGTGTGTTTATGTTAGTACACGTTGTTTGGGTTTCTTTTGAATTTCTAACATATTTGTCAGCTAGCTTTGCGATTAATTATTAATTAATCTCCACAATTATAAATAGAAAGTGGATTGGGTGAACTTGGTTGCGTAGGATATATAAGGACATGGTTAGAGTGTCTAATTCAGTAATTAATTAGTGATTAGAATTCATCATCATCTCCCGTATGAGGCAACTAATTTCTTCTTTTTTACCTTCCCTGCATTGAATTGATTAATGGGTATCTTAACTAATTACCATGACGTCATGGAATTGTTATGATCGGAGCAACATGCTAAATATAAACAAACTAAAATAAGATATTTTTAAAAATGAAAATTATCTAAATTTATTCGCATTTTAGTCTTGCAAAAGAAAAATAATTAATACTACGTATGTTTTACAAATTACAATAAACAAAACATGAGCATCGGATCCAACGGCCCAATAAACTCTAAATCCTATTGGGCCAGATCACATGTGACCGGGTCCCGTAGATTTTTATACGGGTCAACCTTTTAAACCGGGCGATCCACCGGATTATAACCAACAATAAAAGTTTGACTTTGAAGTAGAAAAATAGAAGACCACAAATCCACTCCACTAGAATCAAACTTCAGTAAAGTGACAAAAAGCATCAAATTCATCGATTTCAGAGTTGAGAGTAAAAATGAGGGTTTCAATTTGGTTTTTGTTCATGTTTAGTGTTTGTAATGCGATATCTACTTCACGAATTCTGGAACGCATGCACAGTAGCAGCAATTATTTGACTACTGATGAAATATGGTTTAATCAGACTCTTGATCATTTTTCTCCTTATGTATGAGTTCTTTTCCTCACAGTTATTGTTTATTAGTGTTAATTTATATCCGTAAATCGCTTCTAATAATCTGAATTAAAAGTTGTTATGAATTTCTGATTGTTAGTAAATTGTTTGTACAGAAATTGAGATGTTATTGTTTATTACATATTTAATTTGTTTATATCCTCACTCATTTTTTATTTAGGTTATTATAACATGTAATATTTTAAATATTAAATATTAATATTATATTTTTGACAGGATCATCGAAAATTCGGACAGCGATATTATGAGTACTTGGATGAATTCAGGCTTCCTGATGGTCCAATTTTCTTAAAAATATGCGGTGAATCTTCATGCGGTGGGATATCGAATGATTATCTTGGTGTATGTCTCAATAGTCGATAGTTTTATATAACTTATACTTATGCAATATGATATGACATAATTGAGCCTTTTAAGTTGATACAGGTTTTAGCAAAGAAGTTTGGAGCTGCTGTGGTTACGCTCGAGCATCGGTATTACGGGAAAAGTTCACCTTTTAAGTCTCTAGCTACTAAAAATCTACAGTATCTTTCATCTAAACAGACATTATTTGATTTGGCTGCTTTCCGTCAATTTTATCAGGCAAGTTGTGCATTTAATGTATTTGAAGTTAATATGGCGATAAGACTCATGGAGTAATCAATGTATTGTTTTTTAGTGTTGTAACGTATTATCTTTCGTGATTTTTTAGGAATCATTAAATGTGAAACTAAATAGAACGAATGTTGAAAATCCATGGTTCGTTTTCGGTGTATCTTATGCTGGAGCTCTTAGTGCATGGTTTCGTCTGAAGTTTCCGCACCTCACGTGTGGCAGTCTTGCAAGTTCTGGTGTAGTTCTTGCTGTTTATGACTTCACAGACTTTGATCAACAGGTGATGAAAAAAGTTAGACGTTAGTAGTTAAGGCAATATAGTCGTGTCTCATTTTGAAATACCTGTTTCAACGTTATGTGATTGTTAAACATGTTTTCTTTTTGTTTTGGCAGGTTGGTGAGTCTGCAGGACCTGAATGTAAAGCGGTATTGCAAGAAGTTACTCAACTTGTTGAACAAAAGCTTGCATCAAATGGTAAAGCACTAAAGACCACATTTGATGCCACTGAGGTATAAAAAGATAATACAACTGTTTATTTTGGCACAGGAGTACTTCAGTAATTCTAACTAAATGGATAAATGATTGTTATGTTTGATTCTATGAAATATCTCTTCAGCTAAAAATAGATGGAGACTTCTTGTATTTTCTAGCTGATGCTGCAGCTATAGCCGTAAGTATTGTTTCCCGTCTATATTGTTTATTCAGTCTATATACGGAGTATAATCTTTTGACATGACGGTCACTGGAGTTGTCAAATAGGTTGGCGGGGAGGGTTGTCTAATAAGTCAATATGGGTATTTATTGGTATGGGTCAGCTTCGGTTAATTCGAAACACTGTTATCCAAAACTTAACAAGGATCAGTGTTTCTAATATGGTCATAAGATTTCCATTCTTTCGGTCATGAACTAATTTTTGAATTAATATGGGTGAGATTTGACCCGTTCTATTTTAGGCAATTCTCTTAATTTTACCCATTTGACCAATTATAGATTAAATATAACTTGTGAGTTGTGACCCATAGCTGACGTGATATATTAATGTTGACAGTTTCAATATGAATGTTGACAGTTTCAATATGAATGTTGACAGTTTCAATATGGAAATCCTGATAAACTCTGTGTCCCTATGATTGAAGCAAAGAAGGCTGGATATGATCTAGTGGTAATGCCATCTCTCTTTGAATTTTCTGTTCCTAGGATCCTTTTTATTTTATAATCTTCAATTAAAAAACAAAAACAAATCTTTATGCAGAATGCATATGCAAAATACATAAAAGAATATTATGTTGGAAGTTTTGGAGCTGAAGTTCAAACATATAACCAAGAAAACCTAAAAAGGATCACCCCGGGTGCATACGAGTCTGCTGATCGGTTATGGTGGTTCCAAGTTTGTACTGAAGTTGCATATTTCCAAGTGGCGCCAGCAAATGATAGCATCCGCTCTTCAAAAGTTGACACAAGGCATGTACATACAGCAGTTCGTTCTATCAATGATTTTTCTAAATCTCACGGGTTTAGTCCCTTAACTTATTTGTCACCACATATACGATTTCTCTGTTTTTTATTTTGAAATGTAACCGGGGGATTTGTGACAGGTACCATTTGAATCTATGCAAGAATGTTTTTGGAGAGGGTGTATATCCAGTTGTTGATGATACGAATCTGTACTATGGGGGCACAGACATTGCTGGTATGCTATAATCACATACTTTTGTATATTGTTGGTGTGCACGTAACTACACACTAGGTGAGTTTTGGTTTAACCTAGATGCTAGCTAACAGGCGAAATTGGCCAATTGACAGTTAGGAACATTCAAACCCAATTTTTATGGTGTGAATCAAAGCATGAATTGATCTTCAATCTGTCGATATTTTACTCCCAAATTTGCCCCAAAAGTTTCCTTAGAAGTCTCCTTACCTCCAGATTTGGTTTGGTATGCAAACGATAGCTAAAACCCTAAGTTTTTGGCTTTTATATGGTTCATATATGGTGCATGTCGCAGCCCATGACCAAGCTGCGATGAGCCTGCAACCAGGTTGCGACCGGACTGCGATAAGGCTGCTACCAGGATGCCGTATTTTCCAAATATTCTGCCATTTTTTTAGGGTCCATCGACCATCGCCGGGTGCGAGATTGTCGAAGGCTGCGACCAGCTTCAGAATTTTGCCTTTCTGGCTTTGTTTCGCTCCTGTCTGTATCTTTGGCCTGGATAGCAATGATAAAGCAATTAAGTATCATAATCATGTTATTTGCTACTCAAACCAACTCGAATGAGAGGGATATTGCCTCTTAAAATATGTATATTATAGGCGATATTATTTGTCATATCACAATTACAGATGATATTTAGTCCAAAAGAATCATAATTTTTCACATTTAAGGGTATTTTAGACATTTAATTTGTAGCCAACTGATCGTAATCTAATGTTGCAATATGTACATGCAGGATCAAAAATAGTTTTCACTAATGGATCACAAGATCCTTGGCGACATGCATCCAAGCAAGTGTCATCTCTAAGTAGTAAGTCTATTTTAGGTAATTTATTTATTAATTTTTGCTATTCACTTGAGATTCTCTAATTCTCTCTTTGTATATGCAGTGCCATCGTACATAATCACTTGCGACAATTGTGGTCATGGGACTGATTTAAGGGGATGCCCACAATCTCCATTAGTTCCTGAAGGTTAGTATACGTCTTATTAAAAGATAATAGTTTGCAATACTTAGCAATTTTGGACAAACTGTGACCAAATATCGAAATCTTATATTTTAGGGAACTCTAAGAACTGCAGCTCACCTGATGCGGTTAACAAAGTAAGACAGCAAATGATAGAACAGATAGATCTATGGCTATCTCAGTGCCATGAGGTCGGTAAGGGTTCCGCTTAACTAGTCTTAAAAAACATGTAAATGTATAAATGATGGCATGATGCCACTTAACTAAGTACCAGTTTTTGTTTAACACTTGTATTTTCCTAACAACATATGTATAGTTGATCTCACGCATATTATTATATGTTCTTAGAGGCATACAATGTGTCAATGTGTATTACTTTCATTGATGCGTAGATACCCAGCTTTTTTTACCAAAATTGCGGTACCATCATAGTTTTCTTTTTATGTATATGATCTTCGTCCTTCTAGTTTTCCCAAAGGATGGTATAGGAAAGATAATGTAACCCATTGACCTAAGTTTATGATAAATGATATACGGAATTGGCATTTTATAGGATAATTAGGAAAACGCATCTTATAGATTTCTGTCGAAACTACAAGATATAAGAATCCATGATTCCATCTCAATATCATCAATAGCACGAAAAACTTATAGAATTGCTAGAAGTAGATGCTATGAACAAAAGTAGCAGTCTCCATGGGCTAAAGACATTAACACAAATTCATAATTTCTTTTTTAAACTTAGTAGACATATCCCTTAACAAACATTCCCTTTTTGGCCTCCTCGGACTCACCCTCCCCAGTGTATTTCCCGAGCTGAGCAAGAGAGTTGGCACTAGCCCTGAGCAGCAGAGCGTCCTGAGCTGCCTTCACGTTCTCGGGCCTTCCTCCCCATGTCTTTAGGCAAGTGTTCTGAAGGGCACGTGCATACGAGAACGACACGTGCCATGGGTTCGGGCTTTGGTTCATTGCATTCAAGTTGAGTGTAGCCTCCACCTCAGATTGCCCACCAGACAAAAACTGCATAATTTATCAGTATATTATGCATTAGGACGTGTAATAGATAGCTTGAAAGTTTTAACTTTCAACCACATATAGGTTTAGAAATACATGCCATGATGCCGGGAACTGCAGGTGGGATTCTTCTTTGGAGAAGGCTGAGAGTGTAATCAGCAACCTGTTGAGGTGTGGCCCGTTCTTTGCAATCAGCGCCGGGTGTAACCATGCTTGGTTTCAAGAGAATGCCCTCAAACAACACGTTGTTTTCGGCTAGGTAATAGAACACCTCAGCCCACACCTTTTGTGCAACCTCAAAAGTCCTGTCAATTCCGTGCTCTCCATCAAGCAAAATTTCGGGCTCAACAATTGGGACCAGACCGTTGTCCTACAAAGTGAAGCATAAGAAGATTTTAGATCTGGATCACATGAACCATGGTGTGTCAGTCAGTTTATTACCTGAGAAATAGCAGCGTAACGAGCAAGACCCCATGCTGCTTCCTTGACTGCAAGGGCTGTAGGACCGTTGGGAATGCTCACAACAGTACGCCTACACGATCAAGAAACTGAGTTAGAGGTGGTGAATTTGACCCATCTACTCATAAATGGGTCGGTTGTTTATGTATTATGTCAAACAAGTCGAATCAAATAACTAAGGAGAAGGGAATGGGTCAAAAGGACTGTATTTCCTCTGAAGAATAGTTTAAATACCTGAAGTCACTTTCTCTAGAAGTTCAGATTATTATTATTATTATAATAATTAAATAGCTTGTAATAATATTTAGCACATTAATTATCTATGAAAAATTCTAAACATACAGCTTAAAAAGTGGTTGCGGGTCAACCCAATCCGGTTCGACCCACAATAAAAATTCCTTCTTTTGACCATAGCCTGTTTTGACCCGTTCCCAGACTTGTCCAACCCACCCATCTTGCCACCCAGGCATAGCCGTATAGACCGAATAAGCGAGTGTTTTGAGCAATATGGATTTACCATTTGGCGAAACGAGCACCCTGTTGGTAGTAAGCTGCAGAACGAGAGGCGAGTCCATCAAGACCTTGGCACCATGACTCATCGTTTGAGCCAGCCAACGGCACTAGACCCTGTCAAAGGTAAAACATGTGGTTAGCCACTTAGTAAAACAGTATCAAAAAGTAGTGCAAATCGATGTTGAGTATAGTTGTATTACCTTGTCGACCTTGATACCGGGAACAATCCCCTGTTCAACAAGGATATCGACGATCTTCTTGCCATCAACAGTCGATTGGTACAAGGTCTCCTCAAAGAGGATAGCACCAGAGATGTAATTTCCAAGACCTGGTGGGGTAACAAGCAGGGTACGGTAAGCCTGTCGGTTGGCCTCGGTGTTTTCAAGACCAATAGAAGCTAACCGCTTTCCACAGGTAGCGTTTGATTCATCCATGGCCAAGATTCCTCGTCCAGGGGACGCGATGGTTTTCTGCATAAACAAATCCTCTCATCACACATGTCATGTTACTCGAGATAGACACGCATATGTTTATGTTTGAACACCTGATCGGATCGATTCATTGTCTCGTTTGGTAATATAAAGAGGCAGCTAAGTGAACAATTTTTAAAAATATATTCCTTTAACTTCTTATAGAACGGAATAGACACTTTTAGAGGGAAAAAATGAATTTTGAAGTTTGAACGCACTTTATAAGCCATGAGCAATTAGAAATATGCCATTTGACCTATGTTTCATGCTCAAATATTTTCATTATTTTGTAAATTGTAATATGAAGTTTTTTCATCACCTAGTTTTATAAACATAACTATTATTTACAAAATTTACGAACTGATTTGTGTTACGTTGTTATAAAGTGAGCAAAAGAATTACAGAAAAAATTCAAAATTTTCTTACATAAAAATTTATTGGTATTTAGTTAAAGCTAAGCATGTAAGTATAAAATATGTCAACGGTCACTAGTGGTTCGACGACAGCTAACGTTTAATGCTCGATAAACAACAATTCAGGATTCTTAGACAATGCATATACATAAACAAGAAACTAGAAAGAAAACACTAACCGCTGTTTTGACGAGCTCATCAGCATATGAGGCACGAACAGTGAGTGCAGATGGTGCAGTCGAGTTGAACCTAACCGCGGACACTGGAGCTTGGCGAAGGGTCTGACCCTTGACCCAATCAGACTTATCAAGAATGGTTGCTGGAGATGGCTTGAAAAGAGATGCTGAGGCCATGGTTGGTTTCAATGGACTCAACTTTTATCCTTTTGAATTAAACACCACTCATTATGTGTTTAGGCTCACTGATTTTATACTTCCAAAATGGTGTCACTAGTGATATGCATTTTGAGGCCATAATGTGTTGGCCAATAAAAGGTTGCCATTTGGGTTGATAACTTTGCTGACATGGCAGTGGAAATTGATCAGTTGTTAAGAGATGATATGTGATGAAGGGACGAAATTTGTTCCCTATGGGAGTCCTTATGATTGTCTTCTTTTGAACATGTGAAATTAGAGTGAATTTACATACTAGTCCCTGGACTTATGCTACTGTTACATTGGTTGTTGTGATTTTTGTTTGTTTGTTGGATCTTCTTATTCATAGTTTATAACCAATATAAGGGTTGTTTCCTGCCCTAAATCTTGTGTTACATCATCTATGGTACTTGATTCAACTGTTAATTTACTATCTGATAAAGACTTTTAAACTACATATGGTAAAATAGACAGATTGAATAACCGGTATAACATGCTAATCTTCTACTACATAGTGAAATGAACTGTGTTGAATTTGTTCGCCAACACCTTTTATCCAAATTTTAAAACTTTTCATAAAAATATAACCACAAGTACTATCAATGTTATCAAGCTACATAATACCTCGCTAGTTCTTACCGTTCCATAAACAAAATGCTAAAGAGCCTCCACAGTTCCGCAAACAACTCGTTCCTTAAAAAAAGATGTTTGTCACATTTAACTCACATTATTCTACAAACAAAATAGCTATAATAGACAGATGAATGGTGTTGATGTGAGATTTGTAGGTGGGTTAATGTGACTACAGTGGTGAAAATGGTGAAGAACTCCAAACGGATATCACGTGAAACTCTTTGTCAAAACATACTCACTGGTTTTCTGAACATGATTTAGATACTGCAAGCTTAAGGCATAACAAGACTACTTGAATCTCAATGATAATGAGCAATTCACAAAAGTTCAAACACTAAATCATGAAAGTAATGACATGAAACCCCTTGATACAACAACTTAAAGGGCAATAAATCACCCAAGAATTTGACCTCTGCAACAAAATTACTAACTTCTTATGAGCAAAATTGAGTTCACTTGAAACAAATAGTTGGTTCTATTTAAGATAAGTAGATGAAACCCACAGGAGCACATACGTTACCAACGAAGTTGTCACTTCTAAACTCCTTGGCCCTTTGAGTATCGGTGGCATAACAGACACCATCAAGAACGTTCCCACCAGCCATGACACAATAAAAGTTCCAACCCTGCAAGTCAAAATACATCAAAGTCAACATGAAGATCTTCTCCCATGCTAAAATCCCAGAACTTTGGTTTCTTGAAGGGGCCAATTGCATAAAAACTAGGCTAGAAGCCAATTCGTCTCACTAATGTCAGAGGAATCAACTTATTTTAGGCCAGAAAAAAGAAGCATCCAAGTTTCAAAATTCTGATTTACTGCAATTACCTAAGATATATAACATGGGTTTCAGGCGCCACACCACGACAGATATTAATTCATCAAGGTCAAAGGTTACTGACACATCAGCCGCCACATCATCATTTGGACCTACCAGGTCCGACTATCTTAAACCAAAGTTTTTAAAACTTGAATGGTCTTTTCTAGCCCAATAAAACGATGTTTACATAATATATTAATTGGACCAAAGTTGGCTACTTGTTTATGCCATTAACCCTTCTTAAAACATAACCCAAGATTGCTAAAATTACCATGACAAAGTTAGTCTAATCTTAGGATAGAAATAAGGAAAACTTAGATTAAGTTGTTCTGTTGTTATTAACTACCAAAATTACTAGATGGGACTTATCACTAAAAAGCCAAATATGGAAGCTATTGAGCATACCCGTAAAGAAAAGCTCTGAGTTTGCTCTTGAGCCGATCATGTATGAAATATATTGCGGTAAACAGCGATAAGGCTACTTGAATGGTGGGCCCTTCTTCGGTTGGAAAGAGTACAGTAAGAGCTGCAAGTACCACAAACGCAATGGACGTTTTGATGATGAAGTTGGTAGCTGGAGTCCTAAACCTGCTTGTAACAGCCTGCACATAACGAGACTGACTTACTTCCCTCATCTTTTTCTTGACATTGATTTTGGGGTTTTTTCTCTCATAAAATTTCTGCATTATTATTTTGTCATGTGCAGATTCAATTGCATCAACACTTGGTTTGTGACCAGCATATTTTTGAACTAAGAAGTTTCTAGCACTTTGGATTTCGTCTTCAGAAGCTTCGTTACTGATACCAAGTCTTTTGTATGGATCTTTTATGTTGATTCTTGGAAAAATGGCTGCATTTAGAAGAATACATTAGGGTTATTATAGAAACATGATTCGTTTAAACCACCAACAAACTGATTTTCACAAAAACCAATAGTAGTCTTGAACATAACAGGCTATAAATAATGATGTTTGGATGAGCTTCTGTTTATAATCAGATAATCAAATGTTTAAGAGTTTGGTGTTTTCCAACTTATCAACAAATTTAATACAGTAGATAAAATAACCAAAAACAATACCTTTGTGAAAAACATAAGAGACGTCTAATGAGACAGGAATATAAGTCTCCCGAATTAGGTTAAATGAAATGTGTAACCAGGTACATCGAGTTTACCTTAGATATTTAATTCTGTTGTAATCAATAAGAAACTGAAATATTTAACTGAGATGGTCAGAAGCAGAATTTGTTTAACCAATCATTAGCATCTGTTTTTTGTCACTTCAAGTCGCAACAATCAGATAATCAATTCCGAAAGGAAAATCCAAAGACCATTAAAGAATCATGCATAAAAAGATTGAACATGAAAATTAGTAATGGGCAGTCCTATTGGTACACAACACAACAACACAAAGCAGGACGTACGCACGTTATGGTGTCAACGAACATCTATACACAATATGAAAGTAAAAATTACCAGATGAATCATCTCTAGCATCACCAAATGAAGCATCCATGGCACATTTCACTAAACAAGTTCTTTTCGTGATATATCTCCGTGTAGAAACAGAACCATAACCAGCCACATTATTCCATCTGCTTAAATAATGAAATCAGTAAATTTATACCAATTCTAGTTACCACATACAAACTCATCAACAAATGGTTTTATTAAGTTACCTTTTTAGACAAACGAAGTCTCTACGTTTACCCTGACCTTGAAAAATTGAATTGCGTAAAGCCGGACCTCGTGAGCTTAGGTGGACACAATACTTTGTAGGACTTCCGGTCAATCCAGATAAATTCATCTTTTCCTGTAAATTCTATAACTCAACTCTTGCCACAAATTTGATTACAAGTCAAAGGCTTCAAAACAGCAACAAACATGAACATCAGAAAACCTCAAATTTAGCAATTTAAATTACTTAGGGTTTATCACAATTGAGTATTTAATTGCAATGTAAATTCATTTTATCAATTTCAAGTATACCTTATAACTAAATTGTGTAAGTTTTTTAGGGATGATTATTAATTAATGCAAGTACACATGAGCAGATAACGTAATTAAAGCACAAATAAAATAAACAATTGAAAGATGGATTATTACCTGAAGTATGGAGAGTAATTGTATACAAATAATGTAGCTAAATATCACAGAATGAGATGAAAGGCTTTAAATTTAAGCGTGAATATTATGGAAATTTAGGTATGACGATTTTGGAGCAACAATCGGATTAGGAGCAGCACAGTAGCAGACGAGCGTCTTTTTGTCTGATTTTGAAGATAGCTTCCGAACCCTAAAATTTGTTTAAATTATATTGAGTTAAAACTTAAAGAGTAGATGACTCCTTTGTAGTCTAGTTGGTTAGGATACTCGGCTCTCACCCGAGAGACCGGGTTCAAGTCCCGGCAACGGAATTTTTTTTTTCTCAACTTTCCGTTCAAGTTTTGGCAGCAAAAAATATACTATTAAAAATCGATTTTAGTATTTCTTTTTTGTTTTCATTTACTTATTAAGTGAAAGTTTACAAACAATATAGATATCATCTTTGACAATATGCTTTTGTTTTTATCTTATTAATTAAAACAATCAGATCTTTTATTCGAAATGATATATGACTATCGATTAAATTGTTTAATATATACACACAATCATAAATAATTTAGTTTCAAACTCCATTGCAAAAATTAAAACTAAGATAATGTAACATCCACCCTAAGGGTCTAGTAATATACGGGTAATTTCCTAACTTTAAATTTATTATTTAATGTGTTAGAAATATTTAATATTATTATGGTATTTGATAATATTAGTCAAAAAGATAAATGAATTATTGTGACTAATAAATAATTCGTTGTTTTAAATTAATCTAGTTGACGGTAAAATAAAATAGTTGGTTTCGCAAAATGGTTTTAGGTTCCAGACAATAGATTAAGAAAGGAACTAAAATTATAATGGTATTGGGTTAGATTAATATATATACACACATATGTTCTCAAATCTTCTACACACACTGCGAATTGAAAACACACACTTGAAGAAACCTCTTGTGAAGTATTAAATCACATCAGTAGCATCATCTACATCTTGTTTTAAAATCGAATTTCATATCATCATCATCATTTTGTTCTTACTCTTAAAAGTGAGTATTTTAGTCATAAACTTGTTTCATGAAAATTAGTCAATTTGTGAAATAGTTGTGTAATTGAAGCTTGAAAGATGTTATATGATGATATTTGATGTATATAAGTTGTTAGAAAGCTTGTTAGAATAATAGGAAGCTGTATATTTGTGTTATTGAAGGAGAAAGTTCGGGTTTATGGTTACAGCATGCTCAGTTCGCAGCTTGCAAGAAGAAGAACTCAGTCCGCAAACTGAGTTGTTGCGATGCGAACTGAACCTTGCGAAGCGAACTAAGATTTTGTCTTGCGAACTGAGCTGCTCTACGAACTGAGTTATGCAAATTTCAAAAGTGCATAAGTGTTAGTGATACTTTTAGTGACTAAAAATTTACCCAATTTTCATTTAACACGGATTGGGCCGAGATTCGCATGGTCACTCGAAAACGGTCCAATAATCAAAGCTCTTTAAAATGAGCCTAGGCGGTTTTAGGCCTTTCAGGGTCATCTTGGGGTCGAAAATGGCATTTTTCAAGTTTTAAACCTCGTTTCGGGATTTTATGGTTTCACTTCGGATTGAACTTTTGTTTTCTTAGACTTCACGAATTTACCTGCTTGCATAAATATGTTATTATGATGATTGAGTAAATAATTATATAAGTGCATTGTTATAACTTAGTAATTGTTTGTCATTTCGATATTATGTATTGAAATATGTTATACAATTATGGAATGAGTTACTGACTCATTATCTGTTGTATTCTCATATCAGCAGAAGACTTAGTAACATTAGACTTCTGAGTTGTTGGACTGAGACTGACAGGTGAGTGGATCTGGAACTCACAAGTTTGATTTGGTTGTAACGGTTTGGTTGTAACAATTAAAAGTAGATATAATTGATAGACTGTTTAGTCTGATTTGCTGATTATGAATCTACGTGCAATGTGACCTTCGGACATTTGTTGTTATTAAAGAGGTCAACAGATTGTTGAACTTGATTATTACATGATTACAGATACAGGGTCTTGTACATGTGTTGTATTAAAATCTGTGTTGTGTAATGGTAGTATCAAGTTATCGGTATATTCTGTATAGGCCAATACAGATTGTGATAAGCGTTCTTTGAGGGCCACCGCGGCAGTAGGGTTCCTCAAAAACCACCGATCCTCTTTGACGATATGTGTTTACGATTAATTGATGTAAACAGATTGTTATGCTAAATTGAATTGTTAGTTTCACATTCATTCACTTAACTTTGTGCTAATCCCACCACCTTAATCCCTGCAGGTCATGATTGAAATGGGCGGGCATGAAGATTATGTTTGAAAGGAATGTTTGACCAGCTGGCAACTCTGATATGTTTTTGATAACTTAAATGAAAGTTGAAATTATGTAATACCTAGTCGTCATACTTTGTTATGAACAATATATATGTACATTTTATAAAATGTTATTAATGCAATATATGTTTCGACCTACGCTTCTGAAATAAAATAATATTTTATAGAATATGAAGAGAGGGTGTTACAGATAAAATGTTAGAATTTAATTATATACATTTATACTTATATAACATAAATAAAATATTATAGTCCGTGTATGTATATACAAGTTTAAAAGCTAGTAAACAAATATATGATGCTTGAGATTGTGTCATACTTTGTTAAATTGACTTGCTAATCCTACTAAATTTTGAAGCTGGTAGCTGTTGAATGCGTTTCTATTTTTTACTACTTGGTTACTTTTGTTGTTCAATGAGTATAAGTACGGATTTGCATGTTCATCGCTTGATTTTTCCTACTTTAAATTACTATTTTGAACTTGTTAGACTCCTTCCAACCTTGACAGAAATCGACGGGCCACGTCAGCTCTACGTCAGTTTTTTCACAAAACTGACAGAAACTGACGGACCCTTGCCATCAGTGCTCCTTCAGTTTTTTTTCAGGGACCCACAACTAATAAATTAAATATTTAAAACACATTAATTTAAATAAAACACATTTCATTAAAATAAAAAACATTACAATAATTAAATAAAAAAAACATTACGATAATTAAATAAAAAAACATTACAATAATTAAAATAAAGTAATCTAACCCAAGCTCGATTCGTCAGCTTCGTTCGTGTCTTCGGCCTCGTCTTCGTCCGAATCTTGTCCTCCATACATGTTTTGATATTGTTCCACCACTTCTTTTCGAGCCGTTTTGATTACTTCGAGTTCCCTTTTTTAGGCATACTTTGGAATTTTTTTGCAAAGAAACCTCAACGCCTTGCATGCCGCCTTTTTCATGTTATTCTCGGTAATTGTTGTTATTGATTTTTGCGACATTAAAGCGGTATTCTTGACGACGGAAAGGGTTTCAAGTTTTTCGGAACGTATACTACTTATTGAAGAGGAACCGACGTCCGATGAAGCTGGACTTTTGGCCGACTTTCTCCCCGGTGGATGGCTTATTGGGTCGTCTCGGAACAATATTTTCATATTTGCTTCAAGAGACGAATAAATCGGGAAGTCGTTCGTGTGAAGATCGATGGCTTTGAGTTCGGGTTGGAATGGACGTTTGTTGCCCATTACGCCCGGTTCGGCGAAGAATTTTGGGTAATGTTTTAGTACATCCCAACATGACTCGTAAATAAATTTACGGTTGTCCATTTGTTGCTTAAAAACTTTTCGGGCCGCATTTAAAACGTCTTCGTCTCCGGCACCGCTTCGAGGGCAAATCTCGACAAATTTTTTATGTATGTCTTGGAATACTTTCGTGTCATGAGAAATTTTATTCCATTTGCCTGTGAGTGAATTAAGGTTACGTTTAACCCTTGCAACAGAATTGTAACCCGAGTGGACTTTATTCCAAAAACTCTCGTTTGATTGAAAGTTTCCTTGCACGCCATTTTTGGAACAATGTATCCACCGTTCTGCCAATATTCGGGCCTCCTCGTCGGTCCACCTAATTTGAACTCTTTTACCCTTTTTGTCGGTTTGGGTCTCGGGTTCGGGTTCGGACTCGTCCGAACTTTCTACTAAATATTGGGTTTCAGGCACGGAGAAGTTAGCGGGTTGAAAGTTCGGTTTTTGTGTTTTTGGTGAAAATTGTGAAAATCCAAAGTTCGGGTTCAGGTTGGATGTGGATCCGCTAAATTATGTGGTCGGTGAAATTTGTGGGTTTTGTGACCATTGTTGGTTTTGTGAAAATTGCGGGCTTTGGTACCACCATTGATATTGGTAGTTGTTCCGAGGGTCGTCGGGTGAAAGTTGGTAAGGATTTGCAATGGGTGCGAAACTTGCAAATCCCGTAGGTTGAGACGGGGATGCGTAGTTTGATTGAGTGGAGAACGATCCCGTAGGCGAAGGTTGCTTTGTTATCGGATTGTTTAACAAATTTTGCCACATATCTTTTCAAGATTTTGATGTTTTTTTTTTTTTTGGATTTGAATTTGGATTTGTTGTTTTTAGACATAGTGTAGTGTATGAATTGTAGTGAGAATTGTGGTGTGTAGAATGTGTAAAAGATATAAGAATTGTAGTGTGAATAATGGGTAAAAGATAGTGTTTATTTATAGTGAAAAAGTAGTATTTGAAAAAAAAAATAAAAAAAAGAAAAAAAGAAAAACGGTCACCTAGCCTTATTCTCCTCAACGGCTACACCGACGCGGACTCGGACCCACGAACCAAACGAAACGAACGTCGGTTATCCGACGATAAAAACCGACGGACCGAACTGACGGGCTCGTGCCATCGGTGTCGGTTCTTTTGGTTGAAACCAACGAACAACCGAAGCTTCCGTTGGGAGCGACCTTAATGTTAGATTGAGATACTCTAATGTTGAATTTAATATGAGATGCTATTTTCTGTTACAAATAATAGTTGTGGATTACAATCTATGATATAAAAATGAATTTTCTAGTTATTTACTTTTTATTTGTAAAAAAATATGACACCTCGTGTTTGATATTCCACATGAAATGATTTCAATCCGTTGTTTTTCTTCTCATTTTCTTTTTATAAATGTTATAGTTATAATCTAACTTCACATTTTTAATTCTAACACATAAATTTTATATGTTTCCAACAAGTCACATGATATTCCCCGGGTTATTTTTGTCTATAAAATTAAAATAAAATGATATAAAATGATATTTATATTACATGAATCAATTTAAATATTAATTATGAAATTTTACCGTATAACATTGAAAAAGGATTAGTTTTTTTTTGCCTTTTGTACTTCATTAAAAAGAAGAAAACCACTGTCCACGTGTTACCAAGTATCGGAAAGAATCCCCGGAGCTGCGATCAACTCTAGTCAGATAAAGTCATTATATATCTCCGATATACATAAAAACCAACTCATTTGCATCATCCGGTTAACCCCAATCAATCAGTCTTTCTACAGTTGCGTAAATCCCCTCACCCACCAATTACATACTCCCCCCCAATCCATTTCCATTTCCAAATATCTGATATACGCAATTTCAACTTTCTAGGGTTTCTTCATTTCATTTCTCGATGAGATAATTTAAACCCTAGCTCATTTAATTTGATTTTACTTCCATATGATGGAAGTTCACAATTCAGGAGCTGCGAGTCAAAGTCAACCGATTCAGAAAACCGACGGTGATGTCACGAAGATCGTCGGAGCTCCGGCGGCGGTTGTGGCAGGTGGTGGAGTGAATGCGGAGGTAGGTAATGTAATTGTGAAGAGGAAACGTGGACGGCCGCCTAAGGTTCATGCGAAGGAACCGGCTGTTAAGAAGAGTAAAGAAGAAGATGAAGATGAGGATGTTTGTTTTATTTGCTTTGACGGTGGAAGTCTCGTGCTCTGTGATCGCCGGTTTGTGCTGATTCTTTTGCTTTGTTGATGTTTCTTTTTTGTGTGTCTGATATACATAATGTGTGTATCTATTGAGCTGCATGTGGTTAGCATTTTAGTTAAAGAGAGTTAGTTTTAGCTAAGTTGATGATAATGTGAGGTTAATGTAGCAATACAAGGTATAAGTATATGTATATATACATTTTTTAAGCTAATAAACAAGTGATTATGTTATTTTTTTGGGTTTAGGGGCTGTCCAAAGGCATACCATGCTGCTTGTATTAAGCGGGATGAAGCATTTTTTCGATCCAAAGCTAAATGGAATTGCGGTATGTTGCTGTTTATGTTTATTACTACTATGATTCATGTAACGTTTTTTTATGTTATTCTGGATACATGTTAATGATGTCATATCTATTTCTTGGTTTCTCTCCATGAATGCCTTTACAGTTATGTAATTTAGATTGTGTGCATTTAATTAGTTTGCAGTTACATTAATTTTTGAAAGAAAGATAAAATCTATGCACGAAGTTACTTGGTTTTTAATTTGAAGTTTAGTAAAAAAGTTAGCAATTCAGTGTCTTTTGTAACTATCTTTCTATCAATTACGATATGTATATGAGTAAAATTGCAAGATTTATTAATATCTCGGTGTTTATATGAATCTCAGGTTGGCATATTTGTAGCATGTGCGAGAAGACGGCCTACCATATGTGTTATACGTGTACTTATTCATTGTGCAAAGGGTGCATCAAGAAGTCCGATTATGTGTGTGTTAGAGGTGATAAAGGATTTTGTACAGTTTGTATGAAAACAATCATGCTGATTGAAAATAAGGGAGATGCAACGGTAAGCCAAACTGTATTTTATAATATGCACTTAATATATGTGGCTTGTCAATGGTTGAGATTTGGATTTGATCGGCTAATGATTCCATCTGTTATGTAACCCAACTAAATGCATCGTGATTGGATCCATTAGCTAATGCATCATAATCTGCTTCATGACCCAGTGTCGGAAGGTTAAACAGCTTACTGTTTGGGTTTGGGGGGGGGGGGGGGGGGGGGGTGGCTCATTATTATGTAAAATGTACAATTAAAAAACAGTCATGCATATTTATAAACACCATCTATATGGTTATATATAATTTAAAAGCAAATTTCTCTATATGGCCATTAAGCGTCTTTTGAGATGAGGGAAAGTTGGATAGTATATTAAATAGATACTAATATTTATAACGCAAATGAGAGTATGTTGTTGTTTTTGACATTCGCCAGCGTAATGAACTTCAAAATAGGATATAGTTATCACAAACATAAAAAAGAACATTTTATATATCACAGATACTATTATGAAACAAAGTGATAGTATCTTTACAATTTGTGACATTTGTCCCTATAAACTTTAAATGGAATTAAATACTACAATCATAAGATTGAACATTTTAGCTTTTTATTAATGATGAATAGATAGAGATGCATTATGAATTGATTCATGTTTTGTCTGCCTGTGTGTGTCGATCTGTTGGATCACTTGCTAGATCAATGGATCAAGTTTTTGAACCGTTAAATCACATAAAATAATTGGATAGGATCTAAATCAAGTCCTGGCCCATTGATTAACCTACCTAATGTAGCTTGCTTGATGCTGTATACTAGACTCTTCGTGAGACATAAATATTATCCCTTATTCAATAATTATGCTTATATGTTCTCATCTGCAAGTTTTTCAGGCAAAGGTGGATTTTGATGACAAAACCAGTTGGGAGTACCTCTTCAAGGTATATTGGGTTTACCTAAAAGGAAAGTTATCTCTAACCCTTGATGATCTTACTCAAGCTAAGAATCCGTGGAAAATATCTACTACAACTACGATTATCGAACCAACTGGTTCACATATTAGTGCCAGTGGTCGAAGAAGCATTACATCTGACTTAGCTTTGGCGAATCTGGAGGCTAATGAATTCAAAAGAAGAAAGACAGTTGAGGAAACAAATGGACTCCCTAAGGAATGGGCAAGCAAAGAGCTACTGGATTTTGTTTCGCACATGAAAAATGGAGATACATCTGTGTTATCTCAGTTTGATGTCCAGGCGCTTTTGTTAGACTACATTAAAATAAACAATCTTCGGGACCCACGAAAGAAAACTCAAATCATATGTGATTCAAGGCTACAAAGTCTCTTTGGAAAACCGCGTGTTGGCCATATTGAAATGTTGAAGCTGCTGGAACTCCATTTTTTCAGAGAAGAGGATTCCCAGAAGAACACAGTCAACAGTACTGCAAAACAAGGGGACACTGATTGCAAAACTGAAAATATGGTGGTGGTGGTTAACAAGGAACGTAAAAATCTTAGGAAGGGTGAACAACGGAAAACACAGAATAAAATTGATGAATTTGCTGCAATTGATGTGCATAACATGAAATTGATATACCTGAAGCGTAACTTGATGGAGAGCCTAATTGAAGATAGCGAAAAGTTTCCTGAAAAGGTAGTTGGGTCGATTGTGCAAATAAGAATATCTGGCAGTGATCAGAAGGATGATATGTATAGGCTTGTACAAGTAGTAGGTAATGTAATGCAATTTCAGTACCATATGCAGGAAATATTATGTGATGTCTGTAAAATTTACATTTTTTTTACAGGTACGACTAAGGTGGATGTACCTTATAAAATTGGTGATAAATCGGTGGATGTTATGCTTGAAGTATTGAACTTGGACAAAAAGGAGACAGTGTCAATTGATACAATTTCTAACCAAGAGTTATCGGAGGTGAATAATTAGATCCTCGTAATAGTTCCTACTATATTGCTTGTTTTTACACTATATAAATGCATCATCAGTATAAAAGGATAAGAGACAGTCCTTTTTGTTTTCCAGGATGAGTGCAGACGTCTGCGAGAGAGTATAAGATGTGGGCTTGTGAGATGTTTTACCGTAGTAAGTCTGCTTGCCAATATTTATCATGAATCATCTAATCCCCTGTATTTGCTAATGCCATGTTTTGTGACTGATCTAGGGTGAGATACAAGAGAAGGCAATGGCCCTCCAGCCAGTGCTGCTTGATGATGTGAGTTATTCGATTTCAAGATAGTGAGATATAGTGTTTGAACATTGATTGAGAACCTGTAACTTTGAATCGAAGGATTAGTGTTTTCGAAGGAAAAGGTTTAGTTATTAGTAGTTTTGCGCGTTTTAATCAAAACGATTGGTTAATAGCTAGTATGTAGGTTCAGCTTGAAAGTTTAATTTCTTATAATCTGGTTCAAACTTTTTCTATATTAATGATCTGGTTAAAAAAATTCCTGGCCAGTTGAGATAAACACCCCCCACCCCCAAAAACGATCCATTCATAAGTAAATGGACCGAACTTGCCACAATTAATAGGAGATGTGGTTTCTTTGTTACTTTAATAAAATGGTTTTCCTTTACTTGTGTAATGTAGAGGATGGAAACCGAGATGCTGCGACTCAACCAACTTCGCGATGAAGCAAGTCAAAAAGGGCAAAAAAAGGGATATCCTTTGATTACACCATACTGTTATTTATTTTTTCTTTCATCCAGTTTAGCTCAAGATAATTAATTATTCTGTGTGCTTTCATTCATGCTTTTGTTTCTCTTTGCTGGTTAACTTGTTTCACTTTATTTTTAGATATATGTTAACTTCTTTTGGTATCAAGTTCTGTAGCTTTTGCTAGTTTACAACCAATCCACCTGAGTTTTACCTTTATGTTCTATTTCTTCTGAATTCCTTGACGAATTACACTCTTAAAGATTGTTTGAAGAAACTTGAACTTCTGAAGACACCCGAGGAGCGCGAACGCAGATTACGGGAAATTCCAGAGGTTCATTCTGATCCAAAAATGAATCCCGACTATGAATCTGATGACACAGAGGAGTATTTTAACAATGAACATGGTTTGTTCACACCCTTTCATAGTAGTGTTTTTATGTGGTTGAACATAGGGTTGACAAAATGGGCGGGCCGGGTAATGGGCCAAAACACATAATTTTTAGTAAGGATTGTGTTATCCGTTTCTATAAACAATATAAATAATTGGTGAGCCAAGTATGAGTATGAAAGTGTATTATTACAATAACAATCCCAAGCGATTTAGAAGGTTTATGCACTTGAATACAATTTGGATACTTTCAACCCATTTGACCCACTCACCTGTTTCCTTTCAGCTAAATCTTTGAGATTAACTCATGACCTATTATAGACAAAATATATCCCAAATTGACCCAGTTGCATATAAAGGGTTGAAATTGCCAACTCTAGGTGAACATATTCATTTTAGGTTTTACATTCGACTTCTCTTAACCAATAGTGCTGTGAATCTCTCCAGGAGAACATCAGAAGCCAAAGTTTAGTTGGGTCAGTGGCAGGAATACAATCACTCCTAGAAAGAGAGCAGAAAGTCTGAAGGATCAACCAACGAACTCAGGTGTCACAACTTACCCAAATGTTAAGGAGTCTTCTAGTAAGGTTACAGAGAGATCAAACACAGGAAAGGATGTGTATGGATTAAGTAGCTCGGGGAGACCACTGAACGAGGTTGATTGTAATGGTTCAATCATCTCAAAATGCAATCCTGAAGCTGCTGTGAGTTCATCGCTATCCAACAATGCTTCAGAATCAGCACCTGCGTTTCTTTCTGTGCCGGGGAATCCATCTGTCAATGATAATGTGTGGCATTACCGAGACCCTAGTGGAAATGTTCAAGGACCCTTTTCTATGGTACAGCTTCAGAAGTGGAGTACAAGTGGATATTTTCCAGCTGATATGAGGATATGGGCGGGCCGAGAGGCCGATTCGTTACTTTTGAACAAAGTATTGCAAGAACAGTTTCATAACGACAATGGTCAGTGGCCGAAGAACGTAGCTTGCGATACCAAAGTTGGTAATGAAAGAGAGAGCATCTCTGTTTGCAGTCCAGTTCCATCATCTACCATTCCGACAACTTCATATGTTATTAATTCCGTCAATCTTGAGAAGTTACCTGAGAATTTGGATTCTAATCCCCCAAGTGTTGTTTCTTTGACCAAGACGCATGAGTCAACCAAACCATTTGATACCCAAATTATGCCTGATATCAATCAGTCAACCAAACAATTTGATACCCAAATTATGCCTGATATCAATCAGTCAACCAAACAATTTGAAACCCAAATTATGCCTGATATCAATCAGCATGTATCTTCAGTTTTTACTGTTGCAGATGCAGCGCTTGTGGATTTGCCAAGTCCTTTACTGAAGAAGGAAAGCCATGAAAATGAGAAAATACAAGATACTGGAAACAAGGAGCAGTCAAAACTTCTGGTTCAAGACTCGGGGAACCCGCCTAACTGGAGTACTGCTTTAAGTCTAGTAATCGGTGGGACCCAACTTCCGGAAACAGCTGATGAATGGGGCAGATATCCTCCCGCTGCAGTAAAACCCGGGGAATGGGAATCGGGTCGTGTATTGGATCATCAAGTTGCTACTACAAACTCAACTATGGACCAAGTTACAACTTCAAACTCCACTATGGACCAAGTTACCAATTTGCCATCATGGAATGGACTTGGTGAAACGATCGAGTTTAGCACATTGGCGGAGGAATCTGTTTCAGATCTTTTGGCTGAAGTTGATGCAATGGAGTCCCGAAATGGTGTCCCCTCACCTACTTCTAGAAGGAATAGTTTTCTCGAGGATTTGTTTAACGGATCGATTGATGATTTCAGTCCGACTGCTGATCAAGGTACAAGGAGTGATGGGTTTAGCTCCACTGCAGATATACAGTTAGGTCGTCAATCAACGGGTTTACAGTTCTCTTTCGGGCTCGAAACCAAGTCTACTTGTGCTGTTAGTATACCTCAAACTACAAATTCGGATAATATGGGTTTTAAGTGGTCTGAAATGGGTGGTTCTGAGCTCCAACCACCCCGTCAAGACATGATTGATTTAAATGATTCCACCCGGGCCGAAGCCGATGAGGGAGAACGAGAAACCAGGACTAAAAATAATCTAATTGAAGAAAAGTCAAAAAATCGTACGGTTGTCATGGCCCACAACCGGCAGGAATCAAGGGAAGGAAGGAAGTCTAAAGAGAAAGAGGGTGAATATATAAAACCAGAGGTGGCCAGAACAAAGGTTAGTCATGGTTTTTCAGAAGCCGAGGAGGAAGAAGGTGAGTTTATCCAGCCAGAGGTTGCACCGCCACCACCAACACCACCACCACCACCACTGCTGCCGCTTCCGCAACCACCACTGCTGCCGCTTCCGCAACCACCACCACCGCCACCAACGATGGGATTTGACGTGGTTGATTCAAGACGAGCTGTATCTGGAAGACCGTCTCAAGGAACCACAAGTGCAGGTCGAGTCCACTCCCACACCAGTGCTAGCCGGAGTGGGAACGTATCACGTGACTCACACCATAGAAGGTCCAGTGGTGGTGGAGATAGATACACCAGTATAAGTCCAAGAGAAAGGGGTCACCATGTTGAAGATTCCGGATATAGTAGAAACAGTAGATCTTCATGGAGTAGACAGTCTTCATTTGGCAGTGGCGGCAGTAGCGGTGGTGGAAGTGGTTATTCCAGGCCGCCATCGAAAGGACAGCGAGTTTGTAAATTTTTTGAAAGTGGGCGTTGCAAGAAAGGGTCAGCCTGCACCTATTTGCACCCACAAGACAGGTAATTTTTGATGGTGGTTTAAATGGGTGACTGCCTTTTTTGTGTAATCACTATATGTTGTAGTATGATGATGTCTAGATGAAGTGATGAAGTTCATATGGAGTTGTGACTTGTAATTTATTCTGCCTATGATTCAATTTACGTCTTATTCGCTCCAATACCATGTCTTCTCTTGCATTCAATGGCACTTGCACAAGGCATATTATCTGAACACTACAGATGATATCAAGAATCCATGGAACATAACTTGCAAAAGGCATCCTAATCGACGTATGAAGTATTATTTCAAGATATCGATTTGTATTTTTTTTCTTCGTGTATACCTTTTGAAACCAGTTATATACTAGTATCAAGCAATCTATACTTCTATGGTGACACACAACGACACAACTATATTTGTTTGGCTGACATGATATCTTTAGCTTTATGATTCAAATTTGGTTCTTTGGACCATATTTGATATCTTCTTGTATTGGAAAAAGTTACAACAGTTACATAAGAGACGGTCTAAGCCTGTTTAGCCAATTAACTTAACCTAAACAATAATCATCGTTTCTCTAAGCCTGTTTATATCTTTTGACGATCGAGCTTATCGCGACTTATATTTTTAGCCAACTAAATCCATTAGCTACACAAACTTGAACAGGGTAAATTCTTTTGTATGACCTTTTGCAATTCGCTCAAATTCTCGACAAAAGTTCAAAACTGTGGATCACGGAGTCTACGCCGGCCAGTTGAAAATTCAGACAGAATTTCCGATCAAATCAACCAACACATGCTAACAAATAATTAGCAATCAACACTTCATCCGTCGCAATGCCGTCGAAGTTAACGCAGACGCAGAGATACGCGGCCGCAGCGTTATTTGGATTATCCCTGAATCAGGCTCAAATTCACCAAACTCTTCTGTTAGGTTCTTCTTACGATGAACTCACGGAAGATCGTGGCAGCAGTGCTAGTAGTACCGATTCTGTCGCTGACGACCCTCAGCTTTGGGTTAACGAGTCCTCGGGTCTGCTCCGACCCGTTTTCAGGTTTATTACTTTATATGTTCTCTAATTATACGAAATAGTATATGTATATACTTGTATCTAGGTTTGACACAGTTTAATTGGAGAGTTCAATGTGTGATTGTATTAGTGATCATAATATGCCCTATTTTTTGAATATACACTGTATTATTGTAACTCCTATTGCACCTACTGCTAAATACAGGTTTTTAGAAATATACACTGTATTCATTGTAATGTTTAAGGTGTGATTGTATCAGTGATCACAATTTTCCCTATTTTGAATATCAGCGTATTAATTAATGTAACTTGTATTGTACGTACTGCTAAATGTAGGTTTTTAGAAGTTGATCGTTCAGCGTGGTCTGGTTTAGAGGAAACTGCTGGTTCTACGTGTCCGAGTCAGCATATCGGAGCGGTATGTGAATTTATAGGGCTTTTTAAAAATGTGTATAATAAGATGTTTGTTTTCGACTAGTGTTGTTGATGTTATTGCAGTTTTTGAGATTACTGGCGGAAGAAAGCGATGATGTTTCTATAGAAGACTCGGAACATGAACTTGCTTTGTCTAATGCTGTTAATGCTATGGCGGCAAGCATAGAAACAACTGCTGAAGATTATGAAGCTAGAAAAGAGAAGCAACGTGCGTATGCAGACGAGTGGCAAGAAAAGTATGCCACTAATCAATCAAAATCTGAATTGAAGGAAGAAGATGTAAATATTGAGCTTTTAAATATCGAGCTGGAGAAAGATTGCAAGAAGCAGTTAAAAAACGATCAGGAAAAAGATTGCAACAGTGAGATGTTAAAAACTGAGCAGGAAAAAGAGTTTAATAATGATAAGTTAAAAAGCAAGCAGGAGAAGGACTGCAAGAGTGAAAACTTAGTAAACGAGCTGGAGAAAGATTTCAATAATGTGAAGATTAAAAGCGAACTGGAGAAAGATTACAAAAATGAAATATGTAAAAACGAGCAGGAGATAGATTGCAAAAATGAAAACTTGAAAGAAGAGCAGGAGATAGGATGGAAGTCGCCTGACACTAAAGAGGTGTCGATTGCATCCAATAGCAATGTTGAAGAAAAACCCATTGAAGAGGTGAAGATGCTCAGTTATGGAAGGAAAGTTACAGTTTTATATGAGCTTCTTTCAGCTTGTTTGGCAGATACATCTGAAGATAAAAACAGTAAATCTAAGAGACGAGGGAAAGGTTATGATGCTCGTCACCGTGCTGCTTTGCGGTTGCTGACAACGTGGTTTGACATCAAGTGGACCCTGATGGTTCGTTTTCCTATATGGTGAAAAAATATCTTTTGCATACATGATGTGATCTTTAATAAGTTCTAAAAACTGGTTTTGTGTTTGCAGGAAGCAATCGAGATCATTGTTGCTTGTTCTGCGATGGCGGTTTTGAAACAAGAAGAGGGAAAGGAAGAGGATCAAGCACCAAAAAGCGCATGGACAAAGTGGAAACGTGGAGGTATCATTGGAGCTGCTGCTTTAACTGGTGGAACGTTAATGGCAATTACTGGTGGTATATATACGATATCTCAAATTTACTAATCTTATTGTATATATAACGTCATCGGTTAATGTTACATGGTAGTTCTGTTTTTCTTACATCTTCAACAGGTTTAGCTGCTCCAGCAATTGCTGCAGGATTTAGTGCTTTAGCACCTACATTGGGCACCATTATACCCGTGATTGGAGCTGGTGGGTTTGCTGCTGTTGCGACTGCTGCTGGAAGTGTTGCAGGTTCTGTTGCAGTTGCTGCATCATTTGGAGGTGAGTAAAGAATCACGTATCATATTAGTTTCTTTATAAGAATTCACTGTCCTGGTCGCTAACAATTAGATTTAACTAGCTGCTGGAGCGGGACTAACCGGGACAAAAATGGCTCGAAGGACGGGAAGCATTGACGAATTTGAGTTCAAAGCCATAGGGGGAAACCATAACCAAGGGGTGAGTTCTTTTTAGCTTCCTTTTGTTTCCCTATTTTGTGACGATATTTTCTCATAAAACTTATGTTATCAGAGGCTGGCGGTTGAGATATTGGTCTCGGGATTTGTTTTTGAGGAGCAAGATTTTCTGAGGCCGTGGGAAGGCCAAACTGATAACATGGAAAGGTAACTCAACATTTGATTTTTGGTAGTTCTTTTAGTAGATTTTTTTTTACACTAGTAACACCAACTCGTCAGATATGCACTACAATGGGAATCAAAGCATTTAATTGCAGTCAGCACCGCAATTCAGGACTGGCTTTCATCAAGTAATTATTTAACCTTTGAAAATTAACTAATTTACTAATTAAAATATAGTTGATGATATACTCAATTTTTAATATATATGCAGCGCTTGCATTGGGACTGATGAGGCAAGGTGCAATGATGACTGTATTAAGCTCTTTTATCGCAGCTTTTGCCTGGCCTGCAACTTTATATTGGTTAACTGATATTATTGACAGCAAATGGACAATTGCTGTGAACAGGTTTTTCAGTTTACAATTTTGCTCCTCCTATTTTCTATGTTTGAAACTTATTAAGTTTGTTTTTCGACTTTATAGACATACTCATGATTAAAACCTGGATTTTTCATGATATTGAAATTGCAAGTAATCGTTGTAATTGTAAGTCATAAAAAGACAGTCTGACACCTTTTTACTGCAAATGTCAAACAAGCTCTAGCAGGAAGTAGCATTCCATTAATTCCATGTAAATCTTCACTTTAAACTTTAAGTTTTCCGACAGATCTGACAAGGCTGGAAAACTGCTTGCCGAAGTGTTGATCAAGGGGTTGCAAGGCAACAGGTACAGTAGATTTATGTTATCCGTTAAACGGTCTTTGAAATGTGGTTCCATTTTTAGCTTACACTGCTAGTAGAGGGCGGGGTCAGGTAACAGGTGAAAATAGCTTTATAAATAATGAGGACTGAGCCGGGCCAGGTCGGATTGCTGCTATCACTTTATTGACCATTTTTTATTAGTATTTTTATAAATAATGAATGTGTTAATTATGATTACAAAAACAGTATCAGTAATACAATACTATAAATCTATTTATAATAAAACAATTTAGGAGGTTGTATGCATGGAAACAACATTTGGGGTACTTTTAACCTATTTGACACATTCAACCTTTTTCCCTGTTAGCTATATATTCTTATTTGACCCGTTTGAGAGAAAAGTAGAAAACACAATCCAATACTAGTTTGGGATATAAAGCTTGCCCTTGTCTACGAACCATGCCAGTCCAGTTCTCCGGGATTATTGGGTGCTTATCAATTTCAGGCCTGTGACGCTAGTCGGTTTCTCACTTGGAGCACGTGCAATCTTCAAGTGTCTTCAACATCTGTCTGAAACGGGATATGGTAAGTGGTTGGTTTCAGAAATCAAGTTCGTCATAGTCGTTTTGTAGCTCCATAGATATTAATCCACATCTTTAATTGCATTTGCAGATGGAATTGTAGAAAGAGTGGTTCTACTTGGGGCACCTATTGCTATACAAGGTGAAAACTGGGGGGCTGTTAGAAAGGTACTCAATAAACTTTGTAACGTAAGTTTGTTATTCAACTTCCTATTTTTTCTTTTAATTTTATTTTCCCCTTTTTGTAGGTGGTTTCTGGTAGATTGATAAATGCTTACTCCACAAATGATTGGATGCTGGGAGTAGCCTTTCGTGCCAAGTATGTATATATTAAATTGAATCATTTGTTGATGACTCTTCGCCCATTTTATTTTATTATTAGACTCGTGTCTTTTGCTAAGATTTAATTCGTCTTCAACAGTCTTCTTACTCAAGGGTTAGCTGGAATTCAATCCGTGAATGTTCCAGGAATTGAGAATGTAAGTTGACTATGTATCTCAGCCTTCTCTTTCGTAATTCAAATCTAAGCGTAGATTTATGACTAGCTTTTGCAGAACACGGTAACTTTTGTATTTGGTTATACTTTTTTTTTTCTTTCTAATTTTTTAAACGAACGACTAGAGGAGAATAACCATACAACAACAATACCCAATCCCGCATCTACGGGGAATGGGGGAGGTAAGATGTAGACAGTTGTTCCTCTACACACGGTAAGGAGAGTCGTTCCTCTACCCGAGGGTAGAGAAAATCACTCCCTTATCCGAGGTAAAGAGACTGCTTCCAGGGGGACCTCCGGCCAAGGAGAATAACCAATAAAAGGCTGTTAAAACAAGATCTAAACTAATTGTTGTGTCTACAGGTTGATGTTACAGAACTGATTGATGGCCACTCTTCCTACCTATGGGCTACACAGGAGATACTAGATCGTCTTGAAGTAGAAGCATATTTTCCTGTTTTCAGAAAGAAATCGCACCAATAATTAAAGCAGGCTTCTGATTGTTCCTGCCGAAACATAGTTAAATTTTGGAGGAAACGTATATATTGTGGAATGAGGTTGGTACATAGAGGATCTCTCATCCTTCATGTTATTTGTGTACAGTTTGTCTTTGTGTTTAAAATGTACTCCGTAATATAAATTATTCTAATAATAATGTCATGCAATACTTATTCTGTCCAACCAATTGACTTGGGTGAGCTTGATTCAACATATAATATGGCCTTGATTTAAGAGTTAATAGATGGCATGAACTTTTTTTTTAATCAGGTTTATCTTTGTTAATGAGGTAGTTAAGGGAAACTCAAAAGAATAAATGACACAATTTGTCAATCATTGTAATTTTTTTATTTCATAAAAGAATGGGAATAACTTTGGTACATATAACATATGTAGTATTTTCTGAGGTGGAAAACGGTAACAGTGGGAAGAGCAATTAGAAACGATGTGAACCTTTTGTATTTCCCGAGGTGGAAAAAGGTAAAAGTGAGAAGCGCAATTAGAAACAATATGGACTTTCACTTTCAAGTTTAGCTCGATTTGACTTTGGTATTTGTATAATATCAAACGAGTGGAGCTCGAGTTTTATACGTTAAGCTTGAAACAAGTTGAGTTCAAGCTAGAGCTCGAGTTATATATATTAGGCTCAAAACAAGTCGAGATTGAGCTATGTTCAGACTTGCTGAGCTCGAACCTAAGTGAGCTTGGCTTGTCCTAGCTAGGCCCGTAATTACTTTAACTGAAAAAAAGCAACCCAAATCAAGTTTTAATTTCCTATTTTTGAACTATTTTATTTTTAACGATTGGTGGTCAAAACGGAATAGTATGGTACACGTAGACAGTCCCCCCAATTAAAAAAAAAAACAGTGCGAGCGAGCGAAACACCATTTTTGGTTCCAATTTACTTGTGCAACAAATTTGGTAGCACTATCATCATTTTCCAGACCCCAAAATCATCTGTGCGTGTGAGAGAGATAGAAAGAAAGATTGATTTTGTAATAATCAGAATCAGATAGTGAAATCGATGGGTGAAGAAATGCAAGGAGCAAACCCTAGTTCAAAAAATGATGATAATAATAAAAGTAATTTACAATTAATGAACGAAAAAGGAGCTTCTAGAAAAGGTAAATCATGTAAAGGATGCCTGTACTATTCATCAACTCTCAGATCAAATTCGCGTAATCCTGTTTGCGTTGGCTTCACTCGTTCCCTTCCTAAAGGTATTCATTCATTCCACTTTTTAACTATGTCAGACTTCTATATAATGAACATATGATTTGATTCGGGTTGTTGATCAGGAATTCATGTATTCATGTTATGTTTGATTCTTAACATTTTTTGATTTTTGCAGAATTCAGTTTTTAAGTAGTCAGTTGATGTTATTAGGTCAACTTGAGATTTAGGTTGCTAATAGGACGTCAAACGGATTAGGATTTTAACTTAATTGATGTAGAATTATAAAAAATGGAATAATTGAGGAAAAAACTGATGTGTAGATGTATGCTGAAAAGTTAGGAAAAATTGGCTTAAGTGGATTTGTTGCAACATTATACACTCTGATGTGGCATTATTTTGATGCTGTGAATTATGAAGCATTTAAGTTATTAAAGATATGGAGTAGTATAAATGTGTTGGATTTGTTATGTTTTTGTATGGCTGAAGGTGCCGTTTGAGTTCTCATAGATTGTAGATATGCGTAATTGTATCTATGTGCTTTAGAAGAATAGCAAGCTTTTTGATTTTAGGTCACTGCTTACATGAAATCATTTATTTTGCATTTAAGCATATAGGCCCCTAAAGGTAGAACTTGACTATAGTTCTGTGCGAAATAGTTTATTCAACTAGCCTAACAATAACCGGTCACTTAATCTGCTAAATCCCACCCGAATCCACCTAAACTAATAAAACTTTTAACAGAAATTTGTTAACTAGTTGACGTGATGGGGAATGTTTACTGTGTGAGCCAATCTATTGTTGAATGAGAGATTGGAGTTGCTAGAGTTGTAGAAGAGATCGAAAAGATTGAAAGAGGAAATGAAGTATGAAAATTAATTAGAAAGCACCTTACGATCCTGTGGCATGGGGTCTGAAACATCTTGCCAAAGGCTGGTAACACATAGGGTAAATGGTCTCGTAGAATCTTTTCGATGTGAGAATTTTATATCCTAGTATATGAATTAAGTCAATTAATTTGTGGCCTTATCCATATCGACAAATTTGTATCCTATATTCAACAAAGGTATGGCTTTTATGGTTGCCTCGCTAAAGGTTTTTGCTACTTTGCTAGTGTATCTTAGCTTTTACTCTGTCCCACAAATAAAGAGACTGTCCTTGTACTTTTTTAATGCAAATTTAGTGTGATCTTTGTTAGTAACTTATAGGCAACAGTTCTAATGTGTAGTATATGTTAATACTTAATTACTTATATGGTTTAAAATATACTCGAACGGTTTTGCAGCCTCACAAGTTTTGAAGTTTAATAGTGGCCAATTGATATTCATATTAAATCTAGTTTACGTATGTGGGAAAGAGGCAAGATATGCAAAGCTTCGGGCTCAGGCATCTAACTTATGATCCCATGTATTAAATATCTGAAAGAGGTTTTGGCATCATTATCTCCAAGTCTTACACCTAGTACAAAATTTGATGGAAATACAATACATTTATCATTTGTTGGCGTTTTGCAATTAACAATTTAGTTGCTAGGAATGGCATTCTTGGTAAATTTAGTTACCATTCATTTTGATCATTCTAATCTATTGAAATTTAGACGTTTTAATTTGAGGGTGCTTGTAAAAGATCTAGATAACAATGACAACGAATCTATCTAAACAGTTCTCTATGAACGTATAGTTTTTGAGAGACCAGTTAGTAAAGTTACGTTTAAACCATCCTTCGACATCGGCATGACGCTATGGCCGTCATGTGGTTATAATGTTTTAAGATAAAGATCAATAGTTTATCACTGGGAATACGGACGATATATAATATCTGTTAAATACACTACACAAGTATCCTGATAATATTTCCTTATCACATTTCCAACTGGTAGTTATAACACTAGCAGATGTATGTGGCGTTTGTTGAACTTTGATATGTTTCAGTTGTTTTCTACATTTGATGGATGTTCCTGTGGATTAATGGTATATGTAGCCTTTTGTCATTATGCCTCTCTGTGCTTTTAGAGTAAATTAAATAGCTTTTAAGTGTTGTGAGTTTGTGACACCATACATACCATATTACTGTTCTTTAAGCTTAAAAATATGGGATCCTGAATTAATGCAGTACCTCGCTACTATGTTGGAGAATCTGAGATGGAAGCTTCAAAAGAGGGTAGGAGCCTCGCTGATTTCAGATATGGCTGTATTGGTTACTCTGTTTATTCAGATATGAAAAGGGACAGCGGTGATGCACAAGAAACAGAAAAGGAGTTGCCAGTCTGTGTTGGCATTGAGGTTCTCTCTCTCTCTCTCTCTCTCTCCCCTGTGCGTGTCTCTCTCTCTCTCTCTCTGTGTACAGACGCGCGCGCACACGTGCGCACACACATACTATGTGCGTGCGTATTCGTATATTTGTGTGTTGCTCTATTCTCATATGCCAGCTCCTGTTATACAAATACTTTAACATCTTCACTTACATTATCAATTTTGTTAGGTTCTGGTGGACAGAAAAGTTACAAATACCAACTCTGCTCCAACTCATGCTCATAACAAAGGTAAAGTATTTAATTAGCGTCATGATAATAGTTTGTCCGGAGTTCTATTACTAATTGTTACAAGTTAATTTACATGATCCTTTTTATCATCACCAAAGTCACACTTGAAACCTACGCCTACACCTTTGTCCCAATTAGGACTTGAACCACCCATAAGAACTTTGTTTATTGGGCACCTACACCTTGGATGTGGTAGGCCAAAGGCCTGTTGGCCACATGATTTCTTGTTAGATGCCAAATTTTGTTACCAATGGCACTAAAAAGCTTTTTTTTGATATAATCCCTCTGTCCTCTGTTCATTGTCGTCCTATTTTGAATGTCAAACCTGTTTTTTGGTGATGATTTATTGTTATTATTATTAGTATTATTTTTCTATTTATACTTTGTAATGCTTATACTACATGATTGAGTTATCTTTTTAGCTCATAAAATAAATATAGTTCATTTGATATTTAAAGCCACGATATGGTGTTATATTCTTGGTGTTGGTTTCGACTTTTGTGTATACATCACTTGTGCATAGTGCTGACCTGATTTGCACTTGATACATTTAAGTGTATAACAAACTAATGCATTGTCGTTCTTTGTAGATAACCATGCAGTTCCACAACCACGAGTAAGCAGGCCAGCTCAATCTGCATCGGATGATTTCTTTAGCAGGCAAGTAGTTGTATTTATGTATTATGGTGCTCCATAGTTCAAGTCTCAATTGAGACATAGGTGTATTATAAGGTGTAATGGGTGTGTGACTCTTTGCTGTTACAATAAAACTAGTGCTCCAATTTGCTACAAAAAAGTTGCATCTTGACTCGAGAGTTTAGAATTCAAATAAGCTAATTTCACCCTCAAAATGATGTAGTTCAGTAAATTTTATGAAAATCCCATACCAAATTATTGTAAAAGTTAACGTGTTTGACTTTTTGTATGTTTGCTTACACTTGCTCTTGTTCAAAACAGATTCACGAGAAATGCAAATGTAGTTGCATCAGGTGTAGCAAAGAACGTGCGCAAAGTTGGCAATCAAATAAAGGAAAGTGTTGATGACATTTTGTATCCATATCGAAGACGACCAAAGTAAGTAAGGATTGACTGAGTAAAGATCTAGGAATGGACATTCTTTATCCATACTGAAGAACACAAAATCAAGTTTACTGATAATCCTGTGAGATCAAGAACGATAAAAAAAGAAAAAGAAAAGAATATCAAGAATCATCAAGTCTCTACTTTTAAGGATGCAAAAATTTTCATTTGTTCAAATAATGGATGTGTTAACACTAAAAATTAGAAGTCCTTGATGATTTAGGTTGTGATATGCATCCTGGTACAATTTTTGTACACATACTGATGATTGCAGAGATGAGTTTTATGTTTACTCTTTGTTTTGTATATTGTGACATGAGATTTTCTAAAACCCTTAAATAATTGTTACTAGTTTTCGGAACGAGTTTGTTTAATTGTTGATTAAATTATATTTGGGTTTTGCATCGAGTGGTTCTGTACTCATTGAGTTTGGAAATCAAGTATTAACTAAATTATATCATATTGTATTGAACAAATCATTTAACAACTTATCAGATTGATTAGTTAGTATCTGTTAATGATATGTTAGGTGTGGATGCCAACTTTATTAAGTAGATTGGTCATTGGTACACGCAATAGTTGTCCCATGTGAGCTTTTTTGATCATGTTTCTTGCAAGGCTCGCACAATGGTTAAACAAACAAAGAGGTAAATACTGCATCAAGTCTAGTCAGTTTCTTATACTACGATAATGGACATAGTGATTAGCTAGTAACGGCCAACCTCTTGGCATACTAGACAGTCGTGATTAGTGGCTAAACAAATCAGTGAGGCCACTTAACGGAGTACTAGACAACCGATTAGGTGATTCTAAAATGTAATGACTATGATTAACAAATAAAAAAGAAAGAACCTACTCGACATTACGCGAATGGCATTGTACCAAACAATATACGCGAAATATATTCAAAATGAAACACCGGAAGCCGTTGTACTTCACGTGTTTTTTATTAATCAAATTATTTTTCGTGTTCTACCTTTTTGATAAATACATATCTATGTTAAGAAAGATGATATGTACGCAATGAAAATTCAGTTCTTACAATTTTATGAAACATAAATGAACCGAGTTTTCACCAAATTAATATTTAATATATATCCAATTGATAATAAAAACAACAAGCCCGTCTAGCTCAGTTGGTAGAGCGCAAGGCTCTTAACCTTGTGGTCGTGGGTTCGAGCCCCACGGTGGGCGTATATCTTTTTTTCTTTTTGTGTTCGATAACGTGTACGGATCGGTAACTTCATCAAACAAAACAACCCGCGGTTACCACAAAATAAATAAATAAAAACGTTTAAAATCAACCAAACCTTTTATGTAATTAATCCCATTCCTACACGCATTTCCCAATAACAAACCATAAAAACCCCCAAACCTAATCCAAACCTTTTTCAAATAAATTTCATTTCAATTCAATCAAATTTTCATTCTTCTTTCAATCTAGATTGTGTACGATTTCAATTTTTAGGGTTTTGATTAATGGCCGCTTATGCGGCCTGTATTCGGGCCGGAACTAAACTCCGATCCGTTCAGGCGATCAATTCACCGGTTTTCAGAAACGCGTTTGCACCTACAACGGCAACGACGTCATCATCATCGCATTGTAATCGGATTAGTAACAGATTTGATTTCCGGCAGATTTCTCAACTAGTTCAATCTAACGGCAAACGTTTGTTTCTTGTTGATACCCTAGCGCTTGTAAGTCTGATTTTGGTTTTCTTTTTTATGAAACTAAATTAGGTTGAACTTTTTTAGGACGCTTTGAAGGTTTTTCGATGAGCTTATGTGAAAGGGCTTTGTTAGATTCTAGGGGATAATAATCTAAAAAGCTTAAGCTCCATTTCCTTGGCATTTAGAAATGTATACCCCAAATTTCATATTGTATTGATTTTTTCTAATTTTTTTATTTTTTGGTCAATGTGAAATGTGATCACTAATGGTATGAATTGATATACTTAATTATTTGATTTGTTTAGGTTAGGAGATTAGAAGGACAAGGAGTGCCATCAAAGCAAGCGGAAGCGATAACATCTGCAATAACTGAGGTTTTGAATGATAGTTTGGAAAATGTGGCTCAATCTTTTGTTTCCAAGGGTGAAATGCAAAGGGTTTGTTTTTTGTTTTGCATATATATTCTAATTTTGATTTTTTATAATTTTTTTGGGTGATTAAATATATATTTTTTGTGGATGTGCATTATTTAATCTTCTTAGATTGAGATGACTCAAGATGGTAATTTGGGGAAATTCAAGTCTCAAGTACAAAGCTCTCAGGTAATATTTTGTTGTAGGCTGAAACAATTATCAAGGTTGAAAACATCATTATTTGGTCATGTTTTTGTGAGTATTTTGTTTGTGTTTGTGCATTAGAATCTCATTAGCATTTTATATGTCAAACCTAAGTTAATTGTATTTGTATACGATAACACTAATATGTATTAGAACGTGTGTAGGAACTATTAGTATGCACTATTATGTAATTAGGTTTCAAATGGACTCTTGTTAGTAAGAAGTTAAGGTGAATGCTAAAATCAAATGTGCCGATCTCGTATTTTCTTTTTGTGAACATAAGAAGATATGATTTACCAAAAGAACTAATGTGACTCTTTTATAAGACATAGTGGCGATCATTTATTTTATCATCTAACTTTTAAAGTACCACTTGACAACAAGAATAGTGAGGAAATTGCGGACTGGAATCAGTGTACTATATGTTAGTCGACAATGGTTATATAATGGCGAGAATGGAATTTATAGGGTTGAACTTTGTCATTAAAAGAAAATGTTGGATTTATCTTTGACAAAATGAGTGATTTTGTAAACAATGACAGAGATGGTTTGCTATATTGGTGGATGGTCTTACGACTCCCTCTTTTTACAAACAAAGAATTGTTCCAATATCTTCTTGCAATAAGTTGAATTGTTTCTATCCTTTTGCAGGAAAATCATTTCTCCTTGTTGCAACGTGAGACGGAAAAACTGAGGAATGATATTGAGAAGATGCGTAGTGAGTTGAGGTATGTATGATTTGACTATTGATTCAACTACTTGTTACAGCATATAATATGGTGACCAAATCAAACCAACCTTCAATTTACCAGTGGATTTGGTGAAATTTGAACCTTATGAACCAAGTGTCAACGCTCGGCCTCCTAAATTTCAAAACTTATTTGTAACCAGAACAATACTGATTTTTTATTTTGACACAGGTATGAGATTGACAAAGTCACTGCTGGACAGCGTCTGGATTTGAATCTTGAAAGGGGGTAAATAGACATATCTTTTATTTACTTGTTCAATAAATAATTGAGTATTTTAACTAATACTAGTATCATACTTGCTTTTTATTTCAAGCTAACCCTTGTTTATAAGAACCAACAATTATGAACAAATTGTGGAATTCTGTACTTAAATAAAATCAATTTGGCTTCTTGTTTTTACCACCAATCTGTTTATATAGCTGATGATCAATTAATGAATGCAGGAGAATCCGTGATGAACTAGCAAACCAAAACCAAGAAACTGCTAACCTCACAAACAAACTTGATAGGGTAAGTAAATATAGCCTTTTGTCCCACACCTGTCTAAAGACCAGCTTTCCTTTTCACCAAAATGACGGACATTCTATCTTTGGCAATGTTGTATAAAACCAGGAAATTCATTCGTTAAGGGCCCAATTGGAAGCAGCAAAATACGATGTGATCAAGTACTGCATAGGTACACTAGTCTCAATTTCTGCCGTGGGTTTGGCCGTGCTGCGTATACTCATGTAAACTGTAATCTTGGTAATTGTAATGATTAGCATTAACACATAGAGGAAAAAAGAGAACTAGTTTCACGCGTTTTTTATTGTTCGTGATCCATCAATGAAAATTGTAACATAATGAAACTAACTTGAACCATCACGAGTGGTTGTTGCCCTTTTTTTCAGTTGCACTTATTTCCTTATCTTGGCTTGCAAATCAAAATTGTTCATATCAGTTTAACAGTTTTGTTGGATTCTAAACTAATAATAACAGTATAACACTATTATTAGAATTTGTATGAAATGAAAATTGGAGAAATAATAAACCAGTAATGATGATATGTCATGAAAAATTAAGAGAACAAATATGGTACATCAAAACTGTTGCATCAGAATGTTTTACTTTAAGACATACAAATTATATATCAAGTATTGTTGCATCAGAATGAAATGTTGATAATCCGAATGAATTTTATAAACCAGAGAAATTGTGTCCATCTTCATCTGAGGAAATCTAATAATTTGGGAAAACTGGGTTACCAGAAAAGGTGAACACCAAAAAAAATTGAATGCACCAGCCGGGAATCGAACCCGGGTCTGTACCGTGGCAGGGTACTATTCTACCACTAGACCACTGGTGCTTGTTGTCTATTTTGTTCGATTAATACGAGTAGTAAATATTGTCTCGGTACAAAACGAGGATCCTCTTCCCACAGGTTTATTGTTTTTTTATTTTATTCAGAAATTACCTATTCCACAAACAGTATATGCAATTACAACGAATAATTACAAATTACCTTCCAAGAGGCTTGAACCACCAACCACTAGGTTGATAAGTTCCTCACATACCGCTAGACCATATGGAATAGTTACAAATTGCCTTGCACACGGCTTGAACCGCCAACCATTAGAGGTTTTTAAATTAGCTTGCAATGTTTTCAAAAGGAAACACAATAATGGTAAGATCAATTTCCATAAGTTTCATTCTACGTAAATCATCATTCTAAACCATGTTGGACAATTTAACTTCGAAGGAAAGCTTGAATCCTAGTAAAACAAATAAACAATATGTGAGTGAAAATAAATGTCGCAAAACGTGTTTTATTTATGCTATATAAGGTGCAAGTTGTTTACAGAGATAAGTGATGATTCTTACATAACATAAATTGATCCATCATCCATACATACACCAATTGATATACAATTATTAGAGGTAAATATTTTAAAACAGAAAATTTTATTTGTATGAATCAAATCTTGTTGTATACAAATTATCTCTAATAACTAATAGGGATTGGAATAAGATAACAAAGAACCTTCATAACAACTTATATCTTATAACTCAGCAGTATACAACATGAACATGTCAAACAATAAATTTGTCATAAGATAACGAGTTAGATTATCATGAAATACCAATATTCGACATCAATTACTTCTATCATTGTGATATCATCGATAAATGAAATCTATGTCCCACAAGACCGAGTAATGCAGCAACCATGATTATATAGATAGATGATAACATATATTACATATCTACATAATAGCATATTTATGGGGGAAGCGTATGAATATTGAGAAGGATTGACATTTTTGACAGGAGTACATAAACAAAAGATCAGGGAAAAGAGAAGGGCACACTTAAAATAGATACTTTTCTTCTCTTGGTTATGAAATCATATGGCAACTGGTCAACTGGTCAAACATTCTTCTACTAGCTACTCTTAATGTGGCTGGTTACCCAAGAATCGCCTCACATACTTCTCATTGATCTCAAACACGAAACTCATCCCCCTTATCTATGAATTGAAAATATCAAATGACATGAAGTTAATTTTAAACATAAGAAAATTTGCTTTTAGTAAAAATGAAAGCGTAAAGCATGATTACCTCAATTAAACAACTTGAACCAAGTGCAACCATCTGCCCTTGAGCAACCACTTTGCCGTTTAATGAGATTGAACTAGCTCCAAGATTTTTGAGACTGAATGATCCATCTGTTTCCATCTTTATGATAGCCTGAGTAGACAAGCAAGGTATACCGTACGTACTTAATAAATGCATTAGTAGGAAAACGTACACATAATAGTGAGATAGATGTACTTATATAAACTAGATCACCTGCCGCCTAGATATCTTGTTGGCACGGCCTTCTTTTCTTAGATCAATATCAATCTCAGTGTCATCAGTCGATCTTCCAATTGTGACCTGCAAAACACAAATTTACTTATGTTGGGTAATACCAAGAAAGATTAATCATAAAAACAGGATATGGTGTTTCAGGATCATGGGTACAATAATAAATAAGAATAAACATATAAAATTGTGGATCATTTACAAATCATATCAGGCATGTGATAACTGGTAACTCTCTTGAACATATTAGAAAGCCAGTTTCCTACAAGTGGTTAAGGTGCTACAGCGGATCCAAAATATGAACCAATTATGCATGTGATGTGTAACATTATTGCCAATACTATGTTACTCGCATCGTCTCCATGTGGGACAGTGGTTTCCTAGTCCCTTGACAAAAAGATAAGAAGCAGATTAAAACTCTACTGTCTTCAATATATACCTAAAAAGTATCTTGAGCTGGCGAGATGGTTGGGTTGTGTAACAGGTCAAAATGGATAAATTTTACATTATCCATTATTTGCCTATTTGGAGCTTTTTAAATGAATAATGTTCTAATCAGAGACTTCATCAGTCCAATACCTCAGTTTTCTTGATATATTGCTTCAGATGACGGCCATAGAAGATGGCAAGGGCTCCCTGAGATGACATAGCTCTTTGGAACGAAGAACGAGCAGCCTGTTCCAGCCTCATTATCATCCTTTTAGAGTCCTCATTCTGATATCTTGCAACTGCAGATCGGGACGAAATCGTCAATATATAATACAAGCATATAAGAACTTGTATACCATATAATGTGCACATCTTTTATGTATGAGATAAGCTTTCTTGGAAGTAACTTGTCAACTTCATATAAAACCTTATCATAACACTATTAGTTATTTTGTCATTAAAGGAGCTGTAAGCCTACCTTCACTTGTAATACATGAGTCCTGACTATGAGCCAAGTCCATTTCAAGTATCTGAAAGAGAACATCAACTATTACAGGATGGCACCTCAAAATGTAATGAAACATATACAACAGGGTCCCAATGTATTACCATAGCTTCAACATCAGAAAAGTAGGGTACGTCACCATCACTATCAGAGTTGTCCACATCATCAATATAAGAATCATCCATGGATTCTGGATTAATTGTTTTGACGGAGCCAACTTCTAAAGGTAATGGCATCTCATTATACACCGCTGGGCTGTCTAAACCCTGTTTACAACGAAAGGAAACCTTCTGAGACAAAGTTATACAGTAATAGTATACAGCTCAAAGTTGTGAATAAACCATGTGTACTATGCGATTTAACAGTAAGTTACCCGAAGTTCAACTTTACTAGCATCTTCCTCCAGCAGTCCATTCCCACTCATTTCTAGAGCTGTATGCATGGGCCTAGTTTGACTAGGAATTCTAAGATTATTAGGCTTCACAGGGAGTGGCGCGAGATATTCACCGTCAGGTGACTCGTGTAATCCAGAGCCAACAAGTAATGCATTTGGTCCAATTGAATGTGACCGGGAGAAACATGGTGCAGGATCTTTCCCTTTTCTTACTGAACTTGGCCCCTGTTCGCCATCCTTCTCATGGGATGAGGAGGATAATGGACCAACAGCATCTGTAGCAATTTGCAGTCCAACCGAAGGAGCAAATTGAGTTGATGGGTGAATCAGCAGAAAAATATCATCATTGCACGGTATATCAGGGTCTTCTCTATTTAATGTGCAAATAATTTTCCCCTCGGTTAGCTGAGGAGAATCGAGTTGTGATACTGATGTTGATGGCATATCACCCTCCTGATGCTGATCACTATGAAATGATGAATCTTTTCTCTCTTCCGGACATTGAATACAGGGAATTATGGTAGCATCAGTATTGCATAAATCAACTTCTTGTACATCCTTAGCAATATCATGCATTGCATCTTTCACATCTACATCCATGAAAAGAATATCATCCTCGTTTGAGAAGTTGAGAAGAGAATCTGGTAGATCTGTATACTCACCATCCTGACCACTAGAATTGATAAAACCATTAGGTCTGTCTCCCAAAAGGGACACCTGGTGGGCCCCATCATACCCAGGTGAACTCTTACCCTCTCTTTGGTCACATTCTTCAGGGAGTGCTAATGTTTCTTCTGCAACCTGATGACTTTCTGCATTGTTCTCATCAACTGGCATATCAGGGGCAGAAACATCTTCTAACGTCTTCCAGAGTGGCAGCCTAGTTGATGGAGATGAAAATCCCAACGTGTGAAATGAAGCACTACCATCTGAAATAGGGGAGTTAAAAAGGTGTTTCCCTCCAAATCCACCTGATTTATCAGATTTGGGATGATTTTCACTGGGAGGAGTTTCGGATGGACCTGACTCATCAATACCTGTGGCATTTTTCATTTCAACATTTGGATCAAAAGAACCCATTAATTCATTTTGTGAAGGGGAAACATCTTCAGCAAATTTAAATAATCCATCTTCCCTCATTGATCCATTTATAAAATCGTTTTCAACTGACTTATGGCAACCTTCCATATGAAAAGCATTGGTTGGATTATCAACGATAGTAGTTGTGGTAGTAGTAGCTATGGTCCCTATTGATTCTGGAAAAGCCTGACGCAAGATTTCAAAGTCTTTTTCCTCAAACCCCAAATTGTTTGCAAGACAATCGTCTAGCATAACATTGCCACCATGAGCCTGATGATTAGTTGTAACATTATGTTCTTGATGGTTGTAGTTATGAAGGTTACTTTCCTCAAAAAACCCAAGATTTGGAGAGCTAAAAAATTCGTTTTTTATTCTCTTTCGCATGGCATAATAATGTCTGCGTATGCTTCCGATTTTTCTCTTCTCGGGGACCTTCTCACTTCCTTTCATATTGTCCGATTTAGATTTTGAAGATGGATTAGAACCAGATAGTTCAAGTTCGGCCATGCGAGCAGAAGCTTGTGCTGAAACATCCGGATCATAGAGAAGAGAATACCACCGATCTCGAAGTTCCCGAAACGTAAATCTGCGAGAAAACTTTACTGCCCCTTTAGCAAGTGCTTCGAGAGAAGCTCCACCCTGCCACAGGTAAACAGGCAGAAAATTAAGAGAATGTATTGAATTAAAAAAAACAGTTGGAATGGCATATTGTATTTAGAAAGTGGCAAAACGATATGTGTTCAGCTGTGTTCAGTTGTGTTCAGCAGCATAAGATGTACTCGTATATAATTGCATCAGGGTTATGGGGGTTTGTTTGCTAAAACAAAATGTGATGTGAGTTATGCTTTTTCTATATTCCACACTGTGGTTGACACTGTTTTCCACAAACAAAGAGACATCATAGTGAGTATTGAGCCAGTTTACGCAAAAATCCTAAACATATTCCTCATCAACGATGCTCGTAATGGAGCCCAACACGATATGAATAAACATGTGGAAGTTGATACCACAATTCATTAAGTAGAAGCTTTAAAGTCATTTATATCGGTGTGCCTATCAGCCTATCTATCTACCAAAGACCAACTAACATATGATTTGATAGAGAGTTTGCCAAGTTCAATTTTCAAAAAATTATATCCAAGTTAGGGATGAAAACTGATACTCCGTAACTTAAAATTTTGAAGACGACGAATATTCTATGTATTTAGAAATAGTAAACATTCCAAGAATCGATTGGCAGTCTAACGTGTATGTTTACATTCTTGTATTTGGAACATATATGAAAGATTTTGAAATTTTATAAGAAAACCCACAGTCAAAAAACGATTCCCAGCTCGAGAACCTACCCATCCTGCCAAAAAAAATTTCAGGTGTGGGGTTCAACTTGCAAGGTAACTAATGAAGCCTAGCTAAATCAAAACAATATATAACCACCATAACCTTTTTCAACCATATCTTATATGACCATGAGCAAGAAAGATTTGTAAGTTCATATAATAGACTCCCTATAATAAATGAGGCGCATGAGACACAAGAAATATAAAACCTACGTACAAACTAGCATTCTACATAGAAACACTGAAGAAATTTGGAAAATCATCTTATCCAGAAAGTACCATGCTGAAAGATTAGTTGCTACAACATAATACAATTAATCAAAATACCCAGACTTTCCATCAATGATGTTAGCATCAACAAAATCGTAGAAACAACACTTCACCCGACTTCCATTTTCTACAACTTGTCTATGGCACATTCCTATGCGGCACAATGTGTGAAGTGACCTTAAACTTTACCGGCCCATCGAATGCACCCTAATGGCATAATCAAGCAAAGGAAGTTTCATCAATTTGACTTAATATCTGAGCTGGTACACAAATCGTATTCTACTAACCAACATCCTGAGTACATTTAGAAATTGCATGTAAATCTAGGAGGTAGATAAATTTCACAAGGAAAGCTAACATTCCCACTACTTCTTTAATACTATACAAATAGCATTTAATCATTTCCTGTATTTGAAGATTCCTTGAAGTTGTAATTTGTAAAAATGTTATATTTTCACCACTCAAGGTTTCACCCCCACAAGCCCACATTATTAGGCAAACGATCAATTGAAATTTCACATCTTAATTACACTGCTATCGAATGTGAATGCAGATGATTCCACTCTAATAGTTAAAAAGTTACTACAGAAGATATACAATCTAGGTTAGACTAGAATATGTCAAATGCTTACATGGACACTGCATACATCCATATAGTTAGGTCTTATCTCATTTGTCTATCAGAAAATAAATCAAAAGGTACTATATTAGGGCTAGTAACTGTAACTATAACTATATAACTATATGCAATTATGCACCAAATATGAGTTTTGCCATATAGCAGTAAATCAGAACAAAAATGATGTCACACAATTTTTTTCCACCGATATGAATGCCTCTACTTTACATAAGCATACTACACAGTTACACCACACATATGTTTCATCGTAAGAAGCAAATACATATTACTCCTAACTTCAATCAATCAAATCTAAATTGTAATACTTCAACTGACAATAATAAATGTTAAAACTCGTAATCAATTATTATAAATCATGATATCATACCATCAAATCCTACTAAAAGTGACCTAATAAATATCGAACAGTAACAAAATCCCTAACCAACAATTAAGAAACAATAATAGAAATTAAAAACATGTCTACAAACCTCAATTGAATTCTTGAGCAGCAGGTCATCTTCAGGAATCCATGGAGAAGAAACAGAAGCCGTTGCTGTCATCTTCTCCACTGAAGAAAAAAGAAACCCTAAATTCTCACTCAGTGAGTGACAGGTATCGAATTGGTGTAATTATAGTGGAAATTAGATAAATTGAAGGTGAATTTGAAAGTGCAGCTCAGATTATAAGTGTCGAGTGAGAGGTACATGCGAGAAAATTGACGAAGCTCATCGCGCGGGTAATGTAATTGTTTCTCTCTTACGAATAAAACCAGTGTATTTTTACAGAAAGATAGAGATAGATAGATGCACATCAGGTTTTTTATTTTTTACTTTGCGTTTTAAAAATTGTATTACTCCGAATTAAATTATTTACCGACTATATTTTAATTTAATTTAATTTTATAGCGGATAGATGTACTTTACGAAAAAGAAAAAAAAGTATTGTAAATTAAAAGTACAAGACCAAATTACATGAGTGAGTACTCATACTTAACCCAATTTTTAATGGTTGATAAATCCATCACAATTGTGTGTGTTAAGTATTTCTATGTATAATATATAGTTATATTGTATTTATCAAAAATAATGATAAAAATATTAACACTTAATTTTTAATTATACGATTTTCTTATAACAAAAATCTAAAGAAAAAGAAAAGCACAAAATATATATTTGGATACCAATGTCTTGTGACTTTGTTCAATTTAGTTAAGGAATGGTAAGCATTTTGAAACAAAATGATATGACAAATAATGTTAAACTTTTTAACAATTATCACACTAAAAGGTAATAAGTGACGATTTAGACCGGCTCGCAATATCTCATTTGAAGCCCCACCCGTGAGGGAAAATTTTCTAGCTCACCACGCAACACACTAGATAAACGCTCACAATGTAATTCATAGAAGCTTCCCTGATAGGCCCGTCTCTAACAAAGTTCGTACCGAGGTTGATTTTGTCAAGGCAAATCTATCTTCACTTGTAGTAGATACTTAACTACATGCTCGTAAATAAAATCCAAACTACTAAACTACTATTAATATTAATATGACAAATTACATTGAATTGAATAATAACATAGTATTAACTCCAACTTTAAGCAAAGTTCCTTTTATTTCTTATGGGTAATAACATCTATATTTAATCATTTTTTTTTTGTTTTAAAACAATAATTAAATTAATTAATTATCCACATACAATTTCAAGTGATTATATAAGTTTGATATATGAGGTATTATTTGTGTTCGATTAATCTTTAACTTTACACTTGAGTATCAGACTTGTTAAACATAATAAGTATATTAGCAAAAACTTGCGTCATACAGCGAATATATTCTTATAAATCAATTAAAAATATTGTGATTAACCATTCAATAATTGATGTGAATATTCTCTCTTATTGTTAATTTGATCATATTGATAATTATCTCCGGTAAAACTAAAAAATAAGATTATATTGCTATTGAACCATTTGAACATAGTAAGGGTCAGAAACATCAACATATTTGCTGTTTGGTTCTAATAAGTCAAACTTTATCTTGATAACTACTAATTAACTTCTTTTTTCCCTTTTCTATGTGTCGTAGTAGTTTATGACATTAATTCACTTTCAAATATTGTAATGTTCTAATAACTTATCCACTAGATTATAACCCGCGAATTCGCGGGCTATCACATGATTTTAACACAAACTTTAAATTATATTATTTTACTGTGTACAGCTTATAATCCGCGGTTTCACGGGATTATGTATGAAAAGTGATGTAATGGCCTTAGTCATTCAATGAACTATATGAAATTTGTAAGAATATTTGTTATGTAGGTTAAAGTAGATAAGTGTAAGTATTTGTATTGCAAAGTAATTATATAGTGTCATCCTTTGTAAATGTATACATTGTAAAGGTATACTTCGTTGTAGCATAATACGTTTTATATTATTTGTTGTGATGTCGTCCATGTGATAACGTGATGTACCATATAAGAGTTCTATTAAATGTGAAGACAAGTCATAGATTATTCCTTTTTGTACAACGTCTAACATTTTCATGCAGTTAACGTTTAGGAGGAAAAATATGTATTTATACATATAGCTTGATACGTGTTGTGAACTTATGATGTGTTTAATATGAAATTGGTAGTCTTCAAGCTTAACGATAGTAACATCAACGAAATTAATTATTTAGTTATGCACGGTAGTTAGAACGATTTAAATTAATTATTTAGTTATGCACGGTGGTTAGAACGATTTATGTATTCATGCCAACGTCAAAGTGATTGAGAAAGCAATTTTCATCTACATTTAAAGTTGGAAAAAGATACATATACCCGGAACCAAGCCCGTCTAATTATCATTAATAACCAAAAACCACCATGAACCAAACGACACTTACCAGGCATTTTACTGATCAATTATATACCTTTGTCAAAAACCAATCGAATTCGAAACCAACCTTATAAATTAAGCTATTGACTTATGATATTACAAATAAGCTAACAAAAGATGACTTAAATGGCGATCAATAAGCCATTACACCTAAAATATATAAACATTGATATAAAAATTAAAAAATAACATATCTTATTGTGAATGGAACACCGATAGTTCACTAATTCATACTGCAACATTCAGGATCTGCCCAAATCCAAATTACCACCCTGTCTTTCATAGCTCTCACTTTGACTAAAATTGCTGTGACCCTTCAAAGTCAACATTTCACAATCTTTGCTTGACTTCAATCTGCATCAGTAACACTTGCACCAGCAACTTGATTCTTCAACATTAAAATGCAAATTCTCTACATCGTCATGCATAATTTCACACCAGAACTTGCCCAAATTACCACCATGCTCTACAATATGATTCCTTTGCTCCCCACAAGGTTGATCCAAAAAAGTCAAACCTACAAAATTAAATTCATTCATTAACCTGCTACTCACCAATTTTTACCATAAAAAAATATATAGAATACCAATATCAATACCCACAAACCATCTCTGAAACCACCAACAAAAACTCTATATATAGCCATTCTGACCCATTTCATTCTTAAGTCCAAAATCTATTGCATAAGTTAAGGAAACTGGAGTTACAATGATAGTAAAAATAAGTAAAAACGTAAAAAAAATACACGGTTTCTTCCTACAGTTTGTAAATATATTTTGTAAACATGACTACTGATCTGATGTTAGGGGGTGTTTGGCTTAGCTTTTAAAAAATGGCTTATGCGTTAAGAAAAAGCTCCAAATCTGGGGCTTTTGACTTTTAGCTTTTTACCCTCACAAAAAAGCTTAAAAGCTCCTGCGAAAAAGCTCCCCAAACAGTATTAAAGAGCTTTTTAGCTGTAGTATAATGCAATAAACTAAAAAGCCCATCAAATAAGCTTCCCCAAACACCCTCAGGTTCATTTTTGAAATTGAAGATCGATGTATTCAAAATATAATTCGATTAGCACATAAATAATTCGTATGACGATAATAACATCGATAAAAACAAAATTTTAAAAACAATCTGCACTTGCATATAAACAATAGACGAAATTAAAGTTGATAAAATTACAAACATCAATTTCGTCAATCATATCAGATTTATAGCATCAAATTAGGGTTCCACAATTTTAATTTAACAAACAAGTATAATAATCATCAATTAATCACATTAACACCAAATTTTATAAAACAAATAATAATAGATCATTATGTATATTGTATGTATAACCTGATTTGGCTTATGGATTTAAAGAGATCTGATAAGAGTTGAAGATCCATTAACTGCAACCAGTGAAGATCCCGTAACTGCAGCTATTCAATTGATTAAATGATATGATAATAATAAAAAGAAATAACTTAATCAAAAAGAAGAATCAATGACGATTTTAGTTGAAGCACGAATCAAAGAGAGAAAATTAAACCTAAATTCGTAGCGTTTTACGTTGTAGAGATCTAAGTAAAGGTTGTTGATTTGGTGGTCGGCTCAAAAATCATTTGGAATTTGAATAAAGTTAGAAATACCCTGTGTTTGAAAAGAAAACGGTTAAGTGGGTAATTAATATCAATCTTGTAGGGTATTGATGTCTTTTATCTTTCACCCATTTTGCTATTTAGGTAATCATGTTTAAAAAATAAGATCAATGGATCTAATTAATTGTCCTTATTTATTTAATGGTAAAGATTAATTTTATAATGATTTATATTTAGAAGGATTACCTAATTATGCTTTTCTTTTAATATATAAGAGAAATTGAAAATATCTTATTATTTGAAGACCTCACGTGGCTAATACGGAGTATTATTTTTTGAAAAATATAATTAAGTACTTTATGTTAAGTGTGAATTTGATTCTTTGTACGTTCGATTTTTTATTTTATTTTTTCAGTTTTAGGTTCAATTTAATTTTTCACTTTTGATTTATAAGATAATATGCTATTACTGATTTTTTGGCGTTACCCTTTTGAAGTAATATACTTAATTTTCATATGTAAACTTAAATTACCTACTCATTTCCATACTTACAAAAGATCTGTATGGTTAAATTGCAATAAAAAATAGATAATATATTATTTTAAATAAAATATGATTTGATTTATATTGTTTTCAACTATATAAGAATTATTTATTTTGGAGAGGTAGATTTATCTTATGTGATTTAGTAGGGGTAGTTTAGTCTTTTTCGATCTTTAAACTTGTAAGGTTCTAAAGGAAATGTGTAAATAATTCATAATGTAGTATAGATATTTGAATTTAGTGAACCAATTGTATGTAGTTGGTCATGTGATATTTTGAAGTTTAAAATTAGATAAAATTGGGATTGACAACACCAATAGTCACTCCTATATTCTTTTGACTTACAAGGAAAGACGGTATTTTATTAGAAAGATCAAGTGACAGAAGAATTTACATGTCATTTTCACTGTCTGAGTTTGACGAGAATTAGACTTTTGATTGGTTAATTAAGAGTTTATTAGTGAATAATAAACTACTAAGTGGTAGGATGTTTATTAGTGAATAGTCCATAATCAATAATGATCATTATAAGAGACAACGTTAAAGCTTTGACGAGAATTAGACTTTTGATTGGTTAATTAAGAGTTTAATTGTTTAAGCAAATTTTCATTTAATTAATTAATTAATTAATTAATTAATCAATAATAATAATTCTTATTATATTAACAAATAGAAAAATAGATAATAATTAATAATAATTGTATTTATAATAATAATAAGTTTTATTATAATAATAAGTCTTATCTTATTTTTTATTATGATTATGATGATGATGATGATGATGATGATGAACAAACGATTTTATACGTAACTTTTATTTTTATTTTATAGCAAATTTTGAGGACCATAACTGAAAATTCAAGAAGATGAAGCCCACGAAGTTTGTCCACTTAAAAGCCCAAAGCTTCAATAAACAATTTCAAGGCCTAATTCTACCATTTTCAATTTTTCATTCACCACTTTCAGACGCAAACTCCAACACAGCGCCAGAAAAAGAAAAAAAAACGGGCGATACAAAGACGACGACGATGTATTCGTCAAATTGTCGTTGTAAATTTGGTGGTACTATAATTATCGCAATTGCATTGTTGATGATTATGATTCACGTACCGTATAAAGTCGTAGCATCGAAGTCCACGTCAGCTTTTGTTGAAACCGTCATCTATTCCAATAAGATCGCCATTTTCTCCAAATCATACTGCCCGTAAGTATTATTTATATTTCTATTTATATTTATATTATTCAATAACTAATGCAGATGCTTGTTGGTATATAATTTGTGAATATTGATTGTTCAATGATCTTAATACATACTGTAGTTGATACAATGACATGATGTAGTAATAAATTGAATACCTGAAACCTAATTTCAGTTTTTGTTATCTGTGATGAGTATAGGTATTGTCAACGTGCGAAACGGATATTTAATGAATTGAAAGAGCAACCCTATGTCGTGGAGCTTGATCTTCGAGGTATATATGTTAGCTGATTTTTATCTGATTATTAATTCTTGTAACGTTTTGTTCGATTCGGTTTCAATTGGAATGATATTATGTGTAACAGTTTTGGACTAATAATGTTGGTTTTCAGATGATGGGTACAAAATTCAAAGTGTGCTGTTAGATCTTGTTGGTCGTCGTACTGTTCCTCAAATATTTGTGAATGGGAAGCATATTGGTGGTGCTGATGGTTAGTCTCTCTTTTGTTTATACTATTAGTCTATTTGTGCGTTTTAGCTGCTTTGAAGTTATAATTAGTAAGGTTACATTTTATTGTTTATGTACTTCCTCTATTTATGTAGATCTTGAAGTAGCTGTCCGGAATGGCGTCTTGCAAGATCTTTTGGGTACAAGTTCAATGTGAGGGGATATTTTTAGTATTATCTTTTAATGTAGTGTTGACTGGTGACTTTTGTCCCGCTGGCTTGGTCTTGTAAAATGTAAATCAATTACTCGTGAAAACATAATATGGAAGAAACTGATCATTAAAAATTCTGTATTATCTGTTTGTAACTTTCTATGCATATATTTTCGTTCTTGTTCTTTTACCAAATGAATTTACATATCAAGATTCTAGGAGCTCGAAAATTAGAATATTCTATTTGTATATCCTGTCTCTGTATGATCAGGATCATGAAACTGTTACGTAAGTGTCAGGTCTCCATGTTGACTTTTGAGCACTTAGTATTCCCTCTCAGTTCTCAGAAAAGGTTAAGTGGACATCCCAGTGTAGCGACTTCAACAATTTCTCGACTTCCATTATTGTACTGGAGTCGTCCAGTACGATAAGTTTCCCTCCTGGCCTTACGATCCGATCAACCTCTACTATAACAGGTGTGATATTACACCTACATGAACCATATCGAAGCTTATGTGATCATTGATCATTTTGCAATCTCAAGTAGCCTTGTGTATGTGTGTGCAGAGAAAATGTCACCTATTTTTCAGCATGGAGAAGAGGTGATCTGCATGGAGGAGATCGTAAGTGCGAGGATATGTGCTAAAAGATTCACACCAATCATGGTAAATTCCGAAAAGTCCCCTCTCAAATATTATTGGCAGTGTATCATGAGAGTTTGTATTCACTACATTCAGCACCCATATTTTTAAGTCCTTTAATGCTGCTGCAAACCTGTATAAAAATGGATTTAAAGTCAGTCATATTTCAAATTGTATCTAATAATTGTGAAGAAAAATTCATAATTTAACACTTACCATGTATGCACAACATCCCAATAGGGGACATAGAGAGAGGTTCACAATGGCCTGAAAAATGGCCAGCCCGAGTTCAAACTCCTCCATACTGGTTAAACAAATCCCAGATGGGTATTTATGGAAAACCAGCTCCAGATGATTTTAAAGCAAATTATGACCATTGGAAACACGTTGTTAGCAAATCATATACGAGTGACTTAAGATTCAACTGGACCAATGTAAGAAATGTTATGGACATGAGAGCTGTTTATGGATTAAGGAAACAATAAAGTTGACTTGATGCTTACCATGCAGCGTTTGGATCATCATCTGGTTTGCATATTGGCGGTTCTTGTTTCTTTCTTCCATTGTAGCATTCATTTGATTCTGGTTTGCGGTAAATTGCCACATCAACTGCATCGAGTTTGTCCTTCTTGATTATGACAAGCTCCCAGCACATTGCCACCGTTAGAGCAGACATCTCTAAGTATAGTTTTTTAACTTTGAGTTAATTCAAGACATTAATAAAAAAAGTTGGAGTCAAATAAAAAGATTTTCTAATGATACCTTCCCATATTTTAGAATCGTCTACATTTTTCCGGTAAACAGGTGTTGCTGACCAAACAAAATAACCTCCTGGCCGAAGTAGACGATTTATTTCCAGAAGAAGCATGCCACCTTAAATTAAGAATAGACACTTAGTTCATATTGTATTTAAGGTCTCAAAGTTTATGCAACTACATTCTTCATTTTGCGTATCACATCTTTAAATCTCCTCAAATTAAGGAAATGGACCTGCGGTGTCACATTTCTTTCCCACATTATTTATATTATAGGTGACAATTTTGAACCATTTACTTATCACTTATGAATGGATTAGTTTGGGTTATGTTTTCGTCTCTAACAGGATTAGTTTGGGTAAACTGATGAACGATATTGAGGGTTCAATTGGGTCAAAAGTAAGCCCAAATGTAGTTTTATTCAAATAACCTCCTAAACTCGAAGAATATGGATTATTATCAAATTTATGTAGTTATTTAATCGTATTGTACACAGTGCATATAGTTTTACATATTTAGGTAAAAACTGTTTCGGGTCAATGCAACTATGAAGCGGACAAAGAATTAGCAGTATTCACCTGAACCCATTGAACCATTACCCAACTTACTTTTTTGCCACTATCAATTTAAATAGGACCCATGTAATGAAAATTTTAAAAAGGTAAAGAGGATTGAAATTTATGTTGAGATAGCGTCGGGGTTATAGATGTATGTGAACCTTCTTTATGCCAGGGTACTCTACAACGAGCACAGTGAATGAGATCAAAAACGTTGCTTGAAAAGGGAAGGCGTCTAGTGCCCATGACAGCAGAAATTGCTGGTATTCCTCTCTCAAGAGCAAACTGGATTTGAGATTCATGTTCATCATTAGGGGCAAATGACATCGTCAGGACGTTTCTGTCAAAAAGGTAACCTCCAAAACTTGCTACACCACACCCTACGTCCAAAACCACTCTAGTGTGTTTTCCCCATGCGATCTCTGGCACTGCCTGAGTAAAGTTCAGTGAATTATCTATTACGAATGATTTCACAAAGTTTTTAAATGAAGTTTAATAAACCGCTTTCATTTACCTGTTGTAGAACGTCAATATAGTGTAGAGCACCGTGGATAAATTGAGTTCCACCTCCCGGGAAAGCAAGAAATTCCCCACTTACTTTCACCCAATTCTGGTGCCCTTTTATCTTTGCCAAGGACTTGTGTGGTACATTATGAAACCAGATCTGTCATTGACATCTTAAATTTTACCAAAAGACCAATTATTTATGTATAAACTTCAAGTTAGAAAAAGTTACAACATGAAAAGTTCCTTTATATAGTAGCACTATATCTAAACTTGGCAATTTCGACCCATATACTAATAAATGGGTCGATGCAGGTCATGTTTTATCTCTAATGGGTCAATAAAAAAGTTAGCTTAAAAGGAAATGGGTCAAACATGCTGAAAGTCACCAAAGGGTAATTCAATGCATAAAACCTCTTCAATCAATTTATCCAAAGAATTTTATTATAATTTAAACAAAATTATTGTTTGTGTAACTATCTCTGATACTAACTATTATTGAAAATGGATGTTTTTGGACACGAGGTGGTTCTGGTCAACCCAACCCAACCTGTTTCTACCAGTACCAACTATAACCCCTTTTGACCTGTTAGCTAACCTGCCCGAGCTGCCCAATCTCCTTTAACTATACCTTATCTCTGCTTTGAGGCCATGGAATAGGTGTCTTGTAACCCTCGGGTATGGGAATCAGACAGACGGGACCCTCCTCGGGGCAATGCCGTTCCCGATGCTCAAAATGACCCCTACTTGGCAATTTCCTGATTGCTTTTGCATTGTCCAAACAAGGTATATAGTCTGTCCCACTTGTAACATTACATAATTCCCATTTGTAATCAGCTGCTACATCAGCCCGTCTCTCCTTTTCATCGTCTGACTGACCTGCTTGGGTTTTCCATTCCTTTTTAGATTCGTTGGACTCTTTTGGAATTCCGGAAGAACTTTGATCCATCATCATTGTATCACCTGGCGGTGCCTTTGAATCGTTAGTGAGTGCGCTGATGGTGGGTTGTATCTTGGCTTCATTAGTTGACGGTTTCATCTCTTTTGCTGGATGAGTTCCTATTGCTTTCTCTTCCTTTCGTATTTGATCCTCTATTTCTTCGTTTTGTTGTTGATGCTGGTCTTTATCCATCACTTTTTCTTCTTTGTCTTTGTCTGTTTTATCATGTTCTTCATTGTCCACGGCATTATCTTGTTTCTCGTTTTTCTTTTCTTGATGGTTGTTTTTTCGTCTACGATCTTCATTTGCAGTGGTATGATCAACGGTTGGGACTCTCTCAATGCTTTGATTTTGAGTCACGGTACTTTCCTCAGACAATTGAACGTCTCCCCCTTCAGTTTTTTCTTCTTTTTCAACATGCGGTTGTTTACCAACTTCCATTCCTGTAGCGCTTTCAACTTGAGGTTTGGTTTCATTTGATCCAGTGCCCTGGTCAATACGTGCTGCAGAACCATCCTCGGGTCTGACGGCATCCTCGGGAAGATCACCAGGATTGTCTTCGAAAGCGGGAGTTTCAATAGGGATTTTGCGCGATCGGGTTTGAGAAGTACCGTGAGAAAGTCGGGTCGTGGACTTGTTTGAGGAAACATACGAGTTAGAAGTGAGCATCCAGACACCTAAAATAAAGACGCACACAAAGATGACAGTTGTGACGGTGGATGCGTAGGAACCACCTGAAGATCGCTTGGTGGTATGGTGTTTTGCAGTGGCCATGGTGGTTGTTGCATTAGAGAGAAGGTAGCAAGATAGGAAGAGAAGTTTTAGTTAAGTTTGTGGAGAGAAAACAAAGTTAGACAGAAGCATTGTGAAGATTTTGCCACCTTTCTGCCTTCTCCTTTTTCCTCTCCTAGTCCTACACATTATTTCTACCATCTCCAAAAAAAGTTCTACAACTATTTAACTCACAATAATAATAATAATAATAATAATAGTAGCAAACTAGCAAGCTGTGTGTATGTGAGTTGTTGGATATATTTAATTTATTTATAAGTAATACGGAGTAATAAAAAGTATGTTGATTATAACTGTAAAATCCAAAATGGTTTTTTTCCCTTGACCATGTATTTTGAAAAATAACTATTTGAAACAATTTAGGATATATGTATTGTTTGTAGGTATTTATTTGTTACTAGTATATTTTCAGAAAGTTTGGTCAATTTTATGAATCCTTAAATTATGATTCAATCGTATTTAACAGGTAAGCTATGTACATTTCCTCTTGTTATAATTACCATCTTTTTTCTCAAGCAGAAAGAAGAAAATTGTAAATCTAGTGGCTTCACGGATTAATTCCCATTATTGTGGCATTCCAAAAATAGAAATGTAGATGATTCAGAGTTTATAGGCCACTAAATCCATGTATAGATCATTTTAAATGAGATGAACTTGATACATATATCTAAATTACATGAGAACTCACATTTACTGTCAGTTTATCTTTATATCATTATAATTATAATTATATGTTCCGACATACATAGATCTTCCTGCATCACTAGCACGTGCTGTGGTTGATACAGACTTCTCAAAGGATGGGTAACATATCTCATGATTGTGGCTTTTAATGGGTCCTTTGCCTTTGTTCATGCCAGGGAACTAGGTACTCTCTTCTATTCAAACTTGCTGCTTGATCGTTGTGACGGGAGTTATATTTGTCCCTCAACACTTATGGAACTGGACTCAAAGCTCATATGCCCATTGAAAGATCGACGAGTATGATCACATACCACAGTTATTGAAAAAGATAAAAAAATGAACGTGTAAATGTAATTGAGGCCCTTTGCAATCGCTACGCAAAAGTGGTGTATCTAAATATGATGATAGTTTGTATTTAGTCGGTATGTCAATGTCTGAAGCTTTAGTTATTTTGCATCCAGAGTCCAACATCAATCGATACTTGTAAGGTAGTAAACTAGAGTTTAGACAGTTCAGAAGTTACAGTGTGCTCAAATGTGTAGAAGTACAACTTTTAAATTGGTCTATTATAATCTTGTACACTCTTTTCACTTCTTAAAAGGACTCCAAAGGCTCACATATCCTGGTGAGAATTAATTGAAAACGTCTTGTACGTGATCTTTTATTTCTGTCTCACGAAGTTAATTTTGATATCCCACCTACCAATAACAACACGATGACTGTAAGCTGGGGCAAATGTAGAAAACATGACTAAATCCTCAGGGTATGTATACAAAAATCCTCTTATACTACAACCTCATACATATAAATGGCTTTAAAACATACTCCATAACCAACTTACAGATATAATAAAGAGAGCTCTAGCGTTTGCTTAATCATATTAGCTAAATCAACAATAAAAACGGTTCGTTGTTGATCAATGGACTCACTTTTGTATACGATCTCTGGTTAATCTTTTAGTGGACATATGAGCCTTGTATGTTCATGCCAGCTTCAAAATGACAAGGTTTCAGTCAAGACTAGCAGCAGGGGTTTTAAATGTGGCCTGATGGAACTCGAGGTTTGCCTTTCATGGTATCTAAGTGTTGGATGACGAATATAACTCCCATCACAATGATTAGGCAACCAACAAGTGTGCTAAAGAAGAGTGCACCGGGTTGCCTTGTTTGAACAAACCCATACACCCCATTTGAAGTAACAACAATGAGATCTGTTAACCCATCATTCGAAAAGTCTGCATCGACCAAGGCATGGGTTGGTGGTGCAGGAAGGTCAATGGATGCCAGTCTACTTCCTCCAGGTGAAATCACAATAGCCTCTTGATCTCCTGCTGCTAAGATCATATGCTGATTGTCATGCATCCGCAAATTGAACGGTTTCAGAGTGGGGATCACATAACCAGCATCCATCATCCCTGATGGGGACGGAAGGTTTGACCATGTTGCACCAGTCAACAGCTGCCAATTCCAAACAGCTTCATGTCCATGCAGCCCTGGAGAATAAGCTGTTACCTGCCACACGTGATCACACCCTTTAGTTTCCAGTGATTGTAATTAAAAAAAAAATCATCTCACACTCTTTAGTTTCCAGTGATTGTAATTAAAAAAAAAATCATCTCGGATGAAAAGTATACCTCCCCACGATTTGTTAGAAAAACAATGTCTCCATGGCTGCCTTTGCGATGTTTATGGCCATCATTCGTTGGGATGAGAATTGGTGTAGCTACCTCAAGGGAATTCACATCTAGAGCTCGTCCAAAGCTTCTAGAATATTCTCCGTGTGGGAATAAATTGAAAGGAGAGTGATGGCATATGGAAACATTAAAGAGTTGTTCTCGTACTGGTACACCAGATGTTGCAACAGCCCAACAAGGTTTTAAGACTTCCATTGATCCACTAACAACAGTTTGCTCAGCACCATTTCCACCAACAGCCTGCATACATCACAAGTTATATGTGAACATCAAATAAAGATAGTATTGAACTCAGAATCACAAAGCTGCAAACCTGGACATGATCGAGAACTCCATCACCGTTAACATCAGCATGCAGGCCACCCTCTTGAAGGTGAAGCTAGAAGAGAAAAATTAGAGGGTAAATATTGGAGACAATTTGATAGGTGCGTAACTTGAAACCTTTAGATGATTAAAATACATAGGATACATGAGCAAAAACTTATATCGAAATCGAAATCTGTACACTTGTTTGTAGTGATAAATAAAAGAGAGTTAGTTAGAATGCTTTAGAAAGTAATAAAATGCAGTGAGGCGGAAGAGGGTGACATTCTTAATTCTCACACATGAAGGCAAAGAAATCAACAATGGATGTCACAAACTAGTGATGAAAATTTGAAGGTGTAGCTTGACAATTTTTTGCAGCAAGTTATTTAAATGATTCGTTAAATCATCATGTTACCTTGCATAATGTGCGACCAGATGCCAAATGCAAAACCTCAATCCCTTCCTTTTCATGAGCAACCACAACATTAGGTACCCACCAGAGTTGCGTATAATTTGTAATTGTCGGAACATAAGGTGATGCCTGCATCAGTCATAAAAAGTTAAAAACGTGTTTTGACAAACTAATCATGAACTTCCCCCGTTAACATAACAATGACTCTAAAAGTTTCAAAACAAATAAGAGCACATAAAAATCAAGCCCATATAGAAAAAGCTATCATCTGGCCACATTTATCGGTACTGAACTCTAGGCCATTTTCAAAACAGATACAAAATTTTATTACTCGTACAAAATTGAATGGTTAAAGACACTACTGTTAAAACATATGCTATACTCAAGAGTTAACCTAAGCATATCTCAAACTTTACCTTCTTAGTTTTGGCTGAATTAGCAAAATTTGCAGCTTTTCCAATCAAATTTGAAATCTTTTTGGATGAGTCCTTCCCTGGAGGATGGTTTTCCTCTGGTTTGTGGAACGGGTAGTTTGAAGTCTTTCCAGGTGTTCTCTTCACTGCCTTCCTTTTGTGGCGCCTAAAGTGTGCCAGCTTTAGCATTGTATCCTCCCGCCTATCCTGATTTAGAGGGAGCGTGTTAGGTGATCTAAATATAGAAAGAAAAAAAAAGGAAAATTGAAGAGCAAACAATTCCCAGAGATGCAAAAAACCAAACAAAGGCCTTGTAAACCCACCCAGTGATGCGGCATAGTTCCAAGGACTGATTCTCTGAATTCTCTGCATTCAAACTATTGTTGAAAAATGTTTAAAGACGATGATATCACATTTTTAGCAACAGACATTACTAAGTAGCACTAAAATATCAAGTTATATTGTATTTTCAGTACCTCTCCTGGTTGACGCCTATTAAGAGCAAGAACATCAAGCTTATAATTATGTTGTGGAATTAGTGGAGATTCATCTGACGGGGCGGCTTCAACGTTCTTTTGTTCAAGAATAATAAATGTTAGTAAATAGAAGATAGTCATGCACTCATGCATTATAACTTTATAAGGTACTAAGACTAATAAAGACCCATAGTAACAAATAATGTATAAATAGGTAATAAGTTACCCATAGTGGATCTCAATGAGATGAAAAGGGTATATTTCAAATGTACATTGTACATTGTACATAGATATAATAAGAACTTCAAATTACCTCGTTCTTTCTACTCCAGCGGATTGAACCGGTTTTCCCCGCAAACGCGTAGAATGCAAAATGGCGTAAATCCACAGCTGCAGATGCTTCAGACTACATGAAAAATCATTATCATCCGATACCAGAAGAACAAACGATATATATTCGATACAAAGGGCACCTCAAACAATACGTTAATGTTCAGACACAATGGTATTCACACAAGAGAACATTGATACAGAAATCAATTGGAATTTTCTTACTTCTTTTTCACTTGCGCTTCTTCTATGCTGGTCGGCACTTTCCTCAGCCATCTTAATTTCTTCAAAAGGATCAAGGTGCATCTGAAACAGTGGATATATTAAAGTAGTGAGAGGGCTTGGGCAATGCAGGATCAACTATAAGAAAATGTGCACGTTCAACACTGGACATTATTTGATCATTTTGACAAAAAAAATAAGGGTGATAATTAGCCTTTAACTTGATATTTTCATATAGTAAATAGAAAAGAGTGGATCTATGACGATACTTTAATTCTTTTTAAAGAGTTTAACAGTGGCCTCCAAGCATTACCCCAGAGCCTCCCAAAATGGATACCATACTACCAGAGAAGCTGGCTCACACAATATAGGGAAGATGAAGTTACTTACCAAGTTTTGTAAAAGTAGGTCAATTTGGAAAATATGAACCTGATGAAGTGAAGTTCGAAAGTATGGTAAACTTTATGAAGCAAAAGGCAAAAACTCTGTTACTCGAGCTAAAGCAAAACTGTTGTATGAACGTTAGAATTAGTCCATCAATAACCTTCAACTTGTGAATTGTATAATTGAAACGGGCTAATTAAAAAACTAATAATACTTCTACATATTCATTCAAACGACTACGTGATATATAATACGAACTCATTGTTTAGTTCACAACAAAGAACAAAATCCCTTACTGCTTCTAGTAATCAGAAATGGTCCTAATTTTTCCACATAACACAGTACTATAATAATGCAGGCATGCAATCTGTCAGAGCTTCCTACTTGCTTTCCTTAATGACTCATAATGGTACTCAGTAACTTATATCACAATCAATAGAAGTCCAACAAAAGAATTAACCCATGAAGCGGTAGCAATGGCAGTAACTGAACAATGTTATAATAATGAAAAGCAAGAACATAACATAACAGAACAGAACAGAACAGAACAGAAGGCATACATGTGGCTGCATCTCCATCCGTCCTCCAACAATCACAAGCCCAGCATCTCCATGTTTTAATGTATAATTAGTTACAGATATTGATATCTCCCTATGGTGAGCATTGTGTGGAAAATCCTCCTGAAACCACCAGAATTTGTATCAAGCAGGAAGAAAGTAGAGAAAATAAAGGTGTATAATTAACCACATAAACTGAGCTTGCAAAAACTCACCCTCTATGCTTACCTGAACATTTGTCTCCCATAGCTTTTGGAGGTTGTGATCAAAGCACATTATAGACCAACCTGATGTCACAACAACCAACACCTGTTTTTGTACTTGACCACGTTTGAAAGTTCGATCAACCACCCCTGTTGCCATGGCCACTGCTCGTCTACCAGAAGCTACACGGATCTTATCAGGTAACAGGGTCACCTCTGCAAGAACACGAGCCTCACTAAACCCTTCATCCACACGCCTTGAGTGAGGCTCTAGAACCTGGAATAGTACGAAAAGGTAAGTACAAGATGTCACGACATTATGATACTACTGATGTCAAATGAGTAATTTCGTACATTATCATTATCGAGCATAACACATTACACATGGGTTTGACATAAAATTATAAATATAATGATCAGATATAAGAAAAAGAACCTTCACGTCCATATAGAAAATAAACTTTTTCAGACCTTTGAATAGAATTTATAGTTTTGGATATCAAAGTGAAAACGATAGAATGAACATGACTCAAATTCCTGGTTTGACCACCATCTCGTCATATTTCTACTACTGTATGTCCAAAATTGGTATTATTTTCTGCTTTTATGTATTAAAACTTAGGCACTGAAAAATGAATCAGATATTAACTAATTCCTAACAAAAAAAAGTTGCAGAGAAAAAAATAATAATTCAACTCCTACACTCTCATAGAGAGAAGGGGAAAATGATTAGCAATCTGCCACATATAGTTGAGGATAAAACTAGTATATGCAAAAAGAACACAGCATTTCATTTGTGGTACTTCTACATACCATGCGTCTTATACACTCTGTGTCATATGAAAATTGTACACGATATTAATCTAGAAATTTGACTGTTTGTCATAATCGATAACACTCTCCATCAAAGAAGAACACGAAAAATATAGAAATGGACATTGGTTGCAGAAAATGCTGACAGTCAAAAATATGTTTTAAACCTATAGGTGCCTCAATCAATACCCAGCAGTTACTAACAGTTACAAACTTGCCTGTATGAGCTAGTATTATTTAAACCCTAAGTACCACTACAAATCGATATATATATATATATATATATATATATATATATATATATATATACACACACATACAGAATACCTGAATTTTAGCATCATGAGTGGCCACAAGCACCTCTTTCTTTCCATCACCATTAAGATCGGATACAATCGGCGGAGGAAGTCGTTCTCCTTCGTATTTAATCGGATATTCATCTGATAAATGATACCACGCTTCCTTAAATGAAAAATCACCTTCATGCTGATTTCAAATAAATATAAATTAGACTAAGTAAACATGTAATTTCGGCTACAAGTAAGAATTCTTAACCAATTCAGAGTTTATAATAACACCTAGGGTTTTAAGTCGACCAAAAGTATCAATTGAGATTTACCTGAAGTGAGAAAAAAATTGCGAAAGCAGCGAGCATAAGAATCGCTAAATCTCGCTTCCGCATGTTGATGATTATGTAATTGTTCGTTAATTTTTCTTAATTTAATCGATTGCTTTGTGATGATGAATTGCAGAGGGATAACGACGGTTTTCGAGTGTGTTCGAAGCGGTGTAGTTGAGAGCTGCGATGGGACTTCCTCCTCTGAGTCATTCTATTTTGTTACTATTGCCCCTATTGTTTGAACATTTTACAAAATGCCCCTTAGACTTGCATTGTTGTTACAAATTTGCTAAAAACATACAATTACTCATATGAATCGTGTATTTGTGTGGTTTAACTTTGTGAAGTGCACTAATTGTGTATATGTTTGTAACAATCATTGCAAAAGAAAATAAAAACTATCATGAATCCAAAGTTACAAGTATACATCCAAATCTCTTGTTTAAAATCCTTCCCTTGTGTTTTACTATCCGACATGGACCTTTGAATAAGCTATGCATGATCGACAATAATAGTTTCAATGTTACTCAAATATAATGATATAGATGTAAGGAAAATACTAAACATAGCCCTTAAAGCTATGAATAAGAAATTTAGACATGCATAAATTGTTTGTACCTTAATAATAACTACTCTCCTTCTGAATATAACTGCTCCCAACAAACTTAATGTACCATCAAATTTTGCACAAATTAATCCTTAAACGTAACCCTTAGAGCTACAAATAGAAAAATCCTTTAATATCGTACTTGAAATTACTATGACGAGATTTAGGTACTTGCTAATTGTTGTTGGTCTATTGAAAAGTCTTACAACCTCCTTTATAAAAGGAGAGTTCTTGTTCTTTTTTATTTTTCTTTTTTTCTATTGTTCTGTTTTGATGTGTATAATAATAATGGAACTGTATTACCCTTTATGGCAACTTTATCCATATATAAATCAACCATTGTGCACCCATCATCCTCAAGTTCGAGTTTGTTTCAAGAAGAAACACTTGCATATATGGAAGGATTTAAAATAGGCTACACACTTGAGTGTTCTCAAAAGTTGCTGATTAGCAGCAGGCTTCAATTTTTTATGGAAACTCAAAAGGGTTGTATAGTCTAGAAGGTTATAAACTATATAAGCAATAACAATTCAAACTAACAATATTTGTCTCAATAAATTAGTTATCCAAGCTGATATTCAACCAAACTAACTAACAACTAAAAAAACCTATCAATCCTAGCTAGCTAATTTGAAATATGAAAAAACAAACAACATTATTTGACCTCGAATAACTAAGCAAAAACTTAAACACGCTAAGCCTTAATTAGGAGTGATGGCTACTCTCTTCTTTCGGATACCAGTAACGATTATAGAACCACATTGAATCTGCTGATATAGCCACACTGTCCTGGTTACGATGCCAATTGTAATACGCATGTGTTCTGTTCTTTATCTCTAACAGAGCATGTCCAAAGCTCGCTTCCCTAAAAGCTGAGTAACTAGGTTGATGTTCAATAAAACTGCAAGCACGAAAATTTATTTGAAGTGTTAAAAAAAGGTTAAGTTTCTCAGCTTTAGAATAAAAACCATAACAGAACTACAACATTACCTATCGGCGATACCCTCACAATTTCCACCATCACCTACAGTTAGGTATACCGGAGCAGAAGGGTCTTTAACCGGACTACTTACTCCTTCGGTTATGTTATATTGAATATTTGATACTCTCTCCTGCATACAAGTAAAACATAAATTTAATATAATGCTACTTAGTGTAAAATTTATGAATGGATAAGAGCGTACCGAGCGTTCATATGAATGAACATGACCAGCAAATACAAGATCAACTTTGTACTTAACAAACCATGGCTCAAATACAACTCTCATAGTTTCTCCTTCCTTATAATGATAGTTATTACTGTTGTACATTGGTGAATGCATGAGAACAATCAACCATGGGGTTTCGCTCCTGTTAACTTTTGTAAGTTCTTGTTGGAGCCACATATATTGAGGAGTGTATATCGCTATGAAAAGTTTCAAGAAAAAACATTTATGTTAGACAGAGTAAAAACTTACTATAAAGCTACAATTGTGTAACTATAATTACCATATGCCGAGTAAGAAGAAAGCACGATGATGTGTGAAGATGCACGTTTCACAGAATACCAAAGCGGCGATGTACTTTCAGCAGCTCGGAAAGGTACATGGTATCTGTGCTTGTATGGCTTAAAAAGAACGTTTTCTCCCTACAAATAGTTCATTCATAATGTATTAATGTTAAAAGTTAAATCAGACTCTTACTATAAATAACACACCCAAACTGACATTGTCGAACTGAACTAAAGCAGTTTTTGAAATTTATATTCATTGAAGTTTATACAAAATGGGTTACTCTTACAATTTCAGGGGCATTGTCCAATTCATGATTTCCAGCAACATATATCCATGGCTCGTAAGCACTACTCTTCTCGATGAACCGTCCAAATGTATCCCACTTTTCGTTATCATGATAGGGATGAACATCAGCATATGATAGGTCACCTACGAACAACACGGTCTGACCTTTCCTGCTAGCCAGGTAATGCTCCAATGTTTGATTCGATGCTTGTGTTTGTCCCAAATCACCTTACACACAATGCATTACAAAACTCAATATACATATTTTTTTTCGTACTATGTGCAGTTGACCAATCACCAAGTAAATCGGTCATTCCTTTTTACTTGTACTTCGTAAAAATGATATTCCTTCGGTCCTGGGCCTTTTCATACAAATGATTTTCCCCTGTTCTATTTCATTGTGATATTTGTCCTTTAATAAGTATTAGCTCAAAATACTTGAAAAAACGAGTGACACTCACCAATTATCCCAAATGTGTACGGAACATCGGGACCTATTTCTGGAGGAGTCAGGAACCAGAACTGGCGTGTGCCGTTGCCCACTCCAAGCTCATACTTGTACTTCGTGTTATACTGTACACATGTACAAACCAATAAATACAACAATTACGAAATACTACAAAAAACAAGCTAATAATGTTGTTGTTTCTCTATTGTACCTTTAATCTATTGATTGTAGCATGATGAATGTAGCCGGAAGAATAGTTATAGTATCGGTAAGTAGTAGTTTTTGCATGAGCACGATTACGCTTGATACCGTTCTTTCCATCGATTTCCCAATAAGTCACGTAATTCGGGTTTTTCTCTAATGGCGTCACCCATGAAACTATTACACTTCTCCCCGTTTGATCTCCTTGTGTTATATGAACCTACACATGTTCAACATTTTATCAAATTATAACATCTTACATTAAAAAAATAAGGTACTAACAGAGTTACCATACGATGCAATATTATTCAATAGGTCGAAAAACACCTGTTCGGGAGCATTGTAACCACTAGGCGGAGGGAAATCTTTTTTCGGGATTTCAATGGATGGCGCAGCCACTCGAACATAGCTACTTGTGACACCTGCATCACATATTCCGTGAAATAAGAACGATAAGAACGTAACAAGCCACCACATATTAACGATGATGAAAAGGAATTGAAGTTGGTGGGTTTAGATTTTGGAAATGAGATGTTAGATTTATAAGAGATCTAGACTCCTAGAAATGTTGAGTCTGTTGGAATATATTACTCGTATATAGTAATATTCTTGTATTAAGATCTGTTCACATTTGAGAAAAAAAAAAAAACGTGAAATTATATTATCAAACATTCAAACCCCCATTTTGAGGATTTTAACTTGTGACTGAATTAACCTTTTTTGAACCAACGGCAAATAAAGTATTTTAAGTTTGGAATTTAGAAAATTAAATGAGTTTTCTACATGTAGAAACAAAGAATTATAATTCAAGTCTAAAAATAGACATAAATTTAAAATAATCCACTTAATTGTTGATATAACGAGATTGCTAAATGTAATCCTTGAAGCTACAACAAAAATCTTACGATCATACAAAAACGTCAACTTTTTCAGGAGACCATCAACTTACATAAGAAACTGTCAGCCAAGTTGGTTTTGCCACAACCATTTATCGATCATCGATGAATTATTATTTGTTAATTATAGCACTAATAAGAGTTAACTTTGACAAAATTCAAGTTATAAATACGAATCTTCTTGATAAATATAACCCTAAAGACTATTGCTAACAACAATTTGAGGCTATGAACATTTAATTGAGTACAAGTATAATTAATTAGTTGATGGTTTCTTTTTGTTTGGCAATTTAGTAATGGAAATTGATAAAAAGATTTTGTAAATATTGATTTCTTAATCATAATCTTTAGAGTTACATTTAGCTACTTATAGTTATAATAACTTGAAAAATCATATAATTGAATTTTCTATGTATCAAAATAATTAAAGCCACTTTATAGAAATACGGAGTAACGTTTTATTATTCCCTTAAAAAGTTAAACGTGCCTTAACTAATGGCATCCTATTGATTAATGACTTCACTAATTGGAATATTTAAACTCGTGATTAAATGGTATAATTTTATGATCACTTTTGTAACGGACCAAGAATTATATCTCCAACTTTTAACCAAAACGAAAAGAAGGAAAGGAAAAACCCGCCTTTTTACTTGCAGTTTCTTGGATCTTGATAATAAATCGTAACCTGTTGATCGAGAATTGTGGATCGTAATACAGGTACTCGATCTCATTCTCCATATCTATATCCATAACAATATTCAATCTTTATTTCATTTTGTTTAGTCGCGTTAGATCCTGTTCAATTGCCGCTAAAATTGTTTATTCGTGTACAAAAATGAGTTGGGGTTTTGTTTTTTCATCATATCAAAAAGTAAAACTATTTGATATATTGATCATGTTTATAGGTTTATATTGATAGATACATAGTTGTTTTATATAATATTATTCTATTCTATTGTTTCTTGACTGCAGTAAGGAGTATTGTTGACGAGATTTAGAATTTTGTATACGATGTAATTGAAATTGTTATGCATATAGAAGATATGGAAATGGAACCGGATAGGGATGTGGAATCTAATAGTAGCATGATGATTGAGAAAAATGTTGGACATAGTAAGCATATTGATGTTGTAAGAAATCCCTTTCCGTGCTGCGTTGTATGGACACCACTCCCGCTTATTTCATGGCTTCTTCCGTTCGTTGGTCATGTTGGTATAGCTAGAGAGGATGGAGTTATTCTAGATTTTGCAGGGCCTAATTTCGTCTGTGTAGATAATTTTGCGTTTGGGGCTGTGTCTCGATATGTCCAAATAAGCAAAGAAAGGTAAAACATATGCTCGTTTGGAACACATTCATATTTATCGTCTTAGTGATTGTCATGTTTTAACCACTGTAAATTTCATTACGACAGTGCTCCATTGCTCAACATTCTTCATCCACTTTCAAAAGTGAAGAAGAGTATAGGCTAGTAGAGTCAAGAAGAAACCAATATACTTGGGACGATGCCTTAAGAAAAAGCACGCAACAATACCAACATCAGACCTATAATATCTTGACCCGCAACTGTCACTCATTTGTGGCCAACAATCTCAATAGGTTGGAGTTTAAGGGTGGTGGGTGGAATGTGGTGAATTTGGCAGCATTGATCTTGTTGAAGGGTCAATGGGTAAATACTGCATCTATGATTCGATCAGTTTTGTCGTTCGTGTTCATGTTCTTCATTGGGATCACTTTCGGAGGTGTAAGCTTTCTAGCATTCTTGGCGTTCTTTGCATTTGTTCTTGCTGGGTGGTTTCTTTGTGGTACGTACTGTTTCAAAAACATTATACAACTCTAGTAGCTCTTCATTTGTAGTTAAGTGTAGCTTAAAGAAATATTTGCTGATAGATTTTTGTACAAGAAACATAGCGCAAGATTTATAGAAGTTCTTATCCTCTTGATTGTGTGTCATACAATATGAATTGATCAAGATTATGGATCCTTGTTGTGTTGATTCGTCACATGGTCATATTATGTGGTGTATATATTTTGTAGCCTATGCGAGTTTATAATTCTCCAATCACTTCGAAAAAGACTTTTTTGACCTTTTATGTTTAGAACTGGTATGGAATTGGTTACAACTTACAAATCTAATATACAACATGTTCATGGTATTTGTTTGGGCGGGATATCTTGTTATGGGTTTGGTGAATTTTCATGGTTCTTTGTAACAATGATAATTGAACAATTGACTTTGACCACACCAATTTCATTTATATATCACCATAAACTGCACAGAAGACTTGACATGAATGTTCAGTAAATTATCACACCCTCTCCAAAAAAGAACTGGTTCTTCACTTCCTTCATGTTACTACCAGAGGACATGGAGTACAATCCATCATCGAGCTCACAATTTAGAACCCCTGGGGATCTTTACCAACTTATGTGAACCAGCATTTCTAATCTATGATTAAATTGAATAAAAAACCCTTTGAAAAATCTAGTTTAAATCTCCGTGCTTAAATAATAATGGCCGTCGTTTAGTTGTTCTATATTTTAAGAGCTCAACTTAGACCATTTTAAGCTTAACCCTTTAAAGTTGGAGCACAAATAGCTTCCACTGTCAACCGTTTCAAGGTGTTTGGACATGGGTCTTGACCAAAGTTACTGTTTGATACAGTAACTGCACATCTCTTTTTTCCTATGCACCTCTGTAGAACAGAAATTTCATAAGTCCCTACTTCATACGAGTACAACTATCTATGCATATATTAGAAGCTGAGAAAAGCATATACAGTAGTACCTTGTTAACAACATCAAACGACGCAGGAGCATGACATGTTCCTCTTTGGAAGGTCCCACAGGTTCCAAGAGGAGTTCCAAAGCTTGCAAATTTAATTGCAGAGATCATTAAGCCAGGACTGCACTGCAGGCGAATTTTTGGTCTATGAATTACTTGTGTTTTCCCATAGCTTTCCATCTGCCAATCCTTGGTGTTTGGGCGATATTCAAATATATCAGCACACACACTTGTCATTGATCTTTTTACCAGTGAAATACTTGTAGGATCTCCCTCGAGTTCTTCAAAAAGCACCAATAGATTCCCAGTCTGTTTTAACCAGGACCTAGGCACATGGTACCTGCAACATTACATAATATGTCAATTTGTGTCGGCAAGATAGGTCGATTGGGCCGGTTGGATTGACCAACAAAGTATTTTTTTGGTCCATTTATAATACTTTTTCCCAAATAAATAAATTGTTAAATAATTATTTCAAAAAACGATATAATTTAATTTATATTTATAATCTAAATCTTTGAATAAAACGATTTAAGATGTTAAATGGATTGATAATAGACTTTGAGTGACCTTCAACTTGTTTGTTTCACCTGTTTGACCCATTTATGATTTCCTCTCTAGTTAAATAATTTGATTTGACCCGTTTGAGATAAAACACAACTCAAATCAACCCATTCGTATGTAAGTGGGCTAATATTTCCACCTTTAAATTATACAGATTGACTTAGCTTATCAAAGCTTCAAGTTATCAAACCCAAGCAACACTGGTTGTGGTGTGTGAGTGAGTTTAAGTGTTTGAGGTTTTACCATCGTTGGGTTGGTCGGCCACAACCAACTTGACACTTAGTAGGACGATAAGTTCCGGTATAATGGCATCGTTGGCAATCACCAGTTGCAGAAGCAGTCCAGTATCTTCCTATGCTTTGACCATTAATCCACACTTGACCCTTTCCCATACTACGCATGTCCAGGGCCAACGGTTCGTCACCATCAGGTTCATTGAAATAAGCCTGAAAACATGAAATAGGGTTAGATTTGTTAACGAGGTTATCACAAACCCACATGGTTTGGTTCATCATACCCTGTGCCATATCAATGGTTGCTTCCTTTGGGCGATTAGCGAACCCTGCACCCATTCAACAGAAGACATGCTGTTCGTGGAAACAACATTCATGGATTCTCCCTTCAAACCGACCTGAGTGAATCCACAAGGCACGTTTCTAGTATACAACTCGATAATACAAAATTAAAAAGGTCAACGTGAGTGGACCGAACGAACCTGGTAAGACCATTTTGCGTGGGTCAAATCATGTTTTCCTTGGTCAAGACCATACAGAACCACCGGACCTAGGACTCCAGTCTCCCAACTCTCGTAATGTCCCCCGATATTCTTACATAAATAAATAAATAAAAAAGCATGTCAGAGTTGATCGAGAACTATGAACTCACTCAATGCGTACAATAAAGAGATAAAAACTAACCGATAATCCCATGGCAACACTAAGTAGCGAGATTTTGTTGCTTCCTGGACGGAGTTTAATCTCCTTTTTGTATGTGATTCTCCTATTTTCCCTTGTTCCGAAAGCCGAACCTTATAAAAACATCCAGGTTAAGGTATTCACGAGTTACATTTTATATCTACAGTACTTTCCGTATATTTTCATGTAGCTATTGAATTTTTTATTTAACTTTTTTTTTAATTGGACATACAATGTCGAATTTAAGACATAGATAGAGACAAAATATACGTGGTTAGACCCTACAAGAATACCTGAAAGTTGTCCATTTATAAATACATGGAGAGCATGCCCAGTTGACTGCACTAATAGCTGCAGATGCTCCCCATTTCGCAAGAACGACTCAGATGAGCCAACATCAACTCTGTAAGATCACGGGTTTGAGACTTTGAGTCATGAAAACATTCAGTTTGCAACACATGAAAAGAAAAAGATTACATAAAAAAAAAAGAAGTTGTCTTACCTAGTTGTATACCAAAGATAATCACTAGCATCTCTAGTTACATTTACTTGGTCTACAAGACCAAATGTGGTAAAAGCAGAGTCTTCATCCCTAGTGGTTAGATCTTCGCTATACGTCTGCCATGAAAACATCTCAGAATTCGTTGGTAACATTGTCATTCGTGTTGATTGAACTCCAATCTGCACAATGTCTCAGACGTTAAACAATAAAACATGCCAATAAAGTACTAATGAGAAACTAATCAAATGACATACTTTGGCAGTATTGAAGACGACATTCCTACAATCAGGAAGAATGCTGATGGACCACGGGGGTAAGGTATGATGCATCTTATTAAACAACACTCGTGCAGTATTTGTTGTGTCATAGTTTGCGAGAAAAGCTGCACAATGTCCAAATGTGGAATAGTATACATGCGCCTGCAAATTGGTAATCGTTTTGGTAATTGTTTAGTACACTACTACAATTTTCTATTAATGTTCATAATTTGAGTTAAATGAATATGAGAACCTCTTGATGGGCTCCTAAAGAGATCACAGTAGGATCTCCGGAAACTAAAGCTGGTTCACATTGTTTGATGGCTTTGTGAAGTTCGGTCAAATGGCCATATTTTGGTTGTCTGATTAAACCTAAATGACAGAATCATTAAGACATATGTTATACTCCGTTCAACTTGAAAGAGTTGGACTTTTCTGGTAAGTCAAACGAACTTACGAATCCAAAGTGAATGACTTTTTTGTAAGTTTCAAGAAATATTTGTTGACCAACAGGAAAATGTTGAAAAGATCGATTACCATATTCATCGAGTGGAGCATCATAATCGTAAGTAGTAGTGATGAACGGGCCTCCAGCAGTGCGACCAAAGTTTGTGCCACCATGGTACTGTATTTCAATCACAAAAACTTCAAGTTTACAGTAAAGAATATTAAAAATATTACCTACGTTGCATCATTTAGTGAACTTGAAGACAAGTGTAAAATTTATATTTATTCATATGCTACTAATAAGAAAAGAAAAAAAATACCAACCATGTAGTAATTGACAAATGAACCACCCTTCTGTATGAATTTCGCAACAGCAAACGCCAAATCTTGAACTGGTCTCTTGTGAACCACACTTCCATATTCCGAAAACCTATAACGAATTGAAAGAAGGGAATTAGAGTTTATTTCATTTTAATTGTTTTTTACTTTCAATGATGCAAGTACTATTGAAGATCCATAACATAAACAAATAAAGATGGAGCCTAAAAATAAAAAGTAAGAAATAAAAAGAACTTCATACCATCCTGTCCATGCTTCAGTCCAAATTGTGGGTTTGTAAGGCTTGTTAGGCTTAAAAGCATCACAATAGAAACCATTGCATGTGTTTATCTGCCACGAATATATTGACTAATAAATATTTTTGTGAATGGGTTGGGTCAAATGTGGTGTTTGTGAGTACGAATACGACTCATGGCTCGACTGCATAATCTGACAAATAAGATTACTAAAATGACAATGGGTCGGGTTGAAGTAGTGCTTACAATAGGATCAGGGGCATCGTCTTGTTTGCACATGATCCAAGGTACACCTGTACGTAATCCGACAGCCATTTCTGCAGCCCAAGTCATGTAGCTATATCCAGCAGCTCCAAATTTCTTATCAAGTGCCCCATACTCATTCTCTATCTGTAAAAAATCATCATACATCTTGACATAAATACCAAAATAAAATACTCAAATTCACTTTGCGACAGTCAAAACATATAGGATTTGGTTATGTATACCTGAGAGAGTATAATTGGGCCTCCTTGAGATTCAAATAGTTTCTCATACTTCATCAAATTCACAATTTTTTCAGTGAACCCTTGCATAGCCCTCTATAAAAAATTTATTTAGTACATATATGTTTAAAACAATGGAATAACCAGAGACATTGTCACCTTAAATGGCTCATTATTAGTTCTGAAATTAATGCCAGGCACATATTTTAGCCACACTGGAAATCCTCTGCAGAATTGTTAATAAAGCTGTTAATATATTTATGTTTTTCTATTTCCTATTTGAATATGTAACAAAAGTCAGTTAATTAAACTTTAAATTTGTTATGAAGAAAAAGTTCAAATACGAACTTTAAATACTATTCCATCATCTGTTCTTTAGAAATGCAATTTTTAATTTTTATTCTAATGAAAAAATTTTTAATTAATTCATAGAAAACACAAGCAACAAAATTCAAACTCATTTGAAATATTAAAAATAGCATGTTTGAATTTTCAAAATTACAGTATTTCAGCATTAAATATGGGAGAAGATAGAATCTATTTATTACGAGTAATTGTTTCTGACATAGATTCTTCTTAATTATTTCTGACTTAATTTCACTTCTGTTAATTGTACAATGAATTTAGTTATCACATATTTCCTTTTATTAAAATAAAAATTAAAAATTGAAAATATTTCTCAAGAAAAGCATTAAAAATTACCCGAAATTCCACTCAGCACAAACGTAAGGTCCAATTCTAAGATGAGCATAAAGACCTGCTTTTTGAACTGTCTTTAAGAATCTCACCAAATTGTATCTCCCTTCAAAATTATACTGATTTGTTTCCAAACGAAAATCAAATCAATTAAAAATAGTAAGAGAAAAATAATAAGATGACATTTAAATGACACGGAAAACACACCCCAGTTTATCAATAAGATTTCGATATTATGTAATTATATATTAAACCCAGATTAATTTAATATTTATATAAATATAAATATAATCAATACATAACTGAACTATAGTTGGAAAGCATGGCAGTTGAATGACAAAAATTGCATGGTTGTAACTTGTAACTTGGATGGTCCCATACATGCATCAAAATATTTGTTTTAATTTCATCTACCAACAAATAATATTTACTTTTTTTAATTTATAATTATACATTTTGTAAACACCTTTTTATTTAAATATTTAAGTGCAACGTTTTTCTTAAATAATTTGACCGTACGTCATGAATTGGTGATTGCCCAAGTTAAGCCTTTAGAGAACAATTATGGTTACAAACATTTTAAGTAAAAACATTTTTGGACATTACATTTAAAAATCTACAAGACTTTTTGTTTTTGGAAATGACGTGTTGTTAGTTTAAATTAAATCTTAGAACTAGGTAAAGTTGTTACAACTGTTTTAAATTTGAAATTGAAAATTAAAAAAAAAAAAAAAGAGAACTTACAATGCCAGGAGAGGGCTCATGAACATTCCAAAACACATAAGTTTCAATCACATCCAAGCCTCCATCCTTAGCCTTCATTATAATATCTTCCCACATCTGCGAAAATAATAGGTTGTGAGTTTGGATCTCATTGATGACATGCGAGTTAGCACTATCATTAACAAAAAAAAACGTGATGATTAAAGACGTAGAAATAAAACCTCAGGAGTGCTTCTAGGATAATGTATGGAACCCGAAATCAATATTCTTCTTTGTCCATTAATAACAATGGCTTTGCCATCATACGTTACGCTACACGATATCTGTTGGCAACCCAATTGAAATGCAATAAAAAACAACGAAAAAACCCATTTGGAAATCGAGTTGATTTCCATGGTTTAGAGTGAAATCTTGAAAAGCAAAAAATATGGTGTTTGTGTTTGTTAAAGAGAACAGATCGAGTGGTTGAGGAAGAACAAGAGCAAGAGTGAGTGTGAAATGAAACAAGAAAAAGAGAGGGAGAATGGGAAATGTTTGTTTTTTGTTTCTCTTTTATGGAGCAATCTTCTTGCTGAGACGTGTAGTATATATATACACACATATTAGGTGTTAATCAGTGTGTTTGTTTTGAAATTTTTGAGGTAATTAATTAAATTAAAATATAATTAATTCTAATTTTAATTAGAAACTCTCGAGGTAATTAAATTTATTTGATCGACATTATGTTTTGATAGACAATTATTAAAAAGCATGTTCGACAACTAAACAATCGTATGAAATAAAAATAAAATTGGTGATAGGTTAACAAGTAAACAATTAATACTTGCACAAAGAAATAAATTTATACATATTGAACTTTATAAAAGTATAGTAGTACACTTTTTGTAATTGTGAGTACCATGTATCTTATCAAAGGTATTAAAGCATGACTTTAATTAATTACTACAGTTTTACAAGTATATAACACAATTATTAGGCTGGTATGTATTGTTACTCTAATAGTCTATTGTATCAGCTTCAAATTCTTTCAAGTTTGAAGTTGGTTTGGTGGTTAATTTCACTGAAGCTCTAGGCTGTTATAGGATCAAAGTGGTCAAGTTTTTAGGTAATTTTCAAGTTCAAGTTTAGACAACATCAAACCGGTAAAGCCTCGAGCCGATGGCTCGAGCTAGTGCTCAATTGTCAAAACCAAGCAACTTCAATTCAATCAAAGTCTCAAGTTTAGTGTATCCTTTTTCAAATGTTAGATTCAATAGGATTCCAAGAGGCTCATTACTTCAATTAGTCCCCGTGTTACTCGAATGGATGAGTTGATATATAGGAATCAAAATTTGCTGAATCACTTACTCTGAATGTTAGGAAAGATAAAGGGAGGATCGTCTGAGCTTTTTAAGTGTAATTTCAGTTCAAAACTCAATCAATATATTATCTTTAGCAAAAAAAAACAGTAAATAGTACCAATAATACAATATATATACTCATTAATTAATTATTAGTTCATAAATAATTGTACTACAACTGACTCATATCATATATAAGATACATAAGGAATTCGTATTCATTGAATTGAACATTTACATATGAAAACCAGCCATGCCACGTGTGTAATGGGTGTATTAAATTAAATTAAATAGAAAATATATATCTTTTGAAATATTTTCATTAGAGCTTGCAACATATGCACATAATTAACTTGTACCTTAAGCATGTAATGTTGGTATTATAGGATCTTGGTTGCATTTTTGGTCAATCTTATGCCACGTGAGTTCCTCTGCCCCCATTTTGTTTCATTTCTCCTACTTTGGTTTTGTCATTCACAAACAAAAACATAACCGTGTGCTATGGTTAATTATCGAAAAAGTTTGTGGTTTTTCAATTATATTTTATATTTAATTTTAATCTTAATAAATAAAATAGTTAAAGCTTAGAACTTGGTTAAAAATACTAATGATCAGATGGATAAAAATTATATTTAAATGTTTAAGATGATTTATTCAAATACTAAACTGTAGTACTTAAGTTGGATAATAGTAATCATTTCGTTACATGTTTTGCATTCTAGATATGCATCAGCCGATTGTAAATCGCTCGGCTATCAACCTTTTACCACAAATACACATGATATAATATAGAACACAAAAGGAAAGAAGAAAACCCTTTAATTTGTACTAAGTAACACGATTTGAATCATTTCTCTATTAGCAGTTTATGAAAGATGTCGATAGATTATAGTGTAAAATTTGAACTTAAATATTTGAAATACAATAAAAAGCTAAAACAATATTTTGGTAAAGTTTTTTTTAGAAAGGTAATAATTTATACACTCTACCCCTAGACTTGAATCCATAATTTAATAGTCGAAGGATCACCACGATGCCGTCACGAGCCAATGTAATATTTTGGTAATGTAATGTGAAGTTTTCCCATTAATGGACGTATATCGTTGCTGTAATTAAGGTGATGACAGAAAATGGCTTTTTTTTCAATCAGAAGTCAAGATCAAGATTTGCAAGAATTAATTTATTAATAGTTTAATCAGCGCACCCATGGTGAGTATTATATGATAGTTTGACTAAATTCAAATTTTAATAATTAAATAAGGCTAAATACTAAATTAAAATATCCAAACCACAGCAAATTAAAGGACTGGTATGCCATAAAACTAAAAATTTAATTCGTCTGTCGTGAAATCCTTGATAATTTTATTACAATTTATATTTTAAGTGAATCTACATATTAATTTCACTAATAGAAAATTTATTGCTCTGCCATAGAATTTATAATCATAGTTTTTTTATATTTTTAAAAGGTAAAAAATATAAAAGTGCAGTTGATATACAATAGGCTATGATTAAAACAACATACTACGTATCATTTTTGAGATACTTTTCGATAAAAACACTAGCAACAATAACTTGTATAAATCAATTTAGAAGAGTTAAAAGTAAACGTAAATGCTTTGTAATAGTCATAACAATAATGAATGGTAATATTTTTAGGAGTGGTTGAGATAGGAAATTCAAATGGAGGAATAATATTTTCTTATACATTTTTGAGGGGCAATTGCCCCTCTATGGCCTAGTACCTCCCTAGATTCGTCTCTGATTTACACCACTTGTTATCAAATACAATGAAATTTTCATACTATCATCAATAATTAATCCACTTAGTATATACATCGACTTCTATATATGTATTCTAGGCCAAAATTATATCCACGTCTCTTATCTTTTTAGTAAACTCGCATGTGTCATAACTGAAATTTGGAATAGTTTCGGTTAAATTTGATTGAATAAGGATTAAACGTGTGAAATAAAACTAGCTACACATGATATAGCTAGGTAACTGATTGTATACCTCTTTTTATCAAATTGAAAAAAAAAGGGTAATTTGTAGGGTAACCCTCACCTCCGTACTATATTTTAGTGGTACGCGTCCGCCACACCTACAAGGAGCATCAACGTCGGTTAAATCACTTGTCCCCAAATCAACCACATATGTTGAGGAACGGACTCGAACCCCAGACCTATATATCACACATGTAGAGTCTAGACGTTTGCGGTGGCGGTACCACTTGAGTTATGCTCAATTAGTCTCTTTTTGCCAAATTGTGTACCCTAACAATTGTATCAAGTGAATTACTTCAACCGCGCATGAACCTATATTATTATGGATGATTAGTTAAAGTTCATTTTAATATACTAAATATGCGATGATATTGATGGAGTCGATGAATCGATAGGGTGAGAAATAGAAAGTTAGAATATATGGTAGGTGAGATACATGATGAATTTCAAGTTAATAAATTGTATGTGCCAATGTGCCATTGCTTGATGTTGGAATTGGAATGGGAATGGGCCCATAGTAACATTTGTACTATAGTTCTTAATGGTGCCCCATACCCTTAGTTTGGAGGCATTATGTATTTATGATACGCTATGCTATATAATGCATGATAACGTGAATAATTGTGTGCGTGTACGTGAAGGGTGGCATATATGATACCTAGAATCTCATGGATTCTAATGATTAAGATGTAACAATTGCAAAATTTATATGTTGATATATGTTATATACTAAAGTATCCCCTAAAATGGTTTTTATGTTTCAGAAGAAAGAAAAAAAACAATTTTCGAATTAGTTTGCTGATTATTTGATGCATATTGTTAGTTTAGTGAATGCTCAAATAAAATTCGTGATCAGTTAAAGTTCAAGGGATCATGATCTATCTCGTATGCAAGGTATTGTCATGGTTACCATTTGAATGAGCGAAAACGAATATAAAAATGTGAGAACAAGATAATATAAACATCATCAATTGTTATAAATTAAGATTTGAAGTTAAATCATACTTGGAAATCTCAAATATATGTACCCGTTGAATATTAAAAGTTGCATTATAATAAACAGATTTGTATTTGTATGCTCTAATGGTGAATTCAACAACGTAAGAAATAATATCCATTTAATACAAGACGATAAGTCCTCTTAATTTAAGACAAAAATAGATCTCCGGATTTACTACCTTATTCCTTATACAAGTACGATCTCTCATGTTAGATTCACCTATCAACGCCATACACCACTAAAATATTTTTAGACCCTTTTACCCCTTGCAACTTGAAATTCCTCAAACACTCCTTCATAATCTTAAGGGCAAAAATGTTCGAAATATTATTTTGATGATGTATAGTAAAAAAAATATGTGCACAGATCATCACCCTTCGCGAATAACACTTGAAAGTCGGAAAAGGCTGGTTTGGTCATATGGCACGGAAATATAAGGGTTGGATTAGCTTCTCTTCTACGGGCCAATACTTTTCTTGATGGGCTTTCTAAATGGGGCTAAGATGCATATATATTAGTGATGAACGTCTCAACGTCATGTATTTGGCCCATTAAGAATGACAAGTGACTCGTGACATTTGTGGAAGAGAAATGGGCCATAAAGGGGTATCCTTGTTGGGTTATCACAACCAGCTTTTGTAGTCGTCATTCATCAAGAAAGACAAATGACTCATTAAAGTTTCTGTCTCATCTTAACGGAAGTTTTATTTTAATTTAAAGATTAAATCTTAACTATATATTAAAAGGTTAATTCTGTATCTTACATAATTATTCTATATTAAGAAAAAAAATTCCTACTTGACAAACTCATATTTACTCTTCAAAATTTCTTTGTGATGTGTCATAATCTTTTATATATATAAAAAACATGATCAAAAAATAAGATAATTTAAAGAGAGAAGAGGGGAATAATTTTTTATTACTATGATTTAATACTTTATTGATATGATTCAACTTTTTATTAATATAATTTTATATTTTATTGATTTGGTTCAATACTTTATTAATAAGGTTTAGTCTTTTATTGTTATAATTCAAAAGTTTATAGTGATAAAAAATTGAATCTTATAATAAAAATACTAAATCATAGTAATAAAAAATATTTTTTTCCCTTTTCTCTCCCTAAAAACCTTTCTCCCTTTATCCCACTCCTGTGGAGGAATCTGGTCCATTGATTATGTTTTTTCCTTGATGATCAAACAATCTAGATTTCTTTTTAATAGTAATTACACTTTACACTCTTAATTATTTATTAATTTTTAAATATAAAAAATTGACTAATATTTTAATTAAATATAATAAATATTAGATAAATAATAAAAAAATGGCCGACTTTTTGTTTGGCCCCATATTAGGATTTTGTTCGAATCCTATTAACAAACTATATTAACAAACTATTATATTATATAAAAAAATTAAAAACTGAAATCTTTTTCTAACTGTAACCCTTTATTTTTTCCCCTATATATATCATCCATCAATAATTATATACGAATTATAAATTTTTACATTTAACACACTAATATATATACTAATTTATTTAATTAAAAATTAAAAATAAAACTTTAAATCTATTACAATTTCAATTTAGTCGTTTGTGTTGCTGCGGGACTTAAAGCTAGTAACCTTTTCAAATGGTTATGAAATATAGAGAGTTTGGGTGATAATAATAACAATAAGTATATTATCACTAATAATATCTTTCTTCTTAATTACAAACTTTATTTGGATTCAATAGTTTTCTTTGATTTTAATATATGATACTTTATTTTTGACATCGTAATTAGTTTAAACTTGACTTCAAGTTGTTGTTGAATATCATTAGTAAAGATCTAGGTTTGTGATTTGTATCCGTCAAGTGTTATCATCAAACATTAAAATGAAAATTAGATTTATCACACTTTGAACTTGTTGCATTGCTCATTAGGTATAATATTACGAGCATTTATAAAAGTTATATTCTATTTTTGCATCAATACGTATAGAATCTTTAATTTCAACGGTTTACTAAACTTTTAAAGAGATTTACTTACATATTTCTATGCTACCATTTAATTTTAAAGATTTCAAGTACAAATTTAATTGTCACAGGAGAAACTTGAGCTCAATAACTCGATAGGTAATCATCGAGAAATCATTCTTATTAGATTTAACAATTGGTTAATTGAAAGTTTACTAAACCTATGAAACTTTTGTTAATTTTATCGTAAAAGTGTGATTGATGATTTTAACTTATCGGAAAAAATTTATTAAATATATTTTATACTAAAAATTTTGTCAATCATCAATTCCAATACAATTAAAATATTGACTTTTATGATATAGGTCAAATTTTTATATTTGATAATTACATTAGCATTCATTTTTGACTCACTAATTATGTATTTCATACGAGTATTTGTATTACCAAAGCCGTTTATCGGATGTGATTTACACAAGTAGAAAGTAACTCACTTAGACACATGGATGATCTTTAAAAGATATGTCAATCGGTTATCCACTTTTAATTTTGGAGAAATCATTTGTATTGTCAATAACACCAAACAAAAGCTATTGACTAATATAAATCAAATAAAATATTTATATTATACATATTAAATTTCTCCATTTTTATAAATATACATAAATAAAATTAATAGCACACTTACATCCGTATAGTTTGATTCATAAAATATTTTTCAAATAAAATTTCTAAAACGTGGTTGGTTTAACAATTATTTGTTCAAGTGTTTGTCGATGGCACGTATGTCGATATGTCTACGTAAAACTAGTGATATAAAAGATTTTGCTGAAATTTTTGTAATTTTTAATGTAGGTAATGAAAACAAAATGCCCCCTTTTTAACCAAAAAATCTAAAAAAAGAAAAGAAGAGAAAAAAGAAAGGGTGAATCACGCGCAATCATTTAAATTAATTAATTAAATTTTTTTTATGAGAAAAATAAAGTATCGATTAGCAACTTGATTTTGATTACTAGTTCACTACGATTACATTTTTACGGATAATTTTAGACCAGCTAAAATAACAAGTGCAGTGATACAAGCAAACGAAAATGGCGAAGCGAATGTCTGCTGTTACTACTTGTTCTTATCGTCTTCTATTCATAAACCAAAACAAACACGTCTCTAAAATTATTGATCATAATCGCCGATTCATCCCTCATTTCAGCCGATCATCCTCTTATTCAACTTCACCAGGTATTAATTATTACGCTTTTCTGCACTGTTCGTTTTTCTAATAGCTTTATTTTATTTATGTATGTATGTACATTTAGTTATCCCTAATTTACTTGCATGAAGTTCATCTCACGAAAATTAAGATTATATTTGTTTTTGAGGTTTATTATATTACAGTTGATGTTACTTCTTTTACAATAATTGTTTTTGTAGATTCATGAATTTTGTGTTTATTAGGTTAAGTGATTTGAAATGTACTTAATTACCTGAATCAATTGTATGTATTCTACTATAGATAGCAAGTTTAAAGTATGATAGATGGAATATTACCGTTTATTGAGTTTACACTTTGGAAGCTTGATACAAAGCTTAGTATTATATATGTATTTATAAACCAACTAAATAACAAGACCAAAAGTCTCAATTGTAATAAGTAATTAAATAAGACTCGTTGCTAAAACATTTATTTCACTTTTGATCGCATGAACACTCTTCAGTAAGTTGCTCATAACTTTCTCGATAGAACTTCACATGAGAGACAATTTTCAGTTTCGTAAACTAGGCAGCTGCGGGTTCAATTTGAATGATTATATGATGCAATTCCGATAACCATTTCACCCTTCAACTTCAAGATGAAAGTGATGTCCCAATTTTAATTTCAATATTGAAGTAACAAGTCCTGCAATTGCATTTGGAAGATTGAATCCAAATACATATTCCATTACTCTGATTCCCCAAATTTGATTTCTACATATGCTCTAATATTGCAGGTTTTACAGATCATTACGCCTCAGTACCGCTAAAGCAGTTTCTCGCAAGATATAGATGGGATCTTCAGAAAAATTCCTTAACTCACATGCAAAATATGACTGCAATCCAATACCGAAATTTTGCCTCAGTGGCCTCCAGCAAAGTTCAGAGAAACCCCTTGTTTTCGAGTATTAATAATGATGATATAATCTATTTTCAGAAGATATTAGGGGAGAAAAAAGTTATTCAGGATAATGAGGAACTACAAGCTGCAAATACAGATTGGATGCATAAGTACAAAGGTTCAAGTAAGCTTATGCTCCAACCAGAAAATACTGATGAGGTTCATATCTTCTTTCTTTTGCCAAAAATGTTGTTAAGGCGTGATTGGATCACAAAAAGTTATATTTTTTCCATTTGTCTTTGTGCAGTTATCTCAAATACTTAAGTATTGCAATTCCAGATGTTTGGCAGTTGTTCCTCAAGGTGGAAACACGGGTCTTGTTGGAGGAAGTGTCCCTGTATTTGATGAGGTAAAATTAGTTTTAACTATATCGAGTTCCATGTCTTATACTTTTTGACTTACTGCAGTGACTCGATTACTTGCAGGTCATTATTAATACTCGGCGCATGTATAGTATTATTTCATTTGATGAGGTAGGGAGGTCAGTTTTCTAATATGTTAGATCCAACTCTCTGTTTAACCATTCTATCAGCAACGAATTGATCAACTTCTGTGAATTTGCAGGTCAGTGGAGTGCTGGTATGTGAAGCAGGATGTATACTCGAAAATCTGATTTCTTTCCTAGACAAAAAAGGGTAATATATTTGTAATCGATAGATGATCAGGATTTTTCATTTTGTAATATGCAATATGCAAATTTGGCCATTTTTTATCCTTCTGAATCATTTGTGTGACATTCTGTTCAGTTACTTTTTTCTTTCAGTTTTATTATGCCGTTAGATTTGGGTGCGAAAGGAAGCTGCCAGATTGGTGGAAATGTTTCTACTAATGCTGGTGGGTTGCGCCTAGTACGTTATGGGTCTCTTCACGGAACTGTTCTTGGTAACTGTTATCTCATATATTTAAATTCAAGTATCTCAATATACAGAATTTAACATATGTATCCATGTTTATGTTTCAGGTCTTGAAGTTGTTTTGGCAAATGGTAGCGTGATTGATATGCTTGGTACTTTGCGAAAAGATAACACTGGCTATGATTTAAAGCATTTGTTTATAGGTGTGACAAAACTGTATATATATACCCATCATATGAGTGAAGAATTAAATTCATATTTGGCAAATATAATGTTCATGTATCTGTTTGTATTTTGCAGGAAGTGAAGGGTCTTTAGGTATCATAACCAAGGTTTCCATACTCACACCTCCAAAGTTGTCTTCAGTAAACATAGCTTTTCTTGCTTGCCAAGATTATATTAGTTGCCAGGTAAGATATAATGTATTCCTGATATGATATAGTTCACACGTTCAAATTAAAGTGAAAACACAAAATGATATTGTTTGATGCTTAAGTGGATATTTCTCTTGCAATGTGTTATGTTTATTTGTTTTTATCATCTTATTTTTGGTCCTATGTCCTGTTTCTTTTTTATTAGAAACTTCTATTTCAAGCTAGAAGAGAACTTGGCGAAATATTATCTGCATTTGAGTTTCTCGATGCCCAAGCAATGAATCTGGTAAGTCCTCCAAATGTGTTCTATTATCTGCTTTATTAGGCTAAAGTTTAATGTGGTCTCAAAAACATCAGATGTAAAAAAGGAATAATTGTCACATTCTGTTACATTCTATTGTAAAAATTATTTTTTCCCTTTACGTGCGGCACAGGTTCTTGATCATCTAGACAGTGTCCGTAATCCATTACCATCCTCAATTTACAACTTCTATGTTCTCATTGAGACAACTGGCAGCAATGAATCTAATGACAAGTAACTTATTGCTATATAATCTTCTTTAATTCTATAATCAATTCTCTATATATTTTCTAAACATTCAACAAACATATGCACTGATTTTTCTAGGGAAAAACTTGAGGCGTTTCTTCTTCATGCTATGGAAAATGGTTTGGTAACTGATGGTGCCATTGCACAGGATTTCAATCAAGCATCATCATTTTGGCATATTCGTGAGGTTTGCCATTTTTTGTTATACAATTTATTATATTCACGTACTTACGTTATTACACTAATTTTATATGAATGCTTACAGGGTGTTCCAGAAGCATTGATGAAAGCTGGAGCTGTATATAAGTATGATCTATCATTACCTGTTGATAAGATGTATGATCTTGTTGAGGAAATGAGAATACGTCTCGGTAACCATAATAATTTATTTTCGTTATACTGCAACGTTAAGAATAATGATTATGCTAACTAATTATCTCAATCTGTTATTATATGATTAGTTTATTTATTTTATAAATATATATTAGGTGATAAAGCAAATGTAGTGGGATATGGTCATCTCGGAGATGGCAACCTCCATCTAAATGTGTCAGCTTCACAGTATGACAACGATGTAAGATTTGTCTTCCTGGTTTACAAAAGTAGAATGGACATTTTATTTGGTTCTAATTGTTACAAGAAAACTGCAGATTCTGGCTCAAATTGAACCGTTTGTGTATGAATGGACATCTCGGCATCGTGGGAGTATTAGTGCTGAACACGGTTTAGGTCTCATGAAAGCTGAAAAGATTTATTACAGCAAGTCATCTGAAACTGTGAGTCTACTTAATTCGTGTTCTTCTCCATTTACAAATAATCATGTATGAGAAATTTTAAGAAACAAGATTTCACTTGTAAATGTACAGGTACAACTTATGGCTTCAATGAAGAAGTTGTTTGATCCCAATGGTATACTGAATCCTTACAAAGTTATCCCAACATCGCTCCTAAATACTTCTGCTTAAAATTAGATAAAGCACCATTTTCTTTAATATTCAATAAGTTTAACATTTGTTACCTTTCCATCAAATGCTTCTGTAACATAGCTTTCTAACATAGAGGTGTGGCTTTATACACACTAGATGTCCCAAAATGAAAACTATAATACTTACAATCGTATGATTATTATAATTCAATCCAACATAAACATATAAAGGTATGGCTTTTTTCCGTGATCAACTGTGTGGCGCTGGAGGTGGAGCAGCTCCGGGCGCTGGAGGTCGAGCAGCACCAGGCACTGGAGGTGGAGCAGCTGCACTCATCTTTGGGATTTGGGAGGATAGAACGTTTGAATGATGGGTTTGAATTTTGGAACATCACTTTCGGAAAATATATAGGCGATTTCAGAATAATTTACCGGGTCAGTTCAAGTGTGCAACTTAAAAAATTACCAAATTTTAATGAAACAAAGCACTTTAGCAGCCCCTGATCAAGAACAACAAGAATAGAATTATTCTAATTCCTACAGGCTACATGTCAATTGGTGGGCTTCATATTCATGTATTTGGGACATAATAAGGTTCTGATTCATTACGTTAGCTTTTGTCCAACTTGAATACTACAGTATCTCAATATGAACAGGGGACGTATGATTGCATAATGTTATACTTTCATGATATTTAGGATATTTTGAAAATGAACGCGTTTAGTTACGGAATACTCTCTCACTTTTTTATTAAGTTTCTTTAGAAAAACGCGCTCAAGTTTATTTAGAAAAACGCGCTCAAATATAAGTTTTTTCTAAATCTTTGATTAAGTTTCTTTAGAAAAACGCGCTCAAATATAAGTTTTTTCTAAAACTTTTCAAAGAAAAGGAGATTTTTTCAGAAAATTTTCTAGGAAAACTGAAAAGTTAGAAAACGTGTTCAAGTTGAAATTTTCCGGAGAAATTTTCTAAGAGAATGAAATGTATGATTTAAGGTATTCTAGCTTTCATATTTTGAAAAATGAAAATTCCACCCTTACATCTGGACGTGTTCTCTAAATCTCTTAAGGTTTTTAAAGGACAAAAACTTTTAGAAAAATGGAAAAGGAAAAACGAAGATACTATTCTATAATTAAACGCGCCCTTTTATTTTTCTTTTTATAACTGAAAAGTTGAAAACTATTTTTTGTGATTTTCTAAACTTTTCAGAAAAAGAAAACATCCCTCATTTAAACACAATTTTTAAATTTTTATTTTTTTCTAAAAGAGTAAAAACACTTCTCATTCCTTTTCTCGTTCATTTTCTCATTCCTTTTCTCAAAAACAAAAGGATAAAAAAATAAGAATAATAAGAAATTTTCATAATTAAACGCATCCCTATGTTAAATATTACCTTTGCCACCTCTTAATTAACTTGAATATTAAACATTTACTTTTGTTTCTTTTTTCACATGCAATCCCAACAAGTCAACTTGCAATTGGAATTTTATATACGGCACTGAACTAGTCAAAAGATACAAAATACCTATTCGCTTCCTCTCATTCGTTCATACTCGCTTAATCAGCCGTCTACTTGCAAAAGTCCATTTTCCACGTCAGCAAATGATATTCATTTGAGCTCTTATCCCTATATTTAATTTATTTACAAGTATTTATTTATATCGAAAGAAACACTACACAGTAAAGTAGAACGTAAAGTGTGCACCAAATAAACACATTTTTGTTGTCACAACTCACAAGGGAATGCAATGAAAGCACCACAATTATCGATACATCGAGTATTGAGAGCTTCAACTTCTTTTTAAAACCGACTTCAAATGGTTTTTCATAAAAAGGAAGAATAATGTAAAATAAACAAGTCAAAGGACAAAAGTTGATAATATCCAATAGTTGAAGGACCATTTATATAACATTCTCCTGAAATAGCAAGTATAAATACTCACCGGTGTATCTGTCACAACTACACCGGCAATCTTTCTTTTTCTCTCGTCGACCGTCATGACCGGCTCCTCAGCTTCTTCTCGCAAGGTTCATCTTTCAACTAATTATACCACATATTTATTTGTTCTTTTTTTAATAATTAATTATTTATTATATATATTATATAATATACGTATACGTGTGTGTATTCACGCAATTACTTACTTTGTTGATTAGTAGTCAATTTGACTATAACCTTGGTTATGATTGTGATGTTATTGATTTAGGTATTGAGTAAGATAGCTAGCAATCGACTTCAAAAGGAGTTGGTAGAGTGGCAGGTCAATCCACCTTCTGGATTTCATCACAAAGTCACTGACAATCTTCAAAGGTTCTTCATTTTCTCAATTTTTAGCTGATTTTCTAGGGCTTATTTGACTATAAATGTTAATTATTATTTATAATATACATTTATCATTTATTTACTATTGTCATTGACTTGAGTTAATTTTCTCAAAATAAAAGCTCAAATTTTCACATATTTTTTTAAAAGTCTACTAGGTGCAGTGCCCTAATTGTTGCAATGTCAAATACTTAATGAGTTGAAATATGTGAATTATTTTTGCTTTTTTGGTTGTGTTTGAAGGTGGGTGATTGAAGTGTATGGAGCTCAGGGGACTATTTATGCTAATGAAAAATACCAGCTTCAAGTTGATTTTCCAGAGCATTATCCTATGGAATCACCTCAGGTCAGATCGATTGATACTTAAATTCAAGTGTTTGATCTTTCACTTGTTTTGCTTATGGGTTGTTTGATGAAAATGATACTACAGGTGATATTTTTGCATCCAGCTCCTCTACATCCACATATTTATAGCAATGGCCATATTTGTTTAGGTAAGTATACATATAATAGCATTTTTAACACTTTAACCATTTAATGATATGTGCTATTTATGAATCTCGCTTAATATATTTGGCCAGTTCCCTTTTATTTGCGATTTAATTTGTACTAGTTTGACCTGTTTGCATGCAAATAAATCCCACATCAAACCTATTTTCACATAAACTGATTATATAGATCACAAGGTTTGATTTTCTTGTTTCTTTTTTTCATGTAGATATATTATATGACTCGTGGTCTCCAGCCATGACTGTCAGCTCTGTCTGTATCAGCATTCTCTCCATGCTTTCAAGCTCAACCTTGAAGGTCTGTTTATTTTTTCTTCTAAGAATTTAAAAAGGCTTCCTGGAGTCTGTTTCCTATAAACTACAGTACTCTCTATGTTGCTTGAGTAATAACAGACAATCGTCACTACCTATGTCTGCAGGAACGACCTGAAGATAATGATCGCTATGTAAAGAACTGTAGAAATGGAAGATCTCCCAAGGAAACTAGATGGTGGTTTCACGACGATAAAGCTTAATCAGAAGAAGACAGTCATATCATCATCATCATCATCATCTATTGTTCATAATTGCATATTTGCTTACTACAAACATGAAGTGGGACCCCCAAATGATATCTGATGCCTCTGTAAAGTGGCTATGCCTATTCGGTCTGACTGTAAATAAAGATCACATTTCTGGTTTGTTACAATCAAACATCTTTTGATCATGTAATTCAATTGGTTTAAGGGATCCTATATTATACAATTTTTGTTCTGACTCCATCAAATTGGCACCATGAAAATTACATTATTTAGTAAAATATTGTGTCATATCCACTAAAAAACTATACATATACATGTGGAAACTGAAACTAAATGGTTAGCTTGCCTGCTCGAGAGATTTTTATGTTTGCTTGCACCCTATCGTGGTACAATTTCTAAAAAGAATATCTAAACTCTCAACATTGTGCTACAGTGACTAGTGTTCCTGGCTATAAAAGAAACGACCAGCAATCAATGTGGTGAGAAAGAGAACTAGAGACAGGAATATTACATGTCAGTTGTTCTTCCCTGTCCGTTTTAGCAAATGCAGAACATTTTCATACACAATGAAAGTTATGGAAGCTGCAGGAAGATTTTTCAAAAGGTTTGCTGTAATTCCTCTGTAAAAACCTTTTGGACCCTCTAACCTGCAACCCAAATATGAAAAAAGTATCAATTTCCACTTCATATCATCAGTTACAGCAATTGAAATTTTGCAATTGAAAACACTGACTGAGCAGTTTTCGTCATGGCATCCCCGCTATCCACATATCTTGGAACCCCGTCTAACATGGGTCGTTGCTGCAGTAAGTGATGATCAATTTAAATAACAAACAGTGAAGAAACCAAAAGGATGAAATTTCATTTGATTAAGAAATGTAAAAAAGATAGCCATACCTGCAGACGAGAACGAATGACCTGAGTATGTTACCATATGGCATGCAGAAATACAGAGCAAGTTAGAGAAGTTCCATTTTAAACTTTGGATATACTGATAGTTCCTACCTGGAATGGATATGTTGCAAGAATGGCAGCCAGTTTAGAGGAAGCTCCTAAAGTGGCATAATCAACTGTAGTCTGAGGAAAAATCCGGGAAGTAAATTATTAATCAACTGTAAATTAAACATAACAGACATAACAGGTATTACTGTAGTACAATGGCATTCGTCTTCCATAGAAATATGCACATGCTAATGGGTTAATGGTGGGCCTGAACCTTGACAAATCATTTTAAAGAAAAACTTACAAGTAACTCTGAATTTCTAGCAACGGAGGGGTTATGTCTGGCCCTAAAGTCAACTATAATATTACGAAGCTCCTCATATGCTGTAAACTGAATGGCACCATGAGTGACCTGCAGGAGAAGATGTCAGTGTGTAATTCATTTGTTGAAATGAAAATTTAGTATGAAGACGTTGATAGAGGGTGACATCAGGGTGATCCCTACCAAAGTGAGTTTCGGAAAAACTATTTTCATTTGAAGACTTCATTTTATGTTTATTTATATATTAAATATTTCTGATTGGCCATTGTAAACCATAACTCCCTTCAAAACGAACATCGAGGCTGACAACAAAAGAACATAACATATCTTATAGCATCTAGAACAGAAATAACGATACCAAATCTAACCAGAAAAAGTCCAGGTAAAAGCCCTTTGTATAATGCTCTCCATCCTTCATCTCTCAATATAGTTTTCAAAGCATCTGTCATCAGACAATTAAGGTTAATAGAATCCAAATTTTAATATATTTCAGTAGAATTTGAGCAGGAGCTAGATGGAAATAAAAATTAATAATTCAGAAAGCACATTTATGTCAAGCTTAACAAAAAGAGATACACTGATTGAGCATACCACCAAAACCAGAATATGGTCGAGATTGATTCAGAGGAGTCTGAAGTTGTAATCTTGTTTTCACGACCCAAACAGGATTCGTAATAAGACATACCTACAAAAGTAACAACGTTGCTATAAGGACAGGATAAAATTGGAAAAGAAATCAAACACACTTTAAATTTGTCATTAATCAAATAACAAAAGGCAAGACAAGTACAACAAACTCACCAACCCTCCTGCTTCGGCAGCTGAAGCAAGATGAATATAAACGCTTGTCTTGTCATGACTCTTCATATACCTTTGTTTAGCAGTGTTATAACTATAAACCGTAAAAATGATATGTCAAGAAGTAAATTATGCATGAAAATCGCAGTCCAGGTTTAATGTATGAAATCAAAGACTTTTAGAATAAGCACCAAGTCTCCAACAACGTACAAATAAAAGTATAGACCCCATGAGATGGTTGAGCCTAACACTGCAGGACTAAAGCCAGAATAGAGCCCTCTGACACCCTGGAAAAATACGGCAACCCTTTAACGACAAGCATAAAAGAAGAAATCAAACAGAACACGTGCATGCGTTATAGAGGCATAAAAGGAAATGCACTAGAAATCCCTTCTGGTTAACTACAAATGCATTGATGATCTTATCACTTTTCCTAAATTAGATATACACAAATTAGATTTTTGAGCTTAGAATCTTTGTTCTTTGCACTCCTATTCCATATGTATCAGTTAACAGCAAGAGGAAAATTAAGATTACGAAACGCAATGCATTAGGATTCATCGTGTAATTCGAATTATTTCAATCATTGCAAAATTTGGAAGGAAAAAAAGACAAAGACACAGAATTATATACATGTGGAACGAAAAACTTCTATCATAATAGTAGATAGATCAGTAGCATTTAATATAATTTGTATGTGAAGCTGTAACAAGCAATAATTAATTAATTAATATAGATATATGAATTCATGTGTATAAAGAAATCAAAACTCTTCTGAGTTCGGACCCTAGAAATATGGAAATCATTAATCATAATTTAAACATAATAAATCAGATAATGAAACTGCAATTTTTATCAACAAACAAATGATAAAAGTCTTTAAATTATGAAAGAATATTAATAAAAAATAACGGACCTCTAATCGGCCAATGGTGAAGAGAGCATGAGGAGTGTTCTTATAGCACGGAAGGTTAGGGTTCCGACCATCATAAACTATTCAATTTCATTTAATCGTCGATTTAAATAAATAAAATAAACGTGGAAATAATAAAATTATAGTAATTGAGCATATAGATTGATGAGAATTACCTTGAAATCTGGTACGGACAACATCAAGGGGATGAGTAAAGGTGACGGTAGCAAGTCCAGCGATCGACCCAGCCACGGCGTTTTCCCATTTCCAATCTGTCCACGGCGACGCCGAAACCGTCGTCGTCGTCATTTAAAAATAGCAATGAAGGTTGCGTTTTGATAGTATGTAAGAATGTATGCAAAGTGACAGAAAATGATGCGAGTTTCATTTTTTGGGGCTGACCCGTTTGATATCAGATCCGTTATTCATTCGAGTTAAGTCGTTAGCTTAATGGTATTCCAGGGGTGTTTAAAACCGTTTAATGAGAATATCGAATCGAATTTGAATTCAGTTTTCGGTATGATTTTTGGTTTTTTATTTATCAAATTCGGTTAAACCGAATTCAAATTCGATTTTCGGTTCGGTTTTCAGTTTTGAATTTTTTGAAGTCGGTTAAACCGAATTCGAGTTAATAAATATATTATTATTTATATATTTTTATAATATTTATATATATATATATATATATATACACATGTGTGTGTGATTTTTCGAATTCGATTGACAACTTGAAGAGTTTAACATTTTGAAAACTTAATTTTTTTAGCTACCATGTGTTTGTGAAAAATAAATGTTTTATTTGGACATTAAAATTCACATACATTGACAGTTTTATGCTTTATAAACTCGAAGTTGGCTAACACATAACGATTATTAATAGTAAGATTTATATAATTTGTATCGTATAATCGTGCATATTTCTTAGTTTTGTATGTTGAAAGGTGTTTTTGAAAAAATGTTAATTTTTTTGGTTTTAACCGAAACCGAACCGGATTCGAATTCGAATTCGATTTTCAGTTTTGCTCCCAAATTTTTCAAAACTGAATACACCGAAAAAACCATAAACCGAACCGATGAACACCCTTAACAGTATCCATCTATGGGTTGCCGACCAAGTTAGGTTAACCGGCTATTAATCAAGGAAGATTATTTCCTATATTCAAGACCGATATAGCATATAGTTTCGTGCTACTAGCTTTATGAGATTAGTCATTTGTGCAAATATAAAAAAGTTAGTGGGTTAAAAATGTAAAAAATATACTTTTGTTTGGTTGTTAATCAATTAATATCACAAATCTTTTATATTGTCAATAGCATGGATGTTTTTCCTCTAAGTTGTTCAAAATGAGAGGAACTCAATCTCACGAGTAAATATTTCGTGTAGCTAACTGTATAGATTATTATGTACAACAAGATATAAGTGAGGGATCAATTGTGTATATTTCAATTGATGATATATCTATTTTCTATTTATTAATAGACTTTTAGGACAAATAACAATTTAACCATATTAAATCATCAATAAATATTAAAATTTTCTTTTGTCGAAAATATATTTAAAGATAAAAAGTACTCGTGTTAGACTATGGGGAATTATTAATTCTGTTACATAGTCAAGAAAGGTCACTAGGAGGTTAATGAACGATTTGATATGATTCTTGTAACAAAAGGAAACTTACAAGCATGTGCATAAACTATATTGAATTTGTAACAACTACATAACTTATATGCCATATGCACATACCTTTTCTTTAAACTTATCAAATATATTCACAGAGCACCATACTTATTAAAGATCAGATTCCGATTTTAAGATCTCTGTGAACGTATGAACTTGCATATTATCCTGAGATTAGACAATATGAATATATGATCATCTCGGTAAGATCCAATTTATCAAAGGTTATAATAGTAAGTCAACAAATTATGGATGGGCTAATTTGTTACAGCAAATTTATAAATGAGCTAACCGGCTAATTGACCCATAACAGTCAACAGTGTCGAGGGTTTTAATCTCATAAACTTCTTCCCTTTCACTATATTTCTTGCTCCTTTTGAAAATTTAGCTCTTAAATAATGTGGACATTTGGTTCTTATCAAATTCTACGTGATCAGAATGAAAGTGAAAGCAAGCTTCAGAAGATCATTCGAGTCTGGAGATAGTTTTTCCAGGTAAGAAATGATGATCAGATTGTTCAAATCTGGAACATAACCTGAGCAGCACCTCTGCAATCCGTTACAATTATTTTGCCAGGGAAAAACTATAACTTCCAATAATGAATCCATCTTCAAAAAGATCAACTCCTATAACTTTAACTAAAGAGCTTACATGGTGCACTTTCCTAGCATAGATGAAATATAAATAAACACTTCTACAAAAGAAAAAAGAAAGTGTATGCGGTTGAGAAAATCTGCCCATGATCTCCTATGTTTGAGGTATGAGAATGCTTAAGAAAATTTGCACCATTGACAAGCCTGCATATGAACAAAAAATAGCAAAAGGTTATAAAATCTTGTTAAAAACAAAATAAAAGTTTGGTGTTGGTGCTCTAACGACCGGGTAAGATACTAAGATGTTTACTTATTGACATATACATATGATATAATAATAAAAATAAAAAAGTAGTAGCAGTTGAGGTATAGCGGCGAGGAAAATGTCTCCTACAGTTAGATGTGACAATATCAACCCATTTTGCAGGTAAATGGAACTATTTAGGTAATATATCTATTTAATAGGTCAAGCTGGTAGAATAAAAGATTTAGCTAAATGAAAACGAATAAACTGAATCAAATGTCCCCGACAGTATATTCAAATGCATAAAACCTCATATTTCCTTAATAAAGTGAATCATACTTGACCTGTATTCATAGAAGCCAACGAAAAAGTGTTTACGAGTCCACCTGCCCATTTCGCTACCTTTACCTACTGCAATGTGGATCCTACGTGAAAAGGGGCGTCTTTATATGCAGTTGGTCTCTAACACAAGTGTCTCGCATACCTTTCAATGCTAAGTAACTACGAGTACCACCAACATGAACGTAAATCATCACAGGTAAAAGAGTAAATTCAAGGGGCCACATCGTGTGAACAGAAATTTAAGAAAATGGACTTGATTATACAGGAACGGTAGTCAAACTATTCAGGATAAAAATCTCAGTATCCAACAACTCCAAAAGATTAAAGAATCTATAAAGCAGCAACGAAGAAACAGATAGACTTTAATCCATTTTTACTTAATTGTGTAATCCCAAATTCAAGTCAAGTGTTATCGGAAATAAGCCTTCGTTCGATTCAAGTGAAACTATACTAAGCCTAAACATTTGCATATGATGGTAGTGCACATATGAACAAAACAGTATTTACCGAAATAAAGTCCCTTAAATGAGCAAAACTAGAGCAATTTTACATGATACCAATATCATTCAATTCGATTCAAAACTACAGCTTATAATCAATTTTGTCACAGGTATGATGCAATATTCACAAGTCTTTCAAATAATTTATACCCCAAAACAATCCAAAGACTCAAAATCATAAGTGCCAAAGAACAATATACCAATTAGCTAAATGAAATTACCTCATTCCATAACAACTTTCGCCCCAATTGCCTTCATTTTTTCAATAATCTTCTCCGCTTCATCTTTAGGGACACCTTTCTTCAATAAAGTAGGCGCCTTTTCAACCAATTCTTTAGCTTCTTTCAAACCCAGATCAGTAAATGTTCTAACTTCCTTAATTATCTTAATTTTTGATCCTACATCAAACCCACCTTCAAGTTTCAAATCAAACGCCGTTTTCTCCGCCGCCTTTTCTTCCCCTTTCGCCGCCGCAGCACCGCCGCCTTTCACTCCGGTCCTCAACCCCATTCCGGGCATCATCACCGCCATTATCGGCATCTCATTAATTCCCATTTTCTTCCTCATAACCTCCGTTAAGTCAGATGATTCCAACAACGTTAAATTCATTAGCTCGTTGACGATTTCCGTTACGCGAGGTGACGGCGTTGAATTTGAACAGAATTGTCGGATTGTGTGTAAATGGGTGCATCGTGGTTTGATTAAATTAGGGGTGGTTTGAAACCCTAATGAATGAAATTGGGTGTGTGAGACGGTTTGGGTAATTCGTTGGTAGTAGTATTTCTTCATGTTAATGGGTTTGGGTTGTTTATTGTTGTGTATTCATATGGAAGACGGTACGATCAAGAAGTGAGTAATAAGGAAATCAGGGTTTTACAGTGCGACGGCGATGGGTTTGCAAGATTTGTGTTTAGGGGTTTTAGAGATTATTAAAAAAATTGAGGGGTCATTTTGTAGGTCGGATAAAAGTTGGTGGTATTTATGTAACTTTGTTAAGGTTAACGCTACGTTCCCGAGTTAAAAACTAGCTGAAAAGAAGGGAACGGAAGAAGAAAGAAGGGAGAAGAAAAGAAGGAAAATTGTGAGGTTGTCTTCTTAAGATGAAAGAAATAAAAAGAAAATGAAGTGATTCTTCCCCAATCATCTCATATTTGGAGGAAAGGATAAAAGGAAAAATGTATGAAGACATTCCCTTCTATTTTTACACTCTGTTTTTTAAATCATTTCTCTCCCTTCCATTTCCATTCAATAAATAACTCGAGAACACACGGGAAAGAAAAATAGGAAAAGTTCCAATACAATTTTCTTTTATCATCTTGAATCTTTTTTTTTTCTTTATTTTCTTTCCAATTTAAGAATACAACATTGTGATTTAGTTTCTCTCATTTTTTTTCTTTCTTTTCTTCTTTATTTCTTTTTTTTCTTTTCCCTCTAATTTTAAACTCTAAAACAGAGTGTAAAAAAGAGAATGATAAATATACAATAATAAAAAATAATAATAATAATACACCAAAGTTATATTAAGATGTGTTTATACTTTGAGCTTCGATAGATGTACAATTTGATGTACGAATTATTTTTATTTGTTTCATCTGAGAGATGTTTATTTACTTGAATAGAGTTTTTCATTTCATTTTATTTTTTATACCGTATTGTTTAAAGGCCAAAACACATTAGGATATTCTAAACTTAGTTGACTAAGTCCCATAGTATCCTGAACTATTAAAGGTACACCATGATACCCTGAATTCGGGGTACTATATTTACGAATTTTCTAAATTCATAATATTATAGTATACCTTTAATAATTGAGAGTACTATGAGACGCAGTCAACTAAGTAAAAACAAGAGTACCATAATGTATTTTGGCCTTGTTTAAAAATGTATCATATTGATTTAATCTCATCCCATAGATACATAAAAGATACAACCATAACTTGACCTTGAAGATGGTACTATAGCTTAAAGTGCTTGAAGTTTACCACTTAAACTTAATCACAAGATACTATTGTAATAAAGTTTTAACTTGACCATTTAAACTTGAGACAATAACTACTTGAGCTTGACCACTTGCAAATGAACATATGACAACTTAAACTTCATGAATTTGAAAAGCATGCCTAGTAGATTTTGACCACTTGAATGTGAAAACACAACTACAACTTGATCATTTGAGTTGAAAACATAACCACTTGATCAAGAAGAACAAAATCCTTGACAACACATGAACCTGAAAGCATTGAACTTGAACGACCTAAGAACGTTTCTCATTTGATCTTTAATTCTTGCAAGCCAATATTGGAAAGCTGAATGCTTAAAACCAAATAAAATAGTCTGTAAATAATCGATCAAAGAGAAGCACTTTTGTTTTTAAGGTTTATGTGTCTAGGTTACACAATACAACATATCCAACTTGTTTATCATATCAGAATTAAAGAAGTACATAACATAATGGGGTAATTTTGGACTATACCACATACTTTCCTTCTTTGACAGCAAAAACATTGATCAAGCACTATAATCACTACTCCAGACCAAAATACGAACTCGATGGGGAAGATTGGACATATATAATTATATAATATTCGCTGTCTAAGTACTCATGTTGAGAACACAACTGTATTTCGAGGGTATAATAGTAAAAGAAATGCCGTGCATCCGACCTTACAGCATCTGATGCCTAATTTAACCTTGTCTCTTCAAGTTAACTTATCAGAGCCAAAGTAATGAAATGGTATATTAAGGCAAGATGGCAATTAGGTCCCGTATCTTCTCTCACTCGATCTAGAAGACCCTGGAACTGCAGCCGGCTCACGTGTCCAAGAGGCTTGGCTTGCATAAGCATCATTAAAGTCATCTGACCGCATGTAACCTGATCCTCCTCCAACACCACTTACCTGCATTACTTTTATGTCAATATGTGAAAAACTCTTGATATATCTACACTATACACAAGCATTTACAGCTTTGCACATATACAAGTATTCTCTATATGTATGTAACCAAGTGTGAAAACATTCACTTACAGTCTCCAAACATGCAGATAAAATGGTCATCCCCGGCAGTGCATCAATTCCATGCTGCATTTGATAATAAGTCCGATTTTGGTGAGAAAACACAAGCTAAGAATGCCGTTTTTCAAAAAATAATTGAAGTAACTTAATTGACATAGCCTACCTGTTTTTGTACTCGGGTCTTGTAAATAAAGCCACCACAGCAGAACAGACTTGAAACGACAAAGAATCTGCTCCATGACATTATGTTAGCACGAAGGAACTTGCAATAATAAACACATCAATCATCCAAATAACAATAAAACAGCAAGAATATGGAATTGATCAAGGGTATAAGAATGCAAATAAAGATAAACTATATTAACATACATGCATGAAAAAATTCCGAATATAGCCCATCCTTTAGTAGATTTTCCAGTTTCGTTTTGCCTAAATTCTGCGATATAATATAAAGTTACACATCAGGTCAATTATAATAGACTTCATGAACTAGTCAAAAGTAGTTTAATTTTTAATAGGAGGAAGATAAGAAACTGAGTATTACCGCACAGTTTTGTCAGACTAAACTGGATGAAATCATAACCCTCTACTGGGATAGTTAACTGAACCTCGTATGGACTATCACGCGCTGTGACACCTGAAATTTTTGCATGTGGATTTCAGACAAGTTGTGGAAGATGTAGAGAGTAACATATAGTAGAGGTGGCAATTTCAACCCATTTACTTATCATCAGGTCCATTTGGATTATGTTCAACCTCTCAAGCCCTTAAATGAAAGTGGTTCAAATGTCACCCATAGCGTATTTTCAATGCATAAAACCTCCTAAATCATGTTATTCATACTAACTCAGTTTGACACATTAAATATTTATATAAGAAATTAAACTTTTGAACAAAACGGGTTCAGTCGTTGCCCAAACGACTGGACCATAACCAAAAAATTACTCCGTTTGACCCGAGGCCATTTTAACCTGTTACCCAACTTGCCCATTTTGCTACCTCTAGAATCTAGCAACAGAAAGTTATGTACATCTCCAATCAATATTCAGCAACGATGGAGACAAAGTTGTAGGTGGACTCCCAGTTGCTCCTGAGCCAGACAAAGTAACCTCCAAACCTTTGTCAGGAGAAACCTGGTAAAAATAGGAAAATAAAATAAAAAATTACTTTAATTGAAATTAATAATTAGAAACAAAAGAATGTGCACTTTAGAGAAATGAATATACTTTTATAGTTGGTTTCTGTACTAGTTGAGAAAGTGAAGCAATTGCGGTCATATAGAGTGATACTTGACTCTGGTCAGTGCCAAAACTGCAACAAACAAAGTTTAGCTATTTCTAAAAAACATGTGAAGTAATACCAATAATAATTCTCATAGAAAAGGAAAAACGGAGTACGGACCTGTAGTCCATGTAAGCCTTTTCATAACCGTATTGAGTCATGCCATTGTAAACCTATGAGTCATTGAGCAGTGAGCCAATGATAAAACAATATTTGTCATTGTAAGAATTAATCAATGGTAAAATAAGTTAGAATAACATAATATCTTACAATTTCCCAAGACCGTGGATGAAAACCCACTGTAAATCCTTCAAACACTCGTGCACCTGGTTTCTCACATGGAATTGCAAGTTCAACAATAACACTGCACTCAGAGTTTTCATCTCAGAACAATGTTTAATATACAGCTTAACTATCACACTTAGGACTACAAAAATTATCATCAGAGAAAAACAAGAGTTTTTGCTAGAAAAACCTGCAATCTGAGTCAAGTGTGACATTGCATACGCATTCAAGACCACCTGAGAATTGATGCAAAAAAACAAGATACTAATTAGTGTAGGTGATAATGTAGCAATAGTACCTTCAAAGCCTGCGTTTCTTAAGGCATAAATAGCGTAGCCTACTACAACTAATTTATCAGTTTATCTCAGTAAACTATAAGGATGTCAAAATATTTTAGGTTCAAGGAGATCAAACATTCTCTTTAAACTCACATACTTTTGCACTGTGCATTTGGGCAATCACCACATATGATGTTTAACTGAAATCATTGAAAGAATCAAGAATTAGCCAATTAGGTAATCGAAAAGAGCACAAACCATATCTATGATTCTGCCCCTACCTATAAACCAAAAAGGCTTAATACTCGTATATTATAAGGTAACTTCAGCAGTATGTCATTAAGCTTACCTGAGCTGTACGCCCTCTTTTATCATAAGTTTTTTCACAGTGTTGAAGATCACCATTGTAAAATTCCTGATGTATAAAACAATCCAACAAAATTGAGACTATACCTAACAAACAAAGTTGCTTGACATAAAACCTATAATCCATGACACTAAAAGTCTTTGGGAAGCAATTATATCCAAAACAAAATAGATTACAAAAAAATCATAAATTTTTTCATTCATGATGCCAGGATTCTAAAATTTAGCTTACCTGAACAAAGTTATATTGTCCTGAACCAGCAACAAAATAGTTGAAATCATCGAATCTGCCAAAATTAACATACCCCTGCAGTAAGCCCATACATTTACAATTGCAATCGTATTTACACATTATTGATTAACAAAAAACTTACTTTCTGAAAATTATAGAATAAAAAAACTTAAAGTTACCTGTTGTGCTCTAGTTTCCACATCTTTGCAAAACCGAACTACGTAGTCGGGACCCTAAACAAAATAAAATCAAAATCAGCAAGAACTAAACCAAATAGTCCAAATTACTACAAACTACAACAACCAAAATGATTCATTGTTATAAAGAAATTACCACTCCATCGTACTCGAACGGATGTCCAAGCCACTCACTCTGCATAATATCTTAAAGAAAACAAGTTTTCTTCCTTCATAACCAAACTAATTTCACAACAAGTATGGATAATGGTATTTTGTGTAACAAATTGAAATCAATTAGTAAATGCATTGATGCATATAGATAAAAGTAGGATACAAAATCATAGATGTGACTAGAATTGTCAAGAACATAACAATTAGTAGCAGGTACCACCACTGAAGCAACACTTCTTGTTCGATACAGCAAAGCTGGAAATATAAAACAATGTTAACAAATTAATAATACAATATGTTAGAAAATAAAACATAGATAAAATGTAACTACTGATTTTGCAATCTACCTGTTATAATTGTTAGGAAAAAACTGATCTTGCGCTTCATACTACTAAAACTAGGGGAAATAACAGCCTGTAACGTTACTGATTTGAGATTTGATATTCGTTATTTGTTATGAAATAAATCAAGGATTGTATACCTGGTAATTGTCACAATCATATGGGAAACATCTAATAACTGATGATGATGATCATGATATTTTATATGAACTGTAGTAATCTTCAAGTTTATATTGATTGGTTTTGGATTTTGGGAATTTGGGGAAATACCCATTTAGGGTTCGGGTCTAGGTCGGGTCAATTTCGGTTAAGAGTCGTGTGTAAAAAAGGAAAAGGAAAAAATATGATAAAAACTTCTTTTATCCGCGCTAAAAACATTATCCTTTTCAAATTCTTTACTTCAATTTCATGTATGATGGTTTCAATTTGTAGAACACTAACAACTACCAAAATCCCCAAATTACAACTTCCTCATTATAATTATAATCATCAAACACCTCAGCAAATCCCTAATCCTTTATCTCATCTCCAGCAAACAAAAATATTGGAATCACATCTAGTCTCGTTACTTGATTCCTGCAACAATCTCAATCAAACGAAGCAAGTTCATGCTCACGTCATTCGTAGACGCCTTGATCAATGCTGCTACGTAATCACCAAGCTAATTCGTGTTTTAACTGCTAAATTCGACGTCCCAATTGACCCATACCCACGCCGTACGTTTCAACAAGTGAAGCAACCGAACCCGTTTTTATACACAGCTTTGATTCGTGGTTATGCTGTTCAAGGATCCTTAATTGACTCAATAACGATGTATAATTTGATGAGACGAAAAGGGATCGGTCCTGTTTCATTTACATTTACCGCTTTGTTGAAAGGTTGTAGTGGTGATTGTGGTGTTGATTTGGGAATACAGATTCATGGGCAGGTTGTAAGTATCGGTGGATTTACTTGTGATTTGTATGTTGGGAATACTTTGATTGATATGTATGTGAGGTGTGAGCTGTTGGACGATGCACGTCAAGTGTTTGATGAAATGTCTGAGAGGGATGTGATTTCGTGGACGTCGTTGATTGTTGCTTACGCAAGACGTGGGGATATGGAAGAAGCTGGGGAGGTGTTTGATGGATTGCCTGTGAAGGATATGGTGGCATGGACTGCGATGGTGATGGGGTTTTCACAAAACGCTAAGCCGAGAGAGGCTTTGGAGTATTTTGATAGAATGGTGGATGCACGAGTTGAAACAGATGAGGTTACGCTGGCTAGTGTTATTTCGGCTTGTGCTCAGATGGGTGCTACTAAGTATGCCAAATGGGTACGAGATGTTGCTGACAAGGCAGGGTTTGGGCCGACAAATAATGTTGTCATTGGGTCTGCACTGATTGATATGTACGCAAAATGTGGGTGCATTGAAGAAGCACATAATGTGTTTGATCAAATGAAGGAGAAGAATGTTTACTCTTACAGTTCATTGATTCTTGGATACGCAATGCACGGATGTGCACAAGAAGCGATTAATTTGTTTGAAAAGATGGTGAAAACAGATATAAAACCGAATAAAGTAACATTCTTGGGTGTTCTCTCTGCTTGTAGTCATGCAGGTTTAGTACAACAAGGTCAAGACCTTTTTGAATCAATGGAGAAAGAATATGGTGTCACACGAAATGCTGACCACTATACATGCATGGTTGACCTTCTTGGACGTGCTGGACTCGTTAACGATGCTTATGATGTCATCAAAACCATGCCGATTACACCGCATGCTGCTGTTTGGGGAGCCTTACTCGGTGCTTGTCGTGTTCATGGAAAGCCTGATATTGCTGAAATCGCTGCTAATAATTTATTTGAACTCGAACCACACGCAATAGGAAACTACATACTACTCTCAAACACATATGCATCTGCACGAAAATGGAACGATGTTTCAAGAATTCGAGCATTATTTAGATCTAAGGGTTTGAAAAAAAACCCTGCAAGTAGTTGGGTAGAAGGGGCAAAAGGGGTAATTCATGAGTTTCTTGCGGGCGATATGACTCATCCGAGGACTTATGAGATCAAGAAAGAGTTGCAGGACCTTCTTGGTAAGTTAATGTTAGATGGATACTCGCCAGTTTTGAGTTCTGCCCCTTATGATGTGAGTGACGATGAGAAAAAGAGGATATTGTCGGGTCATAGCGAAAAGCTAGCATTGGCGTACGGGTTGCTGGTTGATTGTGGCGTCATTAGGATTGTCAAGAATGTTAGAATATGTGAAGATTGTCACGTTGTTATGTGTGGAGCTTCAAAGATTAGTGGTAGGGAGATTATTGTTAGGGATAATATGAGATTTCATCATTTTCGTAATGGTACATGTTCTTGTAATAACTTTTGGTGATGGCTTTCTGATAATTTTGTTTTGATTCATAGAATCATAGGTCATGAGTCACAAAAAGAAGCTTGAGAGATTAAAGACAGATAGATGTATATAAAATTCACTTTGATGGTATAACACAAATCAAAGATCCAAACATACAAAAAAACATATCCAAACTTTGCTGCTTGAGGTATCACACACATAACCACAGAGCAGATTATTACAGCACCATCCATATCTACATACACGATATGATGGTACATCTATATGTATACATCATATGCAAAACAAGCATGTGGACTAATTACTGGTTAACCCCTGGCAACTTGTCCTTAATTTTCTCCATTAGTCCCTTCTTCTCATATCCTTCCTCCCCTTCATTTCCATATCCACCAACTCCACCACCGCCTACGGTGGCAGTGGCTGAAGTCTTGTGCTCATCACCGCCGGGTAGCTTCTCCTTGATCTTCTCCACCACACCTTTCTTCTTCCTTCTTCCTCCCTCTCCATCATCTTCCGACTGCACATTCAAACCTATTAATTTATCCGGTCTATACCTTAATATATCATAAATCTTTTACGATATATATATTTGGATAATGAGTTGTCATAACAACCCAATTAAGTGTGGCGTTTTATAAACTCGGGGACTTATATGGTAGACGAAAAATGAACCGAAAGTATCAAGTGAAACTCTTTTATAAGTAGGTTGCATAATACACAGATCACTTGAAAAGCCAAAAACGAAAACATACGTTACGTAAGACACAAATTAAAGTAAGCTACTGTATATTATATCGGAGTAGTCACTTACAGAGCTGGAACTGCCACTCCCAGTACGATGGAGGATACCACCGGTGCCACCATATTTCCCTTCTTCATAACCGTGACCTGTAACACCGGTTCCAATGGTGGTTCCTGTAGCTCCGATGCCTTGGCTTTCGGTGGTGGAATGAAGTGGGTTGTGGACGTGCTCATCGGTCTGGTGACCCTGATCTTGCTTCATGTACTGCTCTCCTCCGTATTGTGCCATGTTTCTTTCGGTTGAAAGAAGATTGCTAGCTTGAAATTTATAAACTTGATGATGATGATGATAAAGTGTGTAAATAAACAGTTGTGTATTGTATGTGAAAGTTGATGAGAAATGAGATGGGACTAAAAGGGTATTATATAGGGAGAATATGAGTAAATGCCTTAACAGAAAACTGTACGTGGAAGATTGGATTAAGAATGCATGGGATGGAGACAACCGTACACGTGCGAGATCGTATCATCGCGTCCCACGTTAGTCTTTGGAATTGGAAGCTTCTAATGATTCCCAACACATGGAGATCGACAAGTGTAAAGCGAAGGTCGGCCAAGACTCTGGAGTTTTGTTTCTCGATAAGGTTTTAATTGCAATTTTTATGATGACTATAACTATTTTTAAATTTCTCATTGTCCACCAATATCTTAAAGCTAGCTCTGCCATTTGGACCCCACAAAGGAGGCATTCAATTTGAACCTTGCTATTTGTTTGGATCCGGATATAACAACTTAATCAAGTGTGTGGACCAACTCGTATCGATTAATCTATCGTCACACTAAAATATTAACACTAATTTAATTAAATTCAAGTGCTATATTCCTTCCCAATTGAAATGATAATATATCTCAAGTGGGTTTGAGCACACGGTGTGATACATTTCTTGCAGTTAATCGGCTTTTAACATTGATTTTTTCACTCTCCATCAGTATAGTTTGAGCACACGGGTTGTCATACATTTCTTGCCGTTAACCGGCTTTTAACATTGATTTTTCCACTCCCCATTAGTATATATTAGTGAATGTCACTGAGCCTCCAACACTGTTAGGAGTTTGTTTTTTTGCCTTTTCTTTCCTTTGATCCAAGTGTCCAAAAACATTTTCTGTGTTTTTTTCACCTAGTTCAACATTGAACTACTCATCCAAAAATTAAATTCAATATTAAACTCTGTATTTTACTTGACTATGAGTGCAATACCGAACCGCTCTTTGTGTTCTTAACTAACAACAATTTTTGTGTCAAACTAAATATAAATTGTTATATTTTACTAGTTGAGATTGTTATTAAGAAAATTTAAGTTACTCTTTATTTCTTTTCAGAGATTCATCAAGTTTTGACAACTGGGCGGGTGATATCATACTTGGTATGTGGGCGCTTTCAATCCCTCTAGTGATTCAATCATGAATAGAGATGTGTCCATCGCATATTTATTTATTATTTATTACTAGTATTATTATAAATAAATCTAATATATGATAAACAAATTTATTATATGGTTCCATAAATCTTGTAAAATGTACTATATAAAACACCTAACAAGAAATACATATTAATTACACAATTTACTTACATACATATACAATGATACGAACATGCAACATCGATCTCATTGATATATATCCTCCCCATGCACATAGTGTTGGGGCATTTTTAACGAGAGATGTTCTGTAAAAAAACTTTCGAAACGCTCAATTTAAATTGACCGAATAACTTAATTTACGAAAAGGTTTGTCAAAATTGAACTATTACTCAATAACTTGATTAGATAAATGTCTGTGTGGTATTTTCATAAAAAGATTTTTCATTGGAGTAAATTAAAAAAGATTTTTTTCCTAAACAAAATTGATAAATGGTCGATATCTTGTCATAAAAAATTCTTAGAAGTGGATGTATGGTTAGTCGATGCAAAAATCAATGAAGTAGGTGTACGTGGCAAATGTTTAAGGTACGTTATTTTAATCAGTTTGTGTATAGGTAACGAGTTAGTGACCTAATTTGGAGGGAGTTGAAGACTCTGAAATTGTAAGGATTAAATTAAAATGGAATACTGATGCTCAGCTCATCTTACAAAAAGAAAAAGAAAAAGAAGATTTAGAATTAAAAAAATCAAAAATCAAAATAAAAAGTTTAAAGAAATACTGTACATGAACATAGGTAGCACGTAGCAGTACTAATTCAGGTCATTTAGTCAGAGAAAAAAGAGGTTGTTTTCTAAAGAAAAAAATTGTAAGAAAAATAGAAAATCAGAAACGCCTTCGAAATGCGTATTTTTAGAAAAAAAATTTCAAAGAAAATAGAAAACTGATTTTTCCATATTATAACTAGGAGTGAAAAATATAAATTTAAAGTTTTTCAATTTTTTCTTTTATACATATTAACCTTTTCACCTCCATTTTTGTAAAGTTTTTCAAAAACTTTCTCTTGACATCATTTTTCCAAATTGAAAAATACGACAACTTTTAAATAAATTTTTTAAATTTCTAATATTTTTTTAGAAAATAAAAACTCTTTTCATTTTCTAAAAACTTAGAAATGAAAAATTGTGAACAAATTGTCCACACCTAAACACACCCTTAATACTCATTTCCTTTTTTTTCCCTTTTTTTCACAGAAGGAACCACATATATGTGTCGTTTTCTAACATTCTAGTAATTTGACTGATTTTTGAACGTTTCTAAATCTAAATATATTATTATTATATATATAAATATAAATAATAATATAATAAGGCATTTTAATTTATGCAATGTGTTTCTCACATATATTTCACTAACTTTATCTCTTATAATTCAACTTGTAAGATGACAATTATTATGAAAAAATACATTATTTTGTTAACGGCTTATATCTAGGTGCCATTAAAAAGTTTAGACATACATAAAGTTTTGTACCTAGAGTGGTAAATTAGTATTCAACAAAGACATTAAATTTGTTACAGTTTAAATACAATAGTATAAATGTTTTAAATGTTTAATGACAACTTTTATAGCTGTCGAAATTTATAAAAAACTAAAACATTCAGAGAATAGATTACCACCATCCGACATATATATTAATTCATTATCATTATTACTATATTAACACAAATCACGACAGAAACATAGAAAACGAAATACAAGCCCTGCTTTGCGTATCAAACACTCGCCCACAAAGCAGATTATTACTATTGTAGCATCGATCATGCATATATAAACATCATACATGGTGTTTAATTTTACGTACATCTACAGATGCATTTAATTATGAGTTTATATTCAACCAAACACATATGTAACTCATTATTTACTGGTGACCCCCTGGCAATTTGTCCTTAATTTTCTCCATTAATCCTTTCTTCTCATGTCCTTCCTCAGCTTCATTTCCATATCCACCAACTGCACCACTGCCTACAGTGGCATGAGTGGCTGAAGTCTTGTGCTCATCGCCGGCGCCATGATCACCGCCGGGTAGCTTCTCCTTGATCTTCTCCACCACACCTTTCTTCTTCCTTCTTCCCCCCTCTCCATCATCTTCCGACTGCACATTCAAGTACAACACATTTAATATAAGTTTCTAATGATACCAATAGTCGTGGGCATAATTAATAATAGCGGTCTACGTGTGATGTATTTTTAAAATTTGAAGACTATATGTATAAGTCAATAAGAAAAAGATAAGATTATTACGTAGGCACTAAACTACTTAAAGCATTTTTAATGGTAGCGGTTTTAAAAGTCTTCTTGAATTCAAAAGGACGCACTACTTCAAAATGACCTAGCGACGGTCCAAATGTTATATTTTATAATTAATAATGCCATTGTTTCGTTCATATATATATTTTGGTTACTTACAGAGCTGGAGCTGCCACTCCCAGAACGGTGGAGGATGCCACCGGTGCCACCATGTTTCCCTTCTTCATAGCCGTGACCGGTAGCACCGGTTCCAATGTTGGTTCCGGTACCTCCGATGTCATGACCAGCGGTGGTTGAGTGGATGGTGGTTCCGGTAGCTCCAGTTTCATGACCTACAGTATTGGATTGAAGTGGGTTGTGGGCGTATTCGTTGTTCTGGTGGTGACCCTCTTGCTTCATGTACTGCCCTCCTCCATATTGTGCCATTTTATCAAGTGAAATAAAAGATTTGTTTGAAAGTAGAGATGATGATGATGATTTATAATTTAGAGATAAATAGCTGTTTATGTATAAGTTGATGAGAAATGAGATGGGATTAAAGGGGATTTATATAGGGAGAAAATGAGTTAATGGAAGGATGTACGTGGAGGATTGAAGATGCATGCATGGGATGAAGACAACCGTACACGTGCAAGAGATCGTATTATCACGTGCCACGTTAATCTTTGGGATTGGGTTGGAAGCCTTTAATAAATCCCAACACATGAAAATCGACAAGTGTAAAGCTAGGTCGGCCGAGAATGTGGAGTTGGTTTTTCGATAAGATTTTAATTAATTTAATTATGATAATACAAATTCATAAATTTTTATCGTCCAGGCTATTGGATTTACCTAAATAAAGTCTTAACAAATACTCCCCTAACTTTTAATACTAGAAAATTGATAAATGGTGGTCAAAAAGTTTAAGTTTTTAATATTCATATATTTAAAGTATATATAATCATAATCACTTTAAAGTGTTTGGTGGCGGTGAGACAAAATTATTAGAAATCGTGTCTGAAGCTCTTGCTTTACATCAATTGCATTAATTAAAATTAATGTTATCACAAAAATTTGAATGCAATCGAAAACTATAGTATAAAAATATACGGAGTACCAAGTAAAATATTAACGTGAAGAGAGCTCTATCAATATCGTCCTCAAATGTGATTGGGTTGAACACTTCAACATTATAAAGATGCATCTATGAATCTTAAAGCTCTAGGCCAAGCCCAAGCCCAAGCCCACTACATTTGCCGCTCTATAGCCCATTAACGAGTTACTTCAGCTTTAGCCCAACAGCTACATTAAAAAAAAAAGAGTAATTTTATTTTATCAAGTATTTCTTTGAAATATATGCCAACAAAAAGTGTAACATTCATTAACTAATTTGATTTATAGATCCCATCCTCTCCTTTGGTCTTGTCTTGTATCATGAATTCATAATACATTAAGATGATTAGAGGTGCTGCCATACACAAAAAATAAAAAATAAATAAATAACATATAGAACATGAAACTACAAAACAGATTGAAAATGCACATCATACCAATTCATAGTCCTATCAATCAATTCCAACAAATAATTGAGATAGTCCATAATAACTGTATTATGAAAACAGGGCTAACATGAAATGGAAGAAATTGTCAAGTTAGCCAAGAAGACTGCCTGCCAATCAATCTAACAAAAGGTCTCGATCGATATAGACCAACCTTTTGATAGAAGGTAACAGGCAAGTCATCCTTGGCTACTAAACGATGTTCTTCCCTTCATGTAAGACCCCTCTTTTCAATTCATTTCCCTCTTTAGATTGCAATTTCTTAGGGTTTGTCAACTCCCTATTTATAGCCATCTCATGAGAGAATATCAGGCATTCTTTGTGTTCAAGTGGTCTCATGCAAATCTTATTTCTACCTTTGGGAAGGATTTGCATGAAGCCCATACACAAGTGTGTCATGAACCTAATCGTTTAACAAGAATATATTCTCATCAAAGACTGGGCTTGCAGGAACCTTTTCAAGATAATATATGCAAGAGTTTCAAATATGTTCGAGTATTGCTTTTAATAATTAAATTTGGATATTTCGGTACAAGATTGATAGCGCAAAAATTACTTGGTTTTTTGGTTGGTTGTAAATAACTTTCTATAGTCATAAATGTCAGGACCCAATTTCAATTTCCTACGTCTATTTTGATGGAGATGATGGAATTTTTCTAAAGGTGGTTTATAGATTTGGTAGCCACTTTTTCAAATTTGGCAAAAGCATAATCTTTATTTATGCAGCTGACCTTTAGCCATGTGCATGAGTCATGAGTCATGACTCCTTCAATTACAATAATAATTGAATGTGCTTAGGGAGGAATGGGCTCGTGATTTTAAGCAGTGAAAGAAATAGATCAAGGATCATGGGCCTAATTAGCATGTGTAATCCTACTCTGCAAATTTTTTAAAAACTTAACCAACATACAAGGCTTGAGTTTGTTTGGAAAGTAATCAAACACGCGCACAAATCCTCACGAGTCATGAGACAGCTTGCCTTATCAATTTACACTACACGTATCCCTGTGTCTGTACGTGTGAGAGCTTAACGTACTTGTGAAAATGTAGTTAACATCAGTGGTTTGTTATTAAGTTAGAAAAAAATGATTATGATATGATAAAATGGTTTTGTAATTTGTTCAGTGCCTTGACTGGTCCCAACAAGCTCAACCCTTGGTGCAGAATCATATCTTCTGAGCAACTAGTGTCAAAATGGGTGCGGTGAATGGTGAGTGGTCAAAAGGGAAAAAGCATGAACCTGATTCAATGCCACTTGCAATATGTAACTTAATATGTAAATTGGCCCCTTGGTCGTAAACATATCTTGGACTTTCTTGTGATAGATAACCAATTGGACATCTTTGTAAATTGTAACCCTTAGGGCTTAGACGCCTTAACTTCATATATCTTTGATATAGTGAAATTGTTCACTGGTAGATGCAAGTCGCACCAGTCAAACCAAATAAATTTCTTCGTTATTGTGTTCGATACTTCAATACTTGTCTATCTTTTTTTTTTTTTTGTTCTTTTACTTATTTAGTACCTCTATAAAGTATGCGTAGTTGTATAAAATGTTAATGTGGTTATGTCAAAATATATTTAGGACAATCTATTTTGGTTGAAGTTATATATAACATGAAACAACAATACCCCTGAATTCAAACATAAATTGAGCAAGAGTACAGTGTTGTTATTCAATTTTAACAAGTTGTACTGATATTTGATCTTTTGGATATGATTTTATTGAAAATTACTAACAAATTTCAACCGTTTAACAGAGGAAGAGATTTGTTCGATCCGTCTTGTTGGTTAGTCCCAGTATTTGCAGCCAATTCTTCATCCTTCTTTGTCTTTGTTTTGGCCTCTACATTTCTCTTCTTCATTTTTAAAATCTGAATGAGACAACCAAGTGCTATGTCTTGGTCGTCATCCTTAAGCAGTTGCTCTGCTACTTCTGCAGGGGTAATCTCAACCTCTCAGATTAAATTTTCAACTTCTTCAAAAAGATCATGTTGCATGATACCAAGACAACAATTGAAAATCACATGGAGTGCAATACGACATGTTGATGTGCACGTCCATACGACCAGGTCGAAGAAGTGCAGGGTCGAGTTTGTCTTTTCTGTTTGTGGTAAATATGATAATTCATTCATCACCACAACTCGACCATAATCCATCAATAAAGTTAAGGAACCCCGATAATGTAACCTGCCAAAACCCATCAATCGTTATCATATTCATAATCAATATTAATACGCATATGGAACTTCTTCTTTGTCTATTTTAATCATATTTATTTTACATTTTCGACTATCTTTACAAGCAATGTATCTCACTTATCATTAATTAAATCATACGGAGTAGTAGTAAAAGGAGATGTGAAATTATCTTTACATGTAGTGTATTAACCATGTTTCTCAAAGATTATTTTTTTTTTGTACTAATTATGAATTTCTTCAATTGTGTCATAAATAAGGTTTGGAAATACTGACCTTGTGTTCTTCCTGGTGACCTGGTCGTGGAACTGACACCGTGCTCACAGCCCGATCATGCAATGCCACCAAGCAATCAATATCCACCACCACCACCAGTATCAACCTGTTTGCAGTTCCCATCAACAATGATCGCACTTCTGAGTTTGACTTAATGCCAATCAACTCCAAGTCATATATGTCATAGTTCAAGTAATTCGCCATAGCGGCAATCAAACTAGATTTACCAGTCCCAGGTGGACCGTACAACAAATAACCTCTCTTCCACGCGTTTCCAACTTTCCTATAATACTCTCTCCCCTCCACAAACTTATCCAAATCGTTTATCACTTTCTCTTTTCCGTGTCCATTGCCTGCGTGGCAAAGTTCGCTGGATGGTCAAGATTCACTGATGTCCACGTGACCCGAGAGTACGTTTTCTTATCGTTCATGAATAGCTTCACTACTTTTCTATTTTGTTTCAACATTTTAGCATGCTTAATTGTGAACGGAAAGTACTCGTTCAACACCATATCTTTATGTTTCTGATGAAACATGAGTTCCAACGAACGGATATCATTTTGTGAATACTGAATATTTCCCTCAAAGTCATAATATTGTCTATTTGGGGACACTTTAGAAACCGAACACCAATAGAATTTGATTCCATTATAAACATCCGTAAACTCCTCGTTTACTTCAATGTAACCTCAACATTTTTCTCGTTAGAATTTGTTGTGACCTTCAAACGGTGGGTCTCACACGACATTCTAGACGAAATGTAGACTTCTGCGGCATTGTAGAGTTGGTTGTTTAGGAGATCATTGGATTCGTAGATGACTGATGCGGACCCTAGCGTGGAGGATCGGGCCCTTATGTTTCTGGAGGCCCATAATCGAGTGACCAAAGGGTCTTTAAGAAAATGGTCTTAGGTTCCGTTTTAAGCCCATGAACTGTCGAACCAAAACTTAAATGGAGGAGCACAGCTTGGTAAACTGTCATAGGCGGTTTATACAAATTCATGTAAATCACATAGATCGTTTAACTAATATGGTTCTGCTTTTATAATTATATAGAAAATATTGAAACCAGTTAGGCCTTAATTAGGACACTAGTGCAACGATGAAATAGATTCCCTTTTCGTCTCACGCTATTTGTGTGTTTCATATTTATTTATTTTTAACGAAATGCCAAAACCTGAAATATTATTTATTGCGTTAATCACTCGTAAAAAATGAGGTAATTTCAGACAAAATATCAATCCATGGACCCTGCTGTTGCAAAAACTTCCCGGCGAGAAGTCACGTATAACCTCCATCAAACACAAACAAAATAAAATTGGAAACACTTCTTTGAATTTCTTTTTTTGCAAAGCAATTATATTCACTCTTAATCTAAAGCCATCACCGTCGTAATCAAACTTTTGTAGAGAGAAAGATGGGGGTTTCTGTGTACAAAGCGCGTGGAGTTACTTTTGGTTGTTTTCTTTTTTATATATATTATTACTCCATATAAATAAATAATATATATTGCATAATTATAATAATAAATAAATAATCACTATGTACTATAATTTAAATTTAGTTAATATCACAACAGTTAACGTTAGTTAGTAATAACTGAAACTTTTAAATACTCTAATATTAGTATTTTATTAATATTTTATTATAAAGTATTGTTAAATCTAATTACTAATAATAATATACCTTTTCTAGTAATTTGCTTATACTCTTAATTATGAAATTATTTTATTTTATAATTGAAAAAAAAAAGAATGTTAAAATGAATATTAAAAATATCAAGAAAAGACAACAAATTAGTGAATTGACCCGACCCGACCCGACCCAACCCGTATTTGACTCGACCCGTTCGACCCACTTCAAAAAAAGACCCGTCTGACCCGTGACTCGTTTCAACCCAAACCCATTTCGACCCATGATCCAACCTGACCCGTTTGCCCGGCCTAATTGTAACTGATGTTACAACTTCTAAATAACAATAAAAGATAAACATACAAAACATGTATAATTAACTCAAAATGTTATCGAAAAGTTGAAAACATATCCAAAAAAATCGAGGATAAGAGGCTCTTGCATAGACGTAACATAACTCCATTGCTTTAGCCATCAAATGAAGAACACCAATGCACCAAAATATCACCTTAATAACGCCGGAGGAAATTCGCATAGGTGAATCCTGCATCTGTCAAAACTTTCATCTACTCATCATTTAAGTTTTCTGATTATTCATTAGTTTTAGGGATAATCGTATGAATCACTATTACTTTTCTACTATTACCAACTAATTCAAAAAGGTTCTATATGTGGGAAAAAACAGACAAAGAAGTAGGCTTACGAGCTTATCTTTTTATTTGATCTATGGAGGAAAATTCATAGTAATATCTCCAATTCTAAAAAACGAAGTATGTGGCTGCTGGGATTCGAGCCCAGGTCTCCACGGCCACAACGTGGAATTCTTACCACTAAACTACAGCCACATAATTGATATGGTTGTAACTAGTTTATATTTTCTATACATAGTTACAATAACATTATGATAAAAAAAATCAACTTTTTGATTTTTCTTTTTAACCACCTAATACTTGAAATAATCATGAGATAAATTATACAGATAAAAATAGGAAAATTATTAAGCGGTACGTGACTGAAATACATACTTGTACCAAGTGTCGGATACAAGAAATTAGTTCACGGGGTGCATTTTTTTTTATATATATAAAATGACGGGTCATTAGAGCGGTTCTTGCTTAAAACAATAAATCGATTCATAAAGATATGAATACTTAATCTAAAAGTTATAACCAAGAAAAATCTATTCACTTCTAACATTACAAATTCATAAATAAGAGTCTACATTCACATATATATCGGTGACAAAATAGCAAGTTAGTGTACTTTAAAAGGATTCTAATTTGGACCACAAGTTCTCACATCGCTTGGTAACAATACATTTACACAAGAAAAGTGTTTATAAATTGGGGAGGCTTTTAGAGTTCAAAAGTAAGCCCATTTGCAAGGGTAGTTTAATTTTCTACTTGAATGAGGTTTGAGTTGTGGTGGGCTGGGGGCATTATTGCTGGATTATTTTTAAGGAGTCCATTAAAACCCATAGTGATTCTGAACTATTCGTACGCAACAATCGCACCCTAACAGTTTTGTTCAATTGTAATAATCGTAACTTAAAATAGTTAAATTGAATTCTACTAATTCATAGTTACTCTATAAATATGCATTGCTACAAGATCAACTTCTTGCCTAGTTACCTTTGTTTTTGAAATGTTTTCACTTGATCCTCATGGGCGGAGTCATATAGAAGGTAGAGTAGCAGTTGTTACAAGTTCATTGGATATATGTAGTGTAAATTTCTTATAAAAAATTGCATATTTAGTTGCATTCTTTGTTTGTGCTACGACTTCACAAAAATTGAAATACTAATGCTACGGCTCACTCTAAATTCAGAATCTGCCAATGTGATCCTACATATAACATCATATCATATGTCATCTATACCGATACTTGAATATCTCTTGCCAATCATTTATTAGCTTCATTAATTTTACATGCTTTCTCTGCTTCTCTCCTTTTTAAGACATGAGAGAAGTAGTAGGAAACTTAGTTTGTAACCTTGAGTCATGGATGGGCTTAATTTTTCATATTTGGGTTTATTAACTCAGTTGGGCTCATGATTTACTACAATTTTTAGCTAACGAGGAACATTTTTGCCGTCGTAATCGGGGATATTAAAGCAACGTATATGAAATTTAATTTCGGATCAGTTTCTAGTTTTTAGTTTTTTAGTTCTTAATAGTTTGGTATATATTATCTTCTTCATTAAGGAAATAGTCTTGATTTGGAGTGAAATCATAACATTAGGAATATGATTTATACATCATTTATCTAATGTTCTTAAAGTAATTTTTATTTGTGGTGGAAGATTCGAGGGGAAGACCTTATTTGAGAGGTAGGAGGGGGAAAAAAAATTTTTACTGCATTTTAGGATAATTTTTTTGTAATTTACGACAACTACTGCATTTTAATAACACTGAATTTTATACCCATAAAATTTATTGTATTTTAACATTAATGCATTTTAATCTTTACAATTGTGTCCTAAAATACAATAAAAAAGATATTATCCTTCTTCCTTCAAATGAGACCTCATACTCACAACCTTACCTTTTATTTATACACCATATTACTCGGTATTTATCTTTGTTTATCATCAAAATGAAGTATGCACAACTTATTCACTTTTATTTGAAATATTTATACATTAAAACTTAACTTATTCCATTTGCATTATGATTTTAAGTTATGACACATTAATACTAATTCCAAATAAAACAAATAAAAAATTGGTTATAAGATAAATAAAAGTTTACTCATGTTAACGTTACATTATAGAAATAGTTTTAAATTTTAAATTATCATACCCATCATGCAAAACTTTTAGTAAATTTGGTTATAATAATAATAGTTACAAATAAAGTGATAGTACTAAATAAAATTAAAATACAAATATAATAATATTGCAATAAATATTCAATAATTCTTACAAGTAATGGGTACGAGATATCATGAAATATTGTGAAGATGCATATATAATTTGGTCAAAAGATAAATTGGTCAAATTAAAGTTGGAGTATTAATACGAGATATCATGATAATATGAAAACTTAGTTTGTCATTTGATTATAAGGGTAATATCCCAATGCTGTAAGCACAACCCAACTCCTTTTTCCGAAAGGCACATAACTATTAGCCACATTCCTGTAAGGCTCGTGACTCAATTAGTTAAACCAAAGCCCTGTTGGTCCAACCCAGCTTTCTTTGACTTAAACTTTGAGTTCACAATGTTAGCTCAAATTTTGATCAATGGTTCCTAAACTCACATAACATTAAAAACTGCAACATGTAAGTTACAATTTAGCTTCTACTATATCAATTAACGAAAATTATATTGTTTAAGATTCAAAGTTCCAACACTAAATTCAGTAATTCCACTTTGTACCAACAGGCATTTTGCCTTCAAACCTTAATCGCAATAAAACATTGGAACATGTGAGGGTGTTGATTTACCATTGAAACCAGGACTATTTTCAATCTGTTTCTGTTTTTCACTTTCCTTTGCAGCCATTTCTTCTTTTCTTTTCGCAGCCAATTCTTCTTCTTTTTTCGCCTTTACTTCAGCTTCTTCAATCTCCTTCCTCTTCACATCAAAGAAATCAATAAGCCCACCTAGCGCAATATCCGGATCATTGTCCTTAAGTAGTTGCTCTGCTACTTCAGCCGGGCTAATCTCCACCTCAGTAATCAAATCCTCAATATCCTCAAAAAGTACATGTTCGGTGATATGAAGATAATTAGAAGCCAGCAATCGAAATCCACACGGGGTACAATACGACATGTGAATGTGCACGTCCATACGACCAGGGCGAAGAAGTGCAGGGTCAAGTTTGTCTTTACGGTTTGTTGTAAATATAATAATCCTTTCATCACCGCAACTCGACCATAACCCATCGATAAAGTTAAGAAACCCCGATAACGTTACCTTTTGTTCTTCGTGAAACCCTCCCCTACGATTTTCACGCATTAAAGTTCTAGCCGCTTGCACTTGAACCCGATTATGCAACTCCATTGAACAATCGATATCCTCCACCACTAATATCGACCTATTCGCCGTTCCCAACAAAAGCCTCCGAAGATCCGAGTTTGACCTAACATCAGTCAACTCCAAGTCATACACATCAAACTTCAAATAATTCGCGATAGCCGCGATCAAACTCGATTTACCCGTCCCAGGTGGGCCATACAACAGATAACCTCGCTTCCATGCCTTTCCCACTTCTCGATAATACTCTCTCCTCTCCAAAAACCTATCCAAATCTTTTATCAATTTCTCTTTCTCGCCGGCATCCATTGCCAGTGTGCCAAAAGACGACGGATGGTCAAGGTTGACCGGGGTCCACATAGTTGGCATCCCCGTGTATCGATTATTTCCATCCAACGTAAATAACTTCACTGTTCTCTCACCTTCTTTCCTTTTTTTCGATTCGCTGATAATAAACGGTAAGTACTCGTTCAACGCGAGATCTTTATGTTTACGGTGAAACGTAAGCTCCAAGGATCGTTGATCCGACCTCGTAACCGATCGTCCGGTCATCGGATCGTGATCATTGTAACTCACGGGTGTCTTTTTCGACACCAATGACCAGTAAAATTTAACTCCATTGTAAACATCGGTAAACTCCTCGTTGATTTCCATAGTAACGTTGATGTTTTTATCGCTTTGGTGTTTAGTGATCTTTAAGCGATTAATATCGGGTGATATTCGATCTGAAAGATGAAATTGTGCAGCTTTATATATTTCGTTTTCACGAAACCCGTCGAACTCGTAGATCACCATGATTAACTGTCTAGATAACTTGTTGATGATTTTGCGAAACCCTAAATAGAAGTATTCACGAACTTCAGGTGGCATGTATTCGCGAGAGACGCTGCGGACCACCATCGCGGCCGCGGCGACGGATCCGACGGTGGAAACGAATGTTTTGGCGATAGCGATTTTGGACTCTGTTGATGGAGACGACATGATCAAAATGAACGGCTGGGATTTGATTTAGGGTGTAAGGAAATGGAGATCAAGGGCTGGTTTTAGTTGTTGGGTGTGTGTTGGGTTTTATAGTGATGTGAGGATGTAGGTTTGTTGACTTTCGTTGACTTTGAAAATTAAGGCATTGGTGTGTTACAAAGAAAATTGAGGTTTTTCAAGGCATCGGCTTCTTCCTAGAAAATACAACGTACATGTTAACTCAAAAGGATAAAAGTAACAATTTTTCAAAAGAAATTTGCAAAAAGTGAAATATTTTTTCTGGAACATTACAAATTACAAATGAATAAAACAAAATTGGATCTTGAAAAGATCATGTCATGAAATATAATGATGATGATAATGGTTTTTATCTTTTTTTATGTAATATCTGTCGAGCTTAAGGTATCTTTGCTTTACTGGAATCCGTCGAGCTTAAAGTATCTCTGCTTTACTGGAATAAGAGGGATTTTATGGAAATTAAAAACAAAAAACATTACGTAGTATTACAATGGAATAAGAGGGATTTTATGGAAATTAAAAACAAAAAACATTACGTAGTATTACAATACATTAAGTGATTTCGTAAATTTATGCAGTTGGGGTGAAAAACTCGTGTATATATCAAATTCATGTTTATCGTAACACATTGCAATTATATGATATTATATTAAATTATTAAATTACATTGTTTTAGCATTATTTTATATTATATTATATAAATTATAATTATATATATTTTTGGTACTAGTGTATAAAAAACTCATGTATAACACAAGGCGTATAAGAAAATACCGTATTTTTTAATATAATTAGTATTTTAATATAATTAGTTTGTGTCATCAATTGAATCGTGAACTATTGTCAGTATATACATATGGATTATCTAAGTAAAATATATATTTTGAATACAAGATGTATGCACATATAATAAACGAAGTAGTTAATCGTGTGTTCAGGTGATAAAAGCATAGTACCTTCTATGTAATGGAATTAAGTTTTCATTATTATTATTATTATTATTATTATTATTATTATTATTATATTATTATTATTATTATTATCTTAGAATGAAAAGATTAAAAACAATACATCTAATATTTATTGGCATATTTTCGTAGTAATATAAGAAATACTTCAAAAATACTTTTTAACTGTGCGAAACTGTTTTTTATTTTTTTTTAATGATTATTATTAAAATAACTTTTGTAAGCTATGATATAAATATAAATAAAAAATATTAATTTTTTTTGCAAACTACTTATCAATCGTTATTGTTGTGATTATTTAAGATAATCACAAAATATAACATGATAATCACATGTGATTATTCTCTAATATAATGTGATTATCATGTGTTCGAGATGATCACAAAATATGACTTGATAATCACATATTATTATGTGATTATCAAGTTATAAAATGCGATTATTATGAATAAAAAAATTAATAAAAATAGTTTAAAAAATAATTAAACGTCGATTTTTTTTTTTAGAAAAATAGCTTCTAAAACTTATTTGAAAAAGAAGAAAAATTTGTAAAATAATGTGTTTTAGATAGTTAAAAAGTTATTTTGAAGTGTTTTATATGTTACTACGAAAATTAGTTTTCTCATTTAAACCCACGGCTATAACGAAGATTTTATATATATTTGAATTAGACCACTCCCAATGGTGAACACAAAAGACGCGTCAGTTTGTGCTAAATCAGCGTCACGTCATTACTTTTCAAAACTGACATTACACTGCCAACAATAACATCACTTCAGTTTTTTCTGGATCCAACACATTATTTACTTTAATTATTTAAACAACAAAATTAAATAAAACACTTTCATTAAAATTACATTACCTTTAGTAACAAAATACTACTACAATTAAAAAAATCACATTTTTTATATAAGGCTTATCTCTTTTTGTTTTAATTTTCCAGAATTTTTAATCCATTAATAAAGGGTGTGTTTAAAATATTAAAAAAAGAAAAGAAAAGAAAAGATGAGGGGCTTCAAAATAATTCTCACTCTCCTAGTCTCCTTCACTCACCATCGAAGCTACCAATTTCATCCCAAACAAAAACCCTAATTTTTTTAGATCCTCAAAATAAATAAATGAAAAATTGTTTGTTTATTGCAAATGGCCCACTCTTTCCGTCCGTTGTCATCGAAAAATAAACGTGAAAAACCGACGGTCGTAGGCGACGCCGTCGTACCCACGACGTTGATTCCGTCGCTAACAACTGACGCCACTGATGTGTTGGCAGTGGTATTATAGTCGAATACTAGTAGGGGACCATTGAGCTGTAACTTGTATAGAAATGTTTCCATTTAAAGTATCCATTTATTCGTTTCGTCCTATTAATAAAACTAGATATCCTAATTTGTACTATTATTATTATTGTCTACATTAGTCATGGATTCATGAAAAGTTACCCCAATATTTAAGACTTATTTAATCGATTACTTTTACATCTGAACATTGCGGATTAAAAATATATCTTTGACGTGCAAATAATCGTTGATTAATACTCGTAATTTGCAACTTCAATAAATATGTTGGTTTAGTAAAAGAAGTGGCATGTTGCAATAAAATAATTGACAGGGACTAGTCTCTTGGTTGAATTGTAATGTGAACTTGTTTTTATCAATGATCTTGGAATTGGAAACCAAGTAAATCTTGGTGACCAAGTCTACTTGGGGATCAAGTATTATTGGCTTGATTCAGTTTCTAAGGATGACAAAAGAAATTGGGCTGGGTATATTTAGTTGAAGCCCAGACCATTAACTTCAATTAGGCCCAAATAAATAGACAAGGAGATGAGTCGATATTTGTAAGATATATAATATAAAAATATAGTTCAACAATATGACAAGCCCAATAGTGTTTGAGTTACAAGTCTTTTTATGTGACAAAATTAAGTTGTGGAATGCAAGATAAAGAACTAGCCAATAGTTGAACAAAGTTGCAAACTAACAATTTGTGAGCAACGTTATGACATTGTTGCACCAACTTGTGCAATGAGATCATAGTAAAATAGTTAAAAAATATATAACAATATAATTGTACCCATGGTTATTATAACCTCAAATGAAAGCAGCAACAAAAATCCGGGCAGCAGCAACGAATCCCGAAGAGCAGCAACTACTTCAAGCAATCGAACATTAGTGAATCAACATCGTAAAGAGTCTTGCACAGGAAGAAGTTCCTTATCCTTAAAAGGTGTTTACGCGCTCTATTCGCTGCAAGCCTCATGCGTAGGACCCATGATTAATGCAGACTCGTGTTCTGCGAACAAATGCACCAGAATGACAATAACGGTAGCATAAACTCAAGTTTGGAAGACTTCCAAATGCATCAACTAATGATATAGTTTATGTGCGTGTTGTCAGTATTTTTCTTCTCTCAAAACAAGTGTGTGATCCCCATATTTATACACAAAAAATAATTTAGAAAATGAGATTATGAAACCATGACTTTAGGCTAAAAACATGGAAATGGGGAGTATGGGAAGACGGTTGCAGTCACTTGATTGCCTTCCAAGTTCAACCCATGTATCCCATTTATTTGTTTACCAAGTCCACACATAGACACATAAACTTCAACCTGGTTGTTACTGCTTTAACAACTTGTACCATTAGCTGGATTAGTTGTACAATGAATCACTACACACGCCACTTGTACATTTAACTATTTATGCATAAACTTGCCAAACTACTATTAATTCCAACAATTTCGTCCGATGAATTGAAGTTATTCAAATTGAAGTTCTTCTGCAACCGATTCTTCTTCTTCTTTCGCCCTCGCTTTCGTCTCTCCGTTCTCTTTCCTCTTAACATAAAAAACTCAACTAGTCCATGAAGAGCGATATCAGGGTGGTCATCCTTAAGTAGTTGCTCTGCTATTTCAGCAGGGGTAATCTCGACTTCACGAATCAAATCTTCAATTTCTTCAAAAAGATCACGTTGTGTGATATTATGATAGTTGGAAGCTAGCAATTTGAACCCGCTAGGAGTGCAATACGACATGTGAATGTGAACATCCATGCGGCCGGGACGAAGAAGTGCAGGATCAAGTTTATCTTTGCAGTTTGTGGTAAACATGATGATTCTTTCATCACCACAACTTGACCATAATCCATCGATGAAATTTAATTAAGAAATCCTGATAATGTTATCTGTTCAACATAATGACATGGTTAGATCATGACTAAATAAAATTATCCAAGTTATATTATTTATTATTTATTATTAATTATATACGAAAATCTACCATTGATCATACTAAAATACTACTCGTAGTTATTTTAATAACTGATGCACGTGTGCAGATCCCAAAATCTTCAAGTTGTTCAACCATAAATCATATTAAACAGCTACTTGTTGTATCTAACAAACTAAAGAAAATAAAAAATGATTTCGAACCTTGTGAGCAGCTTCGTCACCACGCTGTTGATTTTCTCGAGCTAAAGCTTTAGCCTCTTCAATCGCCACACGATCATGCAACTCCACTGAACAATCAATATCTTCTACCACCAGTATCGAACGGTTAGCCGTCGACACCAACAACCTCCGTAGATCCGAGTTTGACTTTATCCCAGTCAACTCCAAATCATAAATGTCAAAATTCAAGTAATTCGCTATTGCCGCGATTAAGCTAGATTTACCTGTTCCAGGTGGACCGTACAACAGATAACCTCTCTTCCACGCCTTTCCAACTTTCCTGTAATACTCTCTCTTTTCAAAAACCTATCCAAATCTTTTATCAGTTTCTCTTTCTCACTCAGATCCATTGCCAGCGTGGCAAATTTCGATGGATGGTCAAGATTGACCGACGTCCATGATGTCTCGTTTCTTGAATACCAATTGTTCCTATCGACTGTGAATAACTTCACGGTTTTCTCTTGTTGTTTTCTTGTTTTCGCATCATTGATAATGAACGGTAAGTAGTCGTTCAACGCTAGATCTTTATGTTTCCTATGAAATGTAAGTTCCAACGATCGTTGATCGGATTTACTAGTTTCGGTCATATCATCGTGATTAAAATATTCCCTTGTTGGCGCTTTCTTAGAAACCAAACACCATTTAAACTTGACTCCTTTATAAACATCAGTAAACTCCTCGTTTATTTCCATAGCGTTAATGTTATAGTCGTTAGGAATTTTACTGACCTTGAGACGGTGGATATCGAGTGAGATTCGAGCCGCAAGGTAGAGTTGTGTGGCGTTGTAGATTTCATTGTCGGTAAACCCTTCGGATTCGTAGATCACCATGGTTAAGTGTGTGGAAATTTGTTGATGAATTTACGAAAACCAAAATAGAAGTAGTCTTGAAACTCAGGTGGCAAGTAATCCCGAGCTACACTGCGAGCCACCATCGCGGCTGCGGCAACTGAACCTATTGTGGACACTACTGTTTTGGCCATGATGATTTTGGATTCGGTTGATGTCGACATTGTGGGAATTGGTAAGAAGTTTATGATTAAAAATTGGTTATGTTGAAAGCAGATAATGAAGGGGGATTCATAATTTTATAGTGTGTACGTTGTGATGGACTGATGGTTACTTAAAAATATTTTAAAGAAGCGGGTTGAAAAAGAGTCCGGCCAGTTCTTCCAAGAAGCCACGGATCGATGGAATTACATTAATCCATCACGTTTTAGTTTTGATTAAAAATAGAAAAAATAAAATTTACACGTAACAATTTTGCTTTGTAATTACCCAACTCCAATTTTACATAATTTTGCTTGTTATTTATTTTAGACTTTCGTGTTTGACTTTTTTTAACTTTACTTTACGACGTTAATTATACTTGATAATGTCATAACATCTGTAATTACACAATCAATTATTAATAGTTTGACACTTTGACCTTTCACTTAATGGAAGGACACTTTCACAAACAAAAATACTTGGTTAATTATTCAAAAATAATATACAAAATTCATTATTTTTATATGTAACATTTATTAGTTTCGATAACAAACAAACTAAGTGAGATATCTATTAGAAAATTGATTATGAAATAGTTAGGTCTTAAAATAAATGATAAATATTTGTATCAGTAAAAATTGAAAATCCGTTCAAACGTAAGAGGTGACGACTTAAGTCCCGGCAATCGGGTGGATTTGAATATCTTTTTTCAAACAAACGTTTTGTCATACTTTATGCGTAGACTCACTAGATTAAGGCTCTTTGGTGTAACTATGCTCACATTTTGAAAAGTTCTCTTTACGTAATATCGATCGACTAGTGACTTGTACTCATGATACCGAGGAATTAGTAGTGAAATGTAATCCGACCAATAGCTAGAGATAGTTATTCGCTTGTGAATGATAGGCGATAATCGTAAGATTGACGTGATAACTTTTCGATTTTAATAAGTTATATATGATAATATTAGATGTGACATTTGACTTTTGGAATATCTATAGGCCATTCATTATTCTTGAAAATAGTATAGTATATAAATGTATTCAAAACTTAAAATACAATAAAAGGTAAACAATATTTTCCTAAAGTAGACATAACAAATGGACTAATTGATCGATCAATAGAAAACACTTTAATCGCTCTCATATTGTCCGTTGCTTTCCTTTTCTTCTTCTTTCTTATTCTTTTTCGCCTTCGCAATTTCCTCCTCATTTTCAATCCTTTTCTTATTCATTTCTGTTTTGCAATTTCCTCTTCATTCTCCAACTTCTTCACATCGAAAAACTTAATGAGCCCTTCAAGAACGATATCGGGGTCATCGTCCTTAAGTAGTTGCTCTGCTACTTCAGCCGGAGTAACATTTATCTTAACCATCAAATCCTCGATTCTGTTGTAAAGATCATGTTGTGTGATCCCAAGATAGTTGTAGGCCAAAAGGCGAAACCCACACGGGTGCAATATGACATGTGAATGTGAACGTCCATACGTCCAGGACGAATGAGCGCAGGGTCAAGTTTGTCTTTTTGGTTTGTTGTGAATACGATGATCCTTTCGTCACCACAACTTGACCATAATCCGTCTATGAAATTGAGAAAACCAGACAAAGTCACCTAATTAAACAAATAAATAATTAGCATTAGAAATAACAAATTAAAATATTTCTTTCAAGATATATATTAATATTAATTAGCTTAATTATGAGAAAATATTAGCATTATGTTGGGTCTAAAGATGGCTAGAGAACTTGATCGAAGATTAACACTGCTGGTTAGACTACAACTGCTAGTTACTACTGGTGAAGAGGAGTTTCTACTGTTGGTTCAAAAGTTACTACTGCTACCGGGTTTTACACTACCAGTAGAAACAGTTACTACTGGTAGAAAAGATTGAGTTAGTACTGTTAGAACAAAGTTAGTGCTGCCGGGTGAAGTTTCTACTGCTAGTACAAAGTTAATACTGTTTATAACTTACTATTGGTTGAGTTTATACTGTTCTCGGAAGTTTTTACTGTTCTTCAGAAGTTTATACTGCCCATGTAGTTTCTACTGTTTATGATTAGAGCATCTTTTTAACCAAGTGGGCCAATCAAAAGTCTTCTCTGCAAAAGCAAAAGCGCTCAGTAAAACAGAGCATGACTCAAGACGATAGGAGGATTAGATAGAAAGGTTCTTTGCATTAATTACTGTAGCGTGTAATTGGAGCTCTATAATTCTATAAATAGAGCTCCTTACCTTCAATAGAAAATATCTCAGAATCTTAGCATCTCAATATCTAGCCTGTATAATTGTCATTTGTAAGCTTCAAGGTTAAATTGTAACCCTGATACTTAAGTGTATTCGTATTATTCAAGGAAATAATATTGAAGCTTTTTGATAATTCCTTCGCTTTTACTTATTATTAATTGGTGCTTGAATCAGAGCTAATTTTACTTCTTAATTATAGATTACTATTCCGCGGTATTTCTATAAATATTCAATCGCTATAATTATTGACCCGAAAGGTTCAATCGATCCTGTCAATTGGTATCAGAGCTTTGTTACTTAATATCAACTTATAAATTGATATCAGAACGCTGTCTCAATAGCATTGAATTTTAAAAGAAGTTGAAAAATCACTGTTCCATTAAGTTTTGATTAAATCTCTGTTTTTCTTTAAATTTGTTTTAAAATTCACTGTTCCATTGAAGTATCTTAAATTCTGAAACATTCTTTATAAAAATGACTTCTGAAACTTGTGATGGAGTTCAGGCCACAAGAATTCCCATGCTCAAACCTAATGAGTATGAAAAATGGAAAACCAGGATTAAGCAATACATGCTTCTTACTGATTATTCCTTATGGGAAGTCATTGAATGTGGACCCAAATATGCATTAAATACTGATGGCTCTAGAATTCCTAGATCACCACCAACAAATGATGCAGAAAGAAAAATAAGATCCACAGAATTAAAATCTCTAAGTACTCTGTTAATGTCCATACCATATGAGTACCAAAGACGATTTGAAAAGTGTGATGATGCCCAAGACCTTTGGAAAGCTATTGCAAAGCGTTTTGGTGGCAATGAAAGCACAAAGAAAACTCAAAGATCGATTTTAAAACAAGAATTTGAAAATTTTATGGGTATAAAAACGGAAACTCTAACTCAAACTTTTGACAGATTTTCAAAATTAGTTGGAGACTTAGAAAATCATAATGTCAATATTGACAAAGATGATTTAAACAGAAAGTTTTTAAGGTCCTTAGGAGAAGAATGGACCATGTACACTGTATCATTGAGACAAGGGAAAAACCTTGATGAGAAAGATTTAGATGACTTATATAATGATTTAAGATCATTTGAATCAGAGGTTGAAGGCAAGAAACAAACCTCTACTTTCTCAAATAATGCTGCTTTTTTGTCCATAAATAAACAAACATCTGAAAATCTAAATCAATATGGAACTACCTCTATGGGTCATGGAACATCTTCCAATGAAAAACCAAATGACTCAGCTTTAGAAGCCTTTTTTGCTAGTCATGTGAACTCTTCACTAACCAATAGAGATCTAGAACAAGTAAATCCTGATGATTTAGAAGAAATGGACTTGAAATGGCAAATGGCCATGTTAACCTTAAGAGCAAAAAGATTCATACAAAGAACTGGTAGAAACAACTTTGCATACAAAAGAGATGATGGTGCAGGTTTTGATAAAAGCAAAGTTGAATGTTTTAACTGTCATAAACTAGGTCATTTTGCTAGAGAATGCAGAAACACAGAAGGAAACAATCAAAGAACTGGAAGTTTCAGTGGAGCTCAAAACAAAAGTATTCAAATTCAAAACTCAACTGCATTAGTTTCACAAGATGGGCTAGGTTTTGACTGGAGTGACCATGCAGAACAAGAACTGCACAATCAAGCTCTTATGGCAATCACTGAATCAGAACCTTCTTCTGAAATTCCTTATGAGGTACAAAGCAAATTATGTTCTTCTATTTGTAAGAAAACTGTTACACATTATAGAGATCATAATGCTAAAGTACTTAAGGAATTTGACAAAAGTGAAATCATGAACAAAGTATACATCAACACCATTGAAAAATTTGAAAAAGAGATCAAATCATATCAAGAAAATGAAACACAGTATGATTATGATCTTAAATATGCAAGATGGGAAAGGGGTTGCTTACAAGATAAGATAGATGAGCTAAATAAAAAGCTGTTAGAAGTTCAAATTGAAAAGGATAGCATTAAGCTAAAAGCGGGTGATTTAGATAATGCTTCCTCTAAACTTCAAAATCTTCTAAATGCTCAAATTCATGATAAGCTTAAAACAGGATTAGGTTACTCTAGTGTTCCACCACCTTACAACAATAATTATTTTCAAAAGACCAAAATAGATACAAGTGACTTAACACAAGAAGTCCAAACTGAAGTTGTTGAGGCAAAAACAGTTAAAAGTCTAGAAAAACATGATAAGGTTGGAGAAAACAAAGAAGTGGCTAAGAAAACTGGAAATAATGAGAATACTGATCTTACTAAGCTAGCATCTAAAATTGGTAAAACTAAACTAGCAGAAGGTAAGAAAATGTTTGAAGAAAAGGCAAAAATGAATCAAAAATCTAGAAATAGATTAGGATCTGAGAAAAAGGAAACAAAAGCAATGAATAAAAGGCAAACTGTTAATAATAACTGTGTTCATTGCAAATGTAAAGCAAGCTTCTCTTCACAAAACTTTTTGAGCCCAAGAGGAAATCAAAGAAACTGGAACCAAATGGTTTCACAATAATTGGGACAAAACTTTTCAATTATAAAAAGGAAGAACTGCTTTATATGTGGAAGATCTAACCATCTTCAACATGACTGTTTTTATAATCCTAAGAATACTCAAAGGATAGTACATTCAGCATGGAAATCAACTAACAGAGTCAATCAAACAAATTTTAAAAGAAACTCTGTTAGTACTGGTAAAGAAATGAAAGCAAAGAAAACTAACAGTAGTAAAACAAAGAAGACAGTATTAAAAACTAATATGCATATTAATGCTGCTAAACCAGTTAATACTGTGAGAACAGTTAATACCGCTAGGCATGTTAATACTGCTAAACCTTTTAATACTGTTAATCATACTACTGCTCCCTTAAAGAAAAGCATTTCAAAAATCAGTTGGTGTTGGAAACCAGTGGCAACAGAAATTTCAAACACCAAAAGTGCATCTAAATCAATGACTTTCAACAGAGTTGATTTCATTGATGCACTTGGGAAGCCCAGAACCTCTCTGGTTTGGGTTCCCAAAAGAAATTAATTTTTCTTTCTTTTAATGTGCAGAGCAAAAGAAACTTATGGCATATTGACAGTGGATGCTCTAGACACATGACAGGAGACAAGTCCAAGCTACAAAATTTCAAATCAATCAATGGTGGACATGTAGCATTTGGAGGTAATTCAAAAGGAGGAAAAATTACAGGAAAAGGTATGGTGAAAGGTGAAAGACTGAACTTTAATGATGTTTACTTTGTTGAGGAACTCAAATACAATTTGTTAAGTGTCAGCCAAATCACAGATAAAAGGAACCCAGTTCTTTTTACAAACACGGAATGCTTTATTCTTTCTGAAAATTTTAAACTTGATGAAAGTAAAATTTTACTCAGAACTCCCAGAAAAGATAATGTCTATTGCTGTGATTTGACAAAATTGAATCCTCAACAAAATATACACTGTCTTTTAAAAAAAGCATCAGTTGATGAATCTGATCTTTGGCATAGAAGGATGTGTCACATGAATTACAAAACAATCAATAAACTTGTTAAAGGAAAACTTGTCAGGGGATTACCTGAGAAGACATATTCATGTGAAAATCACTGTATTGCATGTCAAAAGCGCAAGCAACACAAAACTTCTTTTAAGACCAAAACTTTGAATTCTAATTGTTCTCCCTTACATCTACTTCATATGGATTTATTTGGACCAACAAATGTAAGGAGCATAGGACATAAAGTATATTGTCTAGTGATCATTGATGACTTTAGCAGATTTTGTTGGGTATTCTTTCTTAGAACTAAAGATGAGACAGGTGAAATACTTAGATCATTTATTACTAAGATAGAAAACCAAACCAATAAAAAGGTTAAAATCATTAGAAGTGACAATGGTACAGAATTTAAAAATCTTGAGATGGACAAATTCTGTAAATTCAAGGGAATAGAAAGACAATTTAGTGCTCCTAGAACTCCACAACAAAATGGAGTTGCAGAAAGAAGAAATAGGACACTAATTGAGGCTGCTAGAACTATGTTAGCAGATGCTAAGCTACCTATGACCTTCTGGGCAGAAGCAGTCAGTACTGCTTGCTATGTTCAGAACAGAGTGTTAGTTGTCAAACCTCACAATAGGACACCATATGAGTTATTCTTTGATAGAATACCATTAGTCAGCTTTCTCAAACTATTTGGATGCCCTGTCACTATTCTAAACACTAAAGATTACTTAGGCAAGTTTGAGAGCAAAGTAAATGAGGGAGTCTTTGTCGGATACTCTACTCAAAGTAAAGCCTACAGAGTATTCAATCATAAGACCAGAATTGTTGAAGAGACCCTAAATGTAACCTTTAATGAGCAAACTGTTAATACTGTAGGAAAGGGTCCAGAATGGTTGTTTGATATTAATGCACTAACAGAATCTTTTAGATACATGTGTGGATCATCAAATGCAGGAATATCAGAACAAGAAGTTACAGAGAAGAAAGAGAATAAATCAGAATATATTATCTTTCCTATCTGGTCTGTTGATCCACCAGAAATATCTCAACCATCTCGACATGATAGTGAAGAAGCAGAAGAAGTATCTATATCATCTGATACTGCAGAAGATCAGGGAAGCAATACCAAAACCACAGAAGATAATGCAGGTGAAGAAATGATTTCTGAACCTATCTTTTCTTTCAATGAAGCAGAAGAAACAGGAAGTCCAGACATGACTCTCACAAATTTAGAAGTTGAAATTCCTGTATCTTATCAACCATCTGCAAGGGTTCAACTCAATCATCCTCTAGAAAATGTTATTGGGGATATAGGGTCTGCAATGCAAACAAGAGGGAAAGCAGTTGTTCACCAAGATTCAGAAAGTGAAAGTTTTATAAGTGAATGTTTATTTGCAGCTTTTCTTTCTCAATCAGAGCCTAAGAAAGTGGTAGAGGCTCTAAAAGATCCAAGCTGGGTTGAAGCTATGCAGGAGGAGTTACTTCAATTCAAAATTCAGGAAGTGTGGTCATTAATAAATCTTCCTACAGGAAAAAGACCTATTGGCACTAAATGGGTCTTCAGAAACAAAAAGGATGAGAGAGGCATAGTGATAAAAAATAAAGCCAGATTGGTGGCTCAGGGGTACACTCAAGAAGAAGGAATTGATTATGATGAAGTTTTTGCTCCTGTTGCCAGAATTGAAGCTATAAGACTATTCTTAGCTTATGCTTCTTTCAAAGATTTCAAAGTTTACCAGATGGATGTTAAAAGTGCATTTTTATATGGCACAATTGAAGAAGAAGTGTATGTTTGTCAACCTCCAGGGTTTGAAGATCCAAAACATCCAGACAAAGTTTATAGGCTTGACAAAGCTTTATATGGTCTACATCAAGCTCCTAGAGCTTGGTATGACACTTTGTCCATTTACCTGCTGCAGAATGAGTTCAATAGAGGAGCTATTGATAAAACCTTGTTTACAAAGAAAATCAATAATGATATTCTTCTTGTTCAAATCTATGTGGATGATATCATTTTTGGATCCACAAGGGATTCTCTTTGTAAAGAATTTGAAAAACTCATGCATCAAAAGTTTCAGATGAGTTCCATGGGAGAATTAACATTCTTTCTTGGACTTCAAGTTAAACAACAGCAGGATGGTATCTTTATAAGTCAAGGAAAATATGTAAATGATATTCTGGAAAAGTTTGGTTTCAAAGATGCAAAGATTGCAACCACTCCAATGGAAAAACAGAAGCTCTTACATGCAGATCTTGAGGGGGAGGATGTAGATATTCATCTATACAAATCTATGATAGGTTCTTTATTATATCTAACATCTTCAAGACCAGATATTATGTTTGCTGTATGTGTTTGTGCCAGGTTTCAAGCAAATCCTAAGTTATCTCATCTACATGCAGTCAAAAGAATCTTCAGATATTTAAAGGGTCAACCAAAATTGGGCCTTTGGTATCCAAAGATGTCATCTTTTGATCTTACTGCATATACAGATAGTGACTATGGAGGATCAAATATGGACAGAAAATCAACATCTGGTGGATGTCAATTTCTAAGGAGTAGATTGGTCTCATGGCAATGTAAAAAGCAAACCTCTGTCTCAACATCAACAGCAGAAGCAGAATATGTAGCAGCATCAAGTTGCTGTGCACAAGTGCTATGGATTCAAAATCAATTGATGGATTATGGTTTGTTTCTTTTAAATACTCCTATGTTTATTGACAATAACAGTGCAATCAGTATTATTAATAATCCTGTTAAACATTCAAAAACCAAGCACATTGAAATCATATATCATTTTATTAGAGATTGTAATGAGAAAAGGTTAATTCAAATTTTCAAAGTTCATACTGATAATCAATTTGCAGATCTATTCACTAAAGCATTTGATGTTGGTAGATTTACATTTTTGATTACAAGTATTGGAATGATTAATCTTTCATAAATGAACTTTCTCATAAATCTTTATGGTGCTTGTACAAGGATTAATACTGATACACTAGTTAGTGCTGCTTATAGTAATTTTACTACTGTCAATATTAGTTACTACTGCTACTCATCAAGTACTGGTAGACTAATTAATACTGTTATATATTATTACTACTGTTTTCACTAATTAGTACTATATCCTATTTATATATATTATTTGTTTTCTTGGATTTAAAAAAAAAAAAATCCCACTAATATTGCTAATCCTCTTAGTGCTGCTTGTAATAAGTTTCTACTGCCTTGGTCGGTTAGTGCTGCTTATAACCAGTTAGTACTGTTAGCAATATTAGTACTGCTCTTTAACTCAGTGTGAGAGTTAATACTGCCAGTTGTTAATACTGCTTGTACACTTTCTTCTGTCAATATAAAACTATAAGAGTATTACTACTGTCTTCACACTTTCTACTGTTTATAGATACTACTGGCATCAAGTTACTACTGATTATCAATTACTACTGCTAGTGTGTATCTTTCTACTGGTTGGAAGTTACTACTGTTTTTAAGATATGCTACTTTACTACTGTTAGCATAGTTAATACTGCTTTCAAATTTCTACGGATTGCAAAATTCTAGGGCTTGACAGTACTACTTATACAACAGTATCAAGGTATCAAAAACACTTTCACTCTCTCAACAGCAGAAACCTAAAAACAGCAGAAACCTCAACCACCTTCAAACTCAACCACTTTCAAATCAAACACTCAACATCAATGGCGTCTTCATCCTCATCAACTACAACTCTTCCGATTGTAGATAACCACAATATGCTCGCATATTTGGTTAAAACCCAGGATGCGACGGACTTTCATGAAATCATTGATTTCTTGAAGGAAAGTCACATCCACTATGCTTTGACTGTAAACCCAACAGTCTACTACAAGCATATTAACTCCTTCTGGAACCACGCCAAGATCGAATCTATCGACGATACTAAACTCATTGTGTCGAAGGTAGAGGGCAAAAGGGTGGTGGTCACAGAGGAGTCTATCCGCAACCATCTCCATCTAGGAGATAACACAGGTATTTCTCTACTCTCAGGCACTGTAATTTTTGAAAATTTAAAAAATATGGGTTATGAAGGGGATCTCACAAAATTTACCTTTTATAAAGGGCTTTTTTCTCCCCAGTGGAAATTCTTGATCCATACATTACAACAGTGCCTGTCCACTAAAAGAACAGGTTGGAATGAGTTTGGGAGTGCAATTGCTTATGCAATTGTATGCCTAGCCACAGACCAACTGTTCAATTTTTCGGCAATGATTTTTAATGGGATGCTCAGAAATATTGAGCAGTCCTCTAAAACATTTTTAATGTATCCAAGGTTTGTGCAAATCTTCTTAAATGAAGAAATAAATGATTTAAATGCACATTCCAAAATTTTGAAAGTTCTGTCTCATACTCCCAAAGTTTTTTCAAACATGAGGAGACAGAACATTGGATTTTCAAATAAGGTCACTGCATTATTTCCCACAATGCTTAGTGTACCTGCTACTAGGGATGAGGGAACAGAAAACCCATCTGTATCCCAACCCACATCCACTAGAAAGGCTCCCAAAAGAAAACAAGGGACCCCCAAGCCAACCAAAGCTAAGAAGCAAAAATAGGCTCAACCTGAGGATCCTCCCCTCAATGAGTCTCAGCCAAACGTAGCAGAGGAGGTGGTCCATGAGGAGTGGGGTGACCATTCTGGAAGGGCTGACCCTACTATTTCTAGCCCTCTGGCAGAGCAGGACAGGGTCAACATCAATAAGACCCAACCAGAGGCAACTGCACATGATGAATCTCCTTTAGGAGATGATTCTGCTGCAGGTCCCAGTACCAAGAACCAAGGGGCCTCTGCTGATCAGGCTAGGCCTGAGGCAGAAGGTAACACTTCCAATGACTTACCAAGGGATTCACATCCTGAAGGTAATGAGGATAGATCTTACCAAGAATTGACGGATATGTTAGGGTTCATGTGGGAAGAAGTGAAGAGTCACAGGCAAATTATCAAGAAGCAAAACAGGGATATCATGAAGCTGTCTGAATTTGTTGGGCAACAGCAGCAGCAAATAGAAGATCTAAAAACTTTATTGATCAAATGCCTAGATGAGAAGAAGAAGTACATCTGGGTACAAGAGGAGGATATCCCTGAGCCTGTGACTCAGGAAGAAGAAGAGGAAGAGCCTATCGGTGCAGAGGAAGAGCCCAGGGGGAGATTGTTGGGTCTAAAGATGGCTAGAGAACTTGATCGAAGATTAACACTGCTGGTTAGACTACAACTGCTAGTTACTACTGGTGAAGAGGAGTTTCTACTGTTGGTTCAAAAGTTACTACTGCTACCGGGTTTTACACTACCAGTAGAAACAGTTACTACTGGTAGAAAAGATTGAGTTAGTACTGTTAGAACAAAGTTAGTGCTGCCGGGTGAAGTTTCTACTGCTAGTACAAAGTTAATACTGTTTATAACTTACTATTGGTTGAGTTTATACTGTTCTCGGAAGTTTCTACTGTTCTTCAGAAGTTTATACTGCCCATGTAGTTTCTACTGTTTATGATTAGAGCATCTTTTTAACCAAGTGGGCCAATCAAAAGTCTTCTCTGCAAAAGCAAAAGCGCTCAGTAAAACAGAGCATGGCTCAAGACGATAGGAGGATTAGATAGAAAGGTTCTTTGCATTAATTACTGTAGCGTGTAATTGGAGCTCTATAATTCTATAAATAGAGCTCCTTACCTTCAATAGAAAATATCTCAGAATCTTAGCATCTCAATATCTAGCCTGTATAATTGTCATTTGTAAGCTTCAAGGTTAAATTGTAACCCTGATACTTAAGTGTATTCGTATTATTCAAGGAAATAATATTGAAGCTTTTTGATAATTCCTTCGCTTTTACTTATTATTAATTGGTGTTTGAATCAGAGCTAATTTTACTTCTTAATTATAGATTACTATTCCGCGGTATTTCTATAAATATTCTATCGCTATAATTATTGACCCGAAAGGTTCAATCGATCCTGTCACATTAGAATGAATAACTCTTTTCTTTTTCGGGGAATCATCGTCTTGATTTTTTTGAGCTGCCTCTGCGGCCACTCGGTCGTGCAATTCCACCGAGCAATCGATGTCCTCCACCACAAGTATAGACCGGTTTGCCGTAGCTACCAACAATGACCGAAGCTCCGAGTTTGACTTAACATCAGTCAACTCCAAATCATAAATATCAAAGTTCAAGTAATTCGCTATGGCCGCGATCAAACTCGATTTACCCGTCCCAGGTAGACCGTACAACAAATAATCTCTCTTCCACGCCTTTCCAACTTTACGGTAGTACTCTCTCCTCTCCACAAACCTATCCAAATCCTTCTTCACTTTCTCCTTAATGTCCGTGCCCATTGCCAACGTGGTAAAGTTGGCTGGATGGTCAAGATTCACCGATGTCCACGTGGACGGCGTTGAAGAATACTTTGGAGTCGTATTGACCGTGAATAACTTGATTTGTTTTTGTTCTCGTTTTTTAATCTCAGCGTCCTTAAGTATAGAAGGCAAGTACTCGCTCAACACCATATCTTTGTGGTCTCGATGAAACGTGAGTTCCAATGATCGAAGGTCGGATCGCGTAGAATAATTCCCGTCACCGTAACTGCGGTGTTCTCTACTGGGTTTCTTTTTAGATACCATAGACCAATACAGTTTGACTCCATTGTAAGTATCATGATCTCCTCGTTGGTTTCTATTTCAACCGCGATGTCTTTCTGGTTAGGGATTTTGGTGACTTTTAGACGGTGGATGTCGGGAGAGATTCGAGCGGAAAGGTAGAGTTGAGTGGCGTTGTAGATTTCATTATCGTTAAACCCTTCGGACTCGTAAAAGACCATGGTCAAGTGAGAGGAGAATTTGTTGATGAAACTGCGAAGATTGAGATAGAGGTAGTCTTGGAATTCAGGTGGCAAGTAATCACGGGCTACACTACGAACAACCATCGTTGCAGCTGCAATGGAGCCCATGGTGGAGATGATGGTTTTGGCTGTTGGAAATTTGGATTTGGATTTAGATGAAGAAGAGGACATGTTTGAAGTGAATTATGGAGAGTGTTGTAGGGTTGGTTTTGATGTTATGTGGTTTTTGTATTTATAATGGTGAGGAGCGTGGTTGGTGTTTACTTAGGTTGTTTTGTTGACTAAAAATATGCATGGTAGATTAGATCAATTAGTTATTAGATGAAGTCTCTTCATTTTCTAATGGGGAAACTTCTATGAACTTCCCAATTTGTATGTGAATTTTTTTAAATATGCGGCGCATCATTTGTACTTTCAGTAGTACTAAACTTTTGTGTTTTTAGTAGTAATAAACGTTTGTCTAGAGCTGTAAACGAGTCGTGCTTTTATCGAGAAACTCGAGCTCGACTTGAACTTGAGCTCGTTCAAGTCGAGCTTTTATCGAGTTCGAGCCCGATCTCGAGCTTAAAAGTAGAGCTCACAATATATATCGAGCCGAGCTCGAGCCTTTAAGAGCTCGGCTCGAGCTGTTATCGAACTTTTCGAACTTTAATTAATATGTAGATTTTTATATAAATATATGTGTAATTTTGAATCTATAAATGATATTATTATTATACTTTAAATATTATTATACTATTTTACATATTTTTAACTAATTTTCACACTTTATTTGTATTTTCTATATATTTGAAATGATTTTTTGTATTTATTTTTATTTTTAATCTAATATAAAATAAGTTTGGGTATTAAAAATAATTTTTTTAAAAGAATAGTCGAGCTTTTCGAGCCGAGCTCAAGCCATCCAGAAACATTTTCGAGTCGAGCTCGAACATTCATCGTGAAAGCTCGTCGAGCTATCGAGCCGAAATCGAGCCTACCCTAAGTGAGTCGAGTCGAGCTCGAGCCCTGTCGAGCTAGAGCTCGGATCGACTCGATTACAGCCCTACGTTTGTGTTTGTTGATTAACGAGGATTTTTAACCCGCGCGTTGCAGCGGGGTCTTGACGTTGTATATTTATAAAAAATAATTTTTTTTAAAAAAATGTCAAAATATAGAAGTCTTGGAATATATTAATTACTTGTAATACATACTAAATTAAAGTTGAAATTATCATAAACTTATTCAAATGTCATAATAAGATAATGCATATGCATTTTAATTACACATATAACATATAATAATGATACAATATATACTTGACATATTAAGGTAGATATATAAAAAATATAGATCTATGAGAACTCAATATGACACTGAAAACTTTGTACTTAAATTAGACACACTCTAAATGAAGTTTGTTAATATCATAAATAAAATATAATTGAAAAAGAATATGTTATGAGGTTTGAGATTTATAATATATCTTAAGTTTGATCCATTCAAAATGATGAATCATCTTGTAAAAATGTATAAAACAAAGTTTACTATTGAGATAATTTCACAATTATCTTATTTATACCAACTACAATAACGATAAAATATAATAGCTATAACATTGGCAAGTTTAGTACCGATAGTTTCTTTAGGTAATGGCTACAACTTATATGTAAAAATAGTAATATTAAAGAATAATTATAAAAGTTATTTGTACCTTTGATAATACATTATACAATAACAAAATTAGTAATATATACAAATAAACATGTTTATTTAACTTTAAAATGTATATCAATTCTTTTAGCATTTTTAATTTTCTTATGTAGTTTGCATAAAATTTAAAACTTCCTAATAGTTTTTAAACTGTTATCAATTTAAAAAATTATAATATTTGATGAGATAGAAACATGTGAACTAATATACAAAACTTAAAATTTATGATGTAGTTAAAATATGAAACTTAGAATTTAGAATGAATTGGAGAATATGTTAAAACTTCAAAGAATTGAGGGTGAGAGTTATTATTTTTTTTTCCTAGCTAGTCAAACCAACCACCTCATGTGTTATGCCATACATATGTGATTTATTTATTTTTATTTTTATCACTATTTATGAGTTGCTATAGTATATTTTTGAGTTGCAATAGGTTAGGAATAGTGTTATTTACCTTTGATAAATGTAGTATAGATAATAAGAGGTTGTTATCAATAAAAGATAAAAACTATTTATATTTTACATATTTAACCCTCAACTTTTATACTTATATATAATCAGTCACTGTATTAAAGCTAAAATTAACAGAACAATTGAATCTTCGTATTTTACTAAACGGAGTATTTTCCCTTTGAAGTTATTTCATACACGTTCATATAAAGCTTTCAGTTTGTTGTTACTCGTACTAGACTAACCATGCAATCAAGACCATCTAAGTTTGGGTTACTTTTATTTGTATATACATAAATGATCTACAAAATAAAGTTCTTATTTTAGTGTGTAACATAGTTGGCGTCTTGGAGATGGGGTATTTAGAAGCATATATTCAATTTCAACCAACACCAAGATCGAACTTAATTTATTACTATATAAAAATTAGTTGATATTTTATCAGTTGATTGAGTCACCGTCTAAACGAGTTACTAAGTGAGCTTGATTTCAACCTCTCACGTGATGGATCTAAAGCGATTTGGCATGGTTAGTTGAGTTTACTGAATTTCAACCCTTTTTGATAAATCAAATTGTTTAAAAAAAAAACGTAAAAATATATAAGCATTTGGTGCATTCAAAGTAAAACTGAAAAAAGGTTATAGAAAAATGTATACATGGTATATTTACACGCTTGTGCGTCGAGAGACCGGGTTTAAAGATGGTCCACGCCACGGCATCGTTGCATGAGACAGATGACTTAAACCCTTGGTTGTGCGTAGTGACAACACGAGTCTCACAATTATTGACTTGACTTCAAGTTCATTTGTTTCATGTTCGAGTCTGATAACTCGAAATTTTTCGAACTAAATCATCTTACTTTCAAGTATATATGACTAGTTAAATCATATCGTGAGTGGCTTATTTAACCTTTTTGTAAAGTTCTATAAGTTTTTATACATTATGTCGTTATATACATATATAGTTGGTAGTTGTTACTGGGATGTGTGGTTGGTGATATATAATCGAAAAATGAGGTGAACTGGTACAAGTCTACAACTACTACTGTCTTATATGTGTTTAAATGATTAATTATTGGATTGATTATCGGTTTTTAGCTGTGTTAATTACATGTACATTACAAATTTTAACAATACACCACTAAATTGTACATTACAACACTAAGTGTACAATTTCAATTCATAGAACATAATTTAGTGACGTAGAATTAAAATTTGGTAGTGTACAAGTACAAATTTTAACAATATACCACTAAACTGCGAATATTGAGGTAAAGGTAGTCTTTGAATTCAGGTGGCAATTCATGGGCTACGAGATGAACAACCATTGATGCGGTTGCGATGGAGCCCACTATAGAGATTGTTGGGTCTAAAGATGGCTAGAGAACTTGATCGAAGATTACTACTGTTGGTTAGACTACAACTGCTAGTTACTACTGGTGAAGAGAAGTTTCTACTGTTAGATCAAGTTACTACTGCTGCCGGGTTTTACACTACCAGTAGAAACAGTTACCACTGGTAGAAAAGATTGAGTTAGTACGGGTAGAACAAAGTTAGTGCTGCCGGGTAAAGTTTCTACTGCCAGTACAAAGTTTCTACGGTTGGGTAAGTTAATACTGTTTATAACTTACTACTGTTTGAGTTACTACTGCTCGTGTAGTTTTTACTGTTCTACTGAAGTTTCTACTGCCCTTGTATTATAGAGTAGTTTCCACTGTTTATGATTAGAGCATCTTTCTAACCATGTGGGCTAATCAAATATCTTCTCTACAAAAGCAAAAAGCGCGCAGTAAAGCAGAGCATGACACAAGACGATAGGAGGATTAGATAAAAATGTTCTTTTCATTAATTACTGTAGCGTGTAATTGGAGCTCTATAATTCTATAAATAGGGCTCCTCTGGTTCAATATTTATAAGGGCAAAAACCATAAGTGTATTCAATAGATAGAGATCAATACTATTCAACAAAGTTTGATAAGCTTGTATAATTGTCATTTGTAAGCTTCAAGGTTAATCATAACCCTGATACTTAAGTGTATTCGTATTATTCAAAAAAATAATATTGAAGCTTTTGATAATTACTTTGCTTTTACTTCTTATTGATTTATGCTTTAGAACAGATTTAATTTTACTTCTAAATTTATAGATTACTATTCCGCAGTATTTTTATAAATATTCAATTGCTATAATTATTGACCCGAAAGGTTCAAATCAATCCTGTCAGAGATGATGGTTTTTGCTACCTAATTCATTGCCGAAGACATGTTCGATCCAAGGAGAGTTAGTTATGATCAATATATATGATGTTAACCACTTGTTCGATCCGAAGACATGTTATGATCGATATACGAGTTGTCTACTTGAACATGAAAAGAGGAACTTGGGGGTTTAAAAGAAAAAAATGTATTTCTAATTTGGGTGGGTTGACGAATTTTGTTAACCACTAAGTTTTTTGTCAAACCGTCTGGTGATGACCTAGTGGTAAGGTCGTCTGAATGACTTCCTCAGTAAACATTTACCAGATGGATAAGAGAATGTTCGAAAACGGTTAGATCGCGTACATCACGAGCATAAGCTCGGCCACTTTGGAGAGTCTATTATAAACGGGAATAAAAAAAATAAAAAAATAAAAACTAAATTTTTTGGTTGGTTGCTTCAGCCCAATACAAGTCTAGGGCTTTCTAACTTGAAAGTCAAGGGCCAAGGCCCATGAAAATTAAGCCCGACAATTTTTTATTTTGAAAGAAAAATAGAAACCAACATCGTTTTCTAATGGGTCAGTTTTGAACCATCTACTAAATGGTTCGGTTATTTTGACGGGTCTATACAAATTTCATGGACCTCTATGGGCCTTAAGATTTACAATTTCGATGTGGACCTGGCTTTTAAGTTTAAATCGCATTTTAGTTTCAAATACGACTATGCGAACTTGGTGTTTTGAGTGATGATCATAGAAGTATTTGTTGAGGGACATATTACTTAAATTATATAACCGTGACAATATAAATAACATAAAATGTGTAATCGATTACACTTAAACTTTTAACATGCTAAGCCTAATATAAATTAAAAAGTCGAATCTATTCGTTATATGTAGTGTAAATATCTTATAAAAAATGCATTGTTAATTAGATCCTTTGTTCGTGCTACAGGTTCAAAAAAATGAGATACCAATGTTACGGGTCACCCTAAATCTTGAATTCGCCAGTGTCTTTGCCGGTCTATACGTAAAAAGAATAATACTAAAATAACACCATAATATAGAATTACACCAACACTATGATTCATGAACATTTTAGCGAAACACAAATCCTACCACCAATTCATATGAACCATGGACATTTGTTGACAAATAACACAATCATATGGGAGGTGGATATTATAAGGATGAATTTGAACTTTTTCTTCAGGTTTTTTTCCTTCAGGTTTTTTCTCTGCTGATTTCTTCTCGTCGGGTTTTTTTTCTTCCGGCTTCTTTGGAGGCGCGGGTGGAGGTCCAATAGTCACAACTTCAACAAATTTTCCGGCCTTTTTCGTTCGTAATATTATCTCGTAAGGATCTGCATCTCCCGTTACTGTTAACGTTTCTTTGGCTCCATCTATTTCAATCTTATCAACACCTACAACGATTTACAATCACAAAATATAGAATTATTGCACTGAATGACACCATTACTAATATATTACATTTGGTGATGACAACTATTAGTTAACTGACATTAATATATAAGAAAATTAGAAAAATATATAAAAGAAAATTACCTTGGAGTCCAGAAACTGATCTGAGGATCTTCTTCTTGCATTTCTCGCAAGATAATTGCACCTTCAATACAGTTCTTTGCACCATTTGGCCTTCAAACTCCCTCTCTATCTTTCACTTTCACTTTATATTATAAATATAAAATAAAATATATTAAAGATTAAAAAATAGAATCCGAAGCACAAAGGTGACATTGGGTTGTTCACCATCCGTCTCAAAATTTCCAAACTCAACTATATTGATTTGTCATTTTCTTTTATATTTGATCCACAAAACGACTTTTAATAAGCTAATTTATTAAGTTTTTAGTTTGTTAATTCATTTTTTTAATAAATATGTTTGGATTATGATCCAGTCAAGTTAATGGCGCATTTATTTACGGAAAAAGATCTTAATTTCTTTTTATTATTTTTATAAGAGTTTTTTGTCACTTGAAAATCATAAGAAATTTAGAGAACGCGTTCAAATATAATGGATAAAATTTTCATTTTTAAAAATAGAAAATGTAGAAAATCTTAAATCATAGATTCCATTTTCTTAGAAAACTTCTCATGAAAATTTCAACTTGAACATGTTTTTTAAATTTTTAGTTTTCTTACAAAAATTTCCGAGAAAATGGAGAAGTTTTCGTGAACTCCTCTGTAATAAGAGTACTACCTTTTGTTCTTTCGGATCTTGGGCTCTTGAAAGGCCCAATAACCTCTAATTTAGGTATCATAGACCACGACGAAAATGCAACTACGAAATAATGGAAGTAACAAAATCAACGTCACACCGTTATATACTTTAAGCATAACTTTTTTTCTTTCCATTCTATTTTACATAATGGAACAAGTAGTACATGGATCTTGATCCATATGAACCACAGCCACTGGCTGACAAGCAACACAATTATGTGGCATATGGATATTATAAGGTATGATGATAGGACATTTCTCGTCAACTTTATTATCTGCCGGTTTCTCGTCATCCGGCTTCTTTGGAGGTGCTGGTGGAGGTCCAATTGTCACAACTTCGACACATTTAACAGCTTTTCTAGCTTTTACAATTATCTCATATGGATCTGCATCTCCCGTTACTGTTAATGTGTCTTTCACCGCATCAATTTCAATCTTATCTACACCTACAATCAATTAAAATCATAGCTTGTGAAATTATTGTTTTTGAAACAATCCACATTTTGAAAACAACCTAAGTTAATTAAAATTTACACATATATCCCAATACCTTGAATGCCAGAAACTAATTTGAGGATCTTCTTCTTGCATTTGTCGCATGATAATTGCACCTTTAATACCGTTTTGACCACCATTTGCCCTTCTACCTTCACTTTTTCTCTATATACTACTTTGTGTGTGTGTGTATATATATATATATATATATATATATATATATATATATATATATATATGTGTGTGTGTGTGTATGATCAAGAAAATATAAAATAAATTAAAATAGATAAAAAGAATCAGCATGCACAGTTCGGTTGTCAACCATTCGCTCTCAATATATTATTTTCAAAAATTCAGCCTCATGAATTTGTCGTCTTCTTTCAGTCGCAAAAAAGTATAGTAGTTTTAAGTCAAATGGGACTTTTTTAATTAATTAATTTGATGATTTAAACTAGTTTTGATCGATCTAGCTATTGAAACTAAACATGCAGTTCGACGTACTTTAAAAAATATTTGGTTTATTATAATCGATCATTTATAATTTATATATTGTTATATCTAATTAATATATTAAAGACGTCCTAATTTACTAGATAAAATAATTTATATATTTTAATTTTAATTTTAATTTTAACTTTAATATATATATATGTGTGTGTGTGTGTATATGGACGATTCAGAGGGAAACACTATTTTTTTATGAAGAGGGAACTACATATTCATCAACGATGAATATAAACAAATTCCCTTAATTTTCATCATATGATATTACAAGTTATAAAAAGTTATAAAAATTAGTTTATTGATAAATATTAGTAGTTATAACAGTGATTTTAATTAATATTTATCGGTAAAAATATGTTTTTATACTTTTTGATTATCATTCATCGTGGACGAATGTTAACGAATAATTTTCAAAAAAACTGATAATACCCACTTCGGTTAACATTCACTGATGATAAACGTTATAAAAATTTTCTTAATATTCATCATATGATATTATAAGTAGTAAAAAAAATAGTTTATCTATGAATATTAGTATGTATAACATCGGTTTTGATTAATATTTCTTGGTAAAAATATGTATTTTTACGTTTCCTTATCATTCATCACGAATAAATGATTAGCTTTTATATTTTCCTCAAAAAATTACTTCCCTCTTGATCCCTATATATATATATATATATATATATATATATATATATATATATATATATATATATATATATATATATATAGTGAGAGGTTCAAATAAGAACAAAATAAAAGTTGAGAACGTGTGAGAACTACTAGATAACGTAATATATATATATATATATATATATATATATATATAGTAGGAATCAAGAGGGAGTAATTTTTTGAGGGAAGTAGAGAAGCTAATAATTCATTCACGATAAGTAATAAGCAAACGTAAAAATACATATTTTTATCAAGAAATATTAATCAAAAACGATGTTATACCTACTAATATTCATAAATAAACTATTTTTTATAACTTATAATATCATATGATGAACATTAAGAGAATTTTCAAACGTTCATCATTAATGAATGTTAACCGAAGTGGATATTATCAGTTTTTTTGAAAATTATTCGTTAACATTCGTCCACAATGAATGATAATCAAAACGTAAAATATTAATTAAAATCACTCTTATAACTAATAATATTCATCAATAAACTATTGTTAATAACTAATAATATCATATGATGAATATTAAGGGAATTCGTTAATATTCACGATGAATGATAATCAAACGTAAAAAAACATATTTTTACCAAGAAATATTAATCCAACCCGATGTTATAACTACTAATATTCATATATAAACTACTTTTTATAACTTATAATATCATATGATGAATATTAAGATAATTTTCTAACATTCATCATTAATAAATGTTAACCGAAGTGGATAATATCATTTTCTTTGAAAAATTATTGTTTAACATTTATCAAAGATGAATGATAATCAAAACGTATAAAAACATATTTTTACCAATAAATATTAATCAAAACCGATGTTATAACTACTAATATTAATCAATAAATTATTTTTTATAACCTATAACATCATATGAGAAATATTGAAGGAATTCGTTAACATTTATCGATGATGAATGTGTAGCTTCCATCTTCCTCAGAAAATAATGTTTCCATCTGAATCCGGTTCATATACATACATACACACACACACACACACACACACACACACACATATATATATATATATATATATATATATATATATATATATATATATATATAAATGTTTCATTGTTGTCAATTGGTTCTAGGAATCAAGTACGTGTGATCATTTACCTCGATCATACGGAAACATTTTCATGCAAGCATGCATCGATATATCTTTCGGGTATTACTATATATACACCTTTAAAAATGATTATACCCTATACTTTTCTTGAAATCCGTAAAAAATTGACTGTCCATTTGCTTCTTGATCGTTAGGGTCCATGGAATTGACTCTCACATTCATTTTAAATACAATATCATTTAAATTTAATTTAATGTAATCTAATATCACATTTTACTTTATTAAAAAACTGTCAAACTTACAGGTTTTTTTAAATTCCTAAAATTACTAAAATTAACCACTAAAACCATTTCCATCCGTGACAGAAACTGACGGGGCATGTCAGCGTCACATCAGTGCCACCTCAACTTTTTCAAAAACTGACAGACCTCTGCCATCAGTGGTCCGTCAGTTTTTTTTTCAGGGACCCACGCACTATTTAATTAATATATTGATTACACAATAATAAAAAAAAAAACATAATTTATTAAAATAAAAACATTACAATTAAAAAAAACATTACAAGTTTATAAAATAAAAACATTACAAATAATGAAAATAAAAAAACATTACAATGATTAAATAAAAACACAATAATTAAAATAAAGTAGTCTAATTCGAGCTCGATTCGTCGGTTTCGTTCGCGGTTTGGTTCTCGTTTTCGTCTTCGTCCGATTCTCCTCCCCCATACGTATCTTTATATTGTTCAACAACTTCTTTTCGAGCGGTTTTGAGGATTTTCAATTCTTTTTTTGACGCATTATTGGGTATTTTTTTCCAAAGAAAGCTCAACGCTTTATAAGTCGTTTTTTTTATATTATTAGCGGTAATTGTTGTTATTGCTTTTTGTTGCAATAGGGCGGTAATCTTAACCGCTTGGAGGGTCTCGAGTTTTTCGGAATGTACACTTCTTGAAGAGGAAGCGCCGTTCGATGAAGCCGAACTTTTGGCCGACTTTCGATCCGGTGGACGGTGAATTAGGTCGTCTTGAAACAACCTTTTCATATTTGCTTCAAGAACCGTAGGCATTGGGGCGGTGTCCTCGTTAAGATCGATGGGATCGGCTTCAGGTTGAAATTGCGTACTACCCATTACGCCCTCCTCGGCAAAGAATTTCGGGTAATGTTTAAGTATGTCCCAACATTGCTCGTAAATAAATTTACGTTTTCCCATTTGTTTTTTAAAACCTTTACGGGTCGCATTTAAAACATCCTCGTCTCCGGCACCGCTTAGAGGACAAATCTCGGCAAATCGTTTGTAGATGCCTTGAAATACTTTGACGTCGTGCGAGATTTTATTCCATTTGCCCGTAAGTGAATTAATGTTTCGTTTTATGGGCGCAACAGAGTTGTAACCTTGATGGACTTTACGCCAAAAACTATCGTTTGATTGAATTTTTCCTTGAACGCCGTTTTCCGAACAATGTATCCACCGTTCGGCCAAAAGTCTTGCCTCCTCGTCGGACCACCTAATTTGTTTACGTGTTCCCTTTTCGGCCTCGGCTTGGGTCTCGGGTTCGGGTTCAGGTTCGGCTTCGTCCGAACTTTCGACTACATTTTGTGTTTTGAGTACGGAGAAATTACTTTGTGGAAAGTAGGGTGTCGTTGGTAAAAATTGTTGGTTTTGCGAAAATTGCGGATATGGTGGTGAATATGGACGGTTTTGTGAGTATTGTGGGCTATACGAAAATTGTTGGTTTTGGTACCACCCGCGGTGTTGGTAGTTGGTTCTTGTGTCATCGGGTGCAAGTTGAAACGGTTGCGCAATGGGTGCAAAATTGGCGAATCCCGTAGGTTGAGACGGACCGGGGTAGTTTGATTGTACGATCGGATTATTTAATAGGTTTTCGAACATATCGATTACAACATTGGCTTGATCTTTAACTTTGGATTTGGATTTGGATTGGGATTTGTTGTTTTTTGACATTGTGTGGTGTTTGAAATGGAGGTGTTTTTGTGTTGAATGTTTAAAAATTGTATAGTTAATTGTAATGTGGAAATGGGTAAAATGTAGTATATATATAGTGTGGATTTTGGTTTGATTTTTGAAGAGAAAAAAAAAACAACGGTAACATACCCGTTGAATTTTTTTTTTTTTCAAACGGTAACTTCGGATTTCCGAAGGAAAAAACCGACAGACCGAAACCGACGGCCCGTGCCATCGGCGTTGGTTCCGTCGGTTTTTTCCGATGAGAATCCGACTAGACCGATAGGAGTGCTCTAAATAATAAGGGGGCAAATAAAATTCCCAACCAAAGGAGGGTTTTACAAGAAGAGAACCTTGCATCCAGATCCAAACAATCAAATAGGCAATACATGAATACCACTTAAAACTTGAATATAAATAACATAGAAAATGAGAGAGAATAGTAAAAGAAAAAGAACATGAAAAAGGAGAGAGGTAGAGAGAGAGGTTGCGGTGGCAGTGGGGGCGGTGGAAGCCCAACAACGGGATGCTGACGGTGAAAGTCCGGTGGTTGGTTACCGACAAACAACTAGCGGTAATATTTTGACAGTGAGTGATCGGCAATGAGAGAGAAAGAGAGAGTGATAGAGAAACTTAAAAGAATAAGATGAAGAAATTTAGAAAAAGTTTAAAATGATAAAGATGAAACAAAAAATTTATAAAATGTTAACAGTTGAAGATATGTTTGAGGTTTTATAGGGAGGAGAGAGGTTGTATTTAGAGAGTATTTTTTTTTGAATAAAATGAACCCCTTACTATATAGAATTTAGAATAGTGGCATTTTTTTCTGCAGATATGGAGTTTGTTGAGAGGACTTGCGAACTAAATGAGAACTTTTGTTGGTTGTTGACCAACGGAAAGAAATGGGATTGTGTCAACTTCGTTCCTTCATATTTATATTTTTTTTATATTGTGTAACCCAAAGCGCATTCCTTTAAGAATGTATCTGGTTCCATTTTTCTTTCGTTAGTTAAGCCACCTTTTTCTAAAAGTTTCATTCATTCATAAACTCGCTTGAACGTGCCATCAAGAGCTCCAGCTGCAAGAGGATAGGATCTTTAGGCTGGGCACGAAAGCTGCAATGATTTGACTTCTTTGCTTCTGCTATTGAAGCGAAAAACCCCAAGAAAACTTTATCAATTCTCATTCTTCTTTGGCGACAAGGAAGGCTACCCCTGGGTAAAAGTACTAATCCGTCTATCTACTTACTACCTAACTAAGAGAATGGTATTCACTGAGAGAAGTAGGACGAGGAGCTAGATTGTTGTTGTCTTCTTTTTGGCAGTGGGATAGGGAAACTGTGAGGACTGAACTTTCCCTTTCTTACTCTTCTTTCTATAGTAATTTGACCTCTTGCTCCACCCATCAGTCTTCTATGAAGAGAAAAATAAAAAGCTCTTCCCTATCTACTATTAGGTATTAGGGAGGGGAGGACACCACTCAGCACCCCACGGAGCGGTGGGGTTCAATGCAAAAAAAAAATAAAAAAAAAGGGGTGGGGGGGGGGGGGGGGGGAAGATGACTCTATGGCTGAGGGGAGGAGAGAAAGAACGCATGCATGGATATTATGTGGAGGTTCGAGAATCTATGAAAGGACATCTAAAGCTAAGGTTACGAAGTAAAGGAAGTCCGAGAGAAATGGTGATCTCATCTTGCTCTTTGACATCAAAAAAGAAGGTTGTAATAATGAAAGGGACATTTGATAATTTTATCCTAGCTAGTGGAACAATAAAGACGAAGTGTCTAATTATACTTATGGTCCTTTGTTTCCAAATAGAAATCCCCAAATTCCTAAAGTACTTGCTGCACTTCTTGGCTCACTTCAATACCGATCTATCGAACTGTATACCTTCAATATCGAACTTCTCCGAGCAGTTCTAATGCCATACCGATGGAATTCCTATCCAGTAGTAGGTCGTCTGGGGGTTCGCCGCGGTTCATTGCTGTGCTTACACACTAGGCTACCCTTTTCCGAAAGCTCCGCGGGACCACCTACCACTAGTCTTCGACCGGAGGGGTTTATTGCACAAAAACGCCGGGACGCAGGCTCCCGAAGAGGGATGCCCAACGAATGTCAGATGCAAAGCTCCGCACCTCACTAAGATCATATTGGCATACTCTCCCAAAAAAGCTAAAAATGTAGTTGTTAACTTTTTTTAAAAATAATAACTAAAAGCACAATTATGATCATAGTTTTGACCTAGTGGTGTATAGTAAGTATATAGGTGGTGTAGAGATAGCTCAACCCTATCTTTCTTATGCTATATGAATGCCGTTTATCTGTGTACTTAATGTATAATTACGTTTTTATAGCCGTAAAAGTGTTGCCTAAAACTAAAGGCGGAGCTAGGATATATATAATGACTGAGTGGTCAAAAAATTTATTTTATTATTTATTTCAATTTTCAAGGGTAAGCCCAAACCCAGACTCCAAAACCGCCAAAACATACCATTAAATGCAGTTATAAGGCACAATTTATGAGTTAAGTTTTAGTTGAAATGTTACAGTATTTGTTACTGAATATATACTATTAATTGTTAGCCTTTGTATTTTAACATATGACGAGGTTCTTATAGAAGATTTTATTTATATGATTTCATGGAATATTAATTATCTTCGGATAGTATCAAGAATATCTTCTGTTAGAATTAGATGGATTAAAATTTAAAATATATAAATCTAAACGCCACTTCACCTCACGTTGTGGTAATTAAATTAAATATCTATTTTAATAATTGAATAGTTAAATAATTAAATAATTAATAATTAATAAATAATTAATAATTAATAAATAATTAATAATTAATTTAATAAATAATTAATGAGAAAAAATGATTAGGCAAATTATTATACAAATAAGTTATCCACATCTTGAAAATCTGCATGAAAAAGTACACGAAATCTGTCCTTAATCTTACATTTACTCAATCAAGTCAAGAAGCAATAAAAACTTCAGTGTCTTAGTTATGCCCAAAACCATATCTTTATATAATAATAATAAGAATAATTAATTATTATTATTATATTATATTTTATTATATTATATTATGATGATCATGATTATCATTATCATTATTTTATAACATAATATAATATAATATATTTCTCAGAGAACCTCACCAAAAGCTACCCATCATTTCATCCCTTCCATGGAAACTCTTATGAAGCTTCGTTTCTTCTGTCTCTCAAATACAAACCTTAACATATAAAAATAAAAATGTACTATTATAATAACTCTCAATATAAGCTATATAATGCAAAAAAAAAAACATATCTTATCATATAGCCATGAATAAATTCAACATAACATTTTTAATAAATCGATCCAACCTGAATGGGGAAAAAAAACCATAAAGAGCTAAAGGGAGGAAGTTTTCCCTATTCAGATTTTACGGAGAGGATGAGTTTTTTGACTCAGATATACGTCACTTAATCGAAAAACCCCGTGATCATTTTTGACCCTTTTGCTGGTCACTCCAAAAATGTTTACCTAGTGAGCTTTGAACTAGTTACCTGCTATGAGAAACGAAAAAAAACAGCTATTAATATAAAAGTTTCCTCGTTTTGGTCGTTTAAATTTAAATGAAGTACTCGTACATAATTTAGACGTAACAGAAAAAGGTACAGCTGATAATAAAGTTAGTAGAATGTTCCATTGATTACGATCAATAATGATTGATTACTAGCAATCAAATATATAATTATTTAAAACCTTACTCGTATCTTTTTTTCTAAAGGACTGAAAATAAAAAATTATTGCATGTGAAGCTCGTAAAACCAGAGGAATGTTTTGTTTATGTTTTTTATTGGGTGGTTTAGAAAAGCAGAGGGTGGGCTTATAAATTCACTACACTCATATCCCTTCCCATACCTCACAATCATTTTAAAACTCACTGCATATACATTCTTCAAAAAACCTTCATTTCGGGTTTGAGTTTTCGCACCTGCAGACTGCTTAAAACGATGATGATGACACCGTTTGAGGCTCGAGTTGTGGATGGTAATGAATGTGGCGAAACTGCAGTTTACGCTTTTAAACAGGAAGCTTTTATTGAGAGTGGTGGGGATTACTTTCATCAAAGAGCTAATGTCACCCACCTTGTTTTTAATCGCTTGGTTAGTGTTTTTGTTTCCAATACAACACTTGTATTTCATTAATATGGTTATGAGCTGCTTTTTATAGCTTCAGAACTAGTTCTTTATATATATATTGATATTGATTATAATGAGTTGCTTCTTACTTTTGAGTGCAGAGTATATGGTGTATTGCTGCAACTTATGGTGGAGTTATTCTTTTACGGCAAGATGATTTAGCACCATGGGCTGTTGTGGGTTCTGTTTTGAATGTTGTATTATCGTTCACATTGAAGCAGATTTTAAACCAGGAGCGACCCGTTTCAGAGGTGTGTTCTGGCCCAGGAATGCCGTCTACACATGCCCAATCCATCTCGTTTGCAGCTGTATTCATCATTCTTTCAAGTAATCATCTTTACCTCTATAATTTTTATTATAATTTTCTATTCAGAAGCTATTAAAACTTTGTTAAAGACTTGTGAAGTTTAATTTTGCAAATACTAAATAATCTGCTTATGCTTATTGACAGTCACTGGATGGCTGGGATTGAATGGACTTTCGATTATTCTTAGTGGGCTTGTTATAGCAGTTGGTGTATATTTGGTACGTATAAATGTTCCCTAATCGCTTCATCTACACCATCATCACTAATTCCATTGTGTTTAGGTTGAAATATCTAACAATCTGACTTTTGTAAAACCTAAATGGCTTTCAAATGATAGAAGTCAGCAAAATTTTCATCCTGATGCTTATGTTGTATTCCTTTCACGCAGTCATGGCTACGGGTTCTACTATGTTATCACACTACCTGCCAAGTGGTTGCGGGCACAGTGGTGGGCTCCATTTTTTCCGTATTATGGTTTTGCACATGCGATGAGATGCTACTTAAGGCATATAAAATGTGTTTGTAGGACTAGATTCTTCTTTTTAACCTTGATTGTTTCTATTCTTTGCTGACAAAAAAATGAACAACGATGTCTGTAAATACATAAATGAAAACAGTATGCGCTTGTTAGCAAGCAAGCTTCTAATCATTGTATGGTAGCAAACTATGGCTAGATTTGGATCATCAATACTCATAATTCAAGCAAAAACTTTTACATACAAAATTTAATGGCATATGATTTGTTCAAAGAGTTTCATTTGTATTGTGTATAAAAGAAATACAAATTTGATTGAGGGTAACCATATAATGAGATAAGACCTATAAAATCTAGGGAGGAAATAGTACAAAAGAAAAGAACCTAGTAATTTTCAGCTCAATAAAGAGAAATCTTACCAGATGCTTCAAACAGGTCAACTTCTGAGTACCAAAATTGCTCGTCAAGTTCATCTATGTTGTATGGTAGTACATTTTTTCCGCTAATGGAAAGTTCTTCTTTTGAAGGCAATAACCCCATTACGCAATATATATCTTCCCACCGAGGATGTGAACGATCTCCTGCCGCAAATGCAAACACATGATCCCTAATCTTAATCCAAGACCATCCAGGTTCCTTTATAACACCTTTTGTTCTCATCAATCTCCTCACTCCTGCTGCCTCTCTCCATTTACCTTTAGCAGAATACAAATTTGCCAATGTAATGTGTGTCGTTGCGCAATTGGGGTCCATTTCAAGAATCTTTCGTGCTGCAAGCGTTCCTAATTCGACGTTTCCATGTAATCTACAAGCTCTCAGAAGAGTTGACCAAACAACATCATCTCCACTGTACGGCATGTTGGCTATCATGTTTACAGCATCATGCAGTCGCCCAGCTCTGCAAAGGAGATCAATCATACAACCATAATGTTCTTTAGATAAACTAAGTTTGTACTTCGTGACTAGGTTAAAATAACGAAAACCAAGGTCAACTAGGCCAGCATGGGTACATGCGGTTAGAACACCAATGAAGGTCACCGTGTCTGGCCTTAGACCAACCTCAGTGAGCCGCTCGAACAGGTCAATAGCTTGTTGACTCAAACCATGTTCAGCATATCCATTAATCATGGCGGTCCACGACACAATATCGTTATGTTCAGCCTCATTAAATGCCCTCAGAGATTCTTGAATGCTCCCACATTTTGAATACATATTGATCAAACCACTTCGAACCATAGCTATATGGTCCAAACCAACACTAACGCAATGAGCGTGCAGTTGCTTCCCTTGTTCAAGAATCGCCATATTTCCACACACGCTCAATACACTAGCTAATGCAAATTCAGTCGGTTTGGGTCCGTTTTTCCTCATTAACGAGAGATATTGAAAAGCTTCCTCTCCAAAACCACCTTGAGCATACCCTCCAATTATAGTACTCCACGAAACAATGTCTCTTTGAGTCATTTCTTGAAAAATTATAGAAGATAAATGTAACTTCCCGCATTTTGAATACATTGTCATGACTGAATTAGCTACCGATAGAAAACCAATAAGACCATTACTCAACACATGAGAATGAAATTGCTCACCCAAATCAATCCTAGCAATATTAGCACAGGCAGAAATAACTGCTGCAAGAGTGTACTCATTAGGGCTCACATCTGATTCCCGCATAAGCAAGAATGCTCGAATAGACTGGGGAAATTGACCTGTCTGAACATATGCTGTAATAATCGTCGTCCAGGAAACCACGTCTTTTGTCTTGATTTTCTCAAACAAGTACAATGCATATTCTCCTTTCCCACACTTACTATACATGGTAGTAAGAGTATTAGCCACAAATGAAGTCGTATCAAAACCTTTTTTCAATGTTTGTGTATGAATTTCCTTACCCGTACGTAACAAACAAGCATCAGCACACGCCTTTAATGCAATAGCCAGCGTGTACGAGTCATAATCCATACTATTTCTACATAAACTAGCAAAATATGAAATTCCCTCCATGTTCAAACCAGCACGTACCAACCCAGTTATAATCGCAGTCCAAGAAACAACATTCCTTATCGGCATCTCGTCAAACACTTTACACCCCTCGTTAACTTTCCCAATTTTCATATACATGTCCAAAAGAGAACTTCCCACAAAAACAGAACTCACAAAATCAGTTTTTACACAATACCCATGAAGCGATTCCCCTCTTTTAGCACTAAAACTAAGAGCACATGCCTTAAGTGCTAGGCTTAGCAAGAAAGGATCCATTTGTTGAGTCGGATCGACCCACATTTTGGAAAACAAAGACCAAGCTTCAGATGAATTAGAAGCCTTCACATAGCCAGAAATCACAGTAGTCCATGTGACTTCATCTCTTTGAGGTAATTTATCAAATAGTTGGCGTGCATCACTCAGCCTACCAGATTTAACAAGCTCTTTTAGTTTATAGTTGAGTTCGAACATGTCGAATGGAGTGACATTTTGGGTTTCTTGAAATGATGGAGGTTTGATTATTGTTTGAGCATAGGCAATGCATGATGTTGTATACGATCTCCTGATACATATTCTGCCTGATATAACCATTATTCAGTAACTTATTCGCCATACATAATTTAAAAACGAAAACGACGACGCATTGATGACGACGGTATTTAGGATGTGGATAGTTTAATCTGTTGTTCGCATCTACAGAATGTTTATGGTGAGTTCTTCAATTAATGCTGCCGTTTGCCGTTTGGTACAACTTGTTTTCGAAGCATCTTCGGTATCAACTAATTTTATTTTTTAAAAATGAATGACTAATTTAAAATTGAACATTTCAGGGTATATTGATTCATTTTTAAATTAGTGGTTAATTTTTAATACTCAAAAATGTTCGATTTTAAGGTACTAATACTCGAAAATGTTCGATTTTAAAATACTAATACCCGAAAATGTTCGATTTTAAATTAGTGGTTCATTTTTTTAAAAAAAATTAGTTGATACTCGAAAATGCAAAAACGGGAACTATTGCTTCATTTTTCGAAAAAAACCCAATTAATGATTGCACAATTTGATGTACATCTTTTTTTACTCGTATTTCTTTTTTACAATATTATGTTTGTTAATAAAATGGAAAACGATTATATGATCTATATAGATCTAGATACATACACCTGAAAATGGTCATTTATGCGTATAAGTAGAAAACTTCAAACACACATAGATAACATAATAAAAATTAGTATCACAAACATTAATTCATAATAATTCCCTACAGTCTTGTTACAACATAATACTCGTATTATAATAAAGTTACTATGACCCGTTAATCTTTTCGGGTCAAATACAACATTTTCATTTCAACAACCCAAATATAAATTGTTTTCGCCACCCTCCTGGACGTACACTATGCATCTCTAAGAGCCAGCAGTACAAACATAAATACTAAAAAACCAAAACCACAAGTTTCTAGTGAAAATTACCCATAGTTTATCTAATGGATTTTCAGAACGACGTAGCTTTCATTATCGTTAACGTTAGTTTTCGATAGGTTTCATGCCTCGTTTCCAAGCCAACCACTGAGCCCGTCTAGCAGCACGAGCCATCTTCCACCTTTGCACATTTCTCATCCTAGCAAACACTTTCCTAATTTGGTCAAGCCGGTGTCCTTGTTGGCCAATAATGTTAGCCGTAGAGGACCCTTGGCTAAGAACTATGTCGTACCCATCACCAAACGACTCCATCCCTTCGGCTAGAAGTTGCCAGAACAAACCACCAGCAGCCGCACCACCATGTTTAGCCGAAAGGTATATGTTGTTATAGACCAAGTTAAATAGTTGGTCTCTTTGGTACGTGCTAAAATTCGGATCTTTAACAGATTTTCCAAATTCTGTTAAGAGTAACGGTTTCCTGAGGACATATTGTGCGTCACGAATGTGGGTCCTTAGCCAATTGTTTAGGAAGTTGAGTTGACTTTGATCATCACTGCTCGTTAACCTGGTTCATTAATTATAATAGATTAAAAAGTTGTATACTAAAGGGCTTCTGACATATCAGAATCAAGGTAACATCAATCAAGAGGTTGTGCGTTCAAATCACATTGAAGACAAAATTTGTATATTATTGTGTGCTATGCAAATAAAAAGATAAATAAGTTGTATTGTATGAATAAGAAAATATAAGGGTAAAATGGGAAATTACCATTGGTCGGGGTACGAGTGGAGTGTGGCAAAATCGATACCAGGGATTAGGTTGTTTTGAATGAAGTCAGTTCCAATGTCGAAACCAGGATTCTGGGGATTGGTTTTACCATAGAAGCCCTCAAGACCTGCTTCTAGCAAGTGATTTCGGTCTATAGACTTCACATGTGCAGCCATTTCTGTAATCCATGCCTAATCATGATTATGAAATAATGATTAGAGTTATATCTTTTTCAATCTGCAACTATTGAAAATGTGAAAACAATAATCTTTTTGCTATTTTGCCTTTTTAGTTATTTTTATGGGGATGTAATCTTTATAGTTAACTACTTAACTGTAAATATCTTCTAATGCAATTATTAACAAATATTTTATTATATTTTCAATGAGTGCTCACAATACTAATTTTACTACATGTAACATCTATACTGTTAACTGCAAACATGATTTTACTCTGTGTTTTAATATATAGAAAATAGAAAATGTGATTATGAAGGAAAGAATCATGCTTGAGTTTCAAGGCATGTGAGTTCTGAGAACCATTGTCGGTGGTGTGTGTGTCATGGTGCCACCAAATTAGGTGGGTCAGTAATTGTGGCTCAGGAATTACTCCACACAGACACTAGGAACTTATGGCCACAGACTAATAATGGATCTTAAAAACGATTGGTCGAACTTTAGGGGTGTTTGTGATTGTTTATTTGTAAATAATTTTCTGCTTAAAAAGTAAGCATGTGCTTATTTGTTTTGGGATTGCTTATTTAAGCGCTTATCTGCTTATTTTAACGGCAGATAAGCAGATATAAGCACCCTTTTAGAAACTGCTTATCTGCTTATTTCTTAAGGAATAAACACTTAACACATGCTTATTTTTTAAAAACACGAGCACTTATAAATAAGCAACGCCAAACACCCCCACATACTTATCTTTAAGTTTATTCCTTAAGAAATGAGCCGATAAGCAATTTCAGGGAGAGTGTTTGTTTCTGCTTATGTGCTATAAAAATAAGCAATAAGTATATAAGCAGGTAAAATAAGCAATCCCAAATACCCCCTTTATTCCATTATCTTTTTCAAGAAAATAAAAAAAACACACCAATGATTTAATCTCAGATAAAAAAAATGTTGATCTCAACTCTATAACTAACAAGGCTGCCTGAGCAGAGGTTCAATCTCACATCAAAAATTTGACTTTTTGAGTTAAAGGAGTCAACTTTCATTTTCTTGCAACTCAGATTGACTAATTTTATTGTTGGTATGAATGTTAAGAGTTTGACTATTAGATTGCTGTCATTTTTATGTGATTCAAAATGAAACCTTGGTCTTAATTTATCAATTTTGCATCTTCAAGTGACATATTTTGTCACAAAAAGTCAAAGGAAAAACAATATCAATAACAGAATAACAGAAAAGTCAAAGAAGAACCTGAATTGTTCTTCCTGATGTATCTGAAGTGCATCTGGGCTCATTCATGAGCTCCCAAGCCATGATTGTTGGGTCATTCTTGTACATAACTCCAGTGAAAGTATTATACCTAGTAAGCACAGTCTACATAATCACAAGTTTTGATAAAAGTTAGTAATTATAGTAATATAAATGCTCAAAATATTAGGTAGACTAATAAAGTGTGTACCTTCACATGATTCTTGTAGTACCCCTTAACAACAGGATTTCTGTAGAAATCATCATCAGAATTTGAGTACTGACCTTGACTTCTAGCCCAATTCACATACTGCTTTTTACCACCAAGGTTTTCATAATTGTTCACCAAACTCAATATTAACTTTATTCCAAATCTTCTTGCTTCAGCCACCACAAAATCCAACCCCTTTTCAACCCCACAACAATAAAATCAAGAAAATGTCATCACCCTCATACCCACCAAATTAGATCATATCTTTCAAGAAACTTAAGGTATGATGAACAAACATAATCAAAAGATGGAAACATTTTGTAAAGAAATGTGATGTACCTTGAACATTTGCTCATTATAAGAACCAGGTGAGTATTGTAAAGGAGTGACACCACCATCACTAAAAGCCCAAGTTCTTGCAACAGAGAGACCATGAGAAGATGCTTCTTGGAAAGCAGCTGTAACTTTTGGTCTTTGAGATGGGTCTGATGCTAAAAGCATTAACCAATAAGCATTAAAGCCATTAGCATAATATGGGCTACCATTTAACATGAAATGCACTCCTCTTGTTGATATGAATCCACCATTTCTTGATCCTGCTGCCTCAGTTTTAAGTAAACTGTTTTGGTTTTGTATCAATAAAGTAACAAGAAATATTGATAATGCTAAAGTTTTCTTCATATTTTTTTCTTACTAGACTTGTGTAAAAGATTTAGGTAAGTTTATATAGACAAAAATAAAGTGGTTTATAAAGGGTGGTTAGCCAATAAATGTAAGGGTTGTGTTCCCTTGGGGCTTGGAAACAAAGATGATAAATGATAGTGTGCTCCTTTTTAACTGTCATACTTACCAATAATATTTACTGGAACTATTGTACGGATACCACATACCTTGTGTAGAATTAAAGTGTATACACATAAGGTTATCTTGTATAAACTCTAAGATGCAAAAAAAAAGCCGATGGTTCTTATACCACGTGAAAAAGCTCCTAAAGTTAAACTGATGGACAAACCGGATAACTTTACGTTTCAATTAAAAAACTAAAAAACATGGTGATATGTATTGATTTGTCAGACCTTAAACTTATAAAGTACTCAAACTTCTTATCGAATACCGATGTGTGACATATTGTTACACAATTAATATGTATATTTGTACATGAAATAAATGATCAGGAGTAAAGGAGTAATTAGTGTCGAAAGAAAACATTGCTATCATGACGTCATTAACTCACTCGATAACATTTCATAATTATGTGTAAAGCACGATGCAAGTGATCAGTCTTGCAATTAATTTATCTATTAATTAACTTCATTCTGTTAAGTGTCAACTAACGATTGTAATAAATAATAGGTCAGATCATGATACATTTTTTATTTTGAGTATTCATTTCATAGTTGATTGTCGTCTGGCAATGGATTGGATCATGATCCAAATCCGATCTGATTCAATTATGTAATTTATTGGATCAAAAGATTGATCCATCAATCCAATTAGTGATCCAACAAATCGATCCAAATATCCAATTATACATTTGGATCGATCCATGATCCATCCGGATCTATCCATTTATAAAACACAAAAGAAAAAGTTAATAAAAGTTTGAGTTAGCCATTATCAATTTATTATTATCTGCCACTCTATGCTCCGAGTCTCGACGAACACAACTCAATCTTCGGCAACTGCGGCAGCTCCCGTGCGCAACTCTGGCAGCTTTCGCACACAACTCTGACAGATTAAATTTATTATTAAGATTCAGGGAGAGTTGTTTTATTGTCTTATTCTGTTTGCCTTGATTTTGGTTTGTAGTTGTTGTAGTCATTTTGTTCGTAATTTAAGTATTTAGTCTTGTGGCTCCATTTTATATCTCAATAATGATGTATCGAAGTAACGATTTGTAGCTGTTGTTCTAGTAGAAAATAGATTTCTTAATAATGAATTCAATTTGATGTTGTAAAAAGTATTTTGGTTCATATAACTTTGCAAAAAAATAAAAAATATAATAAAAAAGTTATAATGGATCGATCCGGATCATGATCCGATCCACTTAAATTAATTGGATATGAATCGGATCACGATCCATTTAAGCTGAATCGTTCGTCAGGACTAGTTGATTTTGCTTAGTAGTATTAATTTAATACTAGTATTAAGTTTTGGTTCCAAAAATTGATAAATGCCCAAACACATACCAGAAACTATAAATTCCATTAAAAAAATGGTGTATTTTGTTAAGGAGTCACAATCTCAAAAAGGACTTAAAACCAAGAAACTTGTGGATGAAGATAATGCAATCAAGGCAACTCCATGTGAATTTGTCATGTATTGACATTATTATGGTTTTTGTAGAAAATACTAAAACAATGACACAAACTTTAAATTTTTTATTTCAAAGTTACGACTATTTAGCAAGCTTTCATAAGAAAATCATTTATTCATCAGTTTGTCTTTAGATTATATGAAAATCTATTGCTTTTAAATGTTTATTTATATTAGAATAAAATGTCTTCGTTCCTTATTAATTGAGTGATTCAAAGATTATATTTTCAATTATTTTAATCTCTATGTATAACTAAGAGAGTATTCTCTCTCCTTTGTGGAGTTTATATACTTACTTCTTTTAATAGTAGTCCTCTCCGTATATTAATTCAAGCACAATTTTTACATATTCCTTTCGGGTTTTAATAAAATGGTGCCTTTAGGACAATAGTTAAACATTCTTTAATTATTTTTCATGTATTTATTAAACACTCATTTCCTGTTTCTATAACTCAAATATTCCATAAACAAATTGGATTATTTCAAGATTAATTATAAACATGAAAACTTTGAGCTTAATGAATACTTTAAATTTAAATAAGGTAAACTAAACCATTATCCTTGGCACTCTTTATCAACATCCATTTCGATATAGTACTATTTTATAAGCATATACAAGTTATAAGTATTAATCAAGAATTATATTTTTGACTAATTCATTTATTAAGTGAGCCGATAAACTCACATAATGGATTCATTTATTTATATACTTAATACATTTTTTATCAACTTATACATAATATTCTCATCAAATATTTGATATAAAGTTGTACATAATAACATTGTCGTGTATCATACAGGTTGTATATTAGTATGTTATATCTTATGAAGTTGTCCATCGTACATGATTCACACTAGTTTTGTATATTAGTATATTATATCTTATGAAGTCGTCCATCGTACATGATTCACACTAGTTTTATATAAGATTGTGCAACAAGAGGCAACCTCATGTGAGTATTTCTCTATCATATCCCCACCACATTTATCAAATAAGTATCAATATAGATACAAGCTATAAACATAACACATGGACAATAGGTTGGTCATCCATACAAAAATATTCATTAATGAGTTGTAGGGATTACAATAAGAAAAAAGAAACCAATATTATGTTTGGTAAGATGGTATGCCATTAATATAAACTTTAAAGTTTATATGATAACAAAAGTTTTAGAACTTCACCATTTTCTAAAATGAAAGAGGTTAATATTCAATTTTATTGTGAATAACCAAATTGTCTTTAGTACGTTAGATGCAAAATGTTCTTCTACATTAGCTAAGCAATCATAAAATATTATTATCGACCGTTAAGAGTCGATAGCAAATATGAGTTTACTACATGTAATTTACGATAAATCAAACGCATTTAAGACTTTCTCTTCTAAATACTCATTTATCTAATTAGGATAGGAGTATGCTTTTAGTAAGCTTTGTAAACTAGCACTCGAAGATTGTGGCTTTGGCCAATGGTATCATTTCTCAGTTCGAACTTTTTTCTAGGGCTGCACAATGGATGACTTTTGTGAAATATGTCATACGTTCAATTCAACTTCTAGTAGTTCGCGAAAAATTACTGAACATTGGTTGAGTTTGTACTAGAACAGGGAAATCGAAAGCATCAAATTCAAATAAAAACTACTACTACAATTTGTGCAAAGGTGAAGCGTTTTAATGTCTAACTTGAGGGATAGAAATAACTTGGGTCCCTCGTAAGATATCCAAGATCTTCCCTCTGTCCGTTGCAAGATTGTCGGGCGTAAGTTTAAGCAACATCGCCTTACGAGGTCAAAGTCGATCCACTAAGATTTACTCTAAATGAAAGATAAACGGTTCAGATTAATGATGGCCTTTTGTTATGTTGGTCCGGCATGTATGGGATAATGTCGTCTTCCCACCTGCAGTAGGCCATAGTTATTGGCGCAATCTCCGCACCGGCAATGCCTTACACGTGGCGGTTGTGGAATGGCCCTCCAGATAAAGTCCCATTAGTTATAACTTATAGCAGCTCGTTCCACATTTTATTTTAAAGAAGGGCTTTAAGTTCGTGTTAATTGCACTCCAGTCCTTGAATTTTTTGTTTTTTTTTTTAATTATTTTTTTTTGCAAGATGTATGCAGTACACCAAAATGAGAGGCTTGGTTTGATCGCACACTCTTTTTGGGTTTTTTTTTTCAGCTCAATCTAGGAAGTGTAATCATAGTTGCAGAGTTAAGAAGCCATTTTTTCTCATCTAGATACCTTTTTTGCTTTAGCAAAGAAAGGTTGCTAAAGTTTCAAGATTGACAGCAACACATTAACACCAGTTTATAACTTTTTTCAGTATTGAACTTTACAAATATTTATCAAGATCGTAACAATCTATATCGCGATTTTACCATCAGCATTTTGCATCTTTCTGTGAACATAGTTACTATGAGTGATTCACAATCCTAAGAAATTTAGAGAAACAATTTACAAAGAACAGAAAGAATGTAACCAAAAAGATAGTTTTGCTCATGCTAACATCTTCCTATATCTTTATAATATAATAATATCAAAATTTTCTACAACAATGGAGTATTCTGATGTGAAAATGCAGTTAGCATGAAACTCTAATGGCAATAAGCACCTATACTGGTTCTACTCGATCAAGAATCTTCACTTTCATGTAAAATCGACCCGTATTTGGGTTTCAATATCACAAAGCTTGAATTTTGCCCCCATAGCCGTAGTACCTCAGAAGCCCTTCGTCTTGTCTCCAATTCTCTTTCACCTTCACTTCAACCTGTTTTCATCACCATATACGGATATTGATTTTGTATTTCATCCTGCTAATATGACTTTGTGTGTGTGTGTGTGTCATTTCAATAAGCTAACGCAAGACAGTAAAGCAATCAAATTAGTTGTAACTGACCTGTTAAAACCATTTTGTCATAATGTAAATGTATATGTATGTTAAGGTGGTACCTCCAAGAAAACTTTTTTCTGCAGGAAATCTTCAATGTCGAGCCTTGAAGCCGTTGCAAGTAGTTTTAGAGCCTTCCCATCCTGCTTACATGTAAAACATCATTCAAAGACTTACATTGATGCAATAAAAAAAAGATAGTAACTTTGAAGAATATATTGTAATACTAATAGATTCAATCAAAGCTAGCAGAAGGGAATATGAACATAAAGCTCACATACCTTCCCAATTAGGATGATTTTCTGTGTGTTTTTCTCAACAACTATCTCTACTTGAATGAAGTCTTTCGCGTTAGGTCTTGTTTGGTAGTTTATTACATTCACCTGCAAAGCAATCACATATAACCTTATAACAAAAAGGCGAAATAGTAATTTATAATTAGTTTAAAGAGTGCAGATTTACCTGGCATGCATAAGGAACTTCATTACGGAATTGCATGAAGATCTTTTCTCTAACGATTTCTGCTATGAAGAATCTTTCAGGATGCTCACTAGTTATGTCCTGCTCCAAAAGAAAAATAAATACTCAAATGGTCAATAACTATAGCAGCGAAAGATATATTGTATATACTACTAGCAGATAAGCACTTATTAATAATTAAACTAAAGGGGGTGTTTGGATGTGTCTAAGAAGTGATTGTGTAAATACTAAACAATCTGAATCTGATTATCAGTTGTGATAGAATACGCTATATGAGATAATGTTTGGATGTATTTCTGATGTTTGAAGTTGTAATAGACCAATGTTTCACTGTATGTGGCTAATATGATTACTTTAGAAAAGAAAAAGAAAAAAAACAAGAATGACCATTATGTGAAGAGAAAAACTATGACACCTTGTAAAATGGGATTAAAAATCTCAAATCAGGTTAAAAGGAAGGGTAAATGCCATTTGTTTTGTTATAGTGGATATGAAGCTGATGAGTGGACCCTTAAAAAAATTAAGATAATCAAAAGCAGAATCTGTTTATCCAAACATAAAAGGGATGATAGTCAAATAATCAGCTCCAACGTGCATATCCAAACATTCCCCCCTAGACAAAGACATATGAGCAAATCGGAAAACTTATACTAACATGCCTTGGGATAATACGCTGGTCCAAGAGGAAGTTTTGATAGTATCCAATCCTTCACATCATCAACTCCATGACCATACTTTGCACTCACCGGTATAACTTCGTCAACATCCGTAGATTTCTCATACCACTGCAATAATTACGATACTAATCAGGCTATAATATATTAAATTACTAACACGGAACCATTGATTAATCTGATGTTTCAGGTTAATCTTACCTCAAGTTTCTTTGCCATTTCACCAGGTTTGATGAGATCTCTCTTATTCAAAACCAGCAAAACAGGCACCTTACTTTTAAGCTCTCCTACACCTTCTTGCAGCACTTCATCAATCTAAACCAACACAAATGTTAAACCAAATAACGGGCAAAGTTGTTGCATACACAAAAGTTTATTATCAAATTGGCATTACATCTTGGGGTGTCTTGCAAGCGTCAACAACCACTAATACGCAGTCTGCATTTATTGTAGCACTACGGACATTTTTCATCATCATTGAATCCAACTTATGCATTTTCTTCTCGATAACACCAGGTGTATCGTATAATATCATCTACACAACCAAATCTACACTCTTTAAAACTAAAACTATACAGGATAACGGCCATAAAAAAGTGTATGTATCGCTGCCAGAGCATGAACATAGTCAAAAATCAGACCTGATATTCTGGGGCAGAAGATATACCAAGAATACGATGTCTTGTCGTTTGAGGTTTATCGGTTACAATCGAAAGCTTTTGGCCAATCATTTGATTTGAAAGTGTACTTTTACCAACATTTGGCTTCCCTACAACAGCTACATATCCTGTGATCATACATACACATTATCCGTGTATTTCAGTTATTCTCTTTTATAGTACTTCAACAAACATATGTGTACACATATTAACAGCAAAACCGTGGCCAAAATTCAAAGAAATGGGACATTGTACATCACTACATTTCATAGGTTCCTGGTGTAAAAACGGGTAAACTGAGTGGGATCCTTATTCAGCTAACTGGGAAAATTCGAGCTTTCTTGGCACAGCTGTACGTAGCCTAACCGGTACGCCTATGACCGTTTCCGCACATTTCATAGGTTTCTAATTTATGCATTATTTTTTATTTAAAGCAAAGAACTTTGATACTACAAATTTGACATAAACTTTGTATAAAAATGTAATACTAACATTCTTGGTGCTTCCACAAACTAAATATAGTTAACATATTATATCTGCATATTTCCGTTTAGTATAATTTACAATCAAACTGCTAAAAGGTGAAGTAACACATTTACACATTTTATTAATAAAAAAAGAGAGAAGAAATTGGAAAAAAGTGGGTGAGTGAGAGACTAACCACTGCGATGGTTAGGGTCAAGAACATAACCAAGTTGTTCCTCCATTTCATAATCGTCTAACATCGCCATGTTTCTATCTGGTTTTGAGCTCAATGACAAATACGCCGACGACGTTTCGTAAACATCCTCATCTTCCTCTTCATCTTCTTCAAGTTGTTCTTTTTTGAATTGGGTTTCTCCATTCGAAGAAGAAAGTGAGTGCTTTTCAGGAGAAACAACGGCGGAAGAGGCGACGGCGTGGGATTGAAATTGGCGGCGGAGAGTGGTGGGGAAAGCGGATATATGAAAACGGTAGAAAGTGCTGGGAAGAATCGGAGATATGGTTTGAAGGGAAAGCTCCATTAGTTACTGAAGAAGTGGTGATTTTATTTATGTTTATGAATTTTGTTGACGGATTATTATCCCCATTGTTCCTACCTTTCTTTCACTCTTTAGCTTTGCTTATCTTCTTGTTCCTCTGTTGTTATTTATTTTTATTTTTGTTTTTGTTTATCATTTTCCTTTTTATATTTTTGGGTTCAGAAGGAATAATGTTAAATAAATAGGTTTAAAATATAGATCTAAATCCGGACATAATTCATACACTATTCATACACTAAAAAATGATACGTGTGTAATTCACCAATCTCTTTATATTCAACAATTAATTTCTCACTTCAACCAATCACATTTTTAGACCTTAATTTAGGTCTATATATTTAGGCTTACTAATCATTTTTTCAAATTAAGACTGAAATTTACTTTTTTTTTCTTCCCATTTAAGGTTGTTGAATATATTATCTATTTACAATTGTTAAAATTATTACTTAATCAAGATTTGTGCAATACTAAAAAAGAAACTATTGCATGATAATTCTTCTTGTACAATTTCAGAATTGTAACAAAAAATATATAAAAATAAACAAATAACTAAACCATTGCCATTGGCGCAAACCTGTAACAGTTAACCGATAGCTTAAATTGGTTTCATAATTACTAACTAATTAAAAATGGATAACATCTGCTAACCAGCATTAGCCAACCGTTTTAAAAATGTTTATGAAAAAGTTGTTATCATAACCATAAAGGAAACAATATAAATCATAAATATATAATCGTTGAATTAGACTATAACCAAAGGGTTCCCTAACCAAAGACCATCTCAATTCTCAACTAATAATGTCAATATTCAAGGTTCACTATGTGACAACGTTTAGGATGCGCAAAATTACATTTGATCGTATAAGCTTTCAGTCCAAAATTGCATATATCAGCAAGAACTCTTAATAAAATTCATATATGGTGTATATGTAAGCCCAAAATGAGCTGTATATGTGGACATATCTTGTCCAAAGTTGTAAAAAACAGATTTTGATAAGTTGCAGACTTATTTCAACTTCCTTACACCGACTTATTCTAAGAAAAAACTATACGTATAAGCACTGTTATTCACATTGATGATTTTTCGTCAAATTACTGTTTTATTGGCGTATGCAAATCAACTCGGATGAGATTGTATTCTCATCACTGGGCTGAACTACTGCCTTCAGAAGTTTGCGATGAAGGAGGGTCTGTTATAGATGAACCTTTTCCATAAGACCATACTAATGCAGCACTGCCAACTGTAACTACAGCAACAATTGAACCCCAAACCCACCTTTGTCTTCTCTTCCTTCTTTGTCTAACACGCCGCATTGTTTCTACACATAATACAAATGTCAAAACAAGTTTCATAGCAGGAACAATACATGTCGAAACCGGGCGGGTTGTCACATATGATATCAAAAGCTATACTATTCAATGACATAATTGAGAAAGTTTCGTTCTTAATAATACACTTCGGACGATGTTTACCCTATTCGACCAATTTAGCCCGTTTTGTTTTTAGCTTACTTTCTTTGCCCATTTCATTCATATGTAAATGAGTTAAAATTGTCACTTCTAATATTACTACGAACACTTACCAATAGTTTCTTGATTCCTTTGAAACATCTCATGATTGACAGCCTCATAATATCGCAATCTATCCAATAGCCTAGCAATCTCAAAGTTTTTAGACTCTAGCTGGGCTTCCATCTCTGGCTCAAGCTCAGCCTTTGCAACTCCCCTGCCAATAGAATTCGATACAAAGCGAATAAGATGAAGCTGTTGTGATAACTCTTCTATAAGATCGTCTCCAGACTGGTCCTGCGACACAGTAGGATCTTCCGGAAGATTCAGCCCAGCAAAAGATAACTGCTCACGTATTCTCCCCCATTGGCTTTGCATATCCTTTATGTATTCTTCTGCTTGTTTCCTTTTCTCCATTTCCACCAATAAACTCAGTCGCATTTCACGTAATTCGGTCTCAACATCATGTGAAGAAGGCTGGGATCCACTCTCAGATGACAATTCTGAATCAAGGAATGATAGTTAGACTTAAACCATTACTACCATGGTTTTCTAAAGTATTTATGATTCCTATTTCACAATCATATATTAAGCTGTTATTTGTTTTGTACCATAATACAGGGCTGATTGCATATGAGTAATAAAGTAGCCAACTTTGATCCAATTTCTAACTTAAACTACATAAAATAACATCAAAGTTTCAAGATTTTTATTTAAGGGAACAAAATTTCAAATATTCCAACTTAAGGTAATCAGACAGTCAAAATGATGACCATGGCACCTTACATGTCGGGATTTTGAACATGTTGACTTATTAATTTGATCATGTTGAGTTTTCTGATATAACCTGTTATCTTTGGTAAGCAGCTTCAAGCCTTCAATCGGATAATTTGACCTGGACTAAACTAAGTTGGTTCCCTAAACAAGAATATCGAAATCATACTAAAGTTGGTCATCATTTGAGATGCAAGTAGCCCTATATATATATATGGTATATGAAAATATTGCCCATCTTGTGGTTACTCAATATAGCAAAATTAAACTGAATTACCTTCCCACGCATCATAAAACTCAGAAGCCGAAGAGTTAAGATTCAAAGAACGCTCCAACCCGCAACTACTTTCCCCATCTATGCTGCTCCTAACACTCATTGAATCTTGTGGGTCAAAGAAATCATCCATCTCATTGTCTCCATTCAACTCAACGGACTCCAAGTTATCCTGTCCAGCTGCTACATCGTCATTAATATTGTCATTTCGACGTTCCCCATTAACCATTGCATCACGAACAATATCAATATTCGTGTCATTGACAACACTACTCGATTCAACATCCTCTGCTTTTAAACTCTTCATTATCTCAATAATCTTTTCATCAGCTACAGCTTGACGAAGAGCTGCAACCTCTTCAGAAAAAGCCTTGGAAAGACGTGGCCCACGTCTCTTGTGATTAACAATGTACGGCGATGGAGCAAACGACGATGGAGAATCGGGGAGCGGTGTCGGTTCAGGGGTAGCGTACAACGCAGGAGAAATCTGAGTCCAATGATGTCTTCTTTCTGTTGATTTATCAGTACCATTAACTCGACTCCCCTGCCTTGAATCATTTCCAATTTTATCTGCTGCCATTGGCTTATTAGAAGCCTTTGGTTCTATTAACCGATCTAAAGCAATCGTTGTAAAAGGCATTGTACCATCAACCTTTTCTATAATCAACCATAAAGCAAACAACTTTAACATCAGAAACAGAACAAAATACATCAATAACAACCACAAATACAAATGAACCTAATTTCTAACTTCCAAAATATCTGGCCACCTAACATGAATTACTAATATAAATTGACTACTTTGAACCCAAATTGACCTACTTTTTCAGCACATTTGAGTAAAATATGCAAAAAAATCTGATTATTTTGTAAATACATATAGAAAAACCTTACATAAAAAGTGACACGTGGTGGTTGTGTATCAAATTTTTCGACTGAAAAGTAAAAACTGATGCACAAACCGTCACATGTAGCCCTTGCCTAAATTCTTACCCTTTTTAACATGAGGTTTATTTTAAGATGGCCAAAATGATTGAATCAAACACAAAACTAAACATTCAATATCAGCGAGCAAGAGAAATACAATGATTTAACATGACGTAGGTATATCAAAATCAATAAACAAACGCGGCATATAATCATAAACACTTAATTCGTGTAAGAAAAAACGTGTAAATGATTTGCAATTGCTACAAATATGTATGTATGTTTCTATATAACATTCAATAAACATGAGGAAAGTGTTGTACCTTAAAGAGTGAAATTAACCGCAGAAATTTGGAGGTGAAACAAAAAGATGATGATCGGTGAGTTTAATAGATTCCTTGACTTGTGGAGGAAGTCGAGAAGAATCGTCAGCTTTCTTTTCTTAGTTGTTGGCTATCGTATGCTCCACGTATCACTCCACAACTTTCATGTTTTTTACTATTCGCTCCCTTACACTTTTAGTATTGACACAATTCAACCCCTTCAATATAGTTACCTTGCACTTTTTGCTCACTAGTTTTTAGTCGTTCACTACCAAATATGATTTAAATTGTTGTACCGTATAATAGTGTAAAACATATTTGTTAGAATATGGATGAAAAAATATGGTATACGAATCATCAACTTTTTTTTCTTTATATCTTCGTGGTTTGGATCATATTTTTAACGTTATTTATTATTTAGTATTTGTCAATTTGAATAAATATATAACTTCATGAACTTCATTGTTAAGTTGTGTAATTACTAACTGATAATAACATTTTATATGTGATGATATATGTTTTAGATCCTTGTTTAATTCATTAAAAAATAGTATTTTCAAGTTTATTTTTTATACTTGGTGGAAATTTGGTTTTTTGTTTGCACATTGTTTTGAAAATTATTTTAGTTATTTTATTGTGTTATGTAAGGGAATTCAACCATGGGTCCATTATATTTACCTTTTGTAAAAATGGAGGACCTATAAGAGATTAATCAAAATATAAAGGGCCAAAGCATAAAGTTTGTCATAATAAGTGAGTGGCGTCCTCCACCCGAGGCACGATGATGATAAGATTCGGATTCCGCTAGGTATCTCATCGATGTTGATAGGAAAAAACATAAACAAATTTATGTTTCGGGTTGAGGGGGAAAAATGATTAATAGGCCTGATCTAATAATAAGTAAATATAAATATAAATATATAAAAATTAAGTTAGGTTCAAATGATTAAAATAAATATCGAGTGAAAATGAAAGAATAAATAAGAATGTGTCAAGTGTTACAAGATTCATTTTTCCTCACATTTTTTAAAATTAAATATTTCATAAACGTTAAGTCGAAAAATTATAAAAATTGCATCGTAAAAATCATCGTTTTGTGGGTCGTCGTATACTACTTTTTTCAGACATTACTAATTGTGTTTTATGGTATTGTACAATAAACACTATATAAATCACAAAAAGATGTATACAGAGAATTATTAGTGGTGTACGAATGATCACTCTTATTTTATAGTGTGAGAATTTTGTAAAATATCTATTAGTGTAGCATTTTGTTTAAACATTCTACATATATTATTCATTTTTTATTTTTAAATAAAAACGTGCACTGTTACCATTGATGTTGGAACAAACCTAGCTTGCCAACCATTATTACAATATCTTATAATTATTACGCTACTTCATAAATATCACACCAAATTTATTATTAATAATTATTATTATTATTTACTTGATTTAAGACATATTATTTGCATCAACTATGCAATAATTAATCATAATAATCGATTTCAAAAATTATTTCCATCACGGGTCATCTACTACTCAATAGTTAATAATATACAATTTTGTTGCAACAATTTCAATGAAGGGAGCGGTAGCAAGCAAACAAACAAACATATCACCCGTAAGAAAAAAGCTACTTCTATTTTTAAAAACTACGATTATATATAAGGAACCATGTTTATAATTAAATATGTTATTATGATAAATTGATTAGGTATCCCATTTGAATTACAGTAAAAGACAAATACATGTCTTTCTACGTGACAAGGATCGATAATACCATTTAACACACATGCCATGCTGGTAGCATATATAATTTTCTCAGATTACTGCGATTGTATCTTAGTGCTGAAAGACATATAATATAATTTCCCCATGTATTTTCAATCACGGGTTATGCAACATACATCTTCTGTACATATTGACTGTGAGACTGACCGGTAACTAGCTGTCAGATGATCGATTTTACCGTTTTTTATATAATTTCTTGAAGAATATAATATTTTATTTTCTAATGACTTTTTAAAACCAAGGGATTATGCGAAAACAAACAAAGAAAGCATATACATTTTGAACATATCTAGGGTGTTTTTCGGTTCTAGTTTTTAATAAAAGTACAATATTGTGAATGTTCAAGATATATATGATACACAATCACATAACTTCAACTGCAAAAAAGCTTAATTAATAGCAAATAAGTTTTATGCAACAAACAATTACCAACATCTTTTAATCATCCTCGACGTACAAAGAGTAGTACTTTTATCGAAATGAATCAATAGATAGCAGGCTTAGATTCATCAGCATTCCAACTACCACCTTCTTTAAGGTATTGCATGTACCTTGAGAACTCCGGTTTAGCCGTTGCTTTCTTCTTTCGACTCCTCCTCTCAAATATGGCAAAAATTGGGTGAACCTTGCTCGCCTTCTTCACTTGCTTATCGATAACATTTTCTCTCATTGGAGTTCTTTGTTTGGACTCAAATGCCACAGGCGAATCACCAAAGAAATTTGTAGGCAACGTTCTTGACCTGATCATCTTAGCGTCTTTCAATAGATCATCCACTGGAGCTCCCCCGATGACCAATGGCTCGTAACCACTGGGGGTGGCTCTCCTCGTGCTCATAGCTCGAAACATGGCTCTGAAAGTGTATTATGTGTTTGTAGAAGAAAGTGATACTTAGTGAAGTTAGTGTGAGGTTAATGGTTTTAAAGACATGAAACAATAGTAAGTTATACGTACTTTAATTAACTTTATACGGAATTTTGTGAAATGGTCTTCAATGGTGGGCGGTACTAATAATAATTAGGATTAATTAAACAGTATATATGATAAGTTTTTTTGTATATACATAAGTCACCATAGGTACATTAATTTAAAAACAAAACTTGCCACGTTGGATCTAGAAGATTTAATTTATTTAGAAAAATAATTGTGTGGGAGCTGTGAATGAGTTGGGTTTGTTGGACGGCTGTGAGGCACAGGATTAGTTGAAAAGAAAAGATTAACTTTAATTAAGTTGGAATTTCCATTACTTAAAGAATAATGTAATCTAAAAGCTGATATCCGAATGAGCAGAATTTCCATTATTTAACGAATTATAGTTATGTCGATAGTATCACATTTTTATATTTATTACCCCGCAGATCTTGAAAAACATTCGTTAGTCTGTTTGTAAATACATGTCATCACATCTTTTTTGTAAGATGGCAAAACAAACAAGCTAGATCGAGTTAAGATGAGTCCGAGTTGCAATAAGTGGTTAAAACTTATAGATTGGGTCAGATTGCGTCATGGGTCAACGAGGCCAGTTGACCAATGGGATCGTATATATGGGAAATTAAATAATTTGTCACAAATTTCGAACGAATATAACAATTTGCCCTCTCAAAAAAAGCTTGGCAATTTGCCATATTCGGAAGCAAGTCGCAAGCTTGTGACAAGACGTTTGTGACTTGCAACCTAGACATAAACCAGCCGTGACTGAAATCGAAATTAGGTGAACGGGTACCCGGAAGGAATTCGCAAGCTTGCGACTTGCTTCCGGATAAGTCAAATTATCAAAAAAAAAAATTCGGAAGGCAAATCGTTACATCATTCGAAAATTGTGCCAAATTATTCATTTTTCCATTTCCGTTTCCTAATATCTACATATGGCCCAAAACTTAGCCCAAACAATTTACCCACAATGGGATAGTCGGGCTCTTTGTAACGTGTTTGACGTATTGTTAATTCTAATTTCATATTTAGTATCTTCGTCAGTTCGTCTCTAAATTTTTTTAAAAGTTGATTTGTACTTTACAAGTCCGGATTTGAGGGTGTACGGATAGACGACCGCACATGGCCTCTATTTTTCGAGGGTCCTTAAAAATTTGAAGTTATAAGTTTAATATAAATCGATTTTAGAATAATTATATCAAGCTAAACGATATCAAGTAACTATAAACTAACAAATGAAAATTCATTTGAAAACAAAGCTTAAATATGATTTTAATGTAGATAGTGTCGACTTGCAGGTAAATGTTGTGAGGATGATGGATTTTTGTATTATTTTCATTTAAGGCCCCTAATCTATTATTTAATGTTTTATTTTAACCCTAAATTTACTAGTTTTTCACTTCAATCCTAACTATAAATATCTAAAAATGTCATATTTTGAAATAATCCCATGTATCACTATAGATGTATTTTTCAAAATCATAAGCCCGAGTTTGCATATCGAACGTATTTTGTAAATCATAATTTTTTTATATTTCTAAAACAAAATCACTTGCGGAAGTTTCATATCTAAAAAGTTTCATAATTCCAAATCATTTTCTAAAAGTTTGCATAATTTAAAAAGTTTCATAATTCCAAATCATTTTCTAGAACACACATTTAAAGTTTACCTTATATAATATATATTGTGTTACGGAATTTATATTTCTATAGTTCTAATATTCTATACTAGCTAAATTTTTCACGTGAAATGGCCTAGTTTTCATTGATGGCGCAGGGCCCCCGAAAACAGTGGGCCGGACCTGGTACTGTACATTTATAAAATTATTTTGTAAATCATTCATTTATATTTTAGTTATATCAGACATATTTTTTTTTATAGATGTTACACATTTGTGAGTTTGAGATATATAGAGAATTTTGTGATACAAATCTCTTTCATTTGTTATTCTTCTTCATATTATTAAATTTATGTCTTATAAATTTCTATTATCTCTAAGTCAAACATAACATCGTCAGTTGAATAATTAGCTCTAAATTATTAGTATCGTGAATACAATTTTTTGTTTTTCCAATTGATGACCTCACATATTTACGACTCACGTTTGGGGTGCGTTTGTTACGGAAAACTACTTCATTTTTCATAAAATTTTTAGAAAAACTGAAATATTAGAAAACGTATTCAAGTTGAGGTATTTTAGAAAAAATTTATAAGAAAAATGAAACCATACTTTATGGTTTTCCACATTTTCTATTTGAGAAAATGAAAACTTCATCTCAAACGTATTTTTTATATTACTACTAATTTTGAAGGGACACAAAATTCTAAAAAACAAGAAAGGTAAAATCGATATGTTTTCCCATAACTAACGTACTGTTAAACTTTTATGTATCTCTCATATTGGGTCAAAAATGTCAACGATGGACCAAAGATGAGTACCATTACAACAGACTAAGTCAATCATCTCAGAGATATTTCCACATAAAGATATTTATGTTGATTTCCGATCATAATAATATCTTAACTTTTCCCTTTGTTACACATTCAGTAACAAAACTGAATTAGGCAACATAATGAAACTACTTTTAATCTCAAACAAAGTCACTTTCGCAAGGTAATTTATTAATCTCATAAACTCCTTGGGGTCGTTAGATCAGTTAGTTGGACCACCATCTTAGCGGACCACTGTGTGAGCTTGATTTACCTCTCGCGTCATGAACCGCTTGAGGCGTAACGTTGTGGGCTGGCTGTGGTCACCGGTATTTAAACAGACATGCTATATGGTTAAACATTTTCAAACATATTGTATAATGGAGATTTATTAGCAAGTTATAAGCATCATATGGACTATATATGCATATACATGTATACATGTATAATTAATAAACCTACTAAATAAAACTGGAAGATGTCAATGGAGAAGAAAAATGCACGATATATATAAAATTCCAAAGATTTTGTATATATAAATAAGGTGTACAGCAATACTCAGATTGTAATAATTACAAGTAAAGCACCTAGCTACTCAGAACACTCAATTCTGATCGACGAGATTATGAATAATTACTTGATTAATTAATACAACTAATTATCAGTAGATAACTGGTTTAGTTGAATTGGCACGCCAGATACCACCTTCCCTGAGGTACTGCATATACCTTGAGAACTCGGGTGTAGCAGTCGCCTTCTTCTTCTTGTTTCTCCTCTCGAATAAGCTAAATAACGGGTGAATTTTGCTCACTTTCTTCACTTGTTTCTCAATGAAACTTACTTTCTTCTTTTGTTCCGTTACAAACTGCACTGGGTAATTACCGTAGAAACTGGCAGGCAACGTTGCGGACCTCATCATTTTAGCCTCCAACAATGTGCTCTTTTCATTCGACTCGCTGATTAATTTTTCGTATCCCCCATGAACTTTCCTCATGCTCATTGCTCTAAACATTTTTAGTTGTTGAAGAATGAAGTGTGAATTTTGAAATGATTAAATGAGTTGAAGATCGATGATTTTATAGGGGTGGAAACTATTTTTAAAAAGTGGAATATGGTCTTGTTTGGTAGGCGATAAAATAAGAGTAAGATTCCGGGAAAGTATATATGATGTGAGATTTTGGTACAAGTTTTGAAATAATATAATAATAATAATAATAATAATAATAATAATAATATTTCGGTCTTCCTCTATATGACATACTTATGACTTTGAAAAATGAAGAAACTTTGACTATAATATTTAGTATCCGTTCTGACGTGGCAAAAATTTATATAATAATTCGAGAAAAATAAGATTTTGTTATATTTTATGGAACAGAGTGATCATTGTAAATGTCCTTATGCTAACGTCAGCTTGTTTATTTATTTGAGAAACACATGGTTGGAAAGACCAAATTACAAAAGCAGTTACTGTCTTTTATTTTTTTGTCAACACAACTATTTTCGGTCAAATATTTTTCTTCTTTTCTAAATTGGTTGAAAATAATGATGATTAATAGGATAGGATAATCCTATCTATCGGCGAACATAATAACTAAAAACCAAAAAAGGTTAGATAAATTTGTGTATCATATTAGCTTTTCAGGTGATACTGTGATACACACTAAATATTTTATAATGTGTATCACATTGTTTTTTAAAAAAATTATCTCATCTTAAACAGCATAAAATTCTAATAATTTTGATATAATTTTTTTATCAAATAAAAATAAAAATATACGTTCCTACCGTTTAAATGCATTTATTAACAATTGTCATTATTATCGGCTTTAAAGATTTGCAATTTCTATATAATGGTTAGATAGGTGAGTATGAATGTAGCGTGTATTTCTTTTGTTGTTTGCTCATATAAAACCGATTCACATTAGTCTTTAGTATAGATATAAAAATATAAGTGACTTACAAATAATTGGAAGTTCGATTTGATTAATGATTCATGAAACCATTTCAAATTTGTGTTAATATCTTGATCTATCATTAATAATAATGACTTCCATTAATTAAAGGTTATCGAGTGACTTCTACATGCCAGTAGACATAAGAGTATTTTCACCTTTTTCATATAAATTTTGAGTTTCTAAACCATGAACAAAATAAACAACAAACTCGCAAACGATATTTATTATTTACAGTACTTTCGTATAAATTTTCATAAGAGTACTTTCGTTTGGGCCATGGCCCATGGCGTCCATTTTATTTTAAACTTAAAGACCTTGATGTCCATTTACCAAGGAAATATCTTATATGGTTAGTTCAAAACTAGTCTGATAGATGCCTAGCAAATAAGAATCACCGAAGAAAATTTCCCTCATTTTCTTTTTAACTATAACCATATAATTTAACATATACGAATATTATATATCCATTGCTTCAAGTGAGGTTTGAACGCACAATGTGTTAGTTGACGGTTTTTCTCATACCGTAAGACCATAAGCCATTTGATTTCCTCACCTTTAACAATGACAGCTTACCGACTAAGAGCATACATTACTAAGCAAATATCAAAAAGTTAAATCTCAATTGCGGTTATTTCATAATCGTAATTGAAAGGGCAATTCTATAACATTTGTACATATCTCCACTAGATATATAAAGGTACGAAACAAAACAACGTGCTTTTATAAAATTCAATCATAGAACAATACTTAACAGGTTAAAACTTTAAAAGCTCTGTACAAGTTAACCAACTAATGTAAACTCTCGATTACGACTAGTCAATTACTTGATTGAATCAAATGATCTATCAGTAGATTACGGGCTTAGTTGAATTAGCTTGCCAAATACCACCTTCTTTAAGGTACTCCATGTACCTTGAGAATTCGAAAGATTTATGACATCATCGATTTAAAATTAAACTTGCAATCAATAAACTTCAATCCAATCCCTTTATTATGGTTAAATTTTTAAAAACACCCATATATAATATATAATAATACTAAACAAAAAGAAATAACGTACTTTTATTTGATGAACCGTTTGTTATTTTATAGTTTATCATATGCTTTATTTGCATACTTATAAGAGACAAATACGAATTCATCAATTTTTTAACAAAATGTGCTCTTGAAACTTTATATCCATTCAGGGACATATTTCTTAACGGAATTTGATGATATTTACTCACTAAGTAGTAAGTACATAACGAAAACCATTTCAACTGAAAAGGTTATAATGATTATAAAAACCCAATTTTGTTGGCTACGTCATTTTAGAAAAGGATTGTTATTGATTTAATATTTTAAAATATGACATATTAAGTCGATATGCATGTTAATTAAAATTTAATTTAATTATACATTTAAATAAAGTTTTATAAGGTTAACGTGTGTGGTTGTGTGTGACCAGATCAATCGATCAATTTAATATACTAAATGACGTCCTTTTAGATCCAGACGATTCTTTGACATTCAATTATGTTAGAGGGTATTTTAGAAATACTCCATCTATGTGTATAATCATGTTGTATTGTACAACACTTTAAAACATATTTAATGGTGCATGTCTAAATTTTACTGGTGTACAAATCACCACTCTTATCTTAACGGTAAATGCAAGTTATTTCCAACTAAATTGTTCAATACTAGCGGATAATCCGCACATAGCAACGAATAATTATAAGCAGGTAAATGTTTATCGATTTAGGTTCAATGCCATTAAAATGGATTAATTCACACAATATCTCCTTTTCTAATACCTATAATTACATATTTTACTTATACTATTCATGTGCAATAAATTCATTAGAAAGTTGATTTTATATATTTAGAAACTTTCTTCATTTTATGAATCGTACAATAAAGTATTTGAGGGGCATGAATGTCATTTCCGATCTTCCTTTTACTAAACTTTTAATCCAATATGTCAAATGATTTATAAGGATATGATGATTTGACTTTATTACAGTTTTTTTAATTAATCACGTATTTGTCAAAAACAACAATATTAACAACGATAAAAACAAGTGAGTATTGTACTAAATTTGTTGTGCAAGAATACATAATATTCAATTATTTGTATACAATTAAAACAAAGGTATGAAATCTAACGATTACTAAAATGTATATAATCGTTGTGCCACAGAAAATCAAGCGTAAGAACTCTACAAGTTAAAGGATCTAATCAAACTCTCGATTTCGTCGAGTTTATTGGTTGACCGATCAATTAGTTCATAACTAATGATCAGTAAATCACAGGCTTAGAGGAATTAGCGTCCCAAACACCGCCTTCTTTAAGGTACTGCATGTACCTTGAAAACTCAGGTTTTGCTGTCGCTTTCTTCTTACCATTTTTTCTCTCAAACAAGCTGAAAATAGGATGAACTTTGCTCGCTTTCTTCACTTGCTTCTCTATGACTTCTACTTTTTTTGGAACATTCGGTTCTATTACAAACTCCACTGGAAAATCGCCAAAAAAGTTAGCAGGCAACGTTGTGGATCTTAGCATCTTTGGGTCCGTATTAGATGGATCATCGTTGAGTGTTGATTCCCTGGTCAGTTGATTGTATCCTCGGTGAACTTTTCTCGTGCTCATCGATTTAAACATGGCTCCTAAATTGTCAAAAGGATGAGTGATTTTGGTTGAGTGTGAATGTGAATATTGTTGAAATGGTGAAAATTGTGGAACTTTTATAGGCGTGCGATGAATTTTTCAAAGGTTTTAGGAATTTGCATTCACAAGGTCCTTTAATTTGTATATGTTTCGCAAGATATACATAATAATATAATAATAATTATATAAGTTTAAATAAGTTTATATATAACAACGTAAATTTGAACATGTTTAAAAGTCAACGTTTAGGTGAATTATACATAGCTACTCAATAATCAATATACACATGTAGTTACTTAAGAAAGTAGATGTATCCGTTGGGATAAATATGCCCCATTAATTACAATTATAAATTATAACTATAATTATAATATGTTAGAACATACAAATTCTAAATGATTTTTAATTTATTTTGATACGGAGATAGTTATTACAATATTACATTATAGGACTAGTATGATATGATTGTTTATTTTAATACCTATTGTTAATGTTAATATTAATGTTAATGTTAATTAATTTATATTGTTAATTAATTGTTAATGTTAATGTTAATTTACAAGTAATTGAACCGTCAAACAAAACCAAGTCTAACATAATTTAATAAGAATGTTTACACTCTATCTTGTAAATACCTATTAAAAAATCTTAAACATAAACAATAAAGTCAACTCGTTAGACCTTGAAATTAATTTTGATATAACTATATATAAGAATTATTAATTATTTTATTATTTCTAATAAACATAAATAAAGATAAAGATAAAGATAAATGATTAAAAAACTGCCCCTACCATTTTGGACTTTAGCATAATATTCAATGTTCAAACTACCCAAGAATTAAGTTTCTTGACACCGTGTCATTAACCAAAACTTATTATTGACCAAAAGGTCACACTCAACTTAACCGTGTCTTATATCACGGTTCAAATCATAAAACATCAAAACATATTATTGAAACATTAGGGTGTGTTTATCTGTGTTTCCATTTCTTTTCTGATTTTTTAATAAATGAAACGAGTTTTCATTTTCTAATAACGTGTTAAAAATTTAGAAAATATACTCAATTATTGCGGAGTAAGAAAGTTTTGAAATTTTTTAGAAAAGTGAAGGTAATGTAACAAATGAAAAGGTGGAATTTCTTGTTTTCCAACTCTTATTTATAACACTGAAAAGTGAGTTTTCATTTTTTTTTAAATGCTTTTTTCACTTTTTTATTTTTCTTATAGAAATTTTGTGAAAAACTCCCACATTTTTTCTTCAAACTTTTCCCCAGCTCGGTCATTTAAATTTAAAACTTATTTGAAATATATGGTCTGATAGATCGTAGGGGTGTTCATCAGTTCGGTTTACAGCTTCCTCAGTTTATTCGGTTCGGGTTGTTCGGTTTTGAATTTTTTTTAACAAAATCGAAAACCGAATTCAAATTGAAAACCGAACCGAAACCGAACCGAAAACTGAATTCGAATTTAGTTCGGTTTCGGTTAAAACCAAAAAACTTAACATTTTTTCAAAAACATTTTTCAACATACAAAACTAAGAAATATGCACGATTATACGATACAAATTATATTAATCTAACTATTAATAATTGTTATGTGTTAGCCAAATTTGAGTTTATAAAGCATAAAACTGTCAATGTATGTGAATTTTAATGTCCAAACAAAACATTTATGTTTAACAAACACATGGTAGCTAAAAAAATTTAAGTATTCAAAATGTTAAATTCTTCAAGTCTTCAATCGAATTCAAAAAATCACATATATATATATATATATATATATATATTAATATATAAATAATAATAATATATTTATTAAATCGAATTCGGTTTAACCGAATTCGAAAAATTCAAAACCGAAAACCAAAAATCGAATTCGAAAAATAAGAAACCGAAAACCGAACTGAAAACCGAATTCAAATTCGATTCGATATTTAGATTAAACGATTTTAAACCAAATATTGAACACCGATAATATATCGGTCTATTATGCCTTTTATGTTCTCATTGGTGTGGAGGGAATGAAATCACCGAAACTTTGAACGAATAAATTAAAGTAAATCTTTTCTAAATATGGAAATAAGTAAATAACTTATGTTTATACACATAAATGAATTCTTCATAAAATCGACGTCATTAAATTTAATTTAAAATTATCCTCACGATTGTATTAAACAAAATTGAACAATTAGATTTATTGCACTTGTATATAGGTTTTTATATTTATATTATGGTTCATATTATAACATCACATTTTATCATTATAGTCACGTCCTATCATCATTCGTTTGATATATGACATATTGTTTTAATCAACTCTGCAAACACTAGCTGATCATATCATTTTCCTTTTGTCAAACTTAAAAAATTTATCGCTGCAACGCGTTAAGAAACACTTTTAATATTGTCAATAGACACTTAATAACATGAATCAATTCATATATAATTGATTTTTGGAGCACCATCTACCGATTATACCCGACCCAACGTTCAAACTCTAACCCCCACAAGCCCACAATCTCCATCATTATTAAATTATAAAATACCTCACATGTATCGTTGGAGTTGAATGGGGGTTCAGCGCGTGCTTATTTAACTTACGACCTTCTATAAAAACACATCCTAATATTTCTTTAATATAATCATTGAAACAACTTCAAAAGGCACAACAACAACAGTATGAAAGAGGATATTCGGGCCACCGTTTGTGTCACTGGAGCCGCTGGATTCATCGGTTCGTGGCTCGTGATGAGACTTCTCGAACGTGGCTACATTGTTCGAGCCACCGTTCGTGACCCAAGTACATATACACGTTCTTTTTTAATAACATTTTTTCTTTTATAATACTAAAAATGGTATTCATTTTGTTATAACAAATATATATGTTTGATTAAACAGGTGACATGAAAAAGGTGAAGCATTTAATAGAATTACCAAAAGCAGAAACAAACTTGACATTATGGAAAGCAGATTTAACACAAGAAGGAAGCTTTGATGAAGCCATTCAAGGTTGTCATGGTGTCTTTCATGTGGCTACACCTATGGACTTTGCATCCAAGGACCCTGAGGTACACTTATAGTACCTTCTGCATATTCTCTTATATATTTCTATTTATAGAAATGACAATAAGTAAGATATGTTTTACAGAATGAAATCATAAAACCAACAGTAGATGGAGTTTTAAGCATTGTAAGATCATGTGCCAAAGCGAAAACAGTCAAGAAACTAGTCTTCACTTCTTCTGCTGGAACCGTGAACGTACAAGAGAACCAACTTTCGGTCTATGATGAGTCACACTGGAGTGATTTGGACTTTATGTACTCCAAGAAAATGACTGCTTGGGTTGGTTTTTTTATTAATTGTTTCATTACATTTCTTTGCTTGTGCTTAGAATGTATGTGGTTAATCTTCGGCCATTTTGTACACAAACAGATGTATTTCGTGTCAAAAACATTAGCTGAAAGAGCAGCATGGAAAGCAACTAAGGAGAACAACATTAAATTCATTAGTATCATACCAACGTTAGTAGTTGGTCCGTTCATCACTCCCTCGTTCCCACCAAGCCTCATTACCGCACTTTCATTGATCAATGGTATGTAGCATTATATAGAAGTGGCATAATGGACAGTTCACGGTTTGGCTAGTTATAATTAGCATGTTGCATATTCAACCCATTTTGACCAATTTACAGGTTCTAACGGGTTTTTTGAACACTGAAACAGGAGCGGAGTCACATTATTCGATTATAAAGCAATGTCAATATGTGCATCTGGATGATCTCTGTGAGTGTCATATATACCTTTATGAGAACCCTAAAGCCGAAGGGAGATACATTTGTTCGTCATATGATGCCACCATTCATCAAGTGGCGGAAATGATCAACGAGAAATGGCCAGATTATCATGTTCCAACTAAGTAAGAATCTAAACATAATATTGAATTTCATCGTGTATTCGTGATTGTTGGTGTTGATGTGATGCTTTATGTAATTTGGTAGGTTTCCAGGGGTCAATGAGAACCTGCCAATAGTTTCTTTTTCATCGAAGAAGTTAACCGATATGGGATTTGACTTTAAGTACGATTTGGAGGAGATGTTCAAAGGAGCTATTGATAGTTGCAGAGAGAAAGGATTGCTTCCAGATTCTACAAATGAGGTCAAGAAGGGATTACTGATATCTTCTATTGATCACCAGAAAATCGTTGATGAAGCAATGAAATTGATAAATTGAGGATAATATTTATATTGCAGAACGAAAATCACATAATTCTTCAATTTATTTTAATTGTTTGGTGATCATAGCACTATCAAGTCGATGTACTATTGTGTAAAAAATAAAATAAATAAAACATTTGTTGAAAAATGCACAGAACCATATTCCTCGATGGCCCTTTGTGTAATTTTTTACGCAGTTCTTATTCACCGACAATAATATACTAGCTAACCAAGATAGCTAATAGCATTAAGCCATTAACCATTGAAAGGAGAAAGAAAACTGTTGAAGGATACAACAGTTGTGTTATAGTTTGGTTAATATTGGGTCTTTTATTTTTAAGAGTAGAAGTTTACATCTCTTTAAGCATTCTTCATTACAAGTTTTTCATACATTTCTTAACAGTCCTACCGCAATTACTATTTTCTGCACCAATAAACAATTCCTGATAAGCAAATCACTGCCTCAAGCTTTCAACAATGTAGGAAGCGTACAGATCCCTGCCATCACCAATATTCAAGTAAGACACGATGTGCAAGGCCATTAAACATACAAAGATATATATCAGCAGGACCCTGGATAATCAATTCTCACATGGAATACTCAATAGCTTTGACTGCATCTTCAGCAGGGAGAAAGTCGTTGACTTTGACCGACTTGTTCTCGTTCTTCTTGTCTGCATCAATCAAGTTAAAGGTATACAACGACAAAAACCAAGATAACAAACACAAAGCGAATTTCTAACAAAATGTAAGTATGGATACAGTCCTCAAAGAAACGACGAATCTCAGCAAGACGGTGAGGAGGTAGTTCTTTGATGTCAGTGTAGTGCCTAAATTCTGGGTCATCTGCACATACTGCTATGATCTTGTCATCCCCTTCACCCTGTTAAAACAAAACAATTTTCAATACAAAGAATCAAACAGAAGATTACTAACATACCAAAATAACTCATCAGGTCCTAAATCCAAGGATAACCACATCGCTTTTCGATCATTCAAACGCTTTTGGGTAAATAGTTAAATGTTTGTATTAGTAAAAAAGAACACAACTAAATTAGTAAAGTGGTTTTCACCTGATCAATCATAGGCATTAATCCAATAGCACGTGCACGCAGGAAGGTGCCAGGCAGTACAGGTTCCTGTACAGGGAATTGAAAACGAGAACACAAATATCAGGTGGAGTGATTAAGTTGAAATGTAAGATGCAATAAAGTTCCAAAAATCATATCATGGACTTTTTCATTACCTGCATCAATACCAACACATCCATGGGATCACTGTCTTCACAAATGGTTCTTGGGATGAAACCATAGTTGTGTGGGTAAACCACTGATGAGTAGAGAATCCGATCAACCTATTTTAGGAATGTTATCTATCAACAATGCACCAGAAGATATAGATCTAAAACAAAGATACATATAATTGTTAAAATTGTTCAGCCCAGACAACCCACTAAGAAAGGCAAACCAATATATTCTTGAGGACCAAACTGCAGGCAAATATGCCATTAGCAATTAAGAAAAAAGTTGCAATTTCCAAGGGACATAACAAATCGGAATTCTTGCAATTCTTAATGGGTTAAATTACGAGTGTATCCGTCAACAATTCCACAAACCTTGATCAAGCTGATAACTTATCAACTAGAAGACAACTTGATAAAAAGTGAGTAGTGAGAAGTTTACCTTGATAAGGCCACTTGCCTTGTCAAGTTCATACTTAACTTTGCTGCCTTTCCCAATTTCAACCACCTGCCATAGATTTAACATCACTTACATCAAACTATTTTTTAAATAAAAATCTCACTTTTCAGAACATCCATTTGGAAAGAAGTCGAAAAGCATACACAGTTGAAAACTTGAGGTGCACCAGGCCCTGCATTTATCACCACAAAAAGAACCTTTGAGGACAGACTCATGATCATTCAGAACTACTTTTCTAATCACATAAGAGATCATTCTAAACATTTGTCATTAATGTTAAGAAGAAAGAATAAGGTGCTTCACTTTATAACACAGTATTGGGTAAAAAAGGGCAATATGTGAGGAGGATAGAAAACTTACCAATCTCCAAGTCATGCCAGGGATGAGCAGCAACAGATCTTCGTGACATAGAGTTGAGAATCCTTTCATTGAGGCTCACACGATTATTTCCAGAACTTTTTGCGCTTCCTTGTCCATCATTAGCCATGTTTACCTTCAATATAAGAGAATTTGTTTGGTTCATACTAAAAGATGCAACCACAAAGGAATTTACAATAAGACTTGTCAACACAATTATACAAGTGCTAAACAGCTTCACTTAATGAATAACTCTCACCACCTACTCTAACAGAAAAACACTCAAACAACTTAACTTTTTTTTTTTTTAATCTAATGCAAACCCACAAGGAGTCAGAAAGGGAGTCAGAGTTCAATGGTAGATTTGTATATGTTGTCCCAATCTTGGTCGACCAAATATGACTAGCTAAACTTGCTAATAAGATATAAACAACCCCTTATGAGAATGTGATTGTTTCCCTTAAAGGATCACCAAGTTTTCCATATGCAAATATGTTGACCTCTAACTTGATAATTATTGATATTAAGTCTTGCTGCAGTCTAAAGTCTAAACAGTAGACGTGCATAATTTTACTTGCAATTTTGTGATACATCACAATTCACAACTACAACTCAGGCTATCTATATACTTGGATATAAATTTATTAGTCTGGCTGAAAATAGTACAAAAAGCAGGTTGATGATATTAAATGCAAACACATGAAACAATCTACTAAAAACTGTCAAACAAACAATACACCTCTTGTTAACACATAAACATATAGAGCTATTCATAGTATAGGTTAACATCAACTCACCAACCAAATAAGTCAAAAAATTGGGGGGACCCCATTAATATTGTAACTTTTAATAGAGTGTGACTATGAGAAGAGAATTTGTAATTAATCAAAAAAATTCTACACGCAAAAGCTATGTTGAATAGAGTTATACTCTAAGGGGGTGTGTTTGACTATTTGGGATTGCATTTCTAAGAGATTATTTCATTATCACGTTTAAAAAACGCAAATAATCAGATAAAAAAATGATTATCCTAGTTTTACTAAAGAGAAAACACGGTTTTAGAAAAGCAGGTTGGTACATGCTTTTTCAGAACGCTTTTTTAAAAAAGCAAAATTTGTTTTTAAAAATGCAATCGCAAACACCTTACTAAGTCAACAGTTTACTGCCAAATGAAGAGTATTGTTAATGAAGAAACGATCAGTTGCTTATTTTTTCACTCTATTAATTAATAAACATGCTCCTGAGTCCTGATTGTGGATTAAGAAAAGTGACTGCCTCAATCTAATTATGACAAAGTGAGCAAATTAGTAATACATTAATCAAAAACCTTATTCACTAAATGGATATTCAAAACTTATTATAGAATACTATATTTAAAAATCAAAATAAATAATCCGCACATACATTCACACACTAGAGACACTTTTCTAGTACTCACGTTTTAAGCATAAGGCCCAAACATCAAATCATACGTCATCTAAACCGAAGAAGACGAAACAACGATATCAGTATATAATACTATAATATATATATAATATATAATATATAACCCTAACTATCAATCAGCATGCTACCAGTTTCACGCGCATTCAATCAGAACACAAATCGATCTCACAACAACAAAAATTACAAACAAAAATAATATCACACTAACAGCAACGCGCTGCAGAAACAATGAATTTGCTGATCTAATTGAAGTATTCACTTGATCGTTTGATGAAACAGTTAATTAATCAGTGAATTATATCGTATAATTAGTGAGAAAACTTACAGATTAACGACGAATGTGATTTCTGGAGAAGAAATGTGAGGAGGGGGAAAAAGGAAGAAGGGTGGTCGTATAGTGGACGCAAAAGTGTGACCTTTGACCCTTTTTCAAGTTTTCAAGACAAAAGAAAAACAGCCTGTCTTTTAACCGTTGGATTGGTAAGAAATATAATCGACGGTTGATGGTTATACACGTGGATTATCCTCTGCTTAAGCAGTTATTCCCTCACTCACACTCACATGTGCTAATGGAATCAGTTTATGCGGATATTTTGTTGAGCGACCTTCAACATCAGGGGCTTTATGCGTTCAATAACAGAAGTTAAAGGTCTTAAATAATAAATTACTACCTGGATTCTCTCCGTTCCGCCATTTCCTTGTCCCCGTTTAATGTCTCACCGGTGATTTTTTGTCTTTGTTTTCTTTTTGGTGTAATACGATCGCGTAAATAGCACAGGTATGATTTAATTTTGTTTTGCAACTCTCAATTTCATAAGTAATATGCGCAATTGATTGATTACATACTGGTACATCGATTCTACTAAACCTTTATAGAAAACCTACTCCGATAACATCTCCGGTATAAACGATTGCCAATAGCTACTGATGCATTCTTTTTCTTAGCTCAATTTCATAAATAAATAAAAAGAATAGTTGTTTTTTTAGGTGAAAATGAGCTCTTAGTAGCAACACAAGTTACAGACATACAGTGCACATATGCATACATTTCTATATAATAATACAAATTTAAATATAATACAGCTTGGATTAAGGATTGAATGACAATCAAGGACTCAAGTTCAAAGCTTGTAGCTACTTCATCAACTATTTCTCCACCAAATTCGTATGGGGCTGTTGTTTTAGGAGGTACATTTGATTGCTTACACAATGGCCATCGTCTTTTTCTTAAGGTTTGTTTACATTTGTTTTTTCCTTTTCACATCTCAGACATTATAAAAATAAAAAATAAAAATAAAAAACTTAAGAAAGCGTTTTTGTTATATCTATCTGAGATGTAGAGAAGCTAAGAATGTTATTGTAGGTTGCTGCAGAGTTGGCTAGGATCGAGTTTTAGTCGGTATTCTTGATGGTCCTATGTTGTCCAAGAAGCAGGTTCAATAATCGATCTTTCATACCAATACATTATAGAGTGATCAGTAAACCTTTTAATTTTTATTTTCTTGCAGTTTTCCCATCTTATAACGCCAATTGAACGGAGAAGGAAGATAGTTGAAGATTACATTAAGGTGCTATGCTCTTTCTAATTAAATAGACTAATAGAGTAACGTTTATGTTAATTACTTGGCAACCATTTTTTAATGTTGTATTAGGGATGTGGACTATAATGTGGTTGAATACTTGAATGCATGGATCAGTAGTTGTTTCATTGTATGCTTACTGGAATAATCTATAAGTTCATTTGTAATGGGTTTTGTGTATATCATTTTGTCCTTTGTTGATAAATTATAAAAAACTTACCCCAATTATGAATTTGTTCTTTATCTTTATTTCAGTCTATCAAGCCTAAACTGGTAGTAGAAGTTGAACATATAACAGATCCTTATGGTCCGTCAGTTGTTGATAAGAATCTGGATGCCATTGTTGTAAGGTTAGATTCCGAGTTTTTACATTTGCACATTTTATAATACTATTGGTAGGAGTACTAATGCTAATGATGCCTTCTTTCTTTCTTTCAGCCAAGAGACTATCTGGTGGATTATTGGTAAACAAGAAGAGAGCCGAGAGGGGCCTATCACAATTAAAGGTTCGTGTATATTCTGCAGGTGTTTTACTATTTTGCAGATAATGTCTAAATGTAAGGATTATTTGGAAATTGCAGGTTGAAGTTGTAAATCTGGTTTCTGAAGAATCTAGGGGCGAGAAATTGAGTTCCTCTACGTTAAGGAAGCGTGAGGCTCACGTTGCTGGAAAACATTAGTTAGGTTAACAGGTATGCATCTGTCACATACTGCAGTAAAACATTATTTTCAGGCAACATAGATACCAATGCTAGTATACTTTCAAGATTTGTTGAATTACTTGCGTAGGAAGATCATTGAACCATATACATGTACTCATTATATAATAATTATATCATTAAATTTTAATTTTGAGCAATTACAATCGAGATATTAAAATAATCAAACCCTTCAAATTTACACTTATTTCCGAGAGAAGTCATGTGTTTGATATGTATAGCTAGCAAGGTGGAAAATCCTTTGGTGGAGGGCGGACGGCCTGATCTTTTCCTGGACCATCTTCCACCACAAACGCTGTCTTTAAAAACAAGTTTCGGTCGACTTTCAAGGGGACATTTGCTGGGAAGTTAGGAGTGTTGAGGCTCTGAAGTTTTTTGTTGTAGCTTAACGCGAATGCGGTGTCGTTTGGTGATGGTAAGTTGGGGAGGGATGGGATAACAGTATTGGGAATGCCTTTGTACTGGAAGATCGCAGTGGCGGTTTTGTTGTCGACGGGAATTGGAACGTCCTGGAACGGGCGAACCGCCATGAAGTAGCGTCCTGGAGTACGGTTGGCGTAAACTAAAACATTTGTCGTTTGGCCAGGAGCGATTAGTATAGCGGATGTGGTGAAGGGTTTGGTGTAGACAGCGTCAATCTCGACGACGGTCATGTTGTGTCCAGCAACAGCAAAGAAAAGCTCGTCATTGAGGGCAGCGTTAACGATTCTTAGAAGGTATTTCTTCCCTTGCTCGACTTCCATCGCAAATGTATCTAAAAACGTGATAACAATGTTCAAAACTTGCACGTAAATGAATTTACCAAATTATACGATGCAAATAAATGATACGTGTCTTACGTTTTTCAGAACACGGAAATAGTGGACCAGGTTTGCCATTAATAGTATGGGCGTCAGACATGTTAGGAGGTAAACTCATGGCCTTCCCCTGCTTCACGATCTCTTCCACATTTCCATGCCACCATTCCCCTGAATCATATACATCTCCCTTTAAATATAAGGTATTCAAAACGAGGCCACTAACCATGAATAATTAGACAAAACAAATAAACTGGAGGGATGAGTGTTTTACCAAACACCACGACTTGCTCGTTATCGGGTTTTGGGAATGGAAAAACAATTACACAAAAGATTTATCTAGCATAATGAAGCTCTGTTATAGTATCTAGTTAGTGTTTGTCTAATATGGAGGGCATGCCTACTAAGGCCGTATGAGAATATGATTGTTTTTCTTAAACTATCACCAAATTTTCCATTTACAGAGCTATTGACGGATTGACCTGTAACTTGAAAGTCATTGATATTAAGTCTTGTTACGATCTAAATAATGGAAGTGTCTAATTTTACTAGCACCATTTGCTTGCCCTTTTGTGATACACTACAACTACAACTCCTTAGGCTATTGGTACAGTTGGACATAATTTATTAGTCTGGCTTAAAATAGTACAAAACGCAGGTTGATGACAGTAAATGCAAACCTATGAAACAATGTACTAAATATTGTCAAACAAACAATGCACCTAATGATTAACACAGAAACATAAAGAACCATTCATTGTATAGGTTAAAATCAACTCACCAACCAAATAATTCAAATGGTGCTAGTTCTACTTACGTCTGGAAACTGAGGCAAGTAAAAAATCACTGTGTGTATCATGTAGCTCCTCTATTTCATGAAGATCCTCTTTTACCACAATGCTTGTTATTAGAGGTGTCAGGCTGTCAGCTTCAATCCAATTACTTTTGAATGGGCCGCGTTTTATCCTACACGGGTCAAAAGGATCGTAGAAAATTTAGCTGAAAGGAGAATAAGTCAAACGGGTTGAAAGTCGCCCAAAGACTATTATAAATGACCCGGTCCAACCCATCTCAATCATTAATAAAACATTACCCGTTTCAATCTGAACCCTTTTGACCCATTACCCAACCCACCCATCTTGTCACCTCTATCGTTGAGACACAAGATTATTCCATTTTTCAAACATTTGTGTACAAGTCAAGGAGTAAAGGAGTAAAGGAGTCAAGTAGTTATCTAAAGGTTAGGTTATGAGTATCAAATCATAATGATCAAAATCTTATTTTTATCTTTTCTCTGACAGGTCTAATTTTCTTGGAACCAAATTCACGATATATGATAGCCAACCTCCAAGTGACGTAGCCTTCCAAGCTAACCATAGTCGTTCAAGTCGAAAATTTAATACAAAGCAAGTATCTCCTCGACTACCAGCATATAATTACACTATTGCTACTATCTCCTACGAGCTCAATGTACTACGTACGAGAGGCCCTAGAAGAATGAATTGTTCAATGCTTTATATACCCATCTCCTCAATTCAACAAGGGGGCACTGCACCCACCCCAATATCCTTCCCACAAGAGAAACCTCTTCTCGCATCTCCCTCTGTAAAGAAAGCCTGTCACCGTCAGCACTGACTCTTTGGTCCTTATAAACAAATCCCCAAGATGGCATGAGCAGTTACAATGTTGGTGTCTTGATTTCAAAGGGCGTGTTACAGTGGCTTCCGTGAAAAATTTTCAGTTAGTAGCTTCTGTTGATTCGTCTCCTAATGTGTCGGATGCAGAGCAAAATAAAGTGATTCTGCAGTTTGGGAAGATTGGACAAGATATATTCACAATGGATTATCGGTACCCATTGTCGGCTTACCGAGCCTTTGCAATCTGTCTCAGCAGCTTTGACACAAAACCAGCATTTGAATGACAAGTTTAAACTCTTTATTAATGTTATCTGGGAGATGATGAGTAGTTTCTACATGTAGCAATTGTAGTTATGTTAAACATGTCTTTTGCTAATTGAACTCCTCCAAATTAGGAGTATATTTCTTGGTTTTAGATGTGTTATATCCTGGGATAGGATCTGTATTTTATCACATTACTACGCTTTGGTGACTTGACTTTGTCTTAGCTAGTGATGTCGAATTGGGCGGTTTGGGGGATCAAGTAACCGGTCAATTTTTATATTTTGATATTATTTATAATGATTAATGAGTGTGTCAAATGTGTCGAATATGCTAATGCAAGTCACATTTGTTCTTAACAAGAATCTAAAGTATTTATTATCCGAGACTACTTTTGTGTCTTAAAATGTGTTGTTGTCAGTAAGTACAAAGGGGTAACTTTAGCAGTTTGTTCAATCTCATGACTTCAAATCTTGTCTGGATTTGGACAAGGAGTACCATAAAACCTAGTAGATTAAGCTATTTAACACATTCCTGTCTCCAATAACTTCACAAACAATAAATAGTACTGAATAAGGTTTCACTAACAATGAGAAATAATAACGAATTGGTTACAGAATACGACTTTCAAGCATAGCTTCAAGTCTCCTAGGTCGGAACTTGAACAAAAAACAGGGTCTCTGAATTTTTATTACCAAATTCCTACACTGTTCAAGAATGACAATATAAACTTCTAGCTCCATCTAGTCTGCCTGACCATGATTCTGGACCATGATTCTGGCAAACTGAGTTCACTGTCACTGGGAAATGGGAAATCTGTACTGCCTGCTGCTGAGAATTTGTGATGGAAACAGTATAAACTTCATAGCATAATAATGGCCTCTATAAAGATAAGAATCGCCCCACCACTTATTTTTATCTGTCACGTATTTTATATTTTTTTATAGTCATACATTCCTCTAAATTATGATCAGCTGAGTTCTTGTTAAAAAGAACAAAATGTACCAAGCTTTCATGATCAATCTAACCAATAAGGCAATAACAAAGATGATTCACTAGTTCGATACATATAGTTATTGTAACCTGAAATTATATGTGCAGATGATTGTAATCTGAAGAAATTAAGTAACAAATCCAGTTATTTATATCTCCATAAACTAGTTCATGAAGTCAACTAACTAATCATTTACAGTTTTGTCTATCAACAAGATGAATCTTGATGGTTAATTCTCAACTCCAAGTTGGATTCTTGATACTATAACTCTACTCCAAGTCACATAATTTTATTCGCAACCTCTTGTTCCTTTCTTTTTCTTTTTGAACCATCAAGAACCCACAATCAAGTAATTACAGAGATTATTTACAGATTTATATTCGTATGGTTTCATTTACACAATATGGCAAGCATTTATCTACGTTAACATCTACAAAATCCAATACATCGCATACAAAATTATGTACATATGGAAATAATATAGAACTATGGGTTTTGAACACCCAACTTCACCATTTTATTTCTGCACATTATGTATAACAATCTCACTTCGTCTATTTAATTTGTAAACAAATCAGTGAATGTCCAACAACAGCTCTTTTTCAAATGCAACAAACTATTTTATGAATTTTTTCTCTTCCATTTTTCTTACCAACTCATTTAATTCTTGTGTTGGATCCACAGGTGGTAGAATAGTGCATCCAGCAAATTCATCAGTGACTTTTTCATCATTGACTTTAAGAGACATTAACTCCTTTGACCATCAGCCAATTCACTGCACAATGTTAGAGTCATAGACGACGCTGGATTGATGGTATCCTGAAAAACAAGCATAACATCAATGCCCAGTAAGATTAGGGCTGAATTGCCAATTCACTGCTCAATGTTTGAGTCATAGAGTCTTGTTTCCTTACCCTCAAAGCAAATGCAATAGGCGAATGTGTGGACTCAACTTTCTGCTGAGTTGCAATCCTATGTTCAACCATTCCCTTCTGCAATTTATCATCAACTTGATCTAAATAAATATGAATGGCATTACGTACCATCGGCTTATATTATTGGGTGGGGGGGGGGGGGGGGGGGGGGGGGGGTAAATGTTGGTAGTTTAACACGTTATGGACAAAACTAATTAAAAGTTTATATGGTGAGGAGAGTGGGTTGACACATCATGATAGGACAAACAGGGGGTTTTGGGGGAACACATGGGGTAATATAATAAAGGGAGGTGGGGGAATACAATCAGCAGGGCTGGAATTTTTATCCTCTTTCACTAATAAAGTGGGTGATGGGTCTATGACTTTGTTTTGGCAAGATACATGGTTAGATGGGTGCCCATTGAGTGAGAAGTATCCTAGGTTGTATAACTTGGAAGTAAACAAAAACATAACAGTTAAACAGAGGGGGGAATGGAAAGATGGTAATTGGGTATGGGGTTGGGGAAGGGAGCCAAGGGGCAGAAGTATCGACGAATTTGAACCTTTTAGCATCTTTATCTCGTTTTGTTCCTAACCAAGAATGCAGGAACAAGTGGGTTTGGAAGCTAGACAATGAAAGTAGAGTTATAATAAAAAAAATTGCCTTTTTTCTATAAAAAGAAAAATTATGAATAAATGAACACGCAATAATCACAATAAGAATTTCAGTGGGGATCTTATACCTGTAAAGCCTATTTACCAGAAGTTTGATATTGAATTTGGCTAGAAACAGTAGCTTCGAGTTTGGAATTAACTGCTTTCTCCAGTTGATTTACAGCCTTATCCCCTAGGCCCCTCTGCAAACAATTTAATATTAATAGACTTCTATCAGATGACATGTTAATACCTTCCAAAGTAAAATGATATGTAAATATCAAGATATGGTACATTTGACCAAATTCCTTATCAATGGTGAAAGTCGTCAATCGTTTAATTTTGATGCATGTGAACTACCAAGTGGCTTTACTAAAAAAATTACATTTGTATTTAGGTAACCACATTTGAAGCATTAATTATATGTTTGTGGGTAAACCAGCCCAACGCACTATAAAGTAACCATTTTCACCCATTAGCCAACCCACCCAATTTGCCACGTCTACAAATGAAAATTTCATGTAACCTGGAAAGCCTCTGAGACTGCTTTCTCAATGATTGAAGTAACCGCGCGCTCAACAATAGGAACCACATCAGACATTTCCTTTTTCAACATTTTCTCGAATTAGCAATTCTTTGTGGCCATTTGAAGCTGAAGTTGAAATTTGCTGAAAGAGGTCTCGGTTTGACTTCTCCTGTTTTGCAAACTCTTCTTCAGTACGGACCCAATAAGTATCAGAATCAGCTTTATGAGTTTTCTCCATGCTCTTAGCAATGGCTGTCTCAATTAACTTCCATTCGTTTGGTACCAGTAGTTCAGCCAACTAAGGAATCTTCTGAATATTAGTTGGCTGAACTACTGGTCCCAGACGAATGGAAGTTAATCGAGACAGCCATTGCTAAGAGCATGGAGAAAACACATAAAGCTTATTCTGATACTTATTGGGTCCGTACTGAAGAAGAGTTTGCAAAACAGGAGAAGTCAAACCGAGACCTCTATCAGCAAATTTCAACTTCAGCTTCAAATGGCCACAAAGAATTGCTTGCAGAATTCGAGAAAATGTTGAAAAAGGAAATGTCTTATGTGATTCCTATTGTTGGGCGCGCAGTCTCTCTACAGCTTTCTCATAGGCTTTCCAGGTTACATGAAATTTTCATTTGTAGACGTGGCAAATTGGGTGGGTTGGCTAATGGGTGAAAATGGTTACTTTTTAGTGCGTTGAGCTGGTTTACCCACAAACATATAATTAATGCTTCAAATATGGTTACCTTAATACAAATGTAATTTTTTTAGTAAAGCCACTTGGTAGTTCATATTCATCAAAATTAAACGATTGGCGACTTTCGACCCGTTTGACCAATTTGAGATTAAACATTAACCCATTGATAAGGAATTTGGTCAAATGCACCATCTCTTGATATTTACATATCATTTTACTTTGGAAGGTATTAACATGTCATCTAATAGAAGTCTATTAATATTATAAAATTTTAACTTACTTCTTCTTCTTCTTTGAGGGGTACTGGATCAGGTTTAAAGGCCACCTCAACCAGTGGATCGTTCTTGGGCAATAATCCGGTCTAAATAAACAAAAAACATTTAAAACAAATAATATTAGTATTTTAATAGTATGAAGGGTTATTAACCCTTGTTTATATTCATAGTATTTAAAAACTAATATTATTTGTTATAAATGTTTTTTGTTTTTTTTAGGCTGGATTATTGCCCAAGAACTACCCATTGGTTGAGGTGGCCTATACACCTGATCTAGTACCCCTCAAAGAAGAAGAAGAAGAAGTAAGTAAAAAAATTTGTTGAATTTTTTTTTTTTCCAATATTAATTTTTATGAAGACTAAGGAAACGTCTAAATGTTTCTACTCACAGGCATCGGGTCTTGGACTTGTAGAAAGCAAGTTAGGGGATCCCATATTTTCACAATTTCAGTCCATGCAAGAAGCACTTGCTCAGGTAAAACTACTCTCAAGAGTGCATTAATTTTAGAAGCAATTGGTTAAGACTTAAGTACCCTTTTAAAATGCAGGTTTTGATCGATCAAAAGGAAATCCAAAAGAAGATTCCTTAGTTGGCTGAACTATAATTAGTCGTGTCAAACACTATAAATACCTTACTATTGCAACAAGTTAGGTCACAAACGAACCATCGGAACCAGTTATGCTCCTTATTTGTTTAGCAAATGTCTTTTCGGTCCATCTAAATTCCATTCTTTTATGTGCATCGATCCTACAATACACAATGTTGGGTTTTTTGGTTCTTGTTAACAAAAGAAGTGAATTCGGATGACCGGGAGGGGCAGACAAACAACAATCTTGGATATCTGATCCTTTATGAATCAATGGAGGGAGATTTATGATTCGAGAAGTGAATGGGTTCCAAAGAGACCACATGACATCACGTGGTTGGTTGGAGGAGAGAATCGCCCAACACCCATGGAAACACCCTGGGATACGTTTTCCGAGTAACTCAGGGATTTGGCAGCGATAATAAGACATTGGATCATGTAACAAGTTGTAGAAAATAAAAGCTTCATCTTCTTCTAATTCCGAGTTCTGAGCAACACACCATGAATGTTTAGGAGATAAGGGGGGCACTGAACCACAAACTATCTGTTTATCTTCCATCTAAGATAATCTTTGCCCCTGCAAGGTGTCATAATATTAATATTTCAAATTTAATCAATTAATGCACCATTGATATCCAGAAAAATAGAATAAAAAAATGAATCTTAGAGCTTCCATACTACAATGTACTTGAAACTTTGAAAGTAGTTTTTCAATAACACTTAATCTAACAGGCAAACAATCATTTAGTTATGGCTGATACAGTGATCATGAAAATCTTACAAAAACACAAACATAACAAATTCAACGTTATCTGCATTGAGTGGTGCATCAAAAATCATATTGAAAAGGTCAAGTTCACATGAATCACTAATCGAATGGACACCTAATGAATTATAATTTACATCTTACTAATAATGACAAGATAACAAGTGACAACAAAAATACCAAACTAATAGGTTAAAACCTCGATAAGAAGTGCAAAAGACTTGTAAAGCTTTGATTTTTATACAACTTTTATTCCAATCAACAATAAAAAAGACACAAGTGACAATGAAAATATCAAACTAAAAGGTAAAAACTGCAATAACAAGTGAATAAGACTTGTAAAGCTTGGATTTTTTTACAACTTTTATTCAAATCAACAATTAAAAAGACACGAGTGACAACGAAAATATCAAACTAAAAGGTAAAAACTGCAATAACAAATACATAAGACTTGTAAAGCTTGAGTTTTATACAACTTTTATTTAAATCAACAATGGGAAAGACACAAGTGACAACAAAAATTTCAAACTACTAATAGGTAAAGACCTCAATAACAAGTGCATGAGACTTGTAAAGTTTGGATCCTCATGAAAAATTTAGACAAATCAAACATGAAGAACACACTAGTGACAACCGAAACATCAAATTAATAGGTAAAACTAGAGGTGGCAAAACGGGCGGGGGGGTCGGTTAGGGCAGCCGGATCAATTAGGGTTTGTGTCACAACAGGCTTGGATTAAAACGGATTCGGGTCAAAACGGGCAGATTTTGAGAAAAAAAATAATTAAGCCATAAAGTAAGTTATAATGTGTTCTTGGTCATAACGTGCTATTTATGAATTAAGGTATCAAATTAGAAGGTAAAACCTGCAATAACAAGTGCATAAGACTTGTAAAGCTTGGATTTTTATAAACCTTTTCTTCAAATTAACAAGAAGAAAGACATAAGTGACAACAAAAACAACAAAGTAATAAGAAAAAACCTAAATAACAGGTGCATAACAGCATAAGTGTAAAGCTTGGGTTTTTTACAACTTTTATTCAAAGCAACAAATAAAAAAAACACAAGTGACAACGAAAATACCAAACTAACAGGTAAAAACCTCAATAACAAGTGCATAAGAGTTGTAAAAATTAGTTCTCAATTGCTTTAATATTGAAAGGTATCATTAATCATTAAGTAGGTCTAATAAGAAATAGCAATAGTCATCACATATTTCTCAACAACAATTATGAAACTAGATTATTAAAAGTTTTACATAATTGATACCAATTTATGCATATAAACTGAAACGGGATGGGAGTTGTAAGTTCAATATAAGTATACGATTTCAGCTCCTTTTTACAATAAATTAAATATCAACATGGTTGCACAAATTGGTTAGTTTACAAATAAACCAAATAGAAAACCTCGAGTTAATCAAATCCCAGAATTACAGCAGAAAATTGAACCAGATCATTTGCTAGAATGCAATTCATAATATGCGGCAAAATTTTAATTGTATAGAATTCCAAATGTTGAATCGATATCGATATATGATATACAAATAAAGTCAAATAATTAATTGGATCGAGTATTTATATAGATATATGTATATATTTATATATGCTTAGTCTTACGAACTAAATACGAAGGATGCGAACGGAGGACAGAAAAAGACGGCGGACGGTGGCCAAGGACGTCGGAGAAAGCCGGCGATGATGGATTTTAGGGTTTCAACTTTCTTCGTTGTTTGTGAATTCTATAAGCCCCAATTGCATCATAGGCATTACAAAAAACGGGTTCTTTTGAGATTCACTGGATTATAACCGCAAAATTTGCGGCTAGTACATAATTTTATGACAAATATTAATATGTTATTTAATTTTATCGAATAACGCTATAAATACATATTTGTCTTAATAAATACATACAAAGTGATTCTTTGTCATTCGAATTCTGATGTACCTATCTTCTGATCATTTTGTGATCTATGACTAAGGTTATTCTCTATCAAATAGAATGTACATGATACGATAATTTGTCCCTCTAAATCTAGAATTCACACATGTTATTGTTTTTGTGAAGGCCTATTATTACATGACACCATCATTAGTCACCAGACCAACCAAGTAAAACATGTATTATTGATCAAATATGTTTTACGACATATAAGAAGCATAAAAATACATACCTTGTTGCAACATGGTATCTAGTGTTGACTCCGCCTAAATTTAAACCCGAGACCAGAAGGTTGCACTGTTGGCAACTTGTGCAGTAATATTCTTAAACTGTGACATGATAATGTAAAAAAAGAAAATTAGCAATGGAAAAATTATCAGAAGGAATAATGTACTTTAACAATATATGGCACAGTAAAAAAAGAAACTGGTTTTCAAAAATATTACTACTTCCATCGAAAAATTAGTTATTTTCCCTTTAAAACATATCACTAGATAGTAAAGTAATGGTAGTAGTTTTCTGTCCACATGCACTTCTAATCTTTTACTAACAATCAAACATTGCAGTTAGTTGAAACAAAGGAAGTAAATATCTATTTTTCAAAACTCCTTTTGTACAGAGTACATACCTATTGACATTTAAAGCATTGGCACCCCCTTTCTGTTTGGTCCTCAATGTATATGTCCTGGGGAACGGGTTTACCATTACAATTTACCTCAGCAGCAACTTTCACAATAGCGGTATAGCCAGAGAGTCTAACAACCAGTAAGAGGTATCCTGAGGTATCCTGCATGGTTACAATAACATGAAACATTCATTGCATCAGACAGTAACTTTACTCAAAAGGTCAAAAACTTCAAGTAATACCTAAACGGTATATACTTACATGAACTGTGTAATTCTCATCTGCAGTTATGCCTTTTAGCAAGCTATTCCTGAAATGATCATTTATGTAGTATATATTGTTGTATATATCACCCTAAAATCGTTACAAAGTCATATTTAACGCTCATACTAATATCAAATTGTAAAAGAAGTAGGATTTGGACATCAGGTTGCACCTGCAAAGCTTAATGAGTTCTTGCAATCATAGCAATATGTAGTCATGTGACCAGCAACAACTCCATTTACAGAACTCTTTTTGGCTTAAGATAGAGTTTGATCGGTTGAACCACCTCTTTATTTTTCCCCAACTGTTATCCCGAATCACAGTAAAGCAAACGATCAATAAATCAATCAACCATAACTAATGAAAATTATAAATCAAGTAGATTATAACATACCACAAGGAGAGCCTCTCCTTACATTGTAAGTAGATTCTCTGAATGTAGGTTATAAATAAAACATTGACTAATAAATCATAATGCATCTTCGTCATCAAAATCATAATGCATCTTCATCATCAAAATCATAATGCATCTTCTCTGAATGTAATACAAAAAAAGTAAGATAATAAAAGATTCCCTCATCTACTGATGTACACAACAAAACAAGTTGGACCCGAGTTGACCCGATTGAGCCGGACCCGGCTGTCCAAGTGGGTCAATTTGAAACCCGGGTTTAAAAACCTTGGTGAATTGTGAGAAACGATTCTAAAAAGGTTTTTAATTTTCAATTTTGGAATAAAGGACACCCATTCAGTTTTTGGACCATGTCCATTTCAACCCAAGATTAGTCCAACCCAGAATAAAGGACACCCATTATGTTAATTCAGCCCAGAATAACCCATTAAGAAAATATATATTTATACGGCTAGAATATATATAATTTAGGGTTTATTATGCTCTCCCACCCCTGGTGTATGGGGTACTTCTTAACTTTCATGTCCTCTATTGTATCATATGAACATTTTCAATGGAGTTTTTAAAATGTCTAATTTATATCATATTACTTATAGTTTTTAGAAAGTTCACCTTATAATGTCAAATTTATATCATATTACTTATAGTTTTTAGAATGTTCACCTCATACAATAGAGACTATAAAAATTGAAAGCATACATGTAACATCCTACAATATGTAAGTTTTATATTTATATAAAAGTATGTTATTTAAATTCTTACATTTGTATTTGATGTTAAATACAAATATAGTTGGGGTTAGAAATATAAGTTGAGGGGCTGAAAGTGTTAAATATGTAAATGAAGGGTAGAAAATGAAAATATACAAATATATTCTCCTCTTTCTTCTAAAATATGGAAGAATCAATTCTATTGTGTGTGTGTGTGTGTGTATGTTTGTACGGGAGAGGAAGAACACGAAAGAGAGGGACAAAAATTGAAGCTAGGCTTGGCAAATTTAGGGTTCTAAACTCTAATTCAACTCAACTAAGGTATAAATAACCTCCCTAATCTCTTAATTTGATTCCTTTGATGATTTTGTATGAACCCTAGAATTTAATTAGGGAAAAAGGGGTCAAATTAAGGTGGGTATTGAGTGTGGAATGAATATGCAGGTGTTTTGAGTTGTATAAAAACATAGAAGTGATGTTATTATGAAAAGAAGTTCAATTGATGAAATTGTGGATGATGTCTAAACTTCACTCAGTGTGTATGTGAATTAGATGATGATGGTGATTATAAGTTGTTATTGTTGTCAAATGATAACTTAATCACCTACATGTATATGTAATGTTATGAGTTAAGAGTATGAGTAATTGGTTAGAGATTTTGGGTGTGTGAACTAGCATACCTAAATCCTAGCTAATTAGATGTTAGTGAGTTTAAGTCTAGTCCAAATGAGTTGTAAGTAACTCATGTATATGTATGGTTATGTACAGGTGATTGAAGAGCAAAGAGTATTTGTGCTTGATTTAACTTCAATTGAAAGGTAAGTAATTGATGAGTATGTACTTAAATTGCAATGCTTGGATTACATTGAGTAGTCAAGTAATTGCCCTTTTGTATGTTGTGGATGAAGTGGGATCATTGAGATACAAGAGTATTTAATGAGCACACTAAATGGTGGAATTCAAGGGTGGTGATTGAGATACAAGAGTGTTCAATCAACCATGTTCTTGACACCATGGTATGGACTCCTTGAGTCAAAATGTATGGAGTTGAGGATCCTTAATACGTGTTATGTTACTATGTTAATATTAATGTTAATGTTATACATTCCTTTACTTACTAAGCATGTTTGCTTATCGTTATGTTATTGATGTATGTAGGTGAGCAAAGTGGGACACGGGGCGATTTGGGTAAAAAGCTCAAGCGGGAATAATGGTGGACTTGCTACAAACTAGTAGTAAGTAATCCTTTTGAATCATGCTCTTGATATGTAGAAACGTCCAACTTGTAAGGTTGTTGATCATTGAATATGATCATCTTTTGTGATGAAGTTGTTAAGTATGAAATTTTTGTAAAGAATGATGTTAAAGGTTGTTTTGGGTTGAAATTACCCCTTGTGAATATTGAATTAATGTTGATTATGTTAAGTGGTTGAAAGTTTCCAAATGGGTCAAAATGGATTAACAATTGGGTCATTTTGTTGAAACTAGTTGAATGATGGTTTTGGTGAAATGAGTTATTGATTATTATGTTAAAGCTTTTGTTTTCAATCTCTGAAAATGATGCAACAAGAATGAGCTAGTGGTGTTGCACACTTGGTTGCAAAAGTGACCAAAGTGGTCAAATTTCGATCAAGAGTCCAAAATCATTGAAAACGCAAATATCGTAAAAGTGCCAATTGGAAAACTTTCATTTTGTCATATTAAACATGTCTGCAAAATTTCAGGTCATGTTTATAAACGAGTCAAAAGTTATACGCGTATCAAACTGGGTCAAAAACTTGAGTTGTGTAGAATGTATTGTTCAGGACCCAGTACGCGATCGCGTAAGGGTCACGCGATCGCATACCTAGTAAAGAAATCGAACTAGAAGCCTTTACGTTGTAGGTAAGCGATCGCGTACCCTATGGTAGGATCGCGTACTCTCGGGTTGTGTCAATGTACGCGATCGCGTATATCTACCAGGATCGCGTATGGTAAAAAAAAATAAAAAAAAATTAGGGGCGTTTCAATACAATAGAGTTTTTAGAAGGTTCACCTCATACAATAGAGGATATGAAAGTCGACGCATACAATAGTAATTAGTGTAAAGTTGAACACATAACCAAACAATAATTCTTATAATCTGTCTATCTTTTTCTATTTTATATCTATTTATATAAAACAAAAGTTTTTAAACTACGACAGTTACTCTAAAATATGATGTGTCGTCAAATTAATATAAACATGTTCACCATTTAAGATAATTGTTACCTGTGCCAAGTAAGTTACCATATTAAGATCTCTTTATTTTATTTTTTAGTTATTGAATAGTTATGCTAAAGTCACATTCTAATCTTGTAAAGAGGAATTGGTGTAGATAGCGCGCTTCAGCGGCAACAGTAAGGTATTAGTTTCAAAGTTAGAAGAGTCAAATATATAGACAGCAAATTTGCAACGAAGTGCGGTTAATCACCCTTGTTAAAAGTCGGGGTGAAAACGAGCCGAGCCGAGCCGAGCCTGAGCTCGCCTAGACTGGAGCTCGGCTCGTTTAAAATTCACTGAGCTCGAGCTCGGCTCGTTTCGAGCCTAGTATGTAAAGATCGAGCTCGGCTCGTTTGATATTATACAGGCTCGAGCTCGGCTCGGGCTCGACTCGTTTATTTCATAATATTATTTATTTAAATAATTATATTATTAATCAATAACATTTATTTGTTCTCTGTCTAATTTTTAACTACATATAATACGATTAACTACTATTATATTAAGTATTATATATGTAGACTATTATTATTGTATAATTATATATTATATTATTATTATTATATAAAAAATTATTAATGTATATAATTGAATAAGCTCGAACAAGCTCGAACCCGAGCTCGCGAGCTTGTTCGAGCTTGTTTATTAAACGAGCTCCAAAATATGTTCAAGCTCGGGTTCGAGCTCGTTTAGGCTCGGCTCGAATTGAGCTTTTAACGAGTCGAACTCGAGTAGCTTGCGAGCTGACTCGACTCATTTACGGCCCTAGTTAAAAGATAATAAAAATGAAAAAAATAAACTTAAAAACTATTCATATTTTTACAAAAGACACTCTGTACTTCATCATCTTGACACATGCAGTCCTCCAAAAAGTGCACTTCAAGTCGGTTGCACTCATCTTTATATCTTTACACTTTGTACCCTGAATAGTAAAACGGACTAACAGTGTAAGTACATTTTAACCACATTCCAACAAAGATTGAACAATTACATATTCATTTTAGCAAGCTGAATGTTTACCTGTTAATGGCGATGAAGAATGTAATTGTAATGGAAGTTTTCAAATTAACTAAAAATACGTAGTAATAAATTTGTATACTTCGTTGAAAGTAGAATTACATACATTACATGGAAATATATAAAATATTAAAATAAGAGTTTGGTAAGTATTATCATAAAAGTCGAATTAGTTTAATGTTTTCAATACAATATTAAATTGATTTTTATTTAGAAAATTTTCTCCTATATAATCAACCCTTGAAGAGTTATGAATAGTAAAAAAAGGAAACTTTTATTTTGTCAATTTATGTTTATTATTAATATTTGTAATGAAAAATTATAATAAAAGACATTTGTAGCCCACTTATACCCCCCGCCATTTTTGACGTTTATATACATTTCTTTTTACACGAATGACAATAAGTTATAAATCTGTTATAAGTTACCGAATGAAATCATAAAACCGACACCAGAAGGTGTTTTAAGCATTGTAAGATCATAAGCCAAGGAGAAAACAATCAAGAGACTTGTCTTAATGTCTTCATTCCCTTCATCTGCTGGAACTTTTAACGTACAAGAAAATCAACTTTCGGTCTATGATGAGTCACATTGGAGTGATTTGGACTTTATCTACTCAAAAAAACGACTGCTTGGGTTGGTTACTTTTTCTTTAATTGTTTCATTCTATTTCTTTTTGTGTTTTAGAATATATGGAGTATTTGGTTAACCATTGACCATTTAATTCGTACACAAACAGATGTATTATGTGTCATAAACATTAGCAGCGTACATGGAAAGCAACAAAGGAAACAACATCGAATTAATTCATTAGTATTGTACCAACTTTAGTAGTTGGTCCATTCATCACTCCAAGCCTCGTAGCCGCACTTTCTTTGATCAACAGTATGTGTTAATAATTAGAAGTTGCATGCATAATGGACGTACAAATCATGTGGGTTTGGGTAACGACTTAAAATGAATATGTATGGGCCGGCTCAAGTCGGGTAGACCCGAAAGACCTTTTGTACAGTCCATTTAAATTTAATATATTTATAAATAATTAGTTTGTCATATATGATTACAAAACTTACTTCATTATGATAAAGAGATCCTTCTAAACATTTGTCATTAATGTTAAGAAGAAAGAATAAGGTGCTTCACTTTATGACACAGTATTGGGAAAAAGGGCAATATGTGAGGAGGATATAAAACTTACCAATCTCCAAGTCATGCCAGGGATGAGCAGCAACAGTCTTTGTGACATAGAGTTGAGAATCCTTTCATCGAGGCTCACGCGATTATTTCCAGAACTTTTTGTGCTTCCTTGTCCATCATTAGCCATGTTTACCTTCAATATAAGAGAATTTGTTTGGTTCATACTAAAAGATGCAACCACAAAGGAATTTACTATAAGACTTGTCAACCCAATTATACAAGCTTCACTTAATGAACAACTCTTACCACCTACTCTAACAGAAAAACACTCAAACAACTATTATTTGATAAAAATGGGTAGTCATCGTTGATTAAATCAAAATATAAGTTGATGCTAAGAATTCAATATTATTGGGATGAAAAAGATTATATATGAATCTCCAAAGATTATATATGAAAAATATAGTTGGAACACTTTCGTCGTTTGTTTTCAATAATTATAACCTAAGTCGGGACCAAACAGAAGTTTAGATGTTATTGTTATATTAATATTTGTTTATTAATTATTATTATATTTGCTAACATTTTCTTAAACAATCTTATAAGATTTTTTGTCAAACCCGTATATTAACAGGTTAATAAATTAATATAAATAATATATAATATTACGTTTATGTGACGTTTAAAAATTCAATTGAAAGCTTTGTGAAAAACGATAAAATGCTATATATTTCAATCCACTCGAAATGCTCTAAGCAGTTATTTCCTCGCTCACACTCGCATGTGCTAATGGAATCGGTTTATGCGAATATTTTGTTGAGCGACCTTCAACATCCAGGGGCTTTATGCGTTCACTAGCAGAAGTTAAAGGTCATAAACAATAAATTACTGCCTCGTTTCTCTCCGTTCCGCCATTTCCTTGTCACCGTTTAATGTCTCACCGGTGATTTTTTGTTTTTGTTTTCTTTTTGGTATAATACGATCGCGTATATAGCACAGGTATGATTTAATTTTGTTTTGCAACTCTCAATTTCATAAGTAATATGCGCAATTGATTGATTACATACTGGTACATCGATTCTACTAAACCTTTATAGAAAACCTACTCCGATTAAATCTCCGGTTTAAACGATTGCCAATAGCTACTGATGCATTCTTTTTCTTAGCTCAATTTCATAAATAAATATCAAGAATAGTTGTTTTTTAGGTGAAAATGAGCTCTTAGTAGCAACACAAGTTACAGACATACAGTGCACATATGCATACATACATTTCTATATAATAATACAAATTTAAATATAATACAGCTTGGATTAAGGATTGAATGACAATCAAGGACTCAAGGTCAAAGCTTGTAGCTACTTCATCAACTATTTCTCCACCAAATTCGTATGGGGCTGTTGTTTTAGGAGGTACATTTGATCGCTTACACGACGGCCATCGTCTTTTTCTTAAGGTTTGTTTACATTTGTTTTTTCCTTTTCACATCTCAGACATTATAAAAATAAAAAACTTAAGAAAGCGTTTTTGTTATATCTATCTGAGATGTAGAGAAGCTAAGAATGTTTATTGTAGGTAGCTGCAGAGTTGGCTAGGGATCGAGTTGTAGTTGGTATTCTTGATGGTCCTATGTTGTCCCAGAAACAGGTTCAATAATCGATCTTTCATACCAATACATTACAGAGTGATCAGTAAACCTTTTAATTTCTATTTTCTTGCAGTTTGCCCATCTTATAACGCCTATTGAACGGAGAAGGAAGATAGTTGAAGATTACATTAAGGTGCTATGCTCTTTCTAATTAAATTGAGTAATGCTTATGTTAATTACTTGGCAACTATTTTTGAATATTGTATTAGGGATGTGGACTATAATGTGGTTGAATACGTGAATGCATGGATCAGTAGTTGTTTCATTGTATGCTTACTGGAATAATCTATAAGTTCATTTGTAATGGGTTTTGTGTATATCATTTTGTCCTTTGTTGATAAATTATAAAAACTTACCCCAATCAATTTGTTCTTTATCTTTATTTCAGTCTATCAAGCCTAACCTGGTAGTAGAAGTTGAACATATAACAGATCCTTATGGTCCTTCAATTGTTGATAAGAATCTGGATGCCATTGTTGTGAGGTTAGATTCCGAGTTTTTACATTTGCACATTTTATAATACTATTGGTAGGAGTACTAATGCTAATGCTGCCCTCTTTTTTTCTTTCTTTCAGCCAAGAGACACTATCTGGTGGATTATTGGTAAACAAGAAGAGAGCCGAGAGGGGCCTATCACAATTAAAGGTTCGTGTATATTCTGCAGGTGTTTTACTATTTTGCAGATAATGGCTAAATGTAAGGATTATTTGGAAATTGCAGGTTGAAGTTGTAAATCTGGTTTCTGAAGAATCTAGTGGAGAGAAATTGAGTTCCTCTACATTAAGGAAGCATGAGGCGCACGTTGCTGGAAAACTTTAGTTAGGTTAACAGGTATGCATCTGTCACATACTGCAGTAAAACATTATTTTCAGGCAACGTAGATACCAATGCTAGTATACTTTCAAGATTTGTTGAATTACTTGCGTAGGAAGATCATTGAACCATATACATGTACTCATTATATAACAATTATATCATTAAATTTTAATTTTGAGCAATTACAATTGAGATATTAAAATAATCAAACCCTTTAAATTTACACTTATTTCCGAGAGAAGTCGTGTTTGGTATGTATAGTTAGCAAGGTGGAAGATCCTTTGGTGGAGGGCGGACGGCCTGATCTTTTCCTGGACCATCTTCCACCACAAATGCTGTCTTTAAACCCCATCCAGTATGCAACTCCAAATGACAGTGGAAAAACCAAACACCTGGATTATCAGCTCTGAAACGAATGGCTGACCAACCACCAGTTGGAACACCGACAGTATTCCTTTCTGGTGGATCCACCAAGTTATACTTGGCCGGATCCTTAGCTGGATCAAAATTCCCAACGCCTGTTCCAACCACAAAGAAATTGTATCCATGAAGGTGGAACGGGTGGGACTCAACGCTCAGTAAATTGGTGTCTTGGATCACTAGTTCAACCGTCGAATTGAAAGCGATTTTGCTCAGTCTGGTTCCATGTGAAGTGAAAAGATTTGCGGTCAGGGGTGCACCAGTGTAGTTAAAAGCTTTTGGTGGCTTGTCGGGGAAATCGAGGGTAAACACTCCTTTCATGCTGGAGTAATGAGCTTGGAGAAGCCCAGTTTGCGGCATCACGAACGTGATGTTGTTTAGAGAAGCCGAGAGTCGGGTTCCATTCAAGCATGTAGGACACGCACTCTTTCCTAACCCAATCGTTAAAAACAAGTTTCGGTCGACTTTCAAGGGGACATTTGCTGGGAAGTTAGGAGTGTTGAGGCTCCGAAGTTTTTTGTTGTAGCTTAACGCGAATGCGGTGTCGTTTGGTGATGGTAAGTTGGGGAGGGATGGGATAACAGTATTGGGAATGCCTTTGTACTGGAAGATCGCAGTGGCGGTTTTGTTGTCGACGGGAATTGGAACGTCCTGGAACGGGCGAACCGCCATGAAGTAGCGTCCTGGAGTACGGTTGGCGTAAACTAAAACATTTGTCGTTTGGCCAGGAGCGATTAGTATAGCGGATGTGGTGAAGGGTTTGGTGTAGACAGCGTCAATCTCGACGACGGTCATGTTGTGTCCGGCAACAGCAAAGAAAAGCTCGTCATTGAGGGCAGCGTTAACGATTCTTAGAAGGTATTTCTTCCCTTGCTCGACTTCCATCGCAAATGTATCTAAAAACGTTAAAACAATGTTCAAAACTTGCACGTAAATGAATTTACCAAATTATACGACGCTAATAAATGATACTCCTGTGTCTTACGTTTTTCAGAACACGGAAATAGTGGACCAGGTTTGCCATTAATAGTATGGGCGTCAGACATGTTAGGAGGTAAACCCATGGCATTCCCCTGCTTCACGATCTCTTCCACATCACCATGCCACCATTCCCCTGAATATATACATCTCCCTTTAAATATAAGGTATTCAAAACGAGGCCACTAACCATGAATAATTAGACAAAACAAATGAACTGGAGGGATGAGTGTTTTACCAAACACCAAGACTTGCTCAGTATCGGGTTTTGGGAATGGAAATGGAGTTCCTTGTTGGGGTAAAATGACAATAGCACCATAAACCGTAGCTCGGAGCCAAAGAATGTGAGCATGCCACCACAATGTCCCTCTTTGACCTGTTACGTTAAAGTCGTAAACATAGCTGCTTCCAGTCTTGATAGGGCACTGTGTTATGTATGCTGGTCCATCTGCCCATCCGTTAGCGTATTGTTTCAGCCCGTGCCTAAAGTGCCAGACAGCAAAACAATTAACATGATTGGTACCAAGTACATTTATACAACTCATCATGAATGGTGAAGCATACCAGTGAATAGACATGTTATATTGTGCTTGATTTGTAACGTTGATGATAACTCTGTCGCCTTCACGTGCGTATATAGTAGGTCCTGGAAACCTCCCATTTACCGTCACAATGGGTTTTGCATGACACAGCCGGCTCACATTGTTCACTTGTACCTGTTAGTATTTGAGTACGAAAACCATCACTTTACATCTTAAAATAACGAATATCAAAAACTATGACTTTAACTCATTGAAAGCTGGTTTTGAGTCTATATTATTATGTACCCACACAGGTTCTCAGATGTTTTAATGTAGTTGAATGGGAATGAACTCACATCAAACTGATACTTCTTGATCGCAGCTTCCGCTTGAAGAGAAACCAATGACACAAATATGAAACCAAAAAGGAGCATGCGGCCAGTTTGGCCAGAAAGGAAGCTCGAGCCACCACGAAACACCATTTTTCGGTTGCTGGCCAGAAAGTGGTGAATGAAGAGATGAAAATGAAGGTGTATGAGATATACATTGAAACATGTATTTATATGTGTGTGACTACAGGGAATTAGGTGAAGGAGAAGTAAGTTATATCTAAATGAAAACTTGGAAGTCAAATATGTGCAGATGATAGTTTGAATTGAAGGTTTGGAAACGTTATTATAAAATGTATTTAGTTTGTGCAGAGTTTATGTATTGGGAAAGATTTTATGGAATGTGAGAGGTACACAAGGCCAACTCCCTTTTGCTGTTTTTAGATATTGTTTGGTAAATATTGTGTTTTATACGAGACATTGTTCAGGCGTATTTTGCAATCATAACTTACCTTTTTCAATTCTATTATTATTATTATTTTATTCGTAAAACATAGATAGATGGTTGAAGTTGACCCAGATGGGATTGTTAACTTGTCATATTTCAAAAGTCATTTTTCATTTAAAGATAGTTTAAGTTTATGTTAATTTAAGAGTTGAACAATTATTGAACATTCGAACCTTTAATTTTGTCTTGTTACTTTTGCCACATGAGTCATGTCAGGTGTTATGTTTTGAGGGTTTTCAACTTTTGAATGCCACATCTGATAATTATTTATGTTTTTCAGTCTTGAATATGTTATCGAATGTTGCAAACGTATTGAATTTGAGAGGCTTCTAAGTAGGCAACAAAGCTTAAAAAGCATATGACTGTTAAATCATCAAATTTCACTGTATGAGTTGAATTATAGCGAAATCCTCACACTTACTCAAAGAAGTTTGCTGTAATTCTCGTTACAAAGAGAATTTCGCTCCAAATGTCGACTTAGAGCGAAATCCATGTAAGTTTGTCATGTTTATTACAATGAAATAAGAGAATGAAAAATGTATGTCAAAGAAAGATAGAAGGATGAAAGATATATAGAGCGAGTTTAGTTACGAAAAAATATCTTATTTTTTCCTTAGAGTTTTGTATTTCCTCAAAAACTAAAGGAAAATCTAGAAGACACGTTCAACTATAGGGGATTGAGTTTTCATTTTCCAAAATAAGAAATGTAGTTAACAATAAATAATAATTTTCGGAAAACTAGAAGAGTTTTCCGTAACTAAGGGCACTCATATTGTCTTACTATTTCGTATTTACAGTACCTAAGATATGTAATCAAAGGGATCACGGGATAGAAGTATCGAGATGAACTTACAAGTTTTGGTTGTTGGTTTAGTTATCAAATGAGTAACATATTTATGTATTTTGGTGATTGTGAAAATAATTGTTTGATAAAAAATAAGTTAGAACATATATGTACGTTACCATTATATATATTATCAATTAAATTATCATTTCACTAGTTTGACTAAGTAACTGGTAAAATGAAGAAATGATATATTTGGTACATTGCAATTCTGATAATCAAAACATTGCAATTGTTGAACCATACAAGAATTGATTATCTTCTTCAGGAACTACATTTGATTGTCTTATTGCATACAAATAATTGCTACTTATGCAATTTGGCAAAAGCACAATCATAATAAAAAGAAATAAACAAACGAATCAATGTTCAAATAAAATGCTGTAAACACTTGCAAATTTACAATTATCTCCACGAGATTCATACATGATGTATATTTATAATGTACAGTTAGCACGGTGGAAGATCCTTAGGCGGAGGACGGACGGACTGATCTTTTCCGGGACCATTTTCCACCACAAACGCCGTCTTCAATCCCCATCCAGTATGCAACTCCAAATGACAATGAAAAAACCAAACACCTGGGTTATCAGCTCTAAACCGAATGGCGGACCAACCACCAGTCGGAACACCAACCGTGTTCCGCTCTGGTGGGTCCACCAAGTTATACTTGGCCGGATCCTTAGTGGGATCGAAGTTCCCAACACCTGTCCCAACCACAAAGAAATTGTACCCGTGAAGGTGAAACGGGTGAGACTCGACGCTAAGTAAATTAGTGTCTTGGATCACAAGTTCGACTGTCGAGTTGAATGCGATTTTGCTTAGTCTAGTTCCATGAGAAGTGAAAAGGTTTGCGGTTAACGGTGCACCTGTGTAGTTAAAGGGTTTCGGTGGCTTATCGGGAAAATCGGTGGTAAAAACCCCTTTAAGTTTAGAGTAGTGAGCTTGAAGGAGCGCTGTTTGCGGCATTGTAAATGTGATGTTGTTTAGTGAAGCCGAGAGCCGGGTTCCATTTAAGCATGTAGGACACACACTCTTTCCTAACCCAATGGTTAAAAACAAGTTGCGGTCGACCTTCAAGGGGACGTTAGCGGGGAAGTTGGGTGTGTTGAGGCTTCTAATCTTTTTATTGTAGCTTAAAGCGAACGTGGTGTCGTTTGGTGATGGTAAGTTGGGGAGTGACGGGAGAACGGTATTGGGAATGCCTTTGTATTGAAGGATTGCCGTGGCGGTTTTGTTGTCGATGGGAATTGGAACGTCCTGGAACGGGCGAACGGCCATGAAGTAGCGTCCTGGAGCATGGTTGGCATAAACTAAAACATTTGTTGTTTGGCCGGGAGCGATTAATATTGCGGAGGTTGTAAAGGGTTTGGTGTAGACAGCGTCAATCTCGACTACAGTCATGTCGTGTCCTGCAACAGCGAAGAAAAGCTCGTCGTTGAGGGCAGCGTTTACAATCCTTAGAAGGTACTTCTTCCCTTGCTCGACTTCCATCGCAAATGTATCTGAAAACCATGAAAACAACGATCAAAACTTGCATAAAAGCAAATTTATCGTCCAATTGTACCAAATAAAATTTGCAACAAAAGTCCTTGTGGAGTTTCTTTATAGTGGTCAATTATTTTAGGATAATACAAATGTAATACACATCTTACGTTTTTCGGAACATGGAAACAACGGGCCGGGTTTGCCATTGATAGTGTGGGCATCAGACATATTTGGAGGTAAACCCATGGCATTCCCCTGTTTCACAATATCTTCCACGTCACCATGCCACCATTCCCCTGAATAATATACATGCTCATTAAATGTTAAGAGCAAAAATAAGCTATTAAACTCGCAAAAATAAGCTATTAAACTCGCAAAAAATAAAATAGAACTGGAGGGAAGAGTGCTTTACCAAACACCAGGACTTGTTCGTTATCGGGTTTTGGGAATGGAAAAGGAGTTCCTTGTTGTGGTAAAATGACAATAGCACCATAAACCGTAGCTCGTAACCATAGAATATGAGCATGCCACCACAATGTCCCTCTTTGACCTGTTACGTTAAAGTCATAAACATAGCTACTTCCCGTCTTGATTGGGCATTGCGTTATGTATGCTGGTCCATCTGCCCATCCATTAGCGTATTGCTTCAACCCGTGCCTAAAAAACACGAAAACAGAACATAAAACGTAAGTCGTATGGTACCAAAGTGTGATAATTGGAATCATATCGCAACTCATCATGATTTATGAATAGTTGATTAATATACCAATGAATAGACATGTTATATTGTGCATGATTTGAAACGTTTATGATAACTCTATCGCCTTCTCGAGCGTAAATAGTTGGTCCTGGAAACATCCCATTTACGGTAACAATCGGTTTTGCATGGCACAATCGGCTCACATTGTTCACTTGAACCTGTATTTTCATAACAAATTCTAATAATGTCACTTTCAAATATAAACATTAATAAATCACTACTAATTCGCTAAAACCTTTATATGGACTCACATCAAACTGATATTTCTGGGTGGCAGCTTCTGTTTGAAAACAAAGCAACAACACATTCCCCAAAACCAAAAGAATAAGGCTGCCAGTTTGGCTGGGAAGGTAGCTCGAACCACTACGAGACGCCATGTTTCTAACAGTCGCCAAAAATGGCGTGTTTCGCGATGAACGAAGAGAGAAAGAAGAAGGTAGATGGAGATGTAGATACAAACATGAGTGTATTTATATGTGTGTTGTTATAAGGATTAGGTGAAGGAGAAGTAAGTTAGATGTAAATGAAAACGTTGAAGTTAAATATGTGCAGATGAAAGTTTGAATTGAAGGTTTGGAAATGAAATATAAAATTTAAAAAATTAATTAATAATGTGTTTAGCGTTTTAATTTGTTTTCTGCAAGATTTATATAATGTAAGAATGAAGATATATATGAAGATGAGAGGTACATAAGGCCAACCAATTTGCTAAGCTTACCAAAATTTAGATCTTTATCGTTAAGCAAAAGAAATACATAATGTTTCTTAGTATCTTAGTTTAGTTAATCTTTTGTACATTTGTGGTTCTACTTTATACATTACCTTCGAGTCCGACCTTCATTTTGTTTGACCTCTTCCCGTTTCAATCGATTAGACATAAAAAAGTACGGGTCGTGAACACTCGACTCATAAGGCTCATTCTATGGGGATCAAGTTAAAGTATTCTTGAATCATGTCGTACGGCATGTCATTGGTCCTAATCAATCCTTAGGGTAGCCTCTAGTCGGATTAGTAACAGTTGGCCTAACTGCCAAACATGTCCTCTTTGTGCTCCTGACTCCTGATTAGTATTCTTGGGAATGGGTTTTTATGCATCTTCATGAGTAATACAATTAATAAAATTAGGGCATAAGTTTGGAGACTCTATTAATTAATTAATAGCTGATATAGCCAACATGTTGTAATAGAAGCTAGGTTTGTGACAAAATAGTAGAAGTAGTACATATGAAACTTTTATGTGTTGTCATAGAAGCTAAGTTGCATGGTGTTAGGCTATAATCAATGTCACTTACTCACTTATTTACATATTTTACATATAATAAAAAAATTAAAATAATAAAGAGAGATCTAAGAGCGTCAAGACATGCATAAGAATGTATATTCACATAATAACAAATTTTCTATCCTCTAAATTTCAGTTAAGATACAATTATTTTATACATGTCCAAACAACATTTTAATGAAAGTCTTTGAAGCTCTTGTAGAAAAAAAAATTAAAGAATTTTTTTTATTATTATTTTTTCTTCTAACAAATAAAAGGAAAAAGAAAATCTATAAACCCAAAAGGGCACGAGATCATTACTGAATAACTGTAGTAAATAAAATCATTATTGTTGAAACACGCCGACTCAATCAAAAAGGAAGTGGGTGAGTGGGGTATAGATTTTGTGAGAATAATCAATCAGAAGATCCTCAGTAAACTGTCTACAACATGATAATTTTATCAAATATAATAAATTCTATTTATATTTGTACATTGCATGCTTGACTCAAGGACTTTGTTTCCCTTCATCCGAGAATCTTCATCCGCCGGTCCCCGGAAACTGCGGCGGCGAATACGGTGGGGATCGAAGCAATACTATTGATCTACTCTTCACTCTAACCCTAATTACACTATAATCATAAAATTACCTTCTCAATTACCTTTCCTATTCAGTCCTAATTTTATCCGATCCATTCATAGGTATGCAAAATTTGAGCTTGTTCTGTTTTCCTTTCAATTTCTTACATTTATTTATTTGGTATTTTGTAATACGAGACTAATTCAGAGAAATTAAATTCATTTATTATTTTGGTGGAAGTTTGGTCAAATATGGCAAGTTTCATGTGTTCACACTTTATTAGATTCAACCTTTCAAAGTCAGCTTTCTGTTTTTCTAGCTAAAGTCATCGCCTTTAAGATCTATCTGTATTTGACTATTATTTATTGTTAGGGTTTTGGTTTATATTTGAGAAGTTTTTAAGTTTTGATTAGTTTGTATTTTCTAGAATTGAAGAAAAGACTTGAACTTTAAGATGTCATTTAGAAACTTTGTGAGGGAAATGAGAGATGGGATTGGGAGCTTGTCAAGAAGAAGGATTGAATCGAAAACCTGGCGAAATTGTACTCTATCACATATTGTTCTTGATGTAGCTTCATCGGAATCGATAACTGAAGGTCGGTGGGCCCACTTGCCTCCTGAACTGCTTTTGGATATAATTCGTAGAGTTGAAGAGAGTGAGACCTCGTGGCCAGCTCGAACTGTTGTTGTTTACTGTGCGTCGGTTTGTAAGCCGTGGAGAGATATTACAAAGGAGATTGTTAAGACTCCTGAAGAATGTGGAAGGTTGACATTTCCTATATCTTTAAAACAGGTTAGATTTTGTAATTTGCTACCTGCTAGATGCTATTGTTGCTATTTTGATGGGATTAATGTGTTTTTTATCCTAAAGTTTTGATCTTTTTAACTTCTGAAATAGCCGGGTCCTCGCGATTCTCCAATTCAGTGTTACATTAAAAGAGATAGAGCGACTTCCACTTTTCGGTTGTATTTTGGGCTGACTCCTTGTAAGTAATCATGTCTTGTTTTTGGAAATGTATAGTTTGCTCAAGAGTTCTGCAATTGCTTTATTAATTTGTACTTAAGATGATTGTACATAAACTGCATTCTATTTCTGTGGTCCTTTCAGCTAACTCGTTTACTTGATATATTAACAGCTGAAGAAGAGAGTGATAAGTTATTGTTGGCGGCCAAGAAAACCCGAAGAGCAACAAGCACAGAATTCTTGATTTCTTTGGTGGCGGATGATTTTTCACGAGCTAGTTCTACTTACGTTGGGAAACTGAGGCAAGTAAAAAAATCACTATATGTGTATCATGTAGTTCCTCTATTTCATGAAGTTCCTCTATTACCACAATGCTTGTTATTAGAGGTGTCAGACTGTCAGTTTCAACCCAATTACTTTTGAATGGGTTGTGTTTTATCCTACACTAGTCAAAAGGGTCGTAGAAAATTTTGCTGAAAGGGGAAGAAGTCAAACGGGCTCAAAGTCGCCCAAAGACTATTATAAATGACCCGGTCCAGCCCATCTCAATCTCAATCATTAATAAAAAATGATCCATTTCAATCTGACTTTTTTGACCCATTACCCAACCCACCCATCTTGGCACCTCTATCGTCCACCATTTCAAACATTTCTCTGTGTCCGCAAGATTATTTCATTCTCAAACATTTGTTGACAAGTCAAGGAGTCAACTAGTTATCTAGAAGTTAGGTTATGAGTATCAGATCATAATGATCAAAATCTTATTTTATCTTTTCTCTGACAGGTCTAATTTTTTTGGAACCAAATTCACGATATATGATAGCCAACCTCCAAGTGATGAAGGCTTCCAAGCTAACCATAGTCGTTCAAGTCGAAGATTTAATACAAAGCAAGTATCTCCTCGACTACCAGTATATAATTACACTATTGCTACTATCTCCTACGAGCTCAATGTATTACGTACGAGAGGCCCTAGAAGAATGAATTGTTCAATGCTTTATATACCCATCTCCTCAATTCAACAAGGGGGCACTGCACCCACCCCAATATCCTTCCCACAAGAGAAACCTCTTCTCACATCTCCTTCTGTAAAGAAAGTTGTCACCGTCTGCACTGACTCTTTGGTCCTTAAAAACAAATCCCCAAGATGGCATGAGCAATTACAATGTTGGTGTCTTAATTTCAAAGGGCGTGTTACAGTGGCTTCCGTGAAGAATTTTCAGTTAGTAGCTTCTGTTGATTCGTCTCATAATGTGTCAGATGCAGAGCAAAATAAAGTGATTCTGCAGTTTGGGAAGATTGGACAAGATATATTCACAATGGATTATCGGTACCCATTGTCGGCTTACCAAGCCTTTGCAATCTGTCTCAGCAGCTTTGATACAAAACCAGCATGTGAATGACAAGTTTAAACTCTTTATTAATGTTATCTGGGAGATGATGAGTAGTTTCTCCGTGTAGCAATTGTAGTTATGTCAAACATGTCTTTTGCTAATTGAACTCTTCCAAATTATGAGTATATTTCTTGGTTTTAGATGTGTTATATCCTGGGATAGGATCTGTATTTTATCACATTACCACGCTTTGTGGCTTGACTTTGTCTTAGCTAGTGGTGTCGAATTGGGCGGGTTGGGGGATCAAGTAAGCGGTCAATTTTTATTTTATTTTTGATTTTTGATATTTTTTATAATGATTAATGAGTGTGTCGAATATGCCAAGGAAAGTCACATTAGTTCTTAACAAAAATCTAAAGTATTTATTATCGGAGGCTACTTTTGTGTCTTAAAATGTGTTGTTGTCAAGTAAGTACAAAAGAGTAACTTTAGCAGTTTGTTCAATCTCATGACTTCAAATCTTGTCTAGAATTTTGGACAAGGAGTACCATAAAACCTGGTAGATTAAGTTATTTAACACATTGCTGTCTCCAATAACATTCACAAACAATAAATAGTACTGAACAAGGTTTCACTAACAATGAGAAATAATAACGAGTCGGGTACAGAAAACGACTTGCAAGCATAGCTTTAAGTCTCCTAGGTCGGAACCTGAACAAAAAACAGGGTCTCTGAATTTTTATTACCAAATTCCTACACTGTTCAAGAATGACTATATAAACTTCTACGATGAATCCGTACTAGTAGCTCCTTCTAGTCTGCCTGACCATGATGTTGGCAAACTGAGTTCACTGCCACTGGGAAACCTGTACTGCCTGCTGCTGAGAATTTGTGATATAAACAGTAAACTTCATGCATTATAGTTTACACACAAGTTTGTTATCATAGTTAGTAGAAAGTGTTTTGAGTTAACTTTTGTTGGATGTTACTTATCTATATTAATTGATTCAAAGATGTATTATTTACCTCTTCAGGCAATGAGTTGTCCACATTCAAGTCTGCACTTGAAGTTGAAGCTGCAAGTTTCATGGTTAGAAACTGAAAAGCAGGATAGTAACTAAATCAATGACTGTTTTACTTGTAGTTAAAAATTGACCCCAAAAAAAAACACAGCCTTTACCTCAACATCCCTTTGAAGGCATTGAACATAAGTAATAATTTCATCAAGAATTGCAGCCTTGTTGGTGATGTTGTTGCAGCCTGGAACCAAATCTTGCAAAATTTGCATTTTCTTTTTTATTTTCTCCCTTCTAACCTATATCATTACATGTTTATTTTTGCTCAATGAGTACTAATGATGATTAGAACATGATATATTTAAGAATGAAGATTTGGTAACTCACTCTTTCAGCTAAGCTATGGCTATCAGTGGCTTGACCACGACGAGCCCTCACATGAACGTAATCCGACTTCGGATACACGTTTGGCTTTGAATTTGCATCATGGATGTTTCTCTTAGCTCTTGGCGGTTCAACTAATCCCGAATCACATTCAGCACTCTGCTTCTGAGAGTCCAATTCTACAACATCAATCTAAACACCACATTAAATCCTTCCCCAATTCAATCATAGTAATATTAAAACTTATAATTATCATAATATTTCCTTAAGTTTATATTTTTAAAATTACTGTTCAAAGAGTTTAACAAGCAATAAATAACTTAAAAAGTTACTGAAGCAACTCATGCTATAAAATCTACATCTAAATTACCTCAAGTTTTCTCTTTTTCAAGCTCTGATATTCTTCAATGACAGCAGTTACATTTGATAACTCATCAACTGAAGAACTCGATAAGTTAGTGAACGAACTTCCAACGAATTCAGAGCACTGAAAACTATCAAACATGAGAGGATCAGATTCAAATGACCAATTAAATTGCGGTTCAACGTTCACTAGACCACGTTGAAAATGAGAATGCGTTTGATGGTGTGAGGGTGGAGACTGGTGTAAGATCTGCAATATCTCCTGCATTGTTATAGAAGTCTCTAGCTAGTCGTCGATATTATGAATTTACTAAATGTGGTCGAAATTGTATGTTGGTTTGATCTGAACCCGGAGAGATTTATTATATAGACGAATACAGCAAACGGACGAATGGGTGCCATGACCATGAACGGCGGTGGTCGGGACCACACAAAATGGTTTTAACCGACGATGTTCGATCAAATCGTTATCAAATGTGGTTGTATATATGATGCCATATTTATTTCAATTCAATTCTCAGGCGAGGTCTAATAACTTGATTCAGGACCAAGTGATTGTGCCGTGTTGGATTTTTCTTGCTATGTATAATCTAGCTGTACATGAATGTCTTCTTTTTTTCTTTTCTTTTTTTATATATATATTTCTTGTTTAGTCATGGAGTTGAATTTGACCCAAAACAACTGGTTCGGTTTGGAGCTGAAGTTTTTTGCTGGAGCTTATGACTGAAGTTTTTTACTAGAGTTTATGACTGGAATTTCTATTCAAAAAGCTACTTTAAAAGACTTCTTATTTAAGAACTTCCAGGTGCTTATAATTTCAATAAGCCTCATTTTTGTTGTGTTGCTAAACAAGGCTTATAGATTGGGTTTATTAAAAGTAGAATCTTAAGCCCTTAAAAGTCCCGTGCCAAACACACCCTTTGTACACGAATTTTTAATCATTACTAAGTTAACAGTATCGAGGTAACTTAATAATTTTGACGTTATGAGTTCAAGTCTTGAGATTGAAGTCATTTTCTGTACATATTTATGGATTAATGCATATATTTGTGATAGGATACGTGAGTTTATGCCTTCCCAAAAAAAATAAATGTGTACTAGTTTTACCAAATGACCAATTCATCAACACGGTAGGTTCAAGTTTCACTTGAGATAATAACACATAAATGTGCGATTTTGTATAACTATATATTATGTGGATTATTTTTTGATTGATAGATTATAACATCACAAGTTTTATTAATAAAGTTTTATTTTATGATCACGATAAAATTAATAATACTCCTATTAAGTAAATAAAAGGATTATCATTTTCATAGATATCTATTCCAATATTCATACAGAGTCCTCAAATCTCTACTCATCAAATTAATTTTGTCTTTTATTTAGTGTCATTATCATTATCAACAACTTCGTTACTTACAATTTACATGACAATATTCTTGCAAAATCTTGATAATATAAGTAATGTTAAACGGTTTATGTGTCTCGCCCTGTAGATATTACGTAAAAAATAATGTTTAGAATGAGTTAGTACCTCAAAAATGTTACTCCCTCCGTACTATTTTATTGTCCTCTAGAAATTTTTGTTGAATTTAAGATACATCGGATGAATGTCAAATTTGTCTTTGTATTTAAGGTAAATTTGACGGAAAATTTGTATGAAATAAATAATCGAGAGTAATAAATGAGGGTAAATTAGAGAGTTTAATAAAGCGTTTATTGTTTGAAAGTGCAGCATACTTTACACGTTTTACTATTGTATGCACTCACATTTCAAAAGTTCTATTGTATGTATTGAAACTTGCTAAATTGTTTATTATATGTATAATGTCACCTGTTGCTGACGTGGAACATATATAAGCTGATTTGGCATTATGTGAAAAAAGAAAGAAGAAACTGTCAACCTGACTTTCAGGACACATTGTTCATACAATAGACGATTTAGCAAGTTTCAATACATACAATAGAACTTTTGAAATGTGACTACATACAATAGTAAAACGTGTAAAGTATGTTGCACTTTCAAACAATAAACACTTTAATAAATTTTAATAGTTATTTTTTGTAAGTAGACAATCTTTTTGAGACAGACATAAATAGTAAGGTGGATAATAAAAATATGAGGAAGGAGTATTTCATTTTGTGATTATGATTCCATGAATTTAAGCAATGAGATATTCCAACAAAACTTAAGCACAAGTCGAATTATGCATCATTTTTGTCCTTTCACAACTCACAAGAACAAATCAAAAAAGAATTTTTATATTGTGCTTTATATAACCATTGATTATGATTATGATTATGATTATTGGGATAATACTTGATGAATCTTGTATCCAACTATTACACAAAAACTCCTCTAAGAAGTTTCGTGGGTAATTTCTTATGATGTAGAGTGCTTTTATCATATGGAAAATGCCGAAATTTTCCAACAAAACTACAAAAGAATAATGGTTAAAATAAATAAAATACTTTATAATAAACTAAAAATGATAAATAGTAATTAAATTTGTAATGATGCCACATAAAAACAATATTTTAATCCAACTAGCAATAGCAACTGCATTGAAACATAAAGTCCATTTCTATATATCCTTAATGGGTGCACATATGATATGAGACTTCATATAAATTGTATATAGTTTTCATGGTTATTTTTATTCAATTAAAAAATACATTACGTTACAAAATCCGATTTTCATATCGATGCACAAAATCTAACTATGAAACACAACTAAGGATTTTGTTTGATTTAGTTTATGTTAAAAGGTGACAAAAATATACAAAAAAAAAGGGCCACTTTTTGTGGGACAACAAAATGGTAGTATTAAAACTTGGACATGACATCTTAGGAATATCATGGATATGATTTTACCCATGTTGTTTGTGTATTGTATTGTATTTGAACATGAGGGTATAAATAGTAGGTGTAAATACCCTCATTTTCCCTCACATATACATACACTGTTATATATACTTGCACATATATTCAATCACATGACATTACCTACAAGTAATCTGGACCCATCCTACCAGTATTAAAATTTGATTTTGCTAATAATAAAAGTGGCATCTATATAGATAAGAATTGCCCCACCACTTATTTTTATCTGTCAAGCATTTTATTTTATATCTTTTATAGCCATACATTCCTCTAAATTATGATCACCTGAGTTCTTGTTAAAAAGAACAAAATGTACAAACCTTTCATGATCAATCCAAGTATCCAACAAATAACAAAGACGATGATACACTAGTTCGATACATATAGTAATTGTCCGTGACCATAGTCCTAGAGCGTGCAGTGCATGTCGTAACAATATGGCGACGTCCAAATACCTGGGTACGATGTTCCATTCCGAGTGCTTTTTAAGGTACAAGTAACATGTTATAGGCATGTATGAGGACAAGCACAAACCAAAAGGGAAAAACTGAACCAACAAATCATAACTTAGACAAGAAGTATATATACATGTAATATAAACTGAAAAAATATGTGCAGATGATTGTAATCTGAAGAAACGAAGTAACAAAGCCAGTTAAATATATGTCTATTAGTCTATAAACTAGTTCATGAAGTCACTAACTTTACATTTACAGTTTTGTCTATCAGCAGGATGAATCATGTTGGTTAATTCTCAACTCCAAGTGGAATTCTTCAAACAGAAACTAATGTCATCTGCATACTATGAACTAGTGTACTATTCTACTAAGAGAGATATGCACAAATGATTACAAACCTCACAAATCTGGGCTTATGAGAAAACAAACTGCAAAACCTGCAAAAAAAAAATATGAACATGGTCAATAACAACGACCTGTAAATGATTATACGCTATCTTTAAAAAAAAAAAATATAGAAGTAAGAGACTTGCCTATCCTTTCCTATTATGAGCCAAAGAAGCTCTGGACATCAATGAAAACTTGGATAAAATCCGTGAAGCTCTAGAAGACGTCTTCTTCCCCACATGTAAACTATCTGAATCTTTTGAAATATCATAAACTGGTGCATCAGATTCTTCCACATAATCTTCATGTTGTATATCTCTCAAAAGCCGAAGCATTTCATGTGCTTTTGCTTTCCCATTATCATTTCCATTAATGGAAATAGAAACGACTGCAGGGATCACTCCTTCATCCATCACCAACCGACAATATTGAATGCTTTGAGAGCATAATGAAAGAAGAATCTCTAATGCCTGTTCTTGCTCCTCACAACTTTCACTCTCGAGAATTTTAGCAATAAAAGATATGCACCCATCGGTCTCAGCGATTATACTTTTATTATCTTGATTTCCACATAGATTAGTCAATATTGCTACACAGTATCTCGAAAGTGAATCATCTTCAGAAAGTGTAACCAGTTTTGGAATTAGGTCTGAAGAAACAATCAGTGAACGGACGTTTCTGGTCAAAGTCAAATTATAGAGAATCTTAAGGGCAGGTGTTTGAATTTCTGTGATTTGGGTATCGAGAATCTTGAAGAGATAAGTAAGAGAACCAGCGGATGCAATTTCTGATCGACAGTTTTGGTGGGAAGACAACTCTTCTGTAATAGCAAGGGCTTCTTCTATCACTTCTGATTCAAGAAACTCTGCTATTAAAAGGTATGCATCTCTGCTCAAGTATTTTACACTTCTGCAAAGAAAAAGAAAAAACTAAAGCTTAATTAAAACCAACATATAAAATGAAAAAAAGAACCGCATATTTCATGATCCATGTAGAGGTGGCAATATGGGCGGGTCAGTAACGAGTTTCAGTTGAAATGGGGTGCGTTTAGTACCGGTTGAAACCGTTTGGCTGGGTTGGGTTGACATGCAAACATTTTTTTTGTTCATATTGTAAGCTTGTTTTTTAAATAATTAAATCTTAAATTTATACAGATACAATACTATAAGAAAATAACAAGCAAAATCTTTAGATAGAATTTTTTTGGAGGTTGTATCAATTAAAATAAGCATTGGACTGCTTTCAACCTGTTTTGACCGTTTGCTAATACTTTTAGTTCGACCCGTTGGAGAGATAAACCACAGGCCAAATTGACCCATGAGCCTGTGTGGACTAACACGGCCGTAGATTAAGTAGTACTTTTGATGTAAAACGCGTCCCCAATATAAAATAAAATATATCAAATATACGTTGCACCGTAAAAGGGAAAAGTTAGCAAACCTGCATTTGCTAATCAAAATCAGCAGTAACAAACATCCTATCCTCTGAGCTTTCACATCATTTACATCGCGTGCAACCGTCAAGAATCTGACAAGCGATCCAATCAAATTCTCAGATGACATCAATTTACTAGCTTCATCATCATTTTTCAAACGAATCATTAGATCCTCCACAAACTTGCATTGAAACTCCCATGGAATTGTGTCATCAAGTTGTAGAGATAATTCCACATCAAATTCACGACTATCCTCAACGATTTGGCTATTATTTAAAGATGTGAGAGATAAACTACTGTAATCAGCCGGAAGTTGAAGACTATACATAGAACTCAAACTATTAATTGAAGATGAAGAGTTCTCCCATGTATTAGACAACTGAATAAACGGATCAGAAACTGTGATTCCGTGAGTTACACACCACTTAGAAATAAGATCCTTCATGGAAGTATTCGGAATCAACGAAGTATTTAATATTTGCTTTTTAGTTTTTGGACATATATCATGACCCTCATCAAACCATTTCTGTATCCACATTCTTTCATATGTTTGACCCGAATCTATAACCACAGGATCATACATTAACTTGTGAGAAATCGGACACTTGAACTCTTCGGGAGGATCTTCTTCACGGTTAACATAAAACTCAACCTTCAGGGAATTATAATCTTGATTTTGCACAATGCTATCATTCTCTATGCGTCCAGATGTCATTGATCTACTGTACTTATTTAGCAAATCCAAAAGGAATAATAGAATGTGTTTCTTCTGTTGTTTGCTGTTCCCTTCACCAATTTGACTTAGAAGTTTTTTTATGGATCTTCGTTCGAATAGAAGAGATCTATGGGATGTGATTTGAAGATTTTCAGCAGCTATTCGAATATACTCGATGCTGTTTTCTTTTTCTAAATGGTTACCGGTTCTGTACCCTTCGAGTATCGTTCTAACTGCTTTCCCAGCCTCTTCTTCAGATGTATCTAAACTAAATTTAACCAACCGAATCTCCGAAATTATCTGGGAAATCTGCAGGTTAAATAAGTTTTCAATCAATTTCTGATCTCATGCAATATACATCGACAAAAGGAACTTAATAAAAAACTTAGAGGAAGTCAGAAACGGTTGGTGTGTAACTCCTCAAGGATCAAAAGTTATGCTCAGAAGAAGTAATCCATTTTCTAACGTGTTTGTCATGATCTCATTGTTCGACACATTTGTTGGCTAGTTTTTTATGTGTCGGTAGAGGTCGTAAATTGGGCAGGCCAGGTAACTGGTCAAAATGGTTAATTGTTTGATACAGACCGGTCCAGTTTGGAACTATGGATTGAGCCGAGACGCTTTTTTCCAAAACTCATAAATAACAAGAGTGTCAAATATAACTACACAAAACATAACATTTCACTAATACTCTAATTTTTTAAACAAAATTATTTAGGAGGTTTTACGCATGAAAAATACATTTTAGGAGACTTTTAACCCATCTGACCTGTCCATGTTTTCTATCACTAATAACCTTTTTGACCCATTAGAGATAATACGTAACCCGAAAAGATCCATCCATAAGTTCATTGATATGTTACTAGACTCACCAACATGTTGGCTAGTTGTACATTCATATAATTTTTTCAGTATCAGATAAATGGACTAACCTTTGATGCAAGCATCACAGGAACCATACTTTGTATCTGACTCAACCCCTGGTCCAACAAATTTTTTGATTTTTTACATCTGGACAGAATTGTATTTCCTGTCAGTGCCTGAACATATTCAACATAAACAATGATCATAAATTTTTTGTTGTCCATAAAAATGGAAATAAAAACATCTCACTAGTCAAAATGAGAAAATCCTAGTTGACTTGTCATCTAAAAAAGCTAGTTTTTAAACACACATACCAAGTATAGCTTACTCGACTCACTGCAGTCACGAATTAACGTTTTGGCTTTATCAATGGCACCATTTAACAGACAAAGTGACTGAATTCCCGATGAACATCGAGGCCTGGCTGCTTCTATTTCCGGAAATATTTTATCAACCCGATTGACCAACTTCATTAATTCTGTGCACATAACACTATGCACCTGATATCACCAATATGTCACAAACATATGAAACTCTGAGCTTGATCATATAATGGTGTATCACAAAATTTATAACGAATTCCCATAAACTTTTACAAACCTTGATGTCACGAGGCAATGGCAGTTTCTCAACAGCTTCTGCAACATCAGTCCCCATTTTCTGAAAGAAGGTTGAAAACACAAGTTGTTGGTTCATAACAGAAGTTGTTTATAAGCTTTACACAAAACTGAAATCAGGGCACCAATGGAGTGTCAAAGTGAATTAATTGTGATTTATGGACGTATAACATAACATGTAACAATAATAATAATAAAAAAAAAAAAACAATTGCAAAGTAAGAATTTGCAATAGGTGAGATTATTATAAGGCCTTATTCTATCTTAATTGTTGAAGTGTATAACTAGGCATAAGTATTCAAACATCAACGCTTATAAACCACAAGAAACATACGTCATTAAATTAATTTTTGACGAATAATACCTTGTAACTGTGATCACCAAAAGGAGTCTCCTTAGCTGAATACACTCAAAAACTGCTACCACAAGTTCAGAATTCTACCCAAAATGTAAAATGTCCAATCTTTAAGAAAACCTTTATGGGAAAGATAAACTAATCCACTTTGAGAGACCAAATTCCTAAAAAAAAAAATCAATCTTTTGAGGGTAATCTTGTTTTATTCTTCAAAATAGCCAAGAAATGTTACACAAAAAACTTTCTTGATCACAAAAAACCTGCAAAATATGAATAAAGTAATCATTTTCTTATAAAAAATCCCAATTTGTTTATTTATTTTTTCAGCAAACCAAAACCCTCAATTCACATGGTCAAATCAAGCCATCCCCAGAGAAAAAAGTCAATCAAAAACAACAATTGTAGATGAACAAGCCAATAAACATCAATAAAAATTGTTGTATAGCTAAAGGTACTCAGAAAACAAGGGTAAAGAATAAGTTTTTTGGAGCAAAACGACAGCACAAGTGGAAAAAGTTGAAAAAGTTAACAAATAGACCAAGCATAGAGGCTTTTCATGGGGTATACCAATTGAATTGATATTGGAATGTTAAAGGAATTGAAGATGGTATGTTATGATATTGGGTCTACCACCTTGAGGAAAGGTAAGAGCACCAAAAGTTAGAAAATAATACTAGTTCTGCTAGTTTATTTGGTCAAAAGATGTACACCCAAGAGAACAATCCAAAGCTTATAGAGACAAACCACAATTTTTATATTTGGCTCATTGACCTCAGATTTTCATATATTTTGATTAAGGTTAATTTAAATAAATTCTTCATAGTATAATAAACATTAATGCTTATTAAAAAAACATGTACTCTATTAATGTTTTTCTTCTCTTTTTTCAAATATGTTAATTCACACTTTATAGTTCAAGTACACGTACCTTTTCGATAATTTACTTCGTTATTTATTATACGTAGACTAGTCCAATATTAATTTGTTTGTACTACTTCTATATAGTTTTTTTGATAACTTTTATTGTTTATAAACGAGATGAGCTTTTATTGAGCAAGTAGAGCTCGATTCAAGCTTAAGCTTGGTCCAGTTCATCTTTTATCGAGTTCGAGCTTTAGTTTGAAATACAAATTGAGTCGAGCTCGAGGTTAAAAATCATATTTAAAATATATATCGAGTCGAGCTCGAGGTTAATAATCATATTTGAAATATATATCGAGTCGAACTCCAACTTTTAATAGTTTGGCTTAAGCTATTATTGAGTCTTGATTAATATGTATATATGTATATTTTGGATCTGTAAATATTATTATTATTACTATTATTATTATTATTATTATTATTATTATTATTATTTCTTAAATTGTTATACTATTGTATTGTACAAAGTTTTTTTACCAGTTTTCACGATTTAGTTTACATTTATATATATTTAAAAAATAAGTTTGAGCATTAAAGGTATTTTTTATATATAAATTCGACATTTCAAACTAAGTTGGATCATTTTTAAATAGTTTTGAATTGAGCTTGAGCACGTATCACGAAGCTCCTCAAGCATTTAGCTCCTTAGTCTAATTGAGTCAACCCGAACTCGAAGCTCAAGCTCAACTCGATTCGATTAAAGTCTAATTTTAATACAATGAAAATGCACATTTTCTCTTAACGTAATAACGTAGTACACTATGGGACTTGGAGTAGGGTTTTACTTTTCGAAATTACTTGGTACAACTCTTAGGTTTATATTGCAAAAATATATATTCATTTCAACAGGTTAAACTGCGAATAGCAAAACCTAAAAAAATTCAAGTCAAATACGAAATGAACCAATATTAGACTATTAGTTGTGTCTAAAAGACGAGGGTCCTACTTAGAAAAACAATAAATAATAAATAAATAATAATAAAGTAAATAAGAACTGATTTGTGTCATAAAGACATAACGAGTAATAATGTAGATATATTACGGAGTATTATATACCTTGCAATAGCCTCTATTTACTTGCTAGATATAATTGGCCTATTATTCAATTTTATTTGGTCCCGACAAATCACATAACTCCCTTTTTCTCTTCTTCGTTTACCTATTCAAATAATGGGTAGTAACTAGTAGTTGACCACCGGATATGTGTTGACCACAGGAACCTTGTTTTTGACTTTTTTGATTACAATAATTAACCAAACTATGCAAACATGTACCCGTTGCGACTTTAGCCCAGTGATATTATTCTCTCAGCACAAACGTCCTCGTAAATTGTGAAATAGAGGGCTTTTGAGAAACAACCAGGGGTTCAATCCACACTCCTCACGATTTTACAGGAAACAGCTGAACATTGCATGAAGTGTGATCTTTGGGGAAGGGTCGCATCAGATCCAAATGATCCCGGATTAAGGTTGCCCGTTGTAACAACCTTTTGAGAAACTATGCAAACATCGAAATCATGCATATTATATACTCCCTACGGAAAATAATGGCCTAAATTTGATTTGGATTTGGTCAATCTAATTCCTCAAATCAAAACACTCTTTCTTTCTTTCTTTTTTCCTTGTACTACAGTTAAATGAATAAAAATTGTTCAAATATAAACATACAAGAGTTTGGTGTAAATGATATTGACCATGGGAACCTTGAACTTCATACAATAACAAACGATCATGGAGAAAACGCGTTACAACTACACAAATAATTTTTTGTGAAAATAAATATGCAAGAGCCATATAACATGTCCTTTTAGGATGATGTTCAATTAATTGTTACTCCTATAGGAAATTAAGATTATATATATATATATATATATATATATATATATATATATATATATACACACACAAAGTTTTATATAGAAAATAAAAATAGATGAAAGTGTTATGATATTTTCCAATACATACGTAATTAAAAGGTTGATGCGGGATTAGAGGGACAACTCCATTTTGAGAAGAAAAATGGATCTCAGCCGTTAAATTGTGTTCAACTGTTCAGATTCACAAAACTGCATTTTATATAAAATATAGTTAATTTATGTGATCAACTGTTCAGATTCACAAAACTACATTTTACATAAAATACAATGTTGTTAAGATGTAACAAATTTGAATTTTTAATCACAAAAATTAATAGTTAATATCATATGTTCCGCTTCTCCTCAAAATATAGTTTTCTCGAAAATCACAACCTTACCCTTAAAAGTTTATAAGTTTATATAGGTTGAGAATGCTCCTAATGTATTTAGGATAGATTAAATACAAGAAAGACCTACTCTCCAAGCGTATTGACATAAGCAATTAGTCAACTGTAAAATACTTGGTCAAATCATATTTGGACCCGGTCAGACTACTCGTAAGTCAGAAAAAATAAACACTGAATAAAAAGGAAAAAATAAAAAATAAAAAATTTTATGATCCAACCATTTGGGTCCGGCTACAACCAAATTTATGATCCAAAATCATTGATCAACAAAAATAAAAAATAAAAAATTCTGTTTCATATTATCTATCTATCACTCACAAATTTTTTGAGCAAAAGTTTCAAATATCAGTATTTAATTAATGACAGATCGAGTCATTAATTCACTGAATGTTGTATTTTGGAAACATGATCGGTTTGGCAAAAAGTGGTTGAAGTTGCTAAATCAATAAAAAGTAAGTCCACTAATAATATCATTATACTCCGTAAATGGCCCAATAACTTGTGGTGGATGATGACGTTACACAATATAATACAAGTAATTAAAATAATTGAAAAGAAATATGACAGCAGATTAATTAATTAAACAATGTTTTAAAAGCCTGCTTGGGCCATGTCTTGACCCCAGCTACCTATCATATCCAAGTAGTAACTTCAACCGTCTTGGTCTAACCACAAGTCCACGATAGCCCATATCCAATCAAATTCTCTATATTTATATTATCTTATATGATTTTGGTAAAATTAAGATATCTATATTATTTTTTTACTGGGAAATAATCTGTCCAGCAAATTCGCACTGATTTTTCGTACAACAAAGATAAAACAAAGGAGCAGTTATGTAAATGTTAATAAATTTCGAGGGATGAAACTGTAACTCTCATTTGGAAAAATGCCTTCAGCGCCTTAGGCGGTGTTTAGTCGAAGAAAAAATGAGTTGTTTTCTAAAAAGAATTTCTAAAAACACGCGTTCAAAATGGGTATTTTTCAGAAAAGTTTTCCAAGAAAATAGAAAACTCACTTTTTCATATTATAACTAGGAGTTGAAAAACATGAGGGTGTGTTTAGTTGTTGAAAATTTTCCACAATTTTTCATCTCTAATTTTCTAAAAAAATAAAAGAGTTTTCATTCTCTAGAAAAGTATTGAAAGTTTGGAAAATGTGTTCAAATGTTATTGCATTTTTCTATTTTGGAAAACTAGTTAATCTTAAAAGGATTTGAAAAATTTTAGAAAAGTAGAGGAAGTGTTATAAAGGAAAAAAGTGGAGAAGTGGAAATCCTTGTTTTCCATTCCCTAGTTATAACATGGGAAATAGTTTTTTCATTTTCTTTGAAAACTTTTTTGAAAAAAACTCATTTTGAACGCGTTTTCTGTTTTTTCACTTTTCTTATAAAAGTTTTCTAGAAAAGTACCAATTTTTTTCTCAACTAAACACGCCATGAATTTCAAGTTTTTCACTTTTTTCCCTTATATTACTTCCTCCATTTTTCTAAAATTTTTCAAAAACCTTCACTTAACAACATTTTTCCAAATTGAAAAATCATCAACTATTGAATACATTTTCCAAATTTTTACCACTTTTCTAGAAAACAAAAACTCTTTTCATTTCTTAGAAAATTGGAGATAAAAAATTGTGAAAAATTTTTTACAACTAAACACACCCTTACATTTGTGCACGTTTCAAAGTATTTAGCTAAGGTTGTGTATGTTAAAACATAAAAAAGTTGAAAGACCAAACAATCTTCAGGAGTTCAAGAAAATTACAAGTTTTCATATCCATAAGTTTCCGAACTTTGGCTACGAAAGCAATGTTGCACTATGAACATCAATTTCATATATTCTATCAATATGCAAAATATTACAATTCTCGCTTGAAGCCACATACCTCTTATCAATACAGCTGGTTTTTTGTCTAGTGAAATCGGTCCATTGTTCTTCCCTTTCTTCATATTCTTCGAAAAGGATGTTTATGAAGGCTAGATATGGTGATGTGGGATCAGTACTTGTTAGTTTACTTAATTCACTTCCGACCAATCAAAGTCCAAAGATTAAAATATAAACAGGGTATGTCGCATAATCAGTACGTTAGAGCTTAATGATTCGTAATCTTAAGGCATATCACGTAACAAAGTATATTAGGATGGCAATGACACGAACGGGTCAACGAATCTTGGAGCATGACTTTTCAAGCAATATTTGATATGATAAGATTTCCGAATACCGGAAAGATTGATGTTACATTCAAGAGATTATACAAAAAAAAAAATATAGATGACGCACATATAAATGGCTTTTCTGAAAAAAGATAGATATATACTTGAGTGTTTGTTTCTACATTTTAAGTATGACAGGTGAAAATAGAAATGCAAAATATTTTTCATTTAGTTTTAAACTCGAGAACACAGTGTTAAAACGAACAAAATACATATTTGACCTCGTAGTGATAGATTGCAATTACTGTTAGCAAAGAAAAAAGTTAGGTTAGAAAACTGTAGCATATTGGAGCAACATCAAAGTTATTTACCTTTTTGTGGATTGATCATGGGCCCATTAACTCAACAAACATTATTACAACTTTCTTTTGTTGGGTTGCGTATGGGTTTATATGTGAACCTTCTATTGTGGTTAAAGTGACAATTTTGTTTAGGGCAAATAAAAAGTCAAATTAAAGAAAAAACATTCATAAAGAAAGATAACATTGACAAAGAATATATAACATGCAAAATGACGGGTAAATTTAGATCATAGGCCTAAATATCAACCTAAAAGTACGACGGTGACGGAGCGGATGTAGAGGGGGCATGGGGCAGCTGCCCTCAAAACTTTTCAAATCATGTAAAAAAGAATTTTTAAGGGTATTTATGATACTTTATAAATTTTGACCTCTCAAAATTGGAAAAATAATCAAAAAGAAAACTTTCTTTTCACTTCATCCAATAGAAATGGTAATGTCCAAACTGCTTCCACTACCAAAAAGATGGTGCTTCAAAGTCCAAACTGCTTCCAATTAGGATCATCTGTGGTACCAAGATATTATGTCAACTTGGATCATGGCATAGATTCCTGATAATCAAGAAATATGGTCCACTTCAAATCGAAATCAAAATAGAATAATAAAAGGTGGAAGAATTAAGCCATTAACATAAGTAGAAACTTGTACAGGTTGGAAGCAGTATACTTAACAGAAAGTAAACAAATTGAAAATACAAAGCAAATGACCACGACGTTTAAGCCGAAGCTTTACCACAAATAGGAGAGTTTATTGGGGTCTATACGCTAAAGAAAAGTTTTAGACTTTACCATTATCTATTTTGTGGGTCTCATTTTCGTTACTCGCCACACGAAGTAAATATGACTAACAACCCCATGATCCATGTTTAAGGGCGCACAAAATAGAAATGGTAATGTCTGAGTAAAGATTTTAAAGTTCACTTCCATTTTGACTTTGGAAGTCAAAATTTAACTCTTTCGTTAAAAACTAAAAAGGAATGAACTGATCACGAAATAAAATTATCAAGGAGTTGACTGCAATCTAACAGGGTCCAAGGTTAGGTTGATGCAGTAAGCTGTAAGCATGTTTATTTTGAACAACAAGTAGACAATTAGTAGATAGCTAACAGAAAAAATAATAATTAATGATCCACTTGCATTCATGAAATTAAATCTAACCAGGATATGTTTACAACTTGCAAGACATGTATCATGTATGTACTTTTGTTTATTTTCCTTGTTTTCTTCAACAAATAATTAGAAAGCAGATTCAATAAGGGCCCAAGCCCAAGCCCAAACCCAAACCCAAACCCAATATGATTCAAGCAAAATGGTTACATTTAGTATGTTCCCAAATCCATTTGTTTAGTCACAAAAGACATCCCCCACTACTCTAATATAAGAAGTATCATATCCATTCACAAAAATTACATTCTCATGCCCTATTATCACAGATAAGAAAATAGTTATCAGCCATTGACTTGCACTGTTGCATAACAAGAACAAATGCCCATTAACACAAGTAAAAAACAGAATAATATACATCCATTAGTTCCACTACCAATGTGCCCTCAAAGAGATTCAAACTGGGAAATACTGAAATACTAAACTTATAACATATTAGACCCGTACAGCTTTTCCTTAGATACCGATTCTCATACTTTATGAGCTATTATGCTCCATATGTGGTTCAAAAAAAGAAGCCGACGTGTTCATAGTTTTTCCCTCTTGCAACTTATACTCACCCAACTGGACAAACCCCACCACCTTTTTCCTCCTATATATAACCAACTTCACCGAATAACATCCTTCAAACCATCCCTTGACTTCTAATCAATCATCTTCCTTGACTGCATCAGTTTTTGGTACAAAGTTTTTAGCTTTATTTGTTAAGTATCAAAAATGGCATCAACCTCACTCTATTCAAGTAGCTCAAGTTCATCTTGGACTCCCCAACAAAACAAACTATTTGAAAGAGCGCTTGCAGTGTATGATAGAGACACCCCTGATCGATGGCAGAAGATTGCAAGGGCAGTGGGTGGGAAATCAGCAGAAGAAGTGAAGAGGCATTATGAAGTGCTGATTGAAGATCTTAGGCACATTGAGTCTGGCAATGTTCCTTTCCCTAACTATCGACGTTAGTTTTGATTTTGTCAAACATGAGGCTGGTAAGTAAATAATTTGATTTAGTAAGTCACTAAACAAAAAGTTTATGTTGCTATGCAGATCTAATCATCTGCTATTTATATGCTTTCGTCCTCATAGTATGTGTGCGAGTCTACTGTACTGAACTCTATTAAGGAGTAACTAATGCGTTGATATGTCAAGTTTATTAATATAAGCTTATGATTTATTGTAATGATTATTAACAAATTATCCGTTATAGCTTGCAATAGCAATCACACAACTATCGACAACTATGAAACTAAAAATCTTTTTCAGTAGTCTGTACAACAAGTTTTACAGAATGTGGATCGAAACAAAATCTTTAAAGCTATTATAACATGTACAATGAATATAAGGGATGAATAACACGTAAAATTGTCAAATACAATAGAATTGAAAGTACTAAATTAACATTAGTTTTTATAAGCAAATCCGAGTTGAAAACACAAACATATATCACAAATAAAAAGAAAAAATGCTATTCAAGAAAAATGAAGTCGCCATGTACATAGTAGAAGTGATCGCCATGGACTAGTCAAGTATAAATGCACAATGCAGGCCTAAAAAACATTGGCTGGTAATAAGTTATTATAAAGTGTGTTCTGTTCAACTGTGGTTGCTCTAGATATACGGAAACCATTATAATCATTACATGTATTTGATGTAAATAAGATTATTATCATAACAAAAGAAAGCTTATGAATACATGTTAACAGGCTTGATATATAGTAAATGCAATAGTAATACACGTTTAATAGAAATTACTACCCCTAAACTGTCATACAGACGAGACGACATTGCAGCAACAAAAGTAACAGGAGAATCCTGAAACTAGTGATAGCTAAACGGATGGGCGATGGCTCGTGCCAGTTTCAGAGTTGGACAAATTATTTGTTTCATGTTAAAACGCGTCATTTACAAATGGGTTCAGTTGGTTGACCCAGTAATACCAGTTTGTCCATTTAAAGTTTACTACTCCATTGACCCAAGCTAAAGCCAGGATCCTTAAGAATATCATTGATGTCACAAATTAGAATGACATTGTTTAAGAATAAGATGTAGAATATAACATAAGTTTATAAACGTAGCTTTGTAAAAGGTGAAAAGACAGTTGGTACTTGTAGATGATGAAAATGTTTTCGAATGAATAATATTTCGTAACATGGTACATGTTTATATCATGATCTGTCATCATGTAAGTTACGTACCCTGTTAACCAATTTACTGTATTAAAAGACTAACTAATGATGAGTACATCAGACACTTTACGTAATAAGTAATGATCAACTTTAATTTAAATTACTCAATATTTTGGTTTTTTCATGGTAGTTATAGTAGATATTTCTTATATTTAGTTCATATATCAAGCTTAAATAATTTTAATTTTTGATCATTTGCTGACCTTGTTCTACTCTTTAACCATTTTTTTGAACATGAATCAAGATTGAAACTCTGAAGTTGAACCCACATGATGTTAGTTGATCGTAAACATGAAGCTCTCTCAGGATTTTAAGACCCAAACAACACAAATAATTAAACACAATTGCACCACACAATCAACAAACGAATAAAAATAGTGCGTAAAGTAAATCGACACGACGAATTAACGTGGTTATATGCAATTGGGGTGATTGAGTTACTTCACGGCCAACTAGATAGTTCTTTCTATTATTTTTTGTAGTTTAGGGTTTACATGAAAAAAGATTACAATATATAGTGCGTGCAATAAAAAGAAACTTGCAAAAACCTTGATTTTCTACGGATAGGGGAGATCTCAGCGGGATCCTCTATGATCCCACCGGGATCATGTCTCCACCAGAAAACTCGCGATGCGAAAACAAAAGTCGCATGTCCAAGTCTGACGCGATTTTCTTCTGTCCTAACTATCTTTAATTCTCCCACCGGGATCGCACTAAAACCACATTTTTGCTTTCCTTTGTTCGATTTTCACAGTTCAACAATCTCCTGCTTGAAGATCAGACAAACCCAAATTATTAAACCTTTATAATTCTCTTTTAACCAAGTCGAATCCGCCTCTCCATATCACCAATATCAATACGTACATTGAATAAACGTGAATCAGATAGACTTTCGATAAAAAGCCTTTCAACTACACCTACTGAAAACCGGGACCAAACAAAACCCTCAAACTCTCTAGTCGATACCTTCAATCATTAGTTCATCAGAAGGTCAGTTGAAGGTATGCAAAGCTTCAACTTTTCTGTTGTGATCATCTTAGTAAACATATCAGGATTCTTTGAACCAAATATATTACTCCACAAAAATGTACCATCATTCACAAGATAACGAATAAAATGATACCTCGGATTAATGTGTTTCGTATGACTATGAAACTCTGAATTCTTTTCGAGATGTACAACACTCTGATTATCACATTACAAAACGCAGTTGTCCCGTTTCTTACCCAACTCTTCCAGAAAATTCTTCAACCAAATAAGCTCTTTACACGCTTCTGCTACATCAATATACTCTGCTTCTGTTATTGATAAAGCTATACTTTTCTGAAGTCTAGACATCTAACTAACCATCGTTTTACCAACTGTGAACACATACCCTGTAGTACCTTTAACCGAATTATCACAAACACCCAAATTAGCATCCGTATAACCTCTCAAAATAACATTCTTTTTAGTGAAGCATGATGTGATTTTAAAAGTACCTCTCAAGTAATGCAAATGTCACTTGACCGCTTCTAATGCTCTCTACTCGGATTAGACATAAATATGCTAACAACAACCACTACATGAGCAATATCTGATCTCGTATGGACCATCGCATACATTACACTACTAATAGCCGATGCATATGGAACTTTAACCATATATTGTAACATCTCAAAATTTTGTAAGTCAATGTTATATTAAAAGTATATTTAAATTGTTATATTTGTATTTGGTGTTAAATACAATTATTGAGATGGGGTTAAAATATAAATGAGGGATAAGTTTAGTAGTCTAAAATATGAGTATAAAGACTTGAAGGATCATCATGCAAACAATAAAGTGTTGAAGGGGCTATATGATAAACTGAGAATGTTTGGGGGCTAATTAGCAAATTAAATAATTAATAATTCCTTTTAATAAAAATATGGAAAATCAATTCCAGAATATGTACGTGCGTGTATGTGTGTTCGAGAGGGAGGAAAAGAGAGGGAGAAGAAGAAGACACAAGATAGCTAGGGTTTGTGAAAGTAAACTCCAATTCTTCTAATTCTTCATCTAAAGGTGAGCAACGAGTCGAGGAGCTTGCAAACATCTTCCCTAATCAATCTAAAGGTAAGTAAATGGATGCTTAAATGAGATATTACTAATTGAATTACGAGTGTGTTCACTTGTACATTTACTTGATGGTGAGAAGTAGATTTTTATGAATTGATAAAAGAAGAGAGAGTGTTAAGAATCCTTAATTGTTATTGATTATTGCTGAGTGATCTTGATTAGTTCACTGGTAACGTTGAGATACGACGAGTGTTCAATGTTATCGATATGATGGTAAGAGTAATGTGATGACATTGAGATACGATGAGTGTTCAATGTTATCGATATGATGGTTAGAGCAAGGTGATGACATTGAGATACGATGAGTGTTCAATGTTATCGATATGATGGTTAGAGCAAGGTGATGACATTGAGATAGGACGAGTGTTCAATGTACATCCTTTGATGGTTTGATTCAAGTAATGACTTTATGTCATTAGCATGATGGACAGAGCCGAGCAATAATGTTTGAGATGCGACGAGTGTTCAAATAATTATTTGCTTGATGATTAGAGGTAAAGTTCCTTGTGAATTAATTGGGTGAGAAAGTTAAGGATTTTAATTATCCTTAATTATGGTTAATATTGAATATTTTGTTGATATTGAGTAGGTTGATAACGTCCATTTCTTACTAAGCAAATTGCTTACCCCTTTATGTTGTGGATTGTGTAGGTGAAACGAACGGGTCGGGGGTAATTTTGATATTAAACCCAAAGACGGCTAATGGTGGACTTGCTATTTCGGTAGTAAGTAATCCCTTCTTGAAATCATGCATGATACATCGAAAGCCCTCTTTTGAAAGATAAACTTATGTTTTGGTAGTTGACATTTTAAAAAGAGTCACAATTACCTTTTGGGTCAATGTGGTTGTAATCACATAATTAGAATTCAAATATTATTTTGAGTTGACTTTATGATTTGTGTAAAAGGTGGTGTTTGACCCATTTGGACACTTGTCGCGTGTAGGTGGTTAGATATGGGAAATGTATGGTTGATGTCATTTGAAGTATTGTTTATTGTTATGTGGTAAAAACGACCCAATTGGGTGATCAAACTTAAGGTGTGATTATTGTCGTTTGTGTTCAAGTTTTAATAAATTTTGTAGTAACTTGGGTCAAAAGGATGTTATGCCTTTTGGTTAAAATGTTGATAGGAATAATGGTGTCAAGTTGATTATGTTTTGTGGTTGAAAAAGGTTTGTTAAAATATTTTGGTCTTGAGTTTTGGATCAAATAATTTTGAGAAGTAGTGTGTTAATTTCATACTTAAATTGATAATGCGGAAAAATAGTCTTGTATTAGATGCGATTTTGGTGATTGAAAACTGGATAGAGTAAGCAAGTGGTTAAAGAGTAAAACTTGAATAAGAGTTATGCAAAAGCTGTTGTTTTAGTGTTAAAGTGTATGTTTTAAGTTGGTTTGAAAATCTGAAAATTTTGCTAAAACCTGCACAAGTACCCGGTGGGTAACTTCAGTACCCGGCGGGTATAAGTTTTAACCGGGTAATCTCTTTGAGAATTTGACCAGAAGTTCGGGTGTGATTTATTACCCGGCGGGTACCCTTGCCTATCCGGCGGGTACCCTGCCAATTTAAAATATGTTTTGTTTTGGGTTCTAAATAAGTACGTTGAGTTTTATATTGAGTTCGAATATACGTATTTGAGTCGTGGGACATAAGTGAAGTATTATTAAAAAAAAAAATCGGGGCGTTTCATATATGCCTTGTCTTCATTCGTCTTTGGTGATTGATCTTTTGATAACTTTAGGACGCTATCCAAAGGCGTATTTTGTGTCTTAACATCTTTTATGCTGAATTTCTCTAAGACATTTGTCTCTTTAACCTGTTGATCTCCACCATGTCAGAACCTGCAAGTAACATGTCATCAACATAAAGTAACAATATGATATATAGGAGGACTTGAATTTCTTCAAGTAGCAACATTGATCCACGTCACATCTCATGTATCCACCCCTTTTTGTAAAGTCATCAATTTTCAAGTACCATTGTCGAGGCGCTTGTTTCAATACATATATACTTTTCTTCAATTTGCAAACCATCTTTTCCTTACTCACTACCTCAAAGCCCTCAGGTTGAGCCATATAAATGTCTTCATCAAGATTCTCATGTAAGAAAGCAATCTTAACATCCGGTTGCTCTAGATGTAAGTCTTCAGCAGTAACAATACTAAGCACCAATCTGATACTAGTTGTTAGGAATTTAAGACCCAAAATAACTCAAACAATTGAACATAATTTCACCACACAATCAATAAACGAATAAAAGTAATGAGTAAAAGTAAATTGACCACGAAGAATTAACGTGGTTATATGCAATGGGGTGATTGCTTTACTCCACGTTCTACTAGAAAGTTATTTGTATCATTTTCGTAATTTAGGGTTTACAAGAAATAAGGTTACAATATATAGTGCGTGCAATAAAAGAAAACTAGCAAAAACTTGATTATATGCCGATAGGGGAGATCCCACCGGAATCCCCTATGATCCCACTGGGACCATGTCTCCACAAGAAAACTCGTGATGTGAAAACAAAAGTCACAGGTCCAAGTTTGACCGGAACTTCATTTATACTTTCCTTTGTTCGATTTTCACACCTCAACAAATCTCTTGGTTTTTCATATGTACTGCTTAAAATTTGAACGAGTAAACTTGCTAACCTTCAATCGACTGCCACGTATATTCGAAACTCACAAAACTGTCTTTAATAAGAAATCGGGGTGGCTTATAATAAAATGGTGACAGAGTTAGATCAACATTTTGAGCTATCAATTAAGATAATAACTTCTTCTTTTTTTGTTTTATCTATTACAATATTTGTTTTCTTCTTGAACATATTACCCTTTTTGGAACATAAAACATGATAAACATGAGTAGTAAAATAGAGCAAATCCAATGCCAAGTATGGAGTGGAACAAAAGGAATAAAGAAGAGTAAAGATATTCATACTAGACTAAAGTTTAAAAAATAAAAGAACATAAACAATTTGACTGGCAAAAGTGAAAATTAAATAAAAAAAAGGCTGCTACTAATAAAACTAAAGCTTAAAAAACAAAACAAGATCTAAACATCTTCCTAACGTAAAGAATTTTGAACAAGAAAAAGGTACCCCGTCCCCACATTTCCACGTTATCATGGGTGGGACTTCACGATACGCCACGTCATAATTAAATTGATTATATTTCTTTTTTATTTTTTCATCTAGTAAAGTCATGAACGAGGCCAGGTCTGTCAGTGACGTTAAGCCGCCACGAAAGGAACGGCGAATCTCTGTCGTCCATGTCATCCATAAACCTATATTCATTCGATGTCACAGCAGCCGGCGAATAACATGATGGCATTTTGTAGTTGGATTGTGAGTAATCATTAGCCCATTGATTCCCATTCATCATGTATTGGTGGTGATATCCCTCCGTCATGTCGCTGCCACCAGATGTCGCCACCGCGGCTGCTGCCGCATTCGCTCGTCTCTCCTCTTTCTTGTATCTAATTCCACACGCATTGCACAATGACTGCAAATGAATAACTATTAGAATTCAAGTCTTTGTCCCTTACTTTTGGGATTAAACATTTGAAACCCGATTATCTGATTAATGTGTTTTCAATATAACATAATCAACTTTAAAATAAATGCGTGGAGCAAAATGAAAATGAAGAATTAATCTTGTAAATAAAACAAATTTGAATGGTTAACAATATAATTTTTATTTAGAAAAAATGGTGTTAATAACACCTAATTTTTAAAATAGTACCTTAGGGCCGCGAGGTCCATTTCTCCAAAGTGGAGTAGACGTAGTGTCACAATTAGCGCACCTCCTAGAAAATAGACTATCATTAGTGGTCGAACCATTACTACCACCATTACCGCCACGATTAGCTTTATGAGCCGATGGTGTAGCGGAATGGTTAGAAGATTGCAAAATGTTCCACCAATTAGATCCACGACGTTTTTCATGGTGTGGTTTTTCATAGTCGTTTGATAAACGAGTAGAAGGTGTGCCTAAAGACAAAGTACAATCAACATTTGTAGGTGAAGAACCATAAGCACACATTTCTTGGTCATATGGCATTGGGAATATGGTAGAAAATGTGTTTGGTTGATAATGGTATAGACCACATGAACATGGACCCATCATGGTTGAGCCAGTGCACCTATTCATGGTTGTGTAAGTGTCAACGTTTTGTGATAAAATGATGAAATAAGGGTCAAAGGGAATGGCAGTGAAATTTTGTTAACGTTGTCTTGAGTATGTTACTATGTAGAATTGTGGGGCCAATGAAGAAGTAGAAGAGGGGTAAGTAGGGGCTTGCAAATTGCAATGAAAGAAGCGGTGGGTTGGGGGTGTTTATATAGGTGTACACGAGTGGGTCCCTTAGAAGTGGAGCTGACAGGAGTGAATATTCTACATATGTTTTTTTGTCGTTTTGTCTTGTTCTTTGTCATTTGCAAATTGCAATGGTGATAATTACTCCGTATTAATTTAAGAGGACGAATCTAAATCAGAAGCGCATGTTGTATTGATCGTCTAAAGAGAGATTTGTTTGCAATTTTGTATGGACAGGTCAAACATTTATACATATACATATATTTGTATATATAAACGAATTATATATATGTAGTGGATAATGAATTTGTATAAAAAATAAATTATTACTGAGTATTTTTTATTTTTGTAAAGGAAAAATGTGTTAGACATTTATAAGTCAGTCCAATGATATTATTGCAATTAACTTTGATCCAACGTAACAAATCTGATCGAGATTTCATTTATTTATATATGTATACTAACTAATAAATATCTTTATTTCATACATTTGTTATTTTAGTAGCTCTATTTTCATAATTTTATCTTAATTCAACATTCGTTTGTGTTTTATAAGTTAACTAGACTTGAGGCTAGCTAGACGGTTTGATTCATATTTTGTAGTTGAGTAATACGACAGTGATTTGATTTTATAACTTTATCATTTATATCTTGTAGTTGAGTAACATCATTTATCTCAATCATCTTTTGAGTTATAACTTTATTTTTTATACATATGTTTAAAACATAATAGTAACATTTATTTACTATAGTTAGCAATTATTTTTAAGGCCACGTATAAAACCTTTAAAAGAAAATTAATATGAAGAGTTAAAACGTGTGTCTAAGGATGGATTTGAAGAATCAATTGGTCCACGTAAAATATTAATAGGTGATAATTTAGAGAGTAAAATTAAATAAGTGAAAGTAAGTGAAGTAGTCATACTTTTAGGTTTGTTTTGTTAAATCTATTTATCATTGATTATTTTTTATTATTTTTTTAATAAAGTAATATCTTTTGGATATAACAAATTATGTGGAATGATATATAAATGATATTTTAATGTAATAATCATGGGAAATAAAAAGAAAGATTCAAAATGGTATGATTGAGAGAGGGTTTTGAGGGGGTTGGTTTTTTTTAGGGAATGGTCAAAAGAAGCCACGTGACCAGGGGGAACAGTCTTCCATGGATCTACTTCTCCGATCACGAGGCGTTCTTTTTTCAATTACCATTATGCCCCTAATTAACCCATTATTTTCCTTAAGTAAAGAATATTCACCTTTTTGTTAAAAACGGGTTGTTGTAGTGTGTTAGTTTTAAGAACTGTCTTGGATGTCTACTATCGTTAGGAAATTTAATGTACATGTGTGAAATGTGGACGTGTTTTTATTAACCACCTATTAGCAATTATAATAGTTGTAAACGATATAGCGACTAGTGGAATTAACAGTGACTAGTACTTCTTATCTTGGTAGCTTTGAACCAACAACACTCGTAAGAAATATAGTATTTAAAAAAAAATAATTGCGCTAAGCAAATTACATGTAACCGTATAAGTCTATCTCTACCTATAATCTAGCTCCGCTTCTGAAAAGATGCCTTTGAATTAGTTCGAAGATTAAACCAATGAATCGGATAAGGACCAGAGGCCAAAGTTGAAAAATGGGAGTTGGTTTAACAGTCGACCGAGTAGGAGTATTTAGAGAATGTAGTAGAGAGCAGTGAAGTCACGTGATTGGGAAATGAAGTGGCTAAGTTTGGTTATGGAGGTGGGGGTCCAGACCAGGGTGTGGTAAGTGGGTCACACTCAAGAGTCATAGTGAAAAAGAAAAAGAGGGAATCAAGAGATTTTGTTATGATTATAAAAGAAAGAAAGGGAGTGATAGAAATGGGAGATACTACTGCAATCATCAAAGCAACCTATTTTCCTCTGGGTTTTGGACTAAATCTTTGACCCAAATTATTAATATAAATGACCAACTTGGAAAAAGCAATAATGGTTCTCAAAAACATATACATATTGTCCTACAAAACTCCAAAACCACATCGGTAGGTAAATCTTGGTTGTTTAGATTTTAGAATATCCTTTTCGTAAGGGCAATGATATCATCCGATGGCAAAGCTAGCTACATTTATTTAATTATACATATAATATATTTAAAAAGTATACGTCAATCTAGATATATATGTGTATATCATACTTATAATGTTACATATGGATTTCAAACGTTCTTTTAATTATATTCGCCAATCATTCTAACATGTGTACCAATTACATATCTTGGTACATCTTTAGTTCATAAATTATAGACACTTGATGTAATTTGAATGATTTTCCTAGTTTTTTAAATGTTATCTTTATGTATTGCAAGTGTAGTTGTAGTTGCATCGTAATTCGACGTACTAGAGTATCAAACTCTTGTTGTGACTTGATGTCAAGTATTAAACCTACCGCGAAAACACAAATCAACAATATCATTAAGGACGTATTTTGAGAAAATTAAGGTGTGAAAATCAAGATATGTTGTTTGCATGAATCAAAGTTAAGTTTATTAAAAGACATAATCTACATGAAAAAAAGATCCATCAACATTTTTTTAATTGTAATAATGGATAACTTAGTTTGGTAGACATATACTATTTGAATGGATTTGTAATTGTACAAGGTAGAAATATGAGTCAAAGGTATTGGTCAAAAAGACCATGTTGTATTACTTGGGGTGTAATCTAGGGACAAATATAGGGCAAGAACAAGTTAGAAAACAGACAAAAGTGAAATGGGCCCACATTGACAGCCACAGTCATAGTCCCCATCCCCAAAGAACAAACACAACTCCTTTGGAATATGAATCGAATCGACAAAAAGATTCAAACAAAACATCAAAACACTTGGAGATCGAGCGAGAGAATCAGATCGTCTTGAGATTCGTGACGGATGTACCTTATATTATTTTTATGCACTATATATTTACATATTTTTAATTAAGAAACTTAATAAATAAAAGCATTTGATATTTTTATAAAAATGTGGCTTATTTTTCTTTAATTTCTAAAAAGAAAAAAAGCATACTTAAAGATATACCATTTAAAATTTAGAAACCGAAAAAAAAAAAAAATCAAAACATCACAAAAACAATAATGAATGCTATATTTTATGGATAGATTAACCTAGCCATATGAGATAGGGACATATGATCATCAATTAATCTTGAATAGAAGGAAGAGAATAACTGCTCATTTTAGAATAACCAAATAAAACTGACTCTACGTCGTCTTTAACGATCGATTTAACAATCAACACGAGAGATGTAAATATGGTAATTTAATATTCTCATACATTAAATTACCATCCGCGAATATTGTTTATTAAGGAAACAAATAAACGTTATAACATTTATCGATTCACGTAATTATGACCAAGAATTATTGGTCTAATTAATTAGGAAAATGATTTGCATGCATGCAAGTAAAACGTAATCAACGATTAGAGATGGCACCTGCATATTGGCACGTGTATTAGTTTAGTGATGTTTGTAGTGAATAATAAATGCATGTATATGATGATTAGCGCATGCAATCTTTCGTAATTCGTTCCCAGCCGCAATGCGGGACCTACAATATCCAACTCACCAACATACATTCATCATTATTCTTTTACTTTCTGTTTCTGGAATGATGTGTCCAGTTGACCAAAACTATGGTTATTCTTGTTTAATTTGTTTTTTGCATTAACTTTATTTTATGTACAGTTTAATTTAGCTATAGAAAAAATGCATGTTAAGTTAAGTTACGTTTGGTAAATATGTCCGTACACCAAAAACTATTTTAATTGCATTTGGAATGTTAAAGTAATCCTTGATATATGAGTATAGCGAATTTTAATTTTATCACACACACCATAAAAATTTTAGTGTGTATCATAGTATCACATATACACAACTTTAACATGTGTATCCTATTTTTTTTTTAAATCGATCAAATATTATAGAGGATAAATTTTTAATAATTTTGACATTTTTTTTTTAAATGTACATATGTTGAAATTTAAAATCAAAAAAGTCGTTTTTACAATTTCTACACTAAGAAATGATTGTGCAATAACCCATCCCCTATGTCGTAGCCCAAACTAATTAAGTTAATTATCAAATATTATAGTTGTCGTATGTATTCATCAATGATAACCAAGTAGTAGGTAGGTAGATAAGATGTTCGAGTTACTAGAAATTAAGATCTTCGAATTATGAATTTTGAGAGAAGCTTCCTCGTATGGATGAGAGTTTTGAAGTACTAAAAAACATAGACCTCAAAAGGATAAACAACAAATTGAATTGATGAAAACAAACATGTTTTTTATTATAAATAAATAAATAAAAAACTTATGAGAGAGATCGAGGGGATTGGTTTTGGGGGCCAATGGGTAATGTTAAAGAAAGGTGGGCAAATGAGTTTAAAGAAAAAGGGAGGTTTGATGAAGAAGACAAGAGAGAGATGGGAAAGTGGAAACTGGGGTTTTATGGGAGAAGCCCCTAAACAAGAGTCTTGTGTACTTTGGGAAAAGTTAAAGATTTTGAAACAACACAACTCCTACTTCTTATTGTCCCCTCTGTGGGATCTTATTTTTTCTTTCTTTCTTTTAATTCTTTCTTTTAATTTTTTTTTTTTTTTTTTTACAAAAACTTGTTTCTTACATCTAGTCATCTGCCGTTTAATCAATTTCAAGTTGCTGATAAACATATCAATTGACATGACCTTTTACATATAAATTATAATCATAAATGTGAAAATATATAAAAGTTAAAAGAGTGAACATCTATATTTCTTTAGACAAATTAATACATTTGATGTACCAATTGGACATAGGGTGGTACCGCTACCGTAAACGTTCAGATTTTACATGTGTGACTGACAGGTTATGGGTTTGAACTCGTGTTTCAGCATATGTCGGTGATTTATCTGATGTTGATGTTCATTGCGGATGGGGCAGACGTGTACCATTGAAATATGGTACTAGGTTCAGAAGTATGCTCTAAATTACCATTAATATATTTGATGTATGCAATCTACTTTTTAATAACTCTCATTCAACTTTATTCTGTTTCCAATGGAGGCCGATTTAATTATGTGAAAAAAATAATAAATAAATTTGTTATGATCAAATGTGTTAGGAAACAGCCTTACAAGACGATGGGCTTCAGTAGGGCTCATTTTCTTGTGATCTAAAATATAGGCCCAATGTTTAAAGAGCCTTTTTCAAACTAACGAACACCATGTGAAAATGAAAATTTTCGAGGGACTATTTCTGCACATTCTAAAAGAGAAGCAAGTTACTACTTTTGCCGCCAGTTAGGTCCACAATTTTATCCGGATTACAGGAAATAGTTACAATTAACATCAATGGCGAACCCTAAATCTAAGGTATGCTGATGTTGATGCCTGTAGTTTTTGAGTTTTTCCACTAATGAGTCATGAAATCCAGAAAATGATTGATAATTAAACCCTAGGTTTTATTGAGTTTGAATTTTAGTTGATTTGTTTTGTTTTTAAAATGATGAAGAATGCGAAGATAATATTAGGTTCATCTTCAATGGCTCGTAGGGAAATATTAAAGGAGATGGGATATGATTTTTCAATTATGGTGAGTTACTACTGTTAAATATTCGTTAATTAATCTTATATAAAAAATTGATTAATCTTAAATTCATGTTTTTTTTAGACTGCAGATATTGATGAGAAGAGTATTCGGAGGGAAAAGCCAGAGGATCTGGTGGTGGCGTTAGCTGATGCAAAGGTACATTCTTGTGCTTCTTCTTCGTTTTTTTCTTCTTCTTTTTTTCTTTTTCTTTTTTAATAGGAATTAATTAATGATATAATGATTTCTGTTTAATGCATTCGTACGTTTTGCTGCATATGTGAATGTGAAAAGAGGTTATTGCTGTAGTTTTTTGTTGAACTTGTACTAGTAATTAACTTATATATGATAAATTGAGTAATGTAAGCCAAGGCTAAAACTTGTAACTATAATTTGTGAAATTATAAGTTTGTAATCTCTCATGAGTGAAATTTTGAAGCATTATCATATAAAAATCATCTTATTGCTGATAGGGGCAGACCAGAAATAAGTTTAAGTGGAGCAGATTCAAAAAAAATTTATCTATCTAATTTGACCAATTATTGATTAAACACAACCTAAGTTGACCAAATATACAACTATCTTTTCTATCAAGAATAACAAAGTATGTTATAATTTTATTTTTTGATTGTAAACTTTAACTGGTGAAATATTTTATGTTCGGTCTTGAATCTTTGGTTGGTTCACTTGTTGCCATGTTCTATAATTTGTTAGTATATCCAAACTCTTAACAGTTTTAGGGGGAAAATATTAAAAAAAAAATGAAAGGAAGAGATATGTAGGATAAAAAATGTGACATACTATTCTTAGTTATGTTGCTCTACCAGCTCAGCTATCCATACACCCTGTAAACTATAACAAATTTTTCAAGCAAATTATGGAGTATGTAACTACTAAAATCTCTGGAGTGGCAGTTGCCTGCACTGACCCCATCGTGTCCCTGTACTCTGTCCCTGATTACAGTGAAGCTTGGTTATTTTGCTAAAATGAATTTTGGTTTACCAGGGTGATTTTTCATATTTCTAACTATTTCCTAATCATCAGGCTGATGCCATCATTTCAAGGCTTGGAATTACTGGCCATAAGGAGGAAAATGCACATCCCACACTGCTCATAACAGCCGATACAGTATGCATTATTCTCTTCTCTTGTTTTATCAATCTATGTTTATAGAAGGCATATGAAGTATTACAAGAAATATGATGCATGTTAAGAAGTTAACATCTCAAGAACACTAAGTACTAAATCGTTCCTCGTTAATGCATTGGTTGGAGTTCCTCACCTACATTTGATTTAATTTTGAGGTGGTGGTATATGAAGGGATGGTTCGAGAAAAACCATCAAGCAAGGAAGAAGCACGCCATTTTGTCAAAGGTTTGTTCAGTCAGCTTGTAACCAACTACTTTTTCTCTGAAAATGTTGATTTGTTATCATATTTATGAAAAATCATGTGTTTTCTTTTCATAGGATATTCAGGTGGTTGTGCAATAGTTGTAGGATCTGTAGTAATAACTAACCTTACCACAGGGATCAAGAAACGTGGATGGGATAGGTCGGAGGTATTTTTTTTTTTTTTTGCATCATCCCTATTCTGCATTTTAATAACCAAAATAAAGATGAAGAACGATGTATTGAGAATTGATGAAATGCCAATAAACATGGGTTGCTTAATAAGAATGTAAACTTTTATACGTCTTAACCTCTTTAGAATTGTTATTACATTTAGCTGATTCTTGTGGTGGTGGCGCAGGTCTATTTCCATGATATACCAGATGAGGTCATTGATAAACTGGTAATGTGAAAGTTAACAATTCTTACTCTTTTTTTCCACGAAATATTTGACTGTTACCTAATTCTCCTAAAAACCTTCAATATTGACAAGTTAGAGGAATGCAAATATCTCATATTTTTCGTAATTATTTTCCATTTCAAAATTTCCTGAAAAGTAAACGTGGCAATTTTTGATGGTATGATATAAGTTTAGCTCGTTTTTGTACCAATAGGAGCACCATTTTTTTTATTTTTTTTTTTAAATCTTGGTTACTGCGGTAGGTAGAGGATGGGGTAACGCTTAATGTTGCTGGAGGACTGATGCTCGAGCATCCACTAACGGCTCCCTTTGTTGATACTGTGGTTAGTTTCTCCCCATCAACCTCAATCAACACATATACATGCATATATGCTTAATAAAACAGTGCAATATTTTTAAATCCGATTCCCTTAATTGTAGATTGGAACTGCTGATGGTGTTATGGGACTCTCTAAATCTCTTACCGACAAGTTACTTGAGGAATCTCTTGAGTCATCATAGCTGCACAAGTGTAACTCTTTCAGATACTACGAATTTGAACAGCCATTTGTATATTAGCTCATGGCGTATTACCATGAAATTTGAATACAGGCTAGTTTGATCCTTATCATCTTTCAATGTACTTTCAAAATCGTTTAACTGATACTTAAAAGCCATTTGTATGATTCAAAATCGTTTCAGATACTCTTTAACTTCTTTTTGAATGGATCAAGTTGAAATTGAAAGATTCTATTTGAAAATTGTCATTTATATATATTTTATATTAATTAATTAATTAATTTAATATTAATAATAATATTAATATTAAAGGAATCTATATATTGATTTGATGTTATAAATAAAAAATCAATTATATTATAGCCACAAATTATTCTCGTTAAACCATTTTCTTTGTTATGAACTGGACCCAACTAATTTTGGCTTTGCCATGATTTGATTTGTCCATTTAATTAGAGGGAATGGTGTCTTTTTATCTAAAGGGTAAAAATGTCATTTTAAGCATGTGTTTCCGCCTTTAGTAAACAAATTACAATTGGACTGATAACCTGTGGGCAAGGCACAAGTACCCAGTTTCTGGAAGGGCATAATTGGAAACTTATAAATCAAAATGCAATAACCAAACAAGTTCTTCCCCTGTTTCTGATCATCACAGTTAAATTCAGAATCATCATAAAAAATAAGAAATAAAAAAAAAACCAACCATGACTCTAGGATTGGTAAATGCGAATCCAATAGTACGTGAAAAGAAAGAAAGAATCAGTCGAGCAGCAACAACGGATGTTGTTAATCATCATCATGAAGCTGCCGTTGTTGATCCTCTTGATATTTATGATATCCTTTTTTTTCTTTATTATATTATTATTATTATTAGATTTTTAATCTATTGATTGTGAAATGAATCCGTATATTGAGATGTTTTAGCTTCGTTTGTTTTTTTGTTATAAAGTAGTATTATTTTTACTGAATTGGTCTTAATTTGTGAAATTTGTTTGAAGAGTTGAATTTGTAATGTGATCTTTGACTTTTAGATTGACAAATTATGTGAGGGATATAAGAGATCCGGAGCATCCGTATTCGTTGGAGCAGCTCAGTGTTCTTTCTGAAGAATCTATCACCGTCGATGAGAAGCTCGGCAGAATATTGTGAGTTTATTATATCATATAATAATTATAATTATAATTATAATAATAAAATAATAATACGTTACATATTTCAATTCAAGGTAAACAACTTTAAATTTTTCTTAATTTTTCTCACTCAATATCTTTTTAAAATTGATGGATGAATACTAATCGATTAAGTAGTTATATTACTTATAAATAAGAAATTCGGTAATAACTCGTTGTTTGTGCAATTTCACTTAATACATCCTTAATTTGTTTACAAAATTGAAAATTGAAAGTTCGATACTTTAAATACAAAGTCGTGTACCTTAAATTGAAATAGGTGGAAACTATAATACATATTGTGTACTTTTCCCTAAATTAAATGAGTTCTTATATAGTTTATCTACATCATTTTTTTGAGTAAATAATTATTTAGAGTTTATTATAAAATTAAATATTTATCTATAAAAGTAAAAGTCGCTTTTGTTGAATAGATTTTTAAATAACCATACTCCATTAATGGATCTTATAACAGTAGTGTTTTCAGTTTAGATTTTGATTTTAGGGAAAATATTGTACGCTGCTAACTACATGTAAAGTTTGATCCTGTTAAGTCAAAATGAGGGACTAAAATGTAAACTCTTAAACTTGGAGGACTAAAATGTAAACTCTTAAACTTGAAGGAGTAAAATGTAAATTACTTATGACGGCACCAAATATTCACACCAAACTTATTGATGCATAAACAATTTTTTATCCATCTTAATGCATAATGTATAACACTGCAATGCATTATCTTTGGTGTATTCATCAAAAAGTTTGTTGTATTATCACTGCCCAATTCCTAAAGTTAATTGCACATATTTTATCTCTTGATTTTTAAAACATATTTTTGTCACTTCAATATTAAAAATAGATAAATTCAAGTTATCAGTAGTTTATAGTTCTATGCTTAAATTTTAGGACAATGAAGTTATGAAGGGTACTTGATAATGTTGTGGTATTTGTTGGCAACAATATGGGATAATCTCTATCAATGTGGCACATTATTGATACTTATACTTGGTTGTTAGGATAACTTTCACTCCAACAATTCAGCACTGCAGTATGGCAACTGTAATTGGTCTATGCCTCAGAGTTAAACTCAAGGATTGTTTCCCTCCTCATTTCAAGGTCAGCCATCTCAACCTTTGATCCAGCCCGAATTACTCAGTTACTAAAAAGTTTCTTACCTTTCTCTTGTTAATGACATTTAAAGTGTTTGACTATCAGTCAACCCCAACTGACATTAAACTATGCGTCAAGTCAATTGTTGATTATTGTAGAGGATATCAGGATAGAGGAGTATGAACTAGCCAAAGTTATCTGAAGTTTTGAACGATCTTAAGGATACCAGTTCATCTCTCATTGTCATTGATACGGTCCTTCATTGTTAATCTTATCTCCTTTGATGATGAAATATTGCAGGTCGATATTAAAGTGGCTCCTGGATCTCATGCAGATGAAGAATCTGGTAAAAGCCTATAAATCATGTGGTTACTATGAATGTTATTTAGAAATCTTGAGCAACCTACGACTCTCTTTATCTGAAAAATAAGAAGTCGTTTCCAGAGCTCAAGAAGTAAACTCGAGTATGTTTTATGTCACTGCACAGTTAGTGGGACTAGTATGATGGAACTTCGGAACTTAAGCTGTTAAGACTTCACATTTTCATCATCAAGCCTAGAGGTCGCTAATTTTGAGCTTATTCTTTTACTTCTAATGGGTCAAACATGTCATATTTGTTAAATAGTAGTTCAAACAGAAATAGGTCAAATGGGTCAAAGTGTATCTCTACTACATAAAACCCCTTTGATCATTTTATTCAAAAAATTATATTATTATTGAAAGAATAGATTTTCTGCAATTATATTTTACATAAATTAATTAAATAGACGGATTTTGTTGTTGGAAAATACAGTTTTTGTCCATCGCCAACCCGTCCATTTTTCCACCTATAGTCAAGCCTATAGATTTCGAGTTATTCCCAAACCACACCACCTACGTCTCGTTCGTTTTTTTTCAAGGTGCAGTCACACTTGGTACTTGACAGTTAGGTTGATGAGCAATTTGAGGTAAACAATTTGTTTGATTTGGTTGCAGTGAACAAGCAATTGAATGATAAGGAAAGAGTTGCGGCTGCCATGGAGAATCCTAACATTAGGCAACTGGTTGATGAGTGCCTTCACTCAAGCGAGCTTTAATCACTCTGCCTACTCTAGTGTACAGTAAGCTTACTTTGTGGCCCATGTTTCCAATCGCAATCAGTCTCTTTTTTGCATTAACGAAATGTATTTTTTTGAAAACTCCAACTAATTCTCTTTTTCATTAGCGTCTAAAGTCCTGTAATGTTCTATTTTTCTCTTTTCCATTAGCGTCTAAAGTCCTGTAATGTTCTATCTGGCATTGAAAAAGCTTGGTCTTGTTCATGATATGGTGTTTTACAGTATCATTGTACTTTTAGAAATATGTGGCATGTGAGCAATGAGATGAGTAAGTGTGTTCCGTAACATTTGAATCTATGTTTGGCTAAAAAAGGTGTGGGTCACGTGTTGAATTGGTAAAAGCTTCCTGTACACCATCATAAATTGCTTTATTTCAATAGTATGATTTTTGTAATGATATTTACTATACTATACATTAATTTTTATTAAGTTCAAACAAATGCTGGCGAGTCAAAACCCAAATCGACCCGACCAGTTGTGCCTCTTTATATATAATCAAATTGTTTCAACCCTTTATCTAATCCGTCCATTTTGCCACCTTTAATATTTTGTTTAATGTCCATTGTTCATGAGTTGTCAATGAATGACAAAGATACATCGCCTTCATAAACAATCTTGTATATGTGTAAATAATATAATAGTTGTAACTATAATAATTGGCATATGAATAACTTTATTTTAGAACATTCGGTCAAAAACTACGATCCTCATAACACTGTTTAAAAATATAATTATTTGCGTTTTTATGTGCAATTTATGGTTTTATTCCATGTTTTTTTATTAATTATTGTCCCCTTGTCCTCCTAACTTTGAATATGAAGCATGCACTTATCATAATTTTTTTAAAACGTCTACTTATTATTTTTATACAATCTTATACCAGTTCTTTTATCGTATGTTGTTTTATAAATTAATTATTAATTATATATATATATATATATATATATCTATCTATCTATATATATATATATATATATATATATATATATATATATATATATATATATCACATCCCAGAGAAATATAAGCCTCAATTAAGCAGTGGATGTGTAAATATTAGTTAATAACATTTTTTTATTTTTGATATAAGTCACGTCTCTCTCTGGCATACTGCCAACTAATTTCGAGTTAAAAGATTCAAAAAGTCAACCACTTAATGAATCTATTTATTCCCACTGAACACGACCTTCATTCAGATTAAAAAACAAAAAATGGGCGATCTGATGAACAGAAGCTTCAGGTTTGATTCAACGAGATCATTCTCTTTCGACGCTAATAAGTTCACCAAATCTAACACGTCTCGCCTCACATCAGAGATAGGTTCTTCACAATCTGCCAGATTCATGACCTACGAAAAGCTATCTGATTCTATGCGTTTTGCTGATGCTGTTGAATCTAAAACTAGTCATAGCAGCCGTAGTAGTAGAAAAGGAGCTTGGAAATTTGTAACCAAAATATTCTCCTTGAAGAAAGCTGGCGGTGATTCTTCTTACACACGGCAACCAGATCTTAGCCGTCGATGGCCTGTTCAAGGATGGTGATAGATTGAATTGAACCAGAATGATTATTCCGTAGATTGTAGATGAACTGGAATTATGAAGGCCTCCTGAATCTGTAATTGTAAGTTTTTGGATCTAAGTTATGTCATCATGAAGTCGTGTTATTTAGTTTTGAGTTAACATTTATGATGATAGGTTGAATTGTGTAGGTAATTTCTTATATTCATTATATATTAATATATTAATTAATAATTAATTAGTAGTTAAATAACGAAACTATTGTTATCCTTGAATTGTTCAAAGTTAGTACTTAGTAGGCGCGTATCTATCTTTGTTTTCCCTTGTAATGTTAGATGACTTGAACATAGTAAGTGACAAAATCACTTTGATGTATTGAACGAAAGTGGTGTGCTTTGTTATTGATGGTTAAGTTTTTCTTTTTTTTTGGAAACGGAAGAATATATTAAAACTAAAACTAGCAATATGCTATGAATTACAAGAATTACAACGACACAATAATTTCAACCAAAATGACCCCAATAAACTACGATTGTTACACTTCATTTCAATTTAACCAAAACGACCCGCACATTTCACTTCAACCAAAACAACGCTAAGATTCTAACTGCAACGACCTTAACCGTAAGGAAAATCCAAGAGTCGAGTGACTAAACCCCACCATTCAAACTCAACGCAGCACAAAACCACATAGGGCAATCACCCAGTCGAGAGTGTGAAAACAGTTGAAAACAACCATGACCATGACCTTGACCTTGACAAAAGAGACGAAACCCCTCGGAACTATAACCAATTCCGACCACACAATCAAACCAAGTGGTGGTACCGTGAAGTGTAGAGACGGCTAACGAAGAAAATCACATATGATTATTAGACTGCCATAGGATTAACCAACTAACCATGACCCAAAACCACTTGCAACCATCTCACCCATTGACCGGAACCATCCAAAACCAACCATCTAACCCAAACCATCTGACTTGAAGCCATCCATAACCACGATCTACAACTGACTGGAAATAAAAAAATAAAAACGACCCCAACTTAACCCACCTAAAAAATGACCCCGAAACTACCCGAAAACACCAACATGAACACCACCCAGAACCATCTAATACCATGACTTTGAACCACCTTACAACCACCACCATAAAATCAACAACATGAACCTCCTGAAGTCACCTAAGACCATGACCATAAACCACCCAAAATCATCACTCGAAACCACCATGAACCTCTGAAACCACCTACCACCACGACCTGAAACCAACACGATACCACTTGAAACCACCTTATAACCACCAACATGGACCACCTGAAATCACCGAAGACCACGACCATAAGCCACCCAAAAACGCCACCCGAAACCACCTAATACCATGACCCTTGAACCACCTTATACCACCAACATGAAGCACCTGAAATCACCTAAGACCACGACCATAAGCCACCCAAAAACGCCACCCGAAACCACCTACCACCATGACCTGAAACCAACAAAACCACCACCTGGAGCAACCTAATAACATAACCTTCAACCACCTTCTGAAACTACCAAATGCGACAAACAAAAACCAGAGTGACCACCTGAACAAAACCACCGATCTGACCACCGAAAACCGACCACTCTAGACGGACCTTAATAACTTGCAGAAAACGACCACATGTAAAGACCATCGGCACTTGCTGAAACCCCAAACGAAACGACCATTGAAAAAACGAACATTGAAATGTGTGAGTTGAAGTAGTTCATAGTTGGTTTTTCAATAGTCATTCACTTGTAACTACGTCCCTATGTTTGGTTTGATCCATCAACTCATCATCAACGAGGTTGGCTTAAAGTATTATCGATCAAGGTTGGAAATACAGGCAATACCAACCGGCCCATGTCAGATAGCTATAAGCCCCGTCAAGTGAAAGATAAATCAAACTTACCTACTAACAATTTGGATGGTGGCAACCTGATCCACCTTCACCAATAACTCTTTCTGATAAATTAGGTTCATCATTGACTATAACGGGATTGATGTTGAGATACTTGGAATGGCGGCATCTGCGAAATCAAACTAGGTGGAAATCAATTTCTGTTCGACTCTTGATTTTTGAAACTCAAGTCATCTGCAATCAAGTGTGTATAGGTCAAATCTGCAAGAAACCAGTTTAATATCTCGCACATACGTGGCAGTATCATGACATGCTGCCTAACAATAGTTTGTTAATTTACACTACAAAATATTTGATTTTACAACTATACATTTTATTTCTACGTCATACAGTAATCAATAATCAATAATATGCTTTAAAACTAAAATTTTATTAATAGAGAAGACCTTCAAGGTACTTAACCCAAGACAAGTGTTGTTTAATGCGGATAGTGGTAATACACCACAAGTTGAGGGCAAGTAGATCTGGGTGGATTCGAACCACCAGCTTCCTAGAAAGCCAAATGATTTACACTGCCTTCCTAGTCGCTCTTACCAGTTTCCGAGCTTACAGATCTTTTTACTTATCAAATTTTGATAACCGTTTCTTTTTTATTTACCATATCGACAAAAACCAACATTCTCAGCGGAGTAGACACATATTTGATAACCAAGTTTGTAGACCTATTCATGTTAAGCCTCTATTTGGACACCGAGCATCCAGTATGGTGGGTTTTCGTATTTGCATCAAAGTCCATCTACGTAGTTTCCATTATTGGCCACAACCTCCATGGACGCATTGACACACTTAACCAAAACCAAGACCGCCATTTTCTTGTAATCTATACTGAAAATGAATATACAGAGTAATTCATTTTCTAAATAATTGAATTTCCTTTTATGGTAACCTGAACTACATAGTATATAGTATCTCAAGACGTCGCAAACAATTACTTATTTATCAAAAGGTGGATTTAATGTTATTTACGACGTTTCATTATTTTCCAACGTTAAAAACAACTACAGACTCTAACAGCGAGATTCAGTAAGGTAATTTCAAAGAAATATAATTTTGTTGTAGATATATATTTATAAAGGTGAAATTCAGCAACGAATTTTGTAAAAATTTAATAAAAGGCTCAAGTAATACAACAATAACCAACATATATAAATCACCTATAAAAGGTCATAAAATCACTTTGATATCACATAACTTACTATGTTGTAAAGGTAGATGCTCTTACGCACAGCAAGCTTTAAAAAATGTGATCTGTTCACTTTACTAGCAAGAAAATATAACTAAAATAAATCACAAAATATATGAATATCTTTTCAGAAGATCAATATCAGATGTATGTACAGCAAAATAGGTAAAGAAAGCCAAAGCAACAGATCAGATATATTAGCAAATTACTGTAACAGAGAAACAGCTACAGAAACAAACAACAATAATGCATATTTAATCAGAGCTCCATCCATTCGACTTCATCATGTCGGATTCTGCTGAATATCAGAACTATTAATCTAGCATGAAACTAAAACGCATTTACAGTAAACAATGAACTGTGAATAAGAATGATGATTAGTTACTCACCTGGTTTATGTTTGATTGAAAGCCGACTTGCATAAGTACAAAGCGTGATACCAGAAGCAATGAATATCTCCCACTACACCTTCAATGTGCCTGTTGATGTAATCAAATTGCTAAACTTTCAACGACAATACATTAACCAACCTAACGTCGATACCAACAACCTTTTAAAGTTGAGAGTAATTCAATAAAGCTAGCAAATTCATAAATTGCTTTGATGCTCATACATCATTCACCCACCTATATTCCCAGATTTAGATTAATTAAAGTAGATGTTTTACAAAAATGCAAAACAGAACTCAAGAACAGGATGCCACAATCATCAAAAGATCTGACATGAACACCTTCCATAAAGAACAGATTCTTATGAAAGCCATCCCAAATGTATGTATCTTGAAGGTTAGAAATCGTCATTACTAGTATACAAGTACAGCGCAACATTAAACGATTTTTGTATATATCAGATAAAATGGACACCTTACTCCCAGGAACACAATCAACAACCCACAGGAGATGAACCAGGGAAACCACCACATGGATCCTCCCTAAATATAAACATGATCTCTTCTTATTAATAATTCGAAGACCTGCCAAACAAGCTCGCCCATCATGGCAAAAGCAAGGCAAATATCGAATAGAAACACATACAAAACAAAAAGAGAACAGAATATTCAAGAGCACAAACCAGATAGTGTAACAAACCAATTCCAGGTCACCACATGTCCAAGAAGAACAATAAGAACACAGAGACATCTGTAATTTTGGCAAATTTCAACTTATGATATGAACTGCATCATCAAAGATCTTCAAGTCCACTCCTTTTTCCATATATCACCCCATTAAACACGACCATCTTTAGGATACATCAACATTTTCATTGACCAACCTTGAAAACTCTACCTCTTGTATTATACAAACCACACCCCGTAGCAATGATCACTATACATCTTCATGTAGAAATCACTTGAAAATTTGTACAAAAGATGCTATACAATAACTTTGTTAGAAGAACCTAAAGACTAACAACATGAACACAATACATGAAATAACAACTCAATATCCAAATGATACAACTCAATATCCAATACTCGAAAGCTAAAACGTACAAACAATGGAGTTTCATTGAAGAAATCATACAATACAATGAATGATCAAAGATTTATAATCACCCGATGGAGAACATGATAGAATGAAACTATTGACGAATAAAAGAATTGCACTTATCACAATGAAAGTAGTGAGCTAGTGTGTAACCCTATTGGTAAAGAAAAAAGCTAAAATATTGATTACAAGCTAGCAAACAACATAATAATATGTGAGACTCTTCTTATAACGATAGAATTGAGGTCAAATCTATTATTTCATGAGAGCTAACTAAATAGAACATTGCTTTTGCTTTATCCATTTAATGAAAACATTTATATTGTAGTAAGGCCATGTTGTATCGACATGACTTTTTCCGAGTCGAAATTGTTAAATGACTGCATATAATGATGTGGATCAACAATTACTTAACGTATAATGTATGTTATAATTGTAAACTGTAAATAGATCGCGATTTGTTATATGGAGAAATTTGGTACCTTTCCACTGTCCGGGTTAATTATTCCTTGTGTTTGCATGCTGAATAATCCTTTTGATGCAGATTGCTTGTGGCACAAACACACATTCGAACAAAAAAACAATCACAAACGCACACGCACCCACACCACACCTGGGAGGAGAACCAGGCCAAAAACAACGCCCGTGCGATCCCCTCCCAAACAACAAAAATCTTTTTTTTATTAGGATCAGGTGTGACCTGCCATGCGAGCGCACCCAACATGGCAAAGGCCAATTAACAGACAAATATATACATACTGTTCCTGTGTAAAAGTCTAATTAACCTTACATCTACAGTACAAACCTGATAGCAGACTTCATACTGCAATTCTTCATCAATACATCATTAACAACGTCAAGGTAACACAACAAAGATATCAAATTCACCTCGGCGATTTAGAATTCGTGAACATGATTACAGGTAACAGAGCTCCAGCCCTATGTTCACAAAGTCGCCTGATGAGCAGCAATAACTTTTAGCCATCTAAACGACGTTTAACCATATAAACCCTAAAATCATCGATTCAATAATGAAATTCTATTCAGCAATTAACTAAATGAAGATTAATCAATTATCAATCAAATTGAATAACCACCGATACAAAATTAATAATAAAATCACAAGAATCCTAATTGAGCTTCAAATTAATATAACCATAAGAAATTGAAGCTACGGATTAATTCAAAGGAATAAAACTTTACCTCGAAAGCCGAAATCTAGAATCTGAGAGCTGATGATAATACATACACACCATCGATACGATCGAAGAACGTTTAGTGTTTGCTGTGTTTTAGCGGGCGATGTGACCTAACATTGTGTGGTGATTGGTATTTATAAGCAAATGGACGGCTGAGATGATAGGGATTATTGTGATGGCGGTTAGTTTGCGGGCCCAGGCCCCAGAGTCCTAGACAAATTCTTCTTTGATGACCTGGTTATCTGTAGCGCCAGCCAGTTATAAGTCACCACGTGTTATAAAGTGCAGCTCACAAAATCAGAATTTTATTATCTTATTTAGCAATTAGCAATTAGCAATTAGCAATTAAATTCAAACTCAATGTTTTAAACCCCGGTTTTTTAGTCGAACCGGATGAATGTCAATTTCTGATCGGACCGGTCAGACCGGTTAGGCTGGAAGTTTGAACCGGAGTTGTTAAAATATGAAAACGGAATATATATATATATATGAAGTAAAAGATATACAAAATCATTTTCACCAAAAAATTTAACAATCCAACATCCAACAAGTAGACTTTGTTCAAAAACATACAAATAAACAACATTCTTAATGATAAGATTTTGCAATTATATTTTATACTACTCCGTAACAAATAATAACGCATTGTATATCTAAAAATTAACTTTTAATAACGCATTTTATATTGTAATACATCATCAAATAATATATATCGTTTCATAAGATATTATATAATATCAACAAACTATAATTTGATAATACACCTTTAATTTTCGAATATAATATATATCATGAGTGCTACGATATATATAATAAATATATTTAGAGTAAATAATTAAAACAAGTTAAATGTTAGATTAGTTGGTTAACAAGTCGCTTTTCATGAATGTGGTTGTGAGTTCGAATCTTGTAACTAACAATTTTATTTTGTTTTCTATTTGTTTAAAATTTTATTTTTAACTTGTCCCACATTAGTGAGAATACAATCTCAATACAAGACTCACCTCCTATATAACACCAACAAAGTTTACATCTCAATTTACTATCCGACTATCCAATTTAAAGGCTTCTTAAGTTTAGAAAGTAATTTAATTAGTTTTTTTTTAAAAAAAAAAAATAATAAAAAATAAAAAAATTGAACCGGTTCAACATGCCGGTCTGGTTCCCGGTCCAACCCGGTCCGGCCGGCCGGCCCAAACGGCCCGTTGACTAGTCAAATGTTAGAAAAACCCGATTTATTTTGAGCCGGATTTCTTGAAAAATCCGGTCCGACCGAACCGGTTCTTAAAACATTGTTCAAACTTCAAAGACCAGCCATGAAACCAAAGTTAAATCAAATTAAAACAGACCAGTTATTCTTGTTAATAGTTTATTTACCCGTGTCTATACGAATTGAACATAAAAATTTATAACAAGTGGGTTCATTATAGATCCGCCATTGTGTGGTTTCAATCATGAAATTTGTAATAAGTGAGTTCATTATAGATATTTCATTGTGTCGGTTCAATCCAGTGTAGTGAATCATGGACTTATAATAACAACAAAAATGATGATCATTATTGTATAACAATATTGGGGTCAAGTGATTGAATAAAACAATGTGGACAAAAGTGTCAACTCATGTCTTTATATGTGTGGTATGTAAATGAAATTTTGGGTGATCAAAAATATTAACTAAACTGAAAGGTTTGATTGTAAATTAAGGGTAATAAAGTGTTAAATGAATACAACAAATGAGTGATCGAGTATTTTGTAAGATGTAGGGACTGATTCTGTCATATACTGAAACTCACGGGTACACTAGCTAAACCAATGTTGGCTTTCAAAATTTGAATTTGAATAGATCATCAAGGAAGAAACTCAATCATTGGTCCAGATTTTTTCATGCTTTATATATTTAATTCTAAAAGAGAGATTTAATATTCAATAATACTAATTAATATTAATAAATTTTAGTATTATCATCTACATATGTAAAGTTTCTATGACATATAAACTCATACCAATGAATGGCCTCATGACATTAATGGGTAACATGTATATCCCCACGAATAGTTACTCTTATTTCTAACATAAACATCAAAGTTTAATATCAGATTTAAATACCTTAGAACAAGGTTAGTTTCTACTTCAATTTTAAGAAAATCCTGTTATCTCACACTAAAATATCATATAGTTTGAAAACAAATTAGCACATTAATATCACTATTGTAAGTTATGGGCAAAAATAAATCGTAAAAGGTTATCTTTGTAACATTCAAATTTCAAACTATTTTGTTGCACATAACTCTTCATAGAGTTGTATCATTTTCCTAGTTAGAGGTGATAACTTATGTGCTTTTACCGTGCATAAAAGTGTAGTATACTTGTAAAATTGGAAGACCTTAATTGCATATTACCGTGCATAAAAGTGTAGTATACTTGTAAAATTGGAAGACCTTAATTGCATATATATTTACCCTTCAACTTGTATAATACAAACATTTAGTCCCCCATCTATTTCTTGTTGTACAAAATCATTGCACAGTTTGCAGCATATAATATTTTTCCGTTGTATCATCAATGTACTAATTTTGATATGTTTAATTGTTGAGTTTGAGAAATCAAGTGCATATAGTATTCATACATATATAGTTTAGGGGCGTTTATGCAACTTACCCAAATTAACACATGCATACGAAACAATAACGTTAATTATTACTTGCAGATGAGAAGAAAAAATGGGAACGAGAGAGAAAGAGAAAGATATAGAACGTCTTATATCACTAGCGAGATTAGGTGGTGGTGGATTCAATGATGGTGATTCCAACTCATCGCCGACGGAATCTTCTCCGGGATCTTCTTCCAGCTCTCCCTCTAAACATTCCGGCAAAGAGGTCTCCCATTTTGTGCTTCTCTCTTCCTGTGGTTTGTAATTTCCGCACGATCTGCCAGTTTTCTTATTCTTGGTTTCATTTCTTACATGAATGATCTATTCGAGGCTCTAATATTCACAAGTGTTCCAATTTTTTCATTTTTTATTTTTTTGTACATTTAAGGTCTGATTGTTCTTGTAGAAGTATTCCACCTTGGCAATTCAATTTGTATAATGTGTTTTAACCAATTATTCGAGAAACTTTTGAATTTGAAAGGATGACTAAAAGAAGTGTGTTGTTTAAAGCAGAATATTTGTGGAAGTACGTTGCTATTGCATCTCATTATTATTATAACAAATTCGTATAAAATTATCGGTTTCCTAAGAAGGGGAATGATTAGTTATTCTTGTCTACATTTTCATGGTGTGTTCTAGCCCTATTCTATAATTGTCTGATGGCTCCCTTCATTCCAAAGTTATGAACTGAACTCTATGAATTGAACAAAGATTCAGCATTACAGTTGATGTGGATTATACTTATTTTTAAGAATAAGTTTCGGTAGGCACATTATAAGACTATAATAAGTGCTAAAAGTAGGAATCTCTTAGTGGTAAGGAAGCAGGATCAATGAAAATTTGATTCGGGGAAAATTCAAGATCAATTGAACCCAAAGTTTTCTTACGTTTTGCTCAGTTGTAACAGAAAAGCTACTTGTCTACCTACATAAACACACACCTTATATATGTTGAGGCTTAATAGCAAGAACGGTTTAGAAAAATTTCTTCTTTCTGTTTGCAGGCATTTGTCAAAGTCATTCGCAGTTGGGCGTCAAAAAAGTTCATGACTGGATGGTTTGTTCTCAACTTTTCACTAATTTCATACTCTAATAGTATTAGTATTGTACAAGTTTATACAAAATGAACAGTCCCGACTCCCGTGTCTAATAGTTGTTTATTTTGCAGTGTCATTCTGTTTCCCATAGCTATCACATTTTACGTAACTTGGTGGTTCATTCATTTTGTGGATGGATTCTTCTCCCCAATCTATTATGTTCTGGGAATTAATACATTTGGTTAGTCCATCTACTTTAGTTTTTATTTCGTCCATTGTTGTTAAGGCGGAGAAATAGCAATTGTGATACAATACAACGGTTAAGACTTCAAGCATTATGTAATGACCAACATCATGAAAAGATTTTGTTCTTTTGACTAATTCACAGGTCTTGGATTCGTGATCTCCATTGCGTTCATCTTTTTGGTTGGTGTGTTCATGTCATCATGGTTAGGCGCATCTCTACTCAGCTTAGGGGAGTTTATAATACAAAAGATGCCTTTCATGAGCTACATTTACACTGCCTCCAAACAAATTAGTTCAGCAATTTCACCAGGTGATGGTTCACAAGCATTCAAAGAAGTGGCAATTATAAGGCATCCAAGTGTTGGAGAATATGCAATTGGATTCATAACGTCAAGTGTTATCCTGCGTAAAAATACAGGGGCTGAAGAGTTATACTGCATCTATGTGCCAACTAATCATCTTTATCTTGGAGACATAGTTCTTGTTAACACAAAAGATGTTATGAAGCCTAACATCTCGGTTCGAGAAGGTATAGGTAAGTATATTCTAAATCAGACCATGTGATTAAAATGCATTTAGCTATACAGAATTGAATTACACTTGACATTGATTCTGTGATCAATGGACAGAGATTGTGATATCGGGAGGCATGTCGGTACCACAGATATTAACTACAACAGAATCCCAAACAACTTTGGCTCCAAGAAGTGGGAAATATGCTGTTCCACAAGTATGACGCAAAGCTCATACATTTTCATACTCTTGAAAACACAAAAAATGGATTATATGGTAATACAAACAAGGTAGACAAGCCCTTGGTAGCTTAGGATGCTTTTGATGTATTTGTTTGTTGTAACTTGTAATTAATGGCATTGTATTGTTTGTAAATCAAAAGAGAAACAATAAATTAAATAAAAAAAACGGCATGTTGCTTATCTCTCTTTTCCTTTACTGTTTTCTTGGATTTGGTTTCTAAGACTTCATAATAAAGATGTTTTGTTAGCAATAGCCTTCAAACATCTCATAAGCTCAATGTAATAACATCAATACATTAGCAAAACAGACATGATTTATAGGCAAGGAGCATAAAAATATTAAAATGACGTGGACTCTGAAATTTTCATTTCCAGACACCGCATTAAAAGAGATACTAATACACAACACTTCCTTTCTGCCCATTCTCTCAGAATTCAGTTTTACCAAATGGTCTTACATGGAACCTACTTAAAATTCTGATTCTAGATCCAAAATTCCCATTTCTCACCAAAAGAGACTTAGCATTCGAACAACAGCCCAAAACTTCCAACAAATGGATTGGGTCCCATGTATGGCAAATAAAGAGAAACAAAAAGGGCAAAACAGGCAAGAAGTGTTTTAGGTGTTGACAGTTGACAGCATCCCTCCACTAGCTGTGGGTATGACCACCTCCCAACCAGGGCCTTTGAGTGGAAGTGCACTCGCTAAGAAGTCTGGCTTCCCATCTGCCTTTGCAGGCCCAGCAGCAATCAGATCGCTTCTATCTAAAACCCTCTCAAGATCCTCATCGCTGATATCCGTTTGTATCATTTTGTCTTCTGGATCATCATTGTCTCTAAGAAGTAACAGCATGTCCTCTTCCTAGAAATATCAATCAAACCCCCATAAATAATCATACTTCATAAAACAGATTCTCAATAATACACACACATGTATCTACAGAATCATATACCTCCATGCCTTCATTGTTTGACTTTGCTACTCTTTCCTGTTGAAATTGACCTCTACCGATCACCACATGCTCAAGCTTCAACTTACGGAAAGCTCTTTTCAGAATTCGGCCCTGAATAAATAATTCAACATCATATCATATGCTTTACTCAAGAAGATTAAAAAATACATAAAAAATAAAATAAAATAAAGTACCTCAACAGACTGGGCAGTTGCAAGCCTGTACACATGAACAGGTTTTGTCTGGCCAATTCTATGGCATCTATCCATTGCCTGCAAATCCATTTGAGGGTTCTGGAGTCCAAATGGGTTGAAAATGTTAAAACGTTAAAAGGGTGTCGAGTGAAACAGGTGAACATTAGATAAATTTGAATGCTTTACCCAGTCACTGTCATATAATATGCAGGTATCAGCTGAAGTGAGATTGATTCCTAGCCCACCGGCCCTTGTGCTCAGAAGAAAAATTCTATAATCACTATTCACATCATTGAAGTCCTTGATCTGTTGTTTTAACATAATATTAGAATATTACTATACTTCAGTAGTTTACTCTACATATGATTTGAACACTTCGATATTTTAGCGGAAAACAGTTTGTAGAATCTCAATCAACAAGAGAAACTCTAAGAAAGTTATGAGGAATATTAATATACTTGTTGTCTTCTCTCCTCCAATTTCACACTGCCATCTATTCTGCAAACTTCCATACCCTTCTCGCTGAAGTAGTAATGCATTATATCCAAGATTTTAGTCCACTGGGAGAAAATTAGAACCTGTTTGTCAAAATTAAGCATCAGTAGAAAATTTTAAAACACAGACACATACAGATAGTCAAGTGATTATCACGAACAAAAAGTCTTTAGGTGGGGGAATGTTTCATGTCTTGCAATCTAATAATTTGAAATATATTTCCAAAACACGCATATATTCTTTTTCATGTTTTCAAGAAATGCATGTCAAGTTCTCAATATTTCAGAATTGAGACACTTAGTGGTACAAAATACAGAAGTGGTGGCATACTTTGTGCTTGCGAGCAAACAGCTTTTCCAGTAATCTTTCCAGCAACTGAAATTTCCCACATTGTCCCACTATCTGTTCCAATGGTGGATAAAAACCTGTTCAAAAATAGATCTTTGTTTTAAAATTTCCCAAAAAGCCAGTCATATATAAGTAAAGTCATGAAATGGCACATACATGAACCCTCAAAAGCTGCCTCTAAGAGGTCAGGATGGTTGCAATTTTTCCGGAGCTGAATCATCAAATTATTCAGCCGTGCTTTCGTGCCACGACCTGCATAATCTCACAGTAACAATTATTGAAAATTGGTTTCACTATGTCATACTCTGACAGATTTCATTTATGTTTCTTGCACACATCACAGAATACAGAGTATGCTTGAAGTGGCATGATGGGTGGTTGGTTAACAAGTCAAATTAGGTGAATTTATAGTAAGGGTCAGGTCAGATGGGGAGTGAGGAACAGCCAGTCAAACATTAGTTTCAATCTTATATACCTCTTTAAAATTATTAACGTAAGAATTCGATTATAACTATTGAAAAAATATTAATATACTAACTCACAAAATTCTTATTAACTTTGTTTACAATTTGGACGGCTTTCAATCTGATTGACCCCCTTTTTTTAGTTAAAATCTCCAACTACTAAATGTTTTATCTCAAGTGAATTTAAGTTTTTCATAAGAACTTGATATTTCTTAGAAAAAAATGACTCTCAAGTCTTAGGTGTCAATCTTATATACAAAATTTTCCTCGAGACTTTTGGTATTTGTAATCCCCAATACAGCAGACCCAATTGTAATATATTTTTGAATCCATGTTTTGAAATATCTTGTGGCGGTGGGATGTTGTATTATCAAATCTAATAAAGTGAAATGTGCATTACCAGTGTCCACTTTCTCTCGCAGATACGCTTCCAGGGACTTGTTAACTAGATGATCTTGGAAGTTTCTTTGATGCTCAGTAAGAGTAGCATATAGAATTATCTCTTTCTTACGAGGAAGCATATGCTCAACATCCTCTTTCATTCTCCTCAGCAGAAAAGGACGCAATATTGCATGCAATTTTGCTACCACCTGTTAATTTCATATCCACCTTGTTAAAAGTTCTAAAAATGAGAGTTGGGAATGAAGTTTCTAAGCTTGTACATACTTGTGATTTTCTCCCTTCTTCCGCCTCCTCACTGTTGGACTTTCCAGAGAAATCAAACCTAAAATACGGATAATATTATTGAGTAAAAATGAAAGGTCATCAACAAACACCCTTTACATCTTATGTTTCACTAACGAGAACCATGGATATAAAGTCCTGCAAAAACAAACTATAGTATTCTATCATAGTGTGCATATTAACTTGGTTTTTCTGTGAACATTGATTTACCAAACAACCATATTCACATTATTCACTTATAAATATCAAAGTGTGTTATTTGGAATAGGTACCAAAACAAGCAATCTCCTTCATAATATTGAACATGATTAAGCTAAATCAGCTTGCAACACAGCAAAAGTTATTTATACTTGAAGATATGTACACCACATTAATAAACATCACACACATATCATATGTTTTTTTTTATTATAAAGAGTTTTCATCCAGACGCATTTACCAAGACTCAAATTCTGCATGGGAGGAGAATATATCAGGCAAGATGAAGTTCAGCAATGACCAAAGTTCTGCAAGATTGTTTTGCAGAGGTGTACCAGTCAACAAAAGCTTGTTTTCAACACGCAACCACTTTAATTCCCTAATTAATTTGCACTTTGAATTTTTCAATCTGTGACCCTGTGAGTCATGAGAAACAGTGAGTAATTAAGATACCAGAATACGTTTAAGTGGCTAACAACAAGCATGACACAATCTATAAAAAAAAAACAGCCGATTGAGAGCACCTCATCAACCACAAGATACTTCCAATTGTAGTGCCTCAAGTGTTTTTTAGCATCGTTCATCGCTACTTCATATGAAGTAATCACAATGGGAAATTTAGGGCCTATTGCTTTTGGCATGTGCTTACTCCTTATTTCATTCCTTTCCTTCCTATCCCCATGGTAGATAACTGCATTCAGAGAAGGCGCAAACCTTTGCAAAAAGGAAAAGATAAGAGTTCAACATTTAATTTATGAAAACACCAACACAATAGCAACTGCATAGTCCAATAGAAACGATACCTTGATATCTCATTTAACCAATTTGCAAGAGTAGATAAAGGGGCAATAACCAAGTAGGGCCCATCTAAGCCCTTCCCTTTAAGGTGTGCAAGAAAACCAATGGTTTGGATTGTCTTGCCAAGCCCCATCTGGTCAGCAAGAATCCCGTTAAGCCCGTTTTGCCAGAGTGAGATCATCCATTTGACACCTTTAAGTTGATAAGATTTTAACTTTCCACCAGTCAACAAGGGAACAAGCTCAGCCTGCTCCTTTTCAGCTCGTTCTTCCTTACTGAGATTCAAATCATCAGAGGGAGTGCCTTCTTCAGATCGTGTAAGCATGGCTGCAACAGCTGTCTTAGCCCTCCTCTGTAAACACAAAGCAATATCATCAGAACTCAGAAGACATAGCATCATAACAAACTAAACCTATTGAATATAACCGAGATATAACATCATATCTCCAAGAAACTATGATATAAAATAATTTAAGACATATGTATTGATCCATTAATATCAGTATCTACCAACCTACGTAACTTGTATACCCAAACTATTATAGGCAATAACAGGTTAACTTATAATAGAAAATCAATTATGTACATAAAATAAAACATTACTGTATTGTAATTTGACGCAGATTTTCTCTTTCTACCACGGCCTTTCTTCTTCTCCTCCTCCTTGACATCATTATCATCTTCAGCCAACCCATTCTACGATAACAACTCACAAAATGTCAACAACTTATAATCAACATACAAGCATTAAAAGAAGACATTGACGCATACATTAGTGATGTCATCCATTTTCTCCAGTAGAAACTCGGAGTAAAGCTGAGTCTGAGTAAGAAGCTCATCAAGTTTAGTAAACTGCGTGTCGCTCAAGTTAGGAGCTTCCTTTTCCGCACTTTCTTCTTCAACTTTCCTTTGCTGTTCAAGCTTAACCTCCTCCTCTACCATTGCATCTGGTAGTAGACAAGACTCCCTATTTTCCACCTCAACAATTTTGTCCTTGCAAACATCCTTCAAAACAAGTCAAAATTGCTAAAATTAACCAAAAAACTGTAACTTCAAAACATAATATCTATAAACGTCTACTGCAAAATATATACAACATTACAACACACAATCTGCAGATATGACATAGCAGAGCATATATATACACAAAATACTGAATTAGAGCATGTAAAAACTACGAAATAAATAAAGCATAAACGGAAGGCAAAATAGGTAAAATAATGATAACACACCTCTTCTTCAAGCACTGAGGTCGGTGAATCTGCTAGTGGTTCCTCCGTGACGTCATTTTTCGGCACCATTTCTCACTTCAAAACCCTAGAAAACAAAAGGTCATCAATAAAAATTAAATTTCTAAAACAAAAAAAATCCGGAATATCAACACACACAACTTGAACTAAAAACAAAATGCATTAAATTTTTGAAGAAATTAGAAAAATATCAGAAGTCGTAATTTGAGTAGTTTATTATACATATACATCAACAAATCGGAATAAAATCAAGCATAATTTGTACATAAATTTGTAGTAGTGAAATCGTGAGTGAAACGTACTTCGATTAGTGCAAGAACGCGGTGGTGAAGGATGACGGAAGATCTTCCGATAGAAATGGAGAGTGGGGAGAAATGTTTTAATGGAGAAAAAAAAGAGGGAATTATTTTTGTTTTGTTGTTTTTTTTTTGGTGGAATAATTAATTTAATTAAATGGACTTGTCTGACCAAGGGAATGGGCGGGAAAGGTGCAATTGCTTTTGCCATGGAAAGAAGACACAATTACGAGTGGATGCCATTCTTCATGAACAGTCGCCATTTTCAAATTTTATCCCATTAATCGATGAACTATGAAGGGAATTTATTTATTCATTTCACTCTCCTAATGGTCAATCCATAAATAAAATCAAAAATATTTAGTTATATTTCAATTTTTGACATTAACAGAACCAAAACCCCTATTAATACCATATTATTTTATGTAGTATATAAATATAAATATCTATGGGAAATATGTTATCAACTAGTGTCATGTATACAATGAGATTGAACCAACTATACATTAGTGTTATCGGATATTCTATCTAACAAAAATATTCGGATTTTACAAGATTTGTGGAGAAAGGACTTTGCTTTGAAGTGAAAGGCAAAAACTTGTTTTCATGTGTAGAAAGTGTGTTTACATGAAATGAATATCATTTGTAGAATGGACATGGTGCAAAATGAGCAGATGTTGTTAGATATATTTTCATTTAGGCGGGGAACTATCCGGTTTGATTTATTCTATTTTTGAGAGCTAATACAAAACATAAAACACCCAATCTAAACTGGTCAAATAAGAGTACTTGTTATTTGGCTGGGTTTTGTTACTTACATAAAGGAATTTTGATCAGATTGATTCCTTTCCGATAAATGAATATTTATTTGAGGTTTTTTGATTGCGTTAATATGAATAACTAGAGTTATATGTGAGTTATTCGAATTAGGATATAAAAAATAAGTATTATCAAGTGAGAATATTCAAAATCAAAAATAAAACCATTAAAGTAATTTCTTGTCGGATTCCATTTGGGACTGCCTCCAGTGGCTTGGGCAAAGGGAACATTTAAGGCGTTGGCAAACTTGCGGGGGAGTTTGATGTGTATATATTGGAATTTTGTTGGAAATAACGTATATAAGGAAACTTCGTGAGGGTCGGGCCCAAATAAGTTTAGGGTCCAGCTTTGTATATTTAGGGCTTCGTGTTGTAGATATATACCTCTGTAATATATGTAGTAATACGATTATAATACCTTGTGTTTTCACGTTCCAATTGTATAATGGTATCAGAGCGTGTCCTGTGAATACCGCTTCTCTTAGAATTTGAAAGCCGACCCTGTGAGTCCGGCTGCTTCTTTCTGGCACCCTTCTACACTCATTAATTAATTTCACAGCCTCCACTAAGGTGTTCAGAACTTCTGATTTTCTGACGTCGTCAGTAAAGCCCTCAATTTTGAAATTCGATCCCGGTGAGATCGAACATATTTGGTTTTTGATATTTTTTTATTTTGGTTCTGGATATTCAGATCTCGTTTTGTTTGATTTCGGTTCATACTACACCCTTTTCTTCACAGGAGTAATCTGGATTATTATTTTTAAGATGACTAATGGTGATGGGAAAGCGTCTGGTGGTGGTAGTAATACTGGGTCTGGCATGCCTGACGTATTTTCAGTACCCACTCGTCTCACGGATAATAAACATAATGGTTCCAACTATTATGAGTGGAGCAAAACTATTCGGTTATATCTCCGAAGCATGGGGAAAGCTTCTCATCTTAATTCTAATCCTCCTACCGATGCTACTCAGGATAAATGGCTTGAAAGTGATGCTCAGTTGTTTCTGCAAATTATTAATTCCGTTGAGCCATCGGTCTCATCTTTAGTTTCACATTGTGAGTATGTGAAGGAATTAATGGATTATTTGGAATTCTTATACTCTAGGCAGAGCAACATCTCTCGGATTAACAGTATTTGTAAAGCCTTTTATCACGGGGAACAACAAGACAGATCATTAACTGCGTATGTAATCGAATTCAAGAAAACTTATGAAGAAATGAATGCTCTTCTCCCTTTAGGTGTTGATGTCTAGGTGATGCAAACACAGTGATAAGTTTTTTGCTTGGCCTACGACTAGAGTGAGTCTCTCAGATCTCAATTCTCAATTCTTTAATGAATCTTTAATTCCTTCTCTCCAAGAAACATTCTCTCGTGTCCTTCGCAACGAGAGTCTACAATCTCCTAAACCTACAACAGATACAACTCAAAACAGTGCACTTGTGAGTCGTGGTGGTTTTCGTGGTGGTTCTCTTGGTGGATCTCGTGGTGGTTCTCGTGGTAGTTTTCGTGGTGGTTTTCGTGGAGGTCATCAGGGTAGTTATAGGGGCAACCACAATGATCGGACTGATGAGTCATATAGTGATGTTGAGTGTAATTATTGTCATGAGTTTGGGCATACAAAGCGATCATGCAAGATACTCTTAGCTCGGAATCAAAGAGGGTCCCCTTCTGCTCACATTCTTCTACTTCCGCTTCTGCTGATACAGACACCATTACTATTTCCGCTGATGAGTATGCCCGACTTACAATATCTGTGAAGAATACTGCAACCCCGACTACTGCTTTTGCTGAGACAGGTAATTCTGCGAAATGTCTTTTATCTTCTGCCACCAAATGGGTCATTGATTCTGGTGCTTTAAACCACATGACAGGTAACCCGAACCTCTTTTCCAATTTCAATACAAACACACCTTCCACTCATGTCACCATTGCTGATGGGTCTACCCCAAAAGTTCTTGGTTCTGGCATTGTTGATGTTTCACCATCGATAAAATTATCCTCTGTTTTGAGTTTACCTGATTTTTCATTTAATTTATTATCAGTCAGTAAACTCACTCGTGATTTACAATGTGGTGCCTTATTTCTTCCTGATCACTATATCTTACAAGATCTATCGACGAAGCAGATTATTGGTAGAGGACGGGAATCTGATGGCCTATACATACTTGAACATCAGGGTCCGTATTCATTACCTTGCTCCAGGTCATCGTCCCCGCTTGAAGTGCATTGTCGTTTAGGTCATCCTTCACTCCAGAGTTTAAAGAAACTATGCCCGAAATTTTATTATTTATCGTCCTTAAATTGTGAGTCATGTCAATTTGCTAAACACAAACGTGTTCATTTAAGTCCCAAGAGTCAATAAGCGGGTTGTGTCCCCATTTGAGTTAGTACATTTTGATGTTTGGGGTCCGTGTCCCGTTACTTCTAAAACTGGTTTTAAGTATTTTGTTACCTTTGTTGATGACTATTCTCGTGTTACTTGGCTTTATTTAATAAAAAACCGTTATGAGGTGTTTACACATTTCTGTTCGTTTGTTGCTGAAGTAAAAACACAATTTAATGTTTTGGTTCAAACTTTACGTAGTGATAATGCAAAAGAATATGTGTCTGAAACATTTCAATCCTTTATGCTTCAACATGGCATTCTCCATGAGACATCTTGTGTGGACACACCAGCACAAAATGGTGTCGCCGAACGAAAAAATCGCCATCTCCTCGATAGAATGCCCTCTGCAGTTCTTAGTGGTAAAACTCAATTTTCGGTACTTTTTCCTTCGAAATCCGTGTTCCCTATCGAGCCAAAGGTATTTGGTAGTACTTGTTTTGTTAGAGATACTCGTCCCCACATCACAAAGTTAGACCCAAAGTCCTTAAAATATGTATTTCTTGGATACTCTCGCCTTCAAAAAGGGTATCAATGTTTCTCTCCAACACTTGACCGTTATGTTGTTTCACGCGATGTGACATTTGAAGAGAATGTACCTTTCTTTCCTACATCCTCATCGAGTAATCGTGGGGAAAGCGATGAGGTATTGGTCTATACCATTCCAACTTCTGGGTCACCCACACCTGTGTCTAATCAATTTTCGGAGACTAATAGGCCACCTGTTGTTCAAGTATACCAAAGGAGGAATCGTACAACATCAATTCCTAATCCGATACTGCCTTCGTCGGGATATTCCTCTAGTGTTGAACCTACTGCTGACTCTCAAAACGATTCGGTACTTCAACCTTCAACTAATATTGCAACCAATGATGCATCTCATGATTCTGATTTAGATTTACTCATTGCTCTAAGAAAAGGTAAACGTTCATGTACTTATGTTGTTGCAAATATTGTCTCTTATGATAAATTATCTGCCTCCTCATGTTCATTTGTCGCCACACTAGACTCAACTCATGTTCCTAAAACCATTGGTGAAGCACTGGATCATTCTGGATGGCGTGCCGCTATGATTGAGGAGATGAATGCCCTTGATCATAATGGTACTTGGACATTAGTAGACTTACCTACCAACAAAAAGGCAATCGGATGCAAGTGGGTATTCACGGTAAAAGTTAACCCAAATGGATCTCTTGCTCGATTAAAAGCACGATTGGTTGCTAAGGGTTATGCTCAGACATATGGTGTGGACTATTAAGAGACATTCTCTCCGGTTGCAAAACTTTCGTCGGTAAGTTTGTTTATTTCATTAGCTGCTACATATGGTTGAGAACTACATCAACTTGATGTAAAAAATGCGTTCTTGAATGGTGAATTGCATGAAGAGGTTTACATGGAGCAACCACCCGGGTTTGTTGCTCAGGGGGAGTCTGGAAAAGTTTGCAAATTACGAAAATCGTTGTATGGTTTAAAACAATCCCCGCGTGCTTGGTTTGGCAGGTAACAGAATTTGGTTTACGAAGAAGTGCATATGATCACTCAGTTTTCTTTTCGTCATCGTCGTCCGGAAGCATTCTGCTGGTTGTATATGTAGGTGATATAGTAATTACCGGAACTGATGAAATTGGGATTAGAAGGTTAAAAGCCTTCATTGCAACACGCTTTCAGACAAAACGATCTAGGTCCCGTAAAATACTTTCTTGAAATTGAAGTTTGTCGTAATTAAAAAGGAATCTATCTATCTCAAAGAAAGTATTGTTTGGATTTATAACTAATGCGGGTATGATTGAAGCAAAGAATTGTGATGCACCAATGATACCAAATGTGAAGTTAAGACCCGATGATGGAAATTTGCTAGAAAACCCTGAAAAATATAGAAGGATCGTTGGGAAGTTAAACTATCTTACAATCACTCGTCCTGATATTGCCTTTCCGGTGAGTATTGTGAGTCAGTTCATATCATCACCAAGAACCTCACACTGGGATGCTGTTACTTATATTCTGAAATATTTAAAAGGTGCACAAGGACGTGGGATTCTATATCAAAACCATGGTCACCATACAATAGAAGGTTTTACAGATGCCGACCACGATGGAGATCCGATAAGTAGAAGTTCTACTACCGGGTATTGTGTTTTTGTTGAAGGGAATCTTGTCTCTTGGAAAAGCAAAAAACAAAATGTTGTATCTCGTTCAAGTGCGGAATCTGAGTATAGGGCCATGGCACAAACCACTTGTGAACTTATATGGCTACGTAATTTATTAGAAGTCGGGTTTCCTCAATCTAAGCCAATGAACTTATGGTGTGATAACAAAGCAACTATTCATATTGCAAACAACCCAGTTTTTCATGAATGCACTAAGCACATAGAAGTTGACTGTTACTTCACTCGTGAGAAGTTAGAAGATGGAACAATCTCAACTCCACATGTTCGATCAGGAAGCCAACTAACAGACGTCTTTACTAAAGCCCTACCTGGAAGTCGAATTAATTTCATTTGTAACAAGCTGGGCATGATAAACATCTATGCTTCAGCGTGAGGGGAGTGTTAGAAATAACGTATGTATATAAGGAAACTTCATGAGGGTCAGGCCCAAATAATTTTAGGGCCCAGCTTTGTATATTTAGGGTTTCGTGTTGTAGCTATATATATGTGTGTATACCTCTGTAATATATGTAGTAATATGATTATAATTCCTTGTGTTTTCACGTTCCAAGTATTAACCTCGCAAATGAAGGAACTCGAGTTGGCTTTCCTTATGATAGAAACTACGTTTTTGGTCGAGTTCGTAACGGTTCTAGTTAATAGTTTGTCTTTCGATGTTCACGTTAATGAAATCGAACTATCCGGTACTCCAGACCTAGAAGAAGACGACATCTATCGCTTTGGTCTTCCTTCTGAAGAAAACAGTACCGGTAACGCTTAAGCACCGGAGAGACACATCCCGCCCTTGATCCAAATTTGAATTCAATTCGAAATTGTAATCTTGACAAGATGGTTGCTTCTCTGCAAATTCAAAAAGATGCTACTTGGTTGGGAAATGGTGTCTGCAGCATGTCTAAAAAGTCCATGACAAGTCCAAGTCATTCTTTTTTAGAAGCTCTTCCAACTTTGGATGTTGTTTCTTTGGTAGCTTCCCCCCAAAATTAAGGTGACAAATTCTGATAGTATCACTCCCATCGTTTTACATGATGTGCCTTCAACTTGCACGGAGTTCATTTCATCCAATCAGAACCCATCTACTTCGTCCCATCCCAAGCCTCAATCTCAAAACCTTCACTCTTCTACTGTTTTACATAATAAGAAAGTAAACAAGGCTATGGATTGATACCCCCATATGCAACAAAGCTCAAAGATTCTACAACACAAAAAGTACGTCCACCCTCAAGAATAAAGCCCGAGAAAAATGAAACAAGATGAAGCCTTCAGAAGATGAAGAACAAGACCTCCATTCCAGTTCTGATGATCTCGGCGACTCTTCCGACAATGAAGACGACACCGCCAAACGACAAAATGATCTTCATCTTTTAGGGGCATCATTGGGCATCACTTTGGATGGCAATCCTGCTCGTTCAAAACATGACGTCTTCAACGACTTTCCGAGTGAGCTTGTCTCAAATGGAAAGTAAATCTCATGATGCATGAATTAAATATGCAAGTTCCCAAGTGTCAAAATTCAAAAGCATTGGTTTAAAGTCAAGTTGAAGCAACCAGTTCTGCTATGCAATGGCTAAGTCGATTTTCCAAATTTGCATTTTAGTGTTCATGTTAGAGGCATCAATTAAGCTCTTGGTTTAGATTTAAGGCTCAATGTTGAAATTTTTCATCTTTTAGGGTCTTCAATAATTCGTACAGTAAATAAATTGGTTGATTATTTGGCTAAACCAAATAATGAACACCCAATTTTCAATTATTACGTCCCAACAAAATTACAACTAAGAAAGCTAAAATCATATGTTGTACCATGTTGTTGTGTTTCATCTTTACCAAATATCGATGACTTCTCAAGATGATTACAAATACAATAGTCAAAAATCAACTTAAAACGAACGCAGTTTTTTCTCATAACAAGTCCTTTTATAACTCAGATGTATATATGTATATGGCTAACCAAGGTATTCAAATAACTATTTTTAACATTTTCTCTAACCATCCCAATTCCCAGGTAGTAAGGTTCAAATTTAAAACCTCTCATTAGGACACAGGCAAGAAGGGAAGGAAGTTTACTACGTGTGATTCCCCCGACTGCTTCTCTTTCTAAGAAGGAAGAAAAATCGGCCCAAATCGCCTTACCATCAGGGTGCCCCAATGCGTTACAAGCCGCCCCGCTAACATGTCACTTTTCAAAAGGCTCATAAAACTATACTTGATGGGGGAAGAAGTCGAATCATACTTCCATTGATGTATGTACCACCAGGTTAAGTTGCTACGGATGTAAACAGAGCAACAATTTTGGATATAAACAAGGTATCAAAAACGTATAGAGACCCAGCATTACTCACAAATAAAATGCATTAAACACCACGTAGCATGATCCAATTTGAAACCACCAAAATGCTGAGAATACAAAGAAGAAATCATAAACCACTTGGCAACCAGTCTCAAGGAAACGTCTAACAATTACATTGCATGTTCAGATACAGGAAAAGCAATAGTCATCACACCGATTAAGTCCAAAAAAAAACCCATAGGTCGAGAGAACAAACAAGATGAAACAAAAAGGGAACACAAGCGAGCACATAGTGCATATTATAATTTGAGAAGTAAAGGCAGAACCGCCTCAATACCCATACTCACACTAGGGTGACCTGTCAGATCGCCTATACTCACGATCCTTGTCACGTGGGTCAGCCTTTAATGGTTCATAGCTATCATCCTCCATCTCATCATAACGATCATGATCACGGTCTTGAAGTTCATACCGGTCTTGATCAACTTGACGACCATAGTATTCATAGCCTCCCAGATCACGTTCCGGGTCAGCCCGCTTACTGTTTGCATGTTCAGGTTGATCATACCATTCCTCAGGATCAACATGGTCATAGCTTTTTTGCCTATCCCCATGCTTGTCTCGCTCGTGTCTCTCAACCCGATCATATTCATACTCCTTATCACGAGAACGGCCACGGTCACGGTCCACAGGTTCAACATCACCCTCCCGATCCTTGTCACGATGGCGGTCACTGCGGTCGCGGCCACTGCGATCACGGCCACGGTCACTGCGGTCCCGGTGTCGGTCACGATCACGACCACTACGGTCCCTATCCTTATCCCTATCCCCTCTGTCTGACTTCCTGTCCCGATCTCGGTGGTGCCTATCTTCCCGGTCCCTAGGCTTATCATGAGATCGCTCACGTGATTTCTCACGTTCCCTCTCCTTTACCCTTTCACGAGACTTCTCCCTCTCCCTGAATCATTGCAATAATCAACAACCATCATCATTTGTTCATTAAATCCCCATAATTTGTTAAAATAACATATATCATTAGGAGTATTACCTGTCCCGTTCTTCATGTACTCTTGGTTCTGCAGATCGAGCTGCCCCCCCTGATTGTTGTTGTTCTCTGACAATCATTTATAATCACACCGATAAGTACTTTGACTACCACAAGAACAAGCTAGCATGATAAATGCAAAATAAATATTGAATATCTTTCTATTCTTTCTTTTACAATTAGAATTGTTTAAAAAAACAAATTGATCTCATGACATTGTCTTCTAGTCTCCTATGAATGTTGGCTTATTAATATCACGAAATACATTGACAGGCTTCAGTCCATTATTCCACTATATGATAACATGTAGCAGGACAGAAAAAGATTTCGGTCACAGCAAACGTAGTTAACAGAGGGATTGCACGCCCAATAAATCACGCACTTGAACATTTGTTTACGACTATAAAAACAAAACTTAATTTGACAATATAATTGAACAGTGAAAGCATTTAATGGAAACAAAAGTTTCTTTAACAAAAGTTGAACCCTTGTCAGATCTCCTGAAAATTAAAAGACACCTAAATTTTTATATACTAAACCTATAATAAACGAAGTAGGATAAACATAAGGGCCACGACTCTGAACCATAAGAGTCCTGATAAAATGAAGTTTCCCCAATTAAATGACTCGTAAAGTCCGAAGTAGACAATGCTTCCTATTATAGATATATACATTTACCATGCGCCTTGATGTCATTTTATGTGACGAGGAATGTCGTTACCAACTATTAATAAGGGGTATTATAGACTTTTTAGTAGTAATATATTTCGTTGCGACATAATATTTATGCTACATTTTTAAACAGAACACCCACATAGCTTAGCTAGTAAGAGTCAAATATGTTGGGCGGGGCTTATGTGGGGCACATGCAGGTTCGATTCTTTACTCCCCAGCTAGTGTTTTGTTTTTATTACTTTTTCATTTTACTACCCAGCTTACAAAATTAAGGTAAATATTTATACACTTTTAATTTTAATTATAGAACAGATAACTTTATATTTTTTAAGTTTGATTATGTAATATATTTTCTCAAAAATTAATAAGTATTACCATATCCAATCAATTAATATCATTTTATTGCAACTAAAGAATGAGCGTAACAATACATAATAAAAACTATGTAAACTTATAAACATTCATGTTTGTTACAAGCATAATTTATTGCTTATAATTAAATTTGCTAACAATCAACAAAAACATACACGTCTTTAAGTATATAATTATATATATTGTTTCAAGTGAAATTTGAACCCACAACTTTTACATGTTTGATTACCTTGCTACAATACCGCCTTTAAACCAAAGACTTATCAATAAGTACATGTATTATAAATTTATAATTTCTTTTAGCTTTGTCTAATCTTTTTTACTTTGTTATATCTTTAATAATAAATATTTGTAACATTGACGTTAGATTATAGTTTGTATGAATGATATAATAAGTTAAGTTGAAAATAGCAATAAAAAACCAGCAGCAAAACGCAGTTTTACATACCCTTGTTAGTAATATGTTTCATAATAACCATATTGTCCAAATCACAATAAGCTTCAAAAATCAACACCCACAGAATAGTCTGCTCCCGAATACCCAGTCCCCAAATGCAACTCTATCATGTCCAACATCATAACATTACGCAACATGTAGAATAAGAAGATTTACCTCCCAGAGTTTCTCTGGTTGACTTCTTCACCTCCAACCCTAGTTGTTCCCAGTCCACCGCCAAGTCTTCGCGGTCGCCAATTAGGAACTGTTCTACCACGTTCAACATCCACAAGCACCCTTCTATTATCAAGCTTCCTTCCATCGGCTTGTTTATATGCAGCTGGAAATCATGTAAAAAAACCCATCAGATAAGCAAATAATAACGTCATGAGAATGTTGAGTGGCAATTGACACCACTTGAAGATATACGGGTTGAAGTAGGTAAATTTTCATCTGTAAAGGGCCAAACAGACTAAACTAAAAGAGTTAACCGTAAAAGGAAACAACTCAACAGGGTTATGAGTCATTCAAAGTTTGTTCAAATGCATGAAACCTCCTAAATTTTTTTATTACAATAGTTATAGTAATTACATTTAAAAGTTGGCGCATTAAGTATAATAAATTTAAGAAAAAAAATTATAAAGCGTTCATAGGTTGGCTGAAATGACAGCAAAACCGTTGTTTTGACCCTTTTGATTCGTTAACCAGCCCACCCTCTTGCCACCTCTAATGAGAAGGGATGCACAAATAATAATTGATGAAAGAAAACCTTTCATGTCACGTGTATGCATGTACTCGATGAAGGCATATCCTCTCGGTTTGTTTGTATCTTTATCAGCAATCAAACGAACCTGAAACTCTTAAATGTTAAAGCAAAAGCCAAAGACATGGTAATATATTTTCTAACAGAATATAATTATAATATGCTTTCTCCAACCTAGCATGTGCAGCGTCAATGAAAAAGTAAGCAATTAAAATATAATCCTAATGCACGGCAGACAGGCCCTAAGCCTCATTAGCCGTGCTCACCTTTAATTAATACGCTCCTCATGCGAGATGCACCATCACCATCATTGCTAGAGTCGCACAGTAACTGTGGCCAACTTACCCTCCCCTTACCAGGGACTATTTTAAAAAATATTACTACAAATTATGCTATATATATAGTATAGTACCAGGAATCTTCTCAACTTCTGAAACGTTTTTGATAGCCTTTAAATAGAAAAGTAAAATCAGAGTAGCAAAAAATGCAAATACTGAACTTAGAAAAGAAAGGTAGAGATGCACTCCCAATATATTTTACCCAAGTGTGACAGTCTCCATTTGTTGCCGAAAAATTGCCCAAAAGGCATATAGATCATTGATCTGCTCAATTACAAGATGGTAGAAACCAAGGAACATAATACCTTTTACCTTGAACCTTACTAGAAGAATGGTGGCTATAGGCTACTAAATTACCCAATTTTTCCGGATACTCGAAATTGTGATTTAATTAATGATAGAAACAGGGGAAACAAACGAATAGGCTAGTAGGGTGCATAGGCAATAATACCTGAAGAACAATTACCAGTTTCACTGAACCTCCAACACATATTATCCAGATTCCAGAGCATCGTAAGAAATACAAATTTCTCAAACTTACCATATTGTTGAATAGATCTTATGCTAGCATCAAAATTCAAGTTGTTCTAACCACCTATGTGTGATCATATGGCAATAAAAAGACAAACTTACAATACTCCAAGCTCATTGCTTCAGAAATCATATGTGGCTACCAACAATTTATAGGGACATTGAACATGGCATTGATAAACTATGTCCAATCATAAAGGTTAAGCAGTTAGCAGACCAAACACGTCATATTTTATTATTTTCGAGTTGTAAAAGCTGAAATGGAACCTCATAATTCCCATATAAGCTCCGAAAATAAATCTCTGACTATACAGTTGAATAATATATATAAAATACATAATATATATATGTGTGTGTGTGTACCACTCCAGATAACTTTGTTACTAAAAATTGATAAGATCTGTCCAAACAGACGCTAAAATTTTGTTTACGAGAAAAATTGCCCAAAGAAATATTTCTAAAATGGTTATTTTGTGAACTTCACATTTTTCATTTATGTTAAGGAGGACAACAGGATAAAGATGTTGTCCACGTACCACAAAACCAAACCTCTTACCGAACAAAAGGCTATAACCTTGAGTCCCTTTTCAGGGTACTCTACAAAACCTACCCGTTTGATGGGCCCATATGCCTCAAACTCCCTTTTAATTCTGCTCTCAGTTGTCTCGTAGTTCTGAAAGTAAGAGAACATCAAGTTAGATAAACAAATCAGCTGAATAACAGCAAGTCTAGAAAACCAATAATGCACGATATTGTATTACTCACGAGTCTAGCTACAAACAATGTCTTGTATGGATCTCCAGATATGTTTGGATCACTGTTAGGATCATCTGCAAATACCACAAATATTGCACTCATTATTACCTCTAGAATCAATCAACTCAAGAAGAAAGAAAAAAGCTTTCTTACATTTCTCAAGCTCCTCGGCAGCCTTTCTTGCACCTTCTTCAAGCCGTAACTGGTGAATCCTAGCCTTCTTTTGGGCCTGACTCACAAGGATCAATAAGAAAACATAGAACTGTTAAGATCAAGCTACATGCCTACAACCTGCAGATAAAAATAATTTCTACGGCATTGTTTTATACTTTAAACATAAATGATAGCAATTCATTTAAAGCGGAATGCTAAGGATTGCAAAAGAAAGCATTTCAACACTTCAATACTTACCTTTACAGCTTCACCACATAAAAATGAAAGAAAAAAAAACATGAGACAAAAGTACAAAAAAAAAATTCCAATAAAATGGTGCCCCGTATTTTTGTGTCGTTCTATTTCTAATATTTCTATATTTAAATGTTAGAAATAGAGTAGCGAGTTGTGTTCCCTTAACAAAAACAAGTCAAACAACCAAAAGATAATGACATATGATGAAATGCTAGGCAGATATATAAGATTATAAAATCAACATCTTACAGGAGTTTCGCCCTTTTGGACAGGTGGAGCATATTCAGGATCGGTGGGCTCAGCAAAGTTGCTAACAAACTGCGCCATGCCTTTCAAACAAAAACAATTAGAACCTCCAAATAAAAACTTATCGATAGCAGATGAATACAGTATACATATACAACACATATAAAAAACCTGTATATGGTGGACATTTTCTCTTCTCAGGTGGTGGCTTGTACTCCAATGGAGGTCGTGGCTCAAAAAGCTTTAACAGATTATTCGTTAGTCCAGTTGGATGACTCTGCCCAATCTGCATGATGCACCATATCGTAAATCAGAATCACGTATTCACATGTAAAATAACACATGAATTCAAAAACTAAAAAGCAACTCCACTCATACAGTCTAGCTAATTCACATGATTTCAATCTCACATCACCTACACTTTATAAGCTAGGCTAAATTATGTGAAAACTAATTCTCAATCGGAACCCTAGCTACAATCCTATTTTTAAAAAATACATCAAATTTAAGCTCAAATAGCTCAATCAAACAAACTTAGAGCACGAGAAATCATACAAGCAATTACTGTAAAAATTAAAACACAACCAAATTTAGGTTTACTTGATAGAGATACATACCAGCTTCATTTGCATAAGATTAGCACGATTCTGTTGTTTCGTACGAGCCTGAACAGCGGCGTTGTTGTTGTTGTTGTTGCGCATAAACGGATCATTGAAATCGCCCATGTTTTCCGATATCAGATAACAGAGTTTTAGGGTTTCGATGTGAAATCAGTAAAACGGACGATATAATTGATCGATTAAAACTATTTGATTGGTAATTGCGGAATCGATTTTAATTAGTTGCGGCTACCTAATTTAGAGCAAGGGTTTGGATGAACGACGATCTAGATGTACGTGTACTGAGTCGAATCGTTATATGTAACTCGGTACTTGAGATTGAGAACCACCGGTTTGGGCCTATGTAGGGCTGTCAAAGTGTCAAGTGTCAATCCCCGGCCCATTTATAAATGTCGGTGAAATTTTTTTTGCAAATGTTTTATGACATCATTCGGTTAAATTCATGGATCGGTTATCGGGAAATTGATCATTTTGTCACAATTTTCGAACAAATATAACAATTTGCTCTCTGATTATTTTGTTGACGATTTGCCATACTCAAACGCAAGTTGCAAGCTTGTGACTAGCGACTCGGCTACAAACAAGATCGTGTCCGACTACAACAAATGAAGACTTACGTACCCGGACATGATTTTGTTTGTAGCCAGATTGCAAGTCACAAGCTCGCGATTTGCTTCCGGGTGAAGCAAATCGTTAATTTCCGGACACGATCTTGTTTGTAGCTGGGTCGCAAGTCACAAGCTTGCGACTTGCGTCCGGGTCGAGAAAATCATCAAAAAAAAATTCGGACATGTTCGAAAATTGTGGTAAAATTATCAATTTCCTATATTGGTTATCACTATCACTTGTTTAAAATTGCCTCGCATTCTTTTTATAACTCGTTTAGTCGTTTTATAACTCTTATACAAGATGTTCTATGTATTTTAAAAACTTCTCGACGATAAATTGGTTATGTTTATTATATAACAGCATCCATTGTGATTGAAGATTCGGACACATCAACGTTGGCTTAACTTTCCTCTAGTTTTCCCATCAATCATTTTTAACCGACTATGAAACCATTTTTAACCACTAACGCCACCATATTTTTTTCTCGATTCAAAATTTTGTATATTAAATTATAACACTAATACATCATGCATTAAATACAAAGAGACAAAATAAAAGAATTAGGGTCACGACATCGATTTTCTTTTCTCGATGCAAACCAAGAAACAATCAATATAGCCCGAAGATGAAGGCAAAGTGGCACCAAGATGAACCAAGAGCAGTGAACCACTAAGTCATTGTGGGTGCTTTAAGTATTTGAACAAGTAGAAAAGGAAAATATGTATAGGCGGGTGTCATCGGGTTTGTTTGTTTGTTGCATCACTTGCATGCTAGAATTGTAAACTTATGACATATCTCATTGTGTATTCAAGATCAATTCAAGTAACTAAATCATTCTAAAGTGGTCCTTATGACAAAATATCACAATGTCAAAATTGTAATGATCCATTATATTCATTTTCCATCTTGCACGAGTTTAAAATGCAGATTTTTGAAAAGTGTACACAATTAATTTGTAAGCTTGAAAGGTTTCTTTAGCTTGAATGCTTAAAATTTTACAAAAACCTTCGTACAACTTTTTAAGACAACTAATTATCAAGTTTAATGGTTAAAAAACCCGTAAAATGTTAGAGTAACGAATAGAGCTCATTGTGTTACTAACACGTCATGTAAGCTTAACCTAACAACGCGTTATTTACTGTAAAATTAGATTCATGGCTTATAAAGTTGGCCAAAAAAACCCACACATACAAAACGATCTTACATGTATGCGTAAATGAGGGTCCAAAACTCTAAATTACTTGATTCCTTAGAGGGTAATTTTCCAACTATAAATTGTACATTAGTTCCTATTTGCAAATCAACCTCACAAGTAGCAGTATAACAACAGTAGTTTTGTTAGCCTTTAACGACTCATGAACTATCAGTTTAAAGTGTTTATCCATAGGGTCCGGAACTACCTACCTCACTACTTGAATATTCCTCGCTCGACATCACCATTTTCTTGAATTTCATCATGTCATCATTGTAGGCCCTTGTGTTGTAAGCTCTTGATTCGCTTGTATTTAATGTGGATCCATGTCTAGTTGGCTTCTCATCCAGGCTATCTAACGATGCATTCCCTTCTAATGCTCGTGCAATCTGTTAATTTACGAGGAGATACAATATTAGATAATTTGTCTTATATATACGCCCGAGCACCCAAGCTACAATTAACTAATTACCTGGCTCATCTTAGGACGCCTCTTAGCAGAATGACGGACACTAGCTGCAGCACAAGAAGCCATGCATGCCATCTCATTATGATCATACTTATTGTTCAAGCGTGGGTCCACAAGCTCACTGTAGTCCCCATCTTCTTTCGCCTTGGCAATTAGTGGTCGCGCCTGTTTTTAAGTGACCAAATTTATCATCTATACTTCTAAATATATATTTAATCTAGATTCTAGAGGTGGCACTTAATAAATGGTTCAATTTGGATCTTGCTTATATCTAACATCTAACATGTCATTATGTAAAAAGAAGAAGAAAAAACAGAAAATGAAACAAGTCAAACAGAAAATGCACAATACCTCATAAATAATTATTCAAGAAATTGGATTACTATTGAAGTAATATCGTATTGTTCACAATATTGTTATAAACTGTGGCCTAAAATTGGTCAACCTGGCCTGACCTAATCCCTATATGAATTTTTCATTTTGACACATTATCCAACCCGCCCATGTTGCCACCTCTAATAGAATCACCTGAGTTGAGAAGTTTAAATAGATTGGCTACTAACCCAATCTACCAAACTGTCTTCCATGTACTCAGTTGCGGGGTCAATCGGCTTCCTTCCTGTTAAAATCTCCAGCAACATAACCCCGAATGAGAAAACATCCGACTTATCTGATAGCTTCCCACTTGACGCATACTCTGGAGCTAAGTATCTATTGTTGATTCATTAGACTGAAAAGAATTATTTGCAAAAACTAAAACTGTTTGTAAAATGATATTTTGAAGAATAAAAACTTACCCGAAAGTTCCCATCACACGGGTTGAGACATGAGTGTCATTTTCAGTTGTTAGTTTAGCCAATCCGAAATCGGCCACCTGAATTCATTGCATTCATGATACGCCCATGAACTCTTAAAATATGTTACAAATGTTAGAATATCTTTAGTACCTTTGCTTCATACTCATGGTCAAGGAGAATGTTAGCAGATTTAATATCCCGATGGATGATCCGGGGATGGCCTGCAAATTTCCAAGACACGTGTATTGAATTTAACAGAAGTGGCAATTTTGACACATCTATTTATGAAAGAACTTAACTATAGATTAATTCAAACGGGTTTGGAAACCACCCAATGTCCATTTTCAATCCAGGCAACCTCCTAAAACCGTTGTATTCAAAGATTTAGATTACTGTCATTGATAATGAATTCTCTTTTACTATAATCAATGTGGTTCTTAATTTGGTTTCTTTTGACAAAATGGACTGACTAGTGTTAGTGTGTCAACCCAACCCAAACTCGAGCCAGTTTTATCCATATTAAGCAAAAACCAGTATCAGTGTGAATCCATTTGGGCCATTAGCCAACTATCCCGTTTTTCATCTGTAGTAATTCGAATTGGGAGAGATATAGAGATTATTTGTGTTCGTATCGTACAATCTTCATGGAGATAAGCAAGTCCCTTAGCAGATCCAAGAGCGATGCGCATTCTAGTATGCCAATCCATAACCACTTCACCCTTTCCTACAAATAAAAGTTCGATTTCATGATGCATTCGGACCATGCACGAATAATTCCTACAAAAAACATAAAATTTTGTCTTGTGTAACTCGTACCATTTTGATTTAGTCAACACGTATTAATATCAAGCCAAGAGTTGAACTCACCATGAAGATGGAACTCCAATGTACTATTAGGAACGTACTCGTAAACAAGCATTCTTTGATCATCACTTATACAATATCCAACAAGCGAAACCAAATTTCGATGGTGGACCCTACTAATAATCTCTACCTCCGCCTGAAACTCCCGTTCACCTTGCCCGCTGCCCGACTTTAAACTTTTTACAGCAACCTCCTGCCCATTAGGTAACACCCCTTTATGCACGAACCCAAACCCCCCTTGGCCCAAAAGATTGTACTCGGTGAACCCTCCAGTGGCAGCTGCCAGGTCATCATGCGAGAATGAGCTATTGCTTGTTGTTAGTGGCATGTTTGGGGATGCCACTGACATTTTACCCCCTGAGGATACATTACTAGCATTCATTGGTGGTGGTGGTGGCATATGACCCCAACCACTACCACCTACTTTGACCACATGGTCTGGTTTGTAGTAGGGTCCACCTGGGCCTACTCCCGGGCTTTCTTCACGAATGTAGTAAGGCTTTTTCTTCTTTTTATTGCATAGAACACAAACCATTACAAGAGCTACAAACATGACCAAAGCAGCAGCTACTCCGCCAATGATTATTGGCGTATTGTTTGTACTAGAATCAGATGTCGAGTCTGAGCCACTCGGTGATTTTGAGGCTGATTTCCGGCTTGAAGGGGTAGCTGGACCCGGTGCTGCATTGTTAGAAGCATTGCCACGGGGCGGGCCAATGTTAGGAGGGATGGGGGTGGATGGTATTGGTAATTCTCGTGATGGGATTGTGGTGGGTGGTGGCGGTGAAGAGACTGCAGGCGAGGGATTTTCTTTTTTCTTTTTAGGCGGTGATTTAGGAGGCGGAGAGATAGGTGATGGTGGTGAATCGGAAGTCGGTGATGGTGAAGAGTCGGAAGGCGGCGGTGGTGGTGGTGGCACGTCAGAATCAGAAGATGGTGAGTCATAATCAGAGGTGGAACTTGGATATGGGGTTTCGGGGGCCGGAGCAGCCTCAAAGGCCAAAGCCATATGTTAGGATGAACTTTTTCCGGCCCTCAGAATCAGAAACAGTTACCTCGAAAAATCAAATATTCATTTGAATTTTGTTGTCCCAATAGTTTGCCACCCCTGTAACAAACTCATACAAACTTAAAAATTCTTGAATACTATAATCTTTATACTGATATAATTTGTGATAAGATTGCAACAACAACAACAATCCACATTTTGAAATTTGTATTTCTTATATGTAACAGAGGATCACCCTGTTCCTCATTATGATCAAAATCAAAACTCCACACACAGTATAAATTTAAGAAACTGTAAATAAATAAAAAAAACCAGAAATTTTAATATGAAAAACACTATTCTTAAAATTCATGCCTAAATTCAGAGCTTTCAATCCATTATTTTGGCATGAAGATCTGCCTACAAATAATCTAAGACCTTTTCCATATGATTTTATATTTGCTTATAACTTGACAGAAATTCAGGATGAAATATCATTAGAAGTAAAATGTTATACCTTGATGAAGAATCTTCGAAGGAATCGACAAAAGGGAGAGAAAGAGAGATCATTGTAATTTTAGAATTCCGAAAAGCTACCCGTATCTTTCCCCCCTGTTACCCTCCTAAAAACATGGAGACTTCTCTTACTGGTACTTATTAGTTAGAAAATAACCACACATTTGTCCTTTTTCAACCTCATAACAAAATCAAAACACCATTATATTAGAATTTAGCATCATAATGCAACTCAAGACAAAATACCTCTGCATGAAACGCAATAAAATAAATTAAAAGCTAGTAAAATATGTTACAACAAAATTGAAGGTTCCATGGATTCTATAACAGAAAAAATTGAACCCTTGCTGCATACATTATTATATTATAGATGTGCTCATTTTTAAATTCATTAATGCAAATATGTCAATTTGGGTTATAATTTGAATATAACGGGTCAAGTACGTAAATTTGAAAAGAGGGCCAAAATTGAAACCAGATTGGTCAAAGGTCATCGATTGTGGCAAAATGTATTCTTAATGCATAAACCTCATATTCAATCATCATCCTGGGCATCACATTACTGTACGGATTTTCTAGCCGAAACGTTCTCTAATGACTTCAAATTGGATGAAATTTAAGGGGCATTGACTGTTATCTTGCTATTGATAATTAAAAGATATCGAATTTTTCCTTCCAACCATCAAATACATCATAGCCATGGCATTTAACAATGCTATTCAAGTGCAACGCTGTACCATATGTCTTGGGAACACCGAACACTAGAACTATAATTCTTACATTTTTGAGATAATCAGTTTCCATGCAATCCTTGCAGTTCCAGACACTCAACGTTTTTAAAATGATATGAAAGAAACGAAGGAAGGGAGAAGCTAGGTAATGAACCATAGTTGTTTATTTCTTTATACTTTGGTAAGGTTAAGGGATTCCACTTTGTTTTCTAAGTATATGAATTTTTACACAGTGTGCTTCATTATTTAAATTATTTTCGTCTGCATGATTAAATATTGAAAAACTAGTGTTAACCCGTGCGATGCACGACAACATTAATATCATAACATATTGTATATTGACAATGCTAAATGATGAAGATAAATATTGGCTAACAATTAAATGGGTCAAATGGATGAAAACTTGCAGGGCATAAACTTGCAGAGCATTTATGCCGATGCTTAATAAAGCCATCTAAATTGCTTTACTAGAAAAAAATACTTAACATTAATCATAGATGCCAAGTACAAGACTCTCAATATAATAAAGCGTAAAGTTTATCTATAAAATGATTGCATAGCCATCAGAAGCAATGACTCTTAGATGTACAGTACGTGAGTATCAATGAACTAAGTATTAGTTTAAAAATGAACTGAAGACTTGTAGGCAAATGTACTTCCTCCGGTACTCCTGGCATGAGCTATAGGTGCTGCCACTGATTTGAATTGTGTCAGAAAAAGGAGATCAAATAAGAAAAACATGAATATTAGATAACCAAATGAGATCCGGTCTGTAAGAAAAGGGTTATAAGTTCATCACATTTACCTAAAAGTAGCAGATTTTAGGTGATATTCTCGCCAAAGAGTTTTACGGAATCAAAATTTTAACTATAACAATCGACCGGTTAAATGGAGCAAAGCTGCCCAAAGTCTATCCCAAAACTTAAAACCATCTAAATAGCTCTACTCTAAAAAATAATATTGATATATCAATAGTACGACTATCAAAATTATAATTGGATGAAATAATAGTTTACTGACTATAAAAATGAACAAGAAAAGTTATTGAACTCAACTTGACCCATATGTTATAAAAAAGTTACAGGTTTCTTTTCGAACAATTATTTACCATTCCAAACCAAACCAACCCGTCCATTTTGCCACCCTAAATCCTATGGCCTTAGAATTTATACAACCAACATAGTTGACATAAATAATAAAAATGACTAGGAGCACCAAGAATTTGGGGTGACATGTAAGAGTCCATTGATTGTCGCTAATTTTAGCACGTCATGGAATCTTTGATCTCCAAGGGCACCACCATCATAGTTTCGGTAGCCGGTGGTCAACGGCTAACTCATCTTCCTGTTAATTAGCATAATAGTTTATGTTGAAAAGCTGATCTACCTTCAACTAAGCATTACTAAAACAACAATTATAGTAAAATAGTAATGAGGAGAGACAAATCCTTGGTGTACGTTAGTAGTCATCCACGGAGGGGATTGCACATATTAGTACTAACCTACAAGGTGTAGAGATGATAAGAATGGTGGGTAATAGGGTTGATTGTTAACTGGTCGGTCAGGTTTCTTGACACACAACTACAGGTTGTACTTTGTTGTTGATACTGCTTCACCAAATTATATAAGTATGTAATAACCATTAATGGTACAACTTACAGAAATACGAAGTGCTAAAAGATTGACAATGGACTTCCATGAAAATGGCATAACTACAGACCCTATATAATCAAGGTTGTATGATTAAAATCTTTCACTCTATAATAAGCGATTGAAGAACAACGGTCTTATATGCGTTTCATTAATATGCAGTGGGCAACAAAATTCATTCACAATTGCAAACAATATTTATTGAAATCCTACAAACCAATCAATAAAATAAAAGTTAAAGATTACCATTGATTCTCTGTTTTTAGTATATCAACATTTAAAAAGAAATCGCATACCTGACTTTGGTGTGAAATAGAACGCACTTACAAACATTAAATGATTAGGATTTCAAGTGCAAGCTCTCAGTTGGGGTAGCGAAATATATTTGCATAAAGTACAACAAAACGAAAATTAAAATCATAGTAATCGATTTAATTAGGACGATTACTATTGAAATATAGAAGTTTCATTAGTTAATATTAATATTGGAAAAGAAAGTGAATATGAAGACTGTTCATAAGATCAGAATGCTTTACCAGTCACGTGTGGAATTTGATTGAAACACAATGGCTACAATTGGAAGAAGTGTATATGGTGTGTGAAAATCATTCAGACAGTTCAGTATATGAACTGTTTATACCATAATGATGCAGCATAAAATTGGTGATAATTGTCAGTTAATGTCACTATGTACATCGAGGCCGGATGATATGGCAGGGGAAAACGTGAAACTGCAAGAGGCTTCGCCACATCAGATATGGAATCATATAGAGAAGCTTAGGATACTCTATTAGTATAATAGAGAGAAGAGATGTTATGCACTTAAGTGAAAACCAGTGCCAGAATAAGCCAACTCTTTAAATCAGTGTGAATCACAATATCACAAAAACAAAATTCTATACATATTCACAGCATATGTGCAAAATAAAACAACAGAATTGCTAAGCACCCTAAAACTTTACCGTATTAACTGTCAACTTGGTTTACCTGCTAAGCTACAGCGCTAAGCACCCTAAAATTTGACTGTATTAAATGTCAACTTGGTTTACCTGCTAAGCTACAGAATAAATAAGATTAACTGAAGATATCTCTTTTAATTTTAACAGAAACACGGTTTAAACAATCTTATAGAAAGCAGTATTTGTAAACTTCAATAGAAGGAGAAGACAAAATTTGAACGGACGTTCTACAGGCTACCCATTTTGAGCAGCAGGCCACCCCTCGCCCATGTCAAAATGACCAAAATCACAAGAGAAACATACTTATCATAGAAAATGTACCCAAGTCAAAATGACAAAAATTAAACATCTCAAAGCACTTCAGTGATCCCAAGTTCTAATATGTACAAAACACTCCTGGTAGAGGAGAAACTGTCCTCTAACTAAGAACAAAATGAAATCTTAAAATGACAAATGATGGAAGTCTAGCCAGCTATAGAGGCAAGGCTATTAACATAAGGAAATAATTCTTTAGAGCCTCGGAGATACCAGGGTCCTTCAACCTTTTGATTTTTCACGTGATAAGCATACAGTCCAAACGTCCCATCTGACATCTCCACGGTAACAGCCATAACGTCATCACATGAATTAGCCAAAACTACGCAATCAATCAATTCACCATCTTCAACTCCATTACTAGAAACATTAAAAGATATGGTTTTTTTCAGGGACATAATACCACCGCCATATACGTCCAATAAGCATGATCTTGAGAGATGATGATATTTCGCTTTTACATAGCATATCTCTCCATTGATCTTCGACAGCGAACCGCCTTGACTAAAAGGGATCGTTTGAATCCCATAGATCTCATTCTTCAACTCAAAGGCTAATAACTCACCACCTGTCGTTTCCCAGTAAACAACTCCATCCACAAAAATCCCCTCACTTTTTACATCAGATTCATCCAAATCCACACATATCATATCAGATATCCTCCAAGATTGTGTCTTTGAATCATAAATATCAAAGTACACAATGGGTCCCTCAGTAGGATCAGGGAGAGAAAACGGGCATACAGCCTTAAAACACGGCTCGAAGTTAAGAGAAGATGGTTCAAATGCGAGCACAATTTTTGGTTTTTCACCATGGTAATAACTCGAAGGTGGAAGCTTGACCCACTTATTATTTGCAGGGTTACAAACAAAATATTCATTTGGATCATCTAAAGCTTGGCAAAGAAGCAACCCACTGCAAGAGCTTCTAATGGAAATCTGGCGTGGAATGAAAGCTAGAGAAGGGTAAGGAACACCATAAGCAAAATTCTCAAGTGAGATGAAATGTATAGAATTTCCAGCTCCATTTTGAAAGAAACCAGATGTTTTTCTAAAGTATTGACTTTGCATGTGTGAAAAGAACGGGCCTGATATCCACTGGTTCCATTCTTTTGAAACAAGTCGAGAGCGAACTAAAGATTTGGCAGGAAGGTAACGAATGATGTGGTTCTTTGCAACCTCTTTTATATCTTCCTTTAATCCGATAAGAGCAGGGAATTCAAATAAGTCCATATTCGGGTTCTCATATAGCATGTCCATTAAGTTGCGCTTTTTACCCTGTATTTAAAAATGTGAGGCAGCTGAGAAGATATATAATTGACATTAAATAAAAGCGCATATATATAAAAAAAAAAAAAGAGGGCCAAAATTGAAACCAGATGTAACATATATTTATTAAAATACTAATGCTAGGATCGTAACTAGTGCAAATTGCTCTGTTTCCTTAGTGAACTTAGAGCTACTTGTTTCATTATGGAGTTTAGGGTAGTTCTTGGATCAAAGTTATCTAAATAGTATTTAACCATTGAAAAGCTTAGAAAAGAGTTGTACAACTATTTAAAATTTTCTCAACAAGAATAGTTTTTTGATCCATGCGCCAAGACCTTTCCTAACCTTAGTAAGAAAATAGAGTGATTCATGCTAAATACTAGCCTAACATTCTTAAGAATCATTTATTACATTATTTACAATAATATATGCTAATTGAAATAAGTCATACATTATTCAAAGAGAAAGAAGACAACACAAGTTTGGCTTCTATAATAGTATGATCATTAGACAAAATTCGCTTATAAATTTACCAATAAACAATCCAAAAAGTTAGAGTACATTTGATGCAGATTATATAGGAATATTTACATTAAGTGATGAGTAAAGCCATCTGATCTAAATATATACTGACAAGAGTACAAATCCTCCCTATGGACCTTGCTTAATACAAGCACTTAGAAAATTCATTTATCCTTTTGACAAGTGTCGATTCGAAAGATTTGTAGGAACAAGTTTAGGATGACATATAATTACTACCCCAAGGGATAACGAACACTTTCAGTAAAACAAGTGATTAGCTTAAAAGACATAAAAAATGAGATAAGTGGGTACCTTTTTTACCCTTTCAGGACTTGGTTGCATTTCTGAATCAGAATCGAATGCACTTTCTATTCCCGTGGCTCCTTGAAGATCAAAATCAAGCGCCTTATTGATTTCCACGTCTCCTGTAGAATCAGAATTTGTTTCAGTTCCTGATTCCACATCCACTTCTGTATGATCAGGATTTGTTTCATTATTGAATTCCATTTCTCCTTCTGATTGAGAGTAAAAGAATTCGCTTTCTGCCACCTTGTCAGTTATAACAAGTGTATCAGATACTTCAGAACAAAGAAAATCATATGAACCATCATCCGAAAACTCCTGAAATGAAACAAAAAAAGAAAGAGATTAAATATAGATGTCATTTAGTTACACCATTTTCCACTGTTTTTCAGAAGTTAATGCTATATAGCATCATGTTACTAGAATAACAGTTTAATAACATCCACATTGCCGTCCAAATCTCGAATCATACAAAGCTAACCAAGAACAACACGATTAGGAATGTTCAATCACCTACACCAAGAACAAAGTATAACATATAAAGACCAATAAACGAATGTCAACAAAACCATACCATGTTGTTAGAAATAACAGCATCCATGTTCACATGTTCCGGTTCACTATCATACTCATCGATGTTGACTAATTCAAAAGATCCATCACTATGAACTTCCTCTTCGCTTTCCATCGTCAAGTTAACAATAGCCAGTTATTAACCTTAATTAACAGCTGGTCCAAAAACAGTCTGTTTTATATCCAAACATACACACACACAAAAAGTAAATAATTACAGTAATGAACAAAGAAGTCAAAATGAAAGCTATATATATATATATATATATATATATATATATATAATATTCCATTATATCCAATTATTCATCAAAACGGACACATGAATGACTGTGAAACAACGTGTAAAGTAAAGATTAAGAAATCAATTAGGGTTTATTAATCACGATACAGATATAAATAAATAAATCAAAGAATGAAACAAAACACGTGATTTAATTATATTCATCATCAAAAAGCAAACCCTACCGATTTCATGCATACAGAGATTAACGAACAGACATAATTTCGTGTTATTATTATCATATAATCGTGTAAACGTTAACGATAAATGATTGATCATGCATTAATGTGATCCGAAAAAGGGGAGTGAAAGAACTTACCAAATTTGAAATTCGAATTGATCAGTAATTACACCTAAAATAATAATGAATGAAAATCGATTAAATGCAATATTTATTATACATAGAATAATAAATAAACGCGTTGTACCTTCCGCAACTCTTCGTTGCATGTAACGAGAAAAAAAAAAGTTAATTTGATCCGATGATATTATCGCATCAAGTCAAGGTAAACGCGTCAAAATAGCAAAATATTTTCCATTTTCTTTTGCGTGATTTTCACGGGAGTAGCAGTTACTCAAACGTTTTTATTTATTTATTTTTATTTACTCTTATTATTATATTACGATTTTTATTATTATTATTATTATTAAAGAAAAAATAAAGTTTTTAACTTTTAAGTAAAGAAATTAAAATAATCTGATACTGAACAATTTCTTTGATAACGAAAACGATTGTATTCAATAAAATATTTTTCTTAACATAGCTTGATAATGAAAATGATTGTATTCAATAAAGAATTTTTCTAAACACAGCAGCCTGTTAACACGCTTAAAAATCTTGTACAGTAAAAACAAAATAATTATCCTTAGAATTAATATTTAACTGTAAGGTACACCACTTTTAAGCACATTAAAAACATAATTATGTTTAGAAAAATCCTTCAATAAAATTGTTCTAAGACTTTTTAGAAAAGAAAAAATAAAGTAAATAATAAATGTTTTTTAGGAACTATGTGTAATGCTCCAAAATTAACATGATATATATAGCTATATACTCTAGTTATGAATCAAGTTGACAAATAAATTGGTTGAGTCAATAAAATGACCTTTTTTTTTTGACAAAAACAATTTAAAATTTAAAATTAATAATATCCTTCAACAAAAGTTGAAAATCACAGACAAAACTAAACCATCTAAAAAAACTACCAATACCCTATCACACAAAAGTCAATAGGACCAGTTGACCGCCATTAGTTTTCAGCATTAAATACATGTACATCGAAAAATAACTACTTTTGGGCCCACAAGGGCCAGTATCATAGTCCACCTCACATAAAAACAAGAACCGGATCCTTTCTTCCTTACCCGTTTCTTTCATATAAAACCCGACTCCATAACCAGAATTCTAATCACACATTTCTTTAACAAAACACCTAATTTATTTAGGCATCATATCTTCTACTTAATATGAAACAAAACAGACATATAAGTGAGCTATTATTTACTATTATCAAAATTATTATAATCATGAACAAAGACATACAACAATCTGGACACATTATTTCAATTGCAATCAAACAATTAACCAATCAAATATATTTGTAGTTCATAATCATTCATTAATTTTAATCCAGAAGAAACAGAATTACCTTAATCAGAATGCAAAAACGTCCTCTTAATTGCTTCGGTATCTCTGTTGTAATTTCTTAGCCAATTCTCTAGGGTTTCTGTGACCTTTCGTTGTAAATATTTGATTAAAAATGTGAGAATTTTTTATTATATATATACAAGTAACCAAAGGCGCTAAATACGGTTGGGATCACGACCAACCGAACAAGTCGTGATCGCCCTATGACTCTGATTTGTTTCCCGTTTAAATATCACCCCTAAAGTTTATGGATTTTGACAACTGTTACTCTCTTCTTGTTTTGTATCTTATATACTCCGTCTAGTCATTTCCAAACACCATCTAGTCATTTTTTAGCTAAGTTGCGTAATTAGATGTCACGAATCTTTTTTAACCAATGAGAAAGTGCCGTGTGGGACCATTTGGCTGACTAGATACTTTTCTTGTAGAGCAAGTATATTATGATTTGATGGAAATGTAGAATTGTAGATAGAGATAAAATGGGAAATGATTGTACGTACTTTAAATTAATTGTATAGCTGGAGTAAAACACGTGTGCACCAAGTAATTAACTTGAATACTTAATTTTAATTGGGGACCAAGTCTTTCTGGATAAAAGGTACATTGATTCATTTATTTTTTTACTAGTTTTTAAGTCGGTTTATATGTATGGGTCACTCAATGTAAATAACATAGTGTAATATTATTTAAACATTTTTGAAAATGATTCTAAGTTTAATTACAAAATATATACTTAAAGATAACAAGTAACATGAAAATCATAGAAAAACTCTGATAAATTGCAAAGCAATTTAGTTAAAAATAAATAAACTTGAATTGGTTGTTACTACATTCCTTGTTTATTAATCTGTTTTCAACCTAATTTAGAAACTATACGTAGGATAGTTTTATAAAAACTATATACTACTTTAATATTTAATTTAATCACCTAGGTTACAATAGAAGATAGTGATAAAATTTCTAATAATTATTTTAGTTTTATATAAAATTGAGTGGTTATTCAAACTTTATTTATTTTATAGATATAAAGAAAAGGATTATAATAAATACTGAATTCTAATTGGTCAATTGGACTTCAATTTTGAAATTGGATGTCATAACCATGCTTCCTATAGTATATTTAGGATAGGATAGGATATCCTTTTTCTAACAGTATTGGTTGAGATGATTCGATTTTCTAAAATTAAGAGATTTGGAGAAAAAGATAGTTTAATTGAGAATTTGATTCGTAGTCAAATTAGGAAACTATTCTTTGTTTTCTTATTTAGATAGGAGTTAGTTGTTAAGATTTTTGGTGAGGAGGGTGAGCAAAAAAAGTAGTATATGAGAGTCTCTCTTCCTCCCGTGTGGTGGTCTCGGTGATTCAATAACGACACTGCGAATTTTGTGTGTAATCTACCGATGAGAGTGGTGCGAGATACATGATAATATTTACGAGTGTTGAGAGGAGCGTCCATTCTTATAATACTGTTCATATATAGTGAAATTTTAAGTGACCGTTAGTCCCATGGTTTTTACACTCGCTTGAGAGGTTTTCCACACAAAAGTGTGTGTGTTTGTATTTTTCTGTTTTGTACGATTTATTATTGGCTTATACATGGTTATGTTTCTTGATGTAGTGGTGATCGATCTCAACGAGCGATATGAGAGTGGACTCGATCCCAACAACTGATATAAGAGCGAGGTTCGTAGAGAAGAATCACATAACTGGGAGAACTATTGAGTTGATGATGATGTATATTCGATGATGTGGATGATTTGAAGTTCAAAGATTATGAGGCTCGGTGGTGTGACACCCGGCGAATTAGGCCGTCATTAGTGATTAATCATAGATCATTATTACATGTAATTAGTGTGAAATAGGACTAATTACGATAACACCTTGTATATTGTATTATACGCACGTACGTAATTAAATTTAAATTACGCAAATTCGATCGGATGGAATCCGACACAATAAATATGGACGTTGGTGAAAAACATTTTTATTAAATAACATAATTAGGACAATTAATTGTTATTTAACTTATATTATCACGATAATATCTAAAACGTTTTACGTTTTCTACAAAACGTATCGTACGCAACGAAAACGCGCGAATCGAACCCGACACCGGACGAAACCCGGCAAATATGTTTAAGAGATCCACTAAAGTGTTTAAGAACATTCCACCAAGTTAAAATAACACTTTTGTGCCATGAACACAACACGAAAACTAAATAATTACGATTAAATTCTAAAACGCGTGATTAACGTTTAACCGACCGAGGAACGTAACACGAAATCAAGAAGCAAATCATGAGCCCAAGAACCACAATGGGCCCAGGCCCAATGGCGACCAGATCCAGCCCAAAAAGCAGGCCCAACCAGCCCCCCCCCCCCCTTAACCCCTTTGGCCCATCTCTTTACTTGCCTCATTTCTCACACACAAATTCACTCATTCTCTCCCTCCATCACTCTCTCCCTCTCCCTCATTTTCTGCTCAAATCACCCCCACCACCTCTCTCAGCCCCTTCCAAGTGATCTAACCACCATCTCCATCATTTACAACGCCACGAAGAAGAAGATCGAGCAAAGGAACAAGGATCGAGTCACAGCAGCCCTTTTCTCCTTCATTTCGACTTTAGATCGACCTTTTCTTGTAAGAATCTCTTCAAACCTTGTTTATTCTCCTTGGATGATGTTAATATACATGTTAGGAGTTCGTTTATGCTAATTATGTCCAAGATCTAAACCGAAAACCAAAAGATAAGGCTAAAAACTTTCGGGTAAAGCTATTAACCTTCGGACAAAAACTTAACCCGACTTTGACACAAGATATCTAACTCATTTCTTAACCAAATCGAACGATTCTTGAGTCTAAAATCAATTTCAAGGAGTCTACTTTCGAACCCAAGTGGTTTGAAGATTTTCTGAGGTCATTTGATACACGAAAACGATTTTACAAAATAATGTGTCTGGACTGTCCTTTTGGACAGAAAAATCGACCAACTTTGGGAAAGCATATCTCGAGATCTACAACTCCAAAACGACTGAAACCACTTTGAAAAGGTTCCTTTTTCTGTTACCTTTCAAAATTGTACTCGCACTTTTTCTGAAGTTTTGTAAATCGTGAGATATGAACCAAACACTGAGCAAGGGTCCAAAAATCGACCTGCTGGACCTTTGTCTAATCCTTGGACGATTTCGTGAGCTATACTTGACCAAAAGTTATGAAATTTTTACTGGAAGTAGCTAAGATATGTAGGAACAACTGTGATTTTTCTTGGAGTCCATTTCGGAACTTTGGTTAGTCAAAACGAGCCCCAAAAACGACTCAAAAACTAAGGAGTAAACCAAAGGGACTGATTTTGTGACAAGGATGAAACAACACTTTCGGGTTAACTATAAAACGTAACGACAATTTTCCTAAGCTCTAATAACATATTTAAGATTTTCCTAAAAGTTTCGGGTCAAACCGAGCACATTTGACCAAGTTCCCGAACAAAGAAAACACAACAGCCCGTCTGTGTCGCAGAAGGCCCAAAGTTATTGCGACACAAAGCTTGTGTCGCTAAATCGTAATGACAGCAGTACTAACCTGCGACACAAAGCTTGTGTCGCTAAATCATAAAACAGTACTAACTTGCGACACTAAGTTAGTGTCGCAATAATTCAATTAACAGTATTAACGCTTGTGTCGCTAAATTTCAAACAGTACTAACCTAATGTCGCAATATGCCTTGTGTCGCCAACTAATTTCGATGTCGCTGAAACTAGCGACACAATGACTTGTGTCGCATACTTATGAAAAATCATGACCTGCGACACTAATGCTTATGTCGCAAAAATTATCTTAAATTCACAATCAGCGACACTACCCTCATGTCGCAACACCTCATAGCGACACAACATCTGTGTCGCATAAACAGTCTGATTGAAAACCTAATTTACTAAGGAATGTTTTCGGGAACAACAACTATATCATATACGACGCTACTTGTACACACAACACCTATACTATTACAAGTATACAACGAAACGAAACATAATAATAATGTCTGCGAGAATTATTATTACAAAACGTCACCAACGGGCCGTACACGTTTTCTAAACACAAATGATAAACAAACACTTGGACATAACTAGTTGAGTGGATAACTAGCATGAATGGTCTTTTGAGACATTCACTCATACATAACCTTGTGCGTTTAGGGCGCCAGAAGGTTACACTTGGATAAACGTTTATTAACTTAAACGCCCGCTTTCAAGACTCAGGTGAGTCTCATAGCCCCACTTTTACTGTTTTATACTATGGGGTGAGATTACATACACTGTTTATTATAATCACAAGTAACTGAAACAACTCTTATACGGATTGCATGAGACCTTTAATCCACTAAAAGTCCTCACTTTATCATAGTTCGTTAATTGTATAAGCGCGAGTATTATTGGATAGATCTATCGGGGATTGACATCCCCGTCCGGGCTAGTCGCTCTAGCCGACCCACGGACGCATTAATATTTGACTGTTACAGGTGTATTGGATTATGCATCTGCCCGAGGCACAAACTAGGTTAAGCGTCGAACTGTGAGACTCATGGCAATAGTATACACTTATTTTGCATTTGTGCAACACTGATTAAATCTTGTGATTATTACCAACTTTTGATAACTGTTTCAAACCTATGAACTCACCAACATTATGTTGACCGTTTTAGTATGTATTCTCAGGTTCACAACAGGAGTAGGACTACCCCAGGACACGATAGCTCGAGTCGCATGCTTACAAACATCAGAGATTTTCTTGCATTACTATTTTGTAACATTGGTCATGTAATAGAATCTCTTGAACTATTCGCGAACTCAAATCTTAATGTAAACAGTTGAATTACTAATGTAATTACTTGGTATTATTTTCAAAACGTCTCATATAGAGTCGTTTGCCTTAACTTTGTGTAATGATCCATGATTAGTCGCGCCCCGACCCGACTTCCGCTGCATCATAATTTGGGGGTGCGACAGGTGGAGTATGTGATCGCAAGAGTTCCTTGTGTCGAAAGTCTTCCTGACAATGAGGTTGTTGGGCGGCATGTCCCGGTCGAGAGAAAGTCGGCGGCAACAAGATGATAGATCACACTCGTCATATTGAAAAAGAGATCCATGTCATTGATGAAGGTTTAGGGAATTCGAATCAAGGGAGGATATGTTGGGATGATTCAATTTCCTAAAATTAAGAGATTTGGAGAAACATATAGTTTAATTGAGAATTTGATTTGTAGTCAAATTAGGAAACTATTATTTGTTTGCCTATTTAAATTGAAGTTAGTTGTTAGGGTCTTGGTGAGTAGGTTGAGTAAAAGAGAGAGTATATGAGAGTCTCCTTTCATTCCGCGTGGTCGCCTCGGTGATTAATAATGACGGTGCGAATTCCGTGTGTAATCTACCGATGAGAGTGGTGTGAGGATACGTGATAATATTCAAAAGTGTTGAGAGGAGCGTCCATTCTTTTAATATTGTTCGTATATAGTGGAATTTTAAGTAGCCGCTGGCCCGTGGTTTTTACTTTCGCTTGAGAAGTTTTTCACGCAAAAGCGTGTGTGTTCATATTTTTCTGTTTTGTGTGATTTATTATTGGCTTATACATGGTTGTGTGATTTGGTGTGATGATAATCGATTCCAACGAGTGATATGAGAGCGGAGTCGATCCCAACAATATTTCACTCCATAATTGACAAGAAAGAGAGCACGACACGTAATAAGTTGATAAAAGTGTTGTAGGTAAAAAACTCAATATCTAAAATCTATGCGATTGTATATATGACTTATGTATGTACTATGCGTATTTATGGGAAATTAAATGTGTTCACGGCCACGATTTTGTTTTATATGATTTCATATGTTATTATCTGTATATAAACCATCTCTTCCTTTTATCTTAAAATTATACTCAACAATGTTTAAATACCAAATTGCCTTTCAAATTAATAAACTATTTAATCTTACCAACCAATCATTGATTTATAATATTTATATTTATAACAACCTTCTATTTTAAACTTTGCATATCATCTTTAAGAAAATTAACATATCAATCGATTGAACCTTTTATCTTTTATAAAATGTACATAAAAATGAAAATAAATCGTTAAAAAATATCACTTAAACTTTAAATCGACTTTCACAAATTGTGCATCTATTCATCACTGAAGCTATGTGGGGGTATACTGTTAGTACAAAATAAAATGTAGCTATAGATCATTGGGAGATTCTTTCGATGTTCGAGAGGTTTAATGAAAGCTATTCGATGGTCGGTAAAATCTAAAATGGTCGAGTTTGACATTTGTTTCGAGTGTAAATCGAGTATAGATCGACTTTTGTTTTGACCATCTAACCCAAATAAGAAAATGGTCCTGGTGGGCTGCCCTGCTAATCTAACCCCAAATAATAAAATGGGCCTGGTGGGCGTGACAGTAGCGAACCTGATGGTAATCCCCCAAATCTTCAAATTTCACAACCTGAAAATTATTTCATTTGTTTTTTTTTTAATGTCCACCAAATTCCACATGACGACGGTGTGGTATCCTCAATCTCAAAAACCTCACACAGTTTCTCAACACAACACTGTTTTTTCAAATTAATTTGATTCCAATTTCGCAATTATTTTTTTTATTGAATTCAAAAACTCAAATTGAAATGAGGGATGACGATCCCCTACCGGTATCAACGCCTACAACAATACATACATCATCATATGTATCGATCTCTAATAATAAGAAAGAAACCCTAGATTCTAGCATATTTAGAAGAAGCCGGTATAAATTTTGGGCGTTTGCCGCCATTATTCTCCTTGCATGCTGGTCCATGTTCACCGGCACCGTCACTCTTCGTCTCTCCGTCGGAAACCTAAACCGATTATCCGATGACATCGCCGGCGGACCTCCTATTTACGACGATTTCGACGTCCTTGTACGTTTTTGTTTCCCATACTGTGTGTTTTTGTGAGTGACTTTGAATTAATTGATTTGATTTGTGGATTTGAATAGGAAATTGAGGAAAGAGAGAAAGTGGTGAAGCATATGTGGGATGTATACGTTAATAGCCGTAGGATCAAATTACCGCGATTCTGGCAGGAAGCATTTGTGGCTGCTTATGAGGATTTAACAAGTGATGCACCTGAAGTTAGAGAAGCAGCGATATCGGAGATTGCGAAGATGTCGTTGCAATCATTTGAACTCGATCCTCCTCCTGTCCGATCAACGGTGCGTATTGTATCTAAAACACTAGATAATTTGATTATTTTAGCATAATAGTATCTCGTGACAGTTGAATTGGTAGTATTTATACCAGCATTGTCATTGTCATATAATTGTGACATTAGAAAGGATATAACTTCGATTGAGTAACAAGATAGTCTTTGCATTCTTTGAAATGGTTGCATTATTGTTAATGTGTAGGTTGTTGATAACAGTCATGCGTTTTTACCATACCTGTAGCTCTTGAAGTATATACACTCACTTAAAAGTTAAAAGAGATGAGGTTTAAAGAGTATCAACTTTATATGCATAAACTTGGGGATACTTGAATTGGCAATACACATAGAAGCTGATTTAGGACGTAATGTTGAGTGCTTATTCACCACTACGTAGCGTCAATAAAGGATATACTAACTTGACCTAGAATATGTTTATATTTACCCTATTTTCTCTTAGAGAAGAACATCTATGAAAATTAAGAATCTAGTATATTAGAGGCACTTTCAGTCCTATAACCACAATGTAGGATGCATACAGTTTTGAGATACCTGTCATCCATATTGAGGTCCTGAGTGTGAAGTTGGATTAACTAGGATTGAAGATAAACAATAATGATGAAGTACCGTATTTTGATAAAGGTTCTACTTATTGATGTACTCTTCATTATATCAAGATATGAAAAAATGCAAATCCTTCGAACCAAGGTAGTTAAAAGGCATGACAGAGGTGACTAATCCTGATCTTGCCTTAGGCGAGAGAGGACAAAGGCTAGCCACCGAGTGAAGGATGTAATCTGACAATAATTCAAGATTATGTATGACATTTTATGACATACGCACATAGAGCTAAGAGCATAATATAGAGAGAATGAAAACATAAATACCTAGATTCTTATAGCCGATAGCCCGATAGGGAAACAGTTCATAATGATACATTATCAAAGTAAAATAGAAAATAAGTCTTAAGCGAACTAAAAAGTCGAAACAGTTTGTAGTTTATGATTCTTTTAACAACAGAATATTCTTGAAGAAAATGGGCTCCATAGAGGGGAGGCAGGATGTTTCTAATATATATTATGAAGTGCACCCAGACCATCAGCTTACATTAGATAACCATCTTACTATCTTACTATAAAGTAAAAAATGTAACACTAATTTTGATGTGTTTTAACCAGGAGACTTATTTACCGTCACCACCAGAGGGCGTCACCGGCCTAGTTTTGCTCTTAACTGAAGCTGCCTCACCTGAGCATGTTACAACCAATGTTGCAGCTAGGGTCTGGCCTGAGGGACTAGGCACCTCTAACCACAATGCTTTAAACCTGACCTCCTTTTAGGAAACACTTATGCCTCTGCCTTCATAAATTATCAGTTTATCACACTGTAGCTAGTTGACCAATATATAGTGTAAAGTAACACCACTGGTACGGATATCTGTTTGTAAATATAGTGATTGCTCATGTATTTACATTTTCTGTAAATGCAAATATTATTAATGGCAGAGTGGCCCTAGCCTTACAGTAAATTACTTAACTATCTTAATTGAAATAAAAAAATGCTGACCAGTTAAGCTAAGAGCTGTTGCCTTACCTTTTGTAGATTGAAGTAAGATTTGGAAGCATGCACCACCTCTCAGCCTTTTTAGCTTATGGTCTAGTTTGGTTTAAATATATAAATTGAAGTTTTTATGGTGATGGTAGCTTAACTTACGTGCAGTTCACGCTCAATATCTAGGATCTATGTCAAGCTTTTTAAAGCCTTAAGGGTGTACCTGTGTAGCCGAAACCTGATCTAATTGATGTTCAAAGCAATGAGGTACCAATGTATGTGATATATAGTAGCTGTGGCAGACTGGCAGTTTTGACCCATTTACTTATGAATCGGTCTATTTTAGGTTGTTTTTAATCTTAGACTTGTCAAATTAAAAATTCAACTACCAAGGTCAAATGGGCCAAACTTGTTGAAAGTAACCAGAAGTGCATCTTTAGTACAACCTCCAAAATCTTTTTATTCAGAGACTTAGTAATATGTATGTTATATATATAGTTATACATAAAACTGTGATTGATTGAATATATCCCAGTGTAACATAATTGATGCCGGGTTCAGCTTACAACAATCACATATAGAGAATTTTTGAGCATATATTCTGTAAAGATATAGATAAATCCTGATGTGATCTGTTTTCGTGCTTCCAACAGAATTTACAAGAAATGAGTTTAAGGCATGTGCAGCAGAACAACGGTGGCCTTCCATTGCAGTAGTTCATAAGTTGAAGAAAACCGATGATCATATTCACGAAGAGTATCGCCATTCTTTTATACAGGTTGAATCTACTCATTAAATTGCTCATATCGTTTTGCAGTTAGTGAAAGGTAGTTGTGAGATATTATACCACAGTTTCATATGTTCTTTACACGACAGATACGTACACTTCAATAGTATTTATTTATTTAGGAACCAATTTCGGATATCTTATTTCCATCTTTGTGAATTTGTTTATTTTGTGATCAGATGAAATGAAGCAAAGAAACGCATTTACACTTACGTACAAAGTATCTTTTACTAATCATGCTGCACACCGAGTAATTCGTTTTTGTTAAATGTGTACAATAATGTTTATAGCAGTCAAGTTTAATTACTAACAAATACGGAGTACAAAAACAGTACGTCTACATAAACAAAAAACATGTAACTATTTGTACATCTCTCTTTTTTAAGTACCCGACCTGTGATCTTTAACTCTGTTCTCTTTATTATAATATAAAAACAAAACAAGAAGGTTGAATTGAAATATTTTACGTCCGTTAAGTTGTACATCTTGTAGCGTTTGAGTTGTATATTCATGCAACTATAATTGTTTGTTTAACGACAAAGAAACAAGTCCGTCGTAAAATGCATGCCTCCTAGACTTCGTGTCGACCTTTTGACCAATATAAAACAATTCGTGAAGGCTCATAAATGTTATCGTGGGATTGCAAAATATGATTTACTAAATCATTTTCCCGCTAAAATGTTTTTGTCCTAGTGGAATGTGAGGTGCCCTTCAACTGTATGTTTACTCATAACATACTAAAAAAAAAAACTTATGTATAACGACTAAATTGATAAGTCATTTATCTTTAATTAGTAAATCTGATCGATTTTTAATTACTACGTTGTCTCATTAATTGTGCTATTATATCAGAATCTACTTATACAAACACTAATATATTTACAATAACATGGATAATTAATTAACTAGTGAGTACTTAGAGCATTCTCAATTAAAGCTTTTTTTAAAGCTTTTTTATGTAAAAAAGTTTTAGAAAAGCTTTTTATCATTGGAGGAAAAACTTTTTCAATTAAAAGCTTGAGATTTCTCAAGCTTTTGGTGTAAAGTTTCTTTCCTTAAATATTTACACTTTCACCTCTTAATTTGGTATTAAAAAGTCATTGGAAAACTTTTATATTGGAGGTAAAACTTTTTTATAAAGCTTTTTTGAAATTAAATGACGTGTCATGTAAAAAGATTTGGAAGGAAGGTGCTCTTAAATATCAACAAACATTGTGTGCCAGATCTCCGAGAAAGCTTCCATGATCACACCATGATTAACCCTAGTATTCAAGGACAAATAACAATTCAAAAGTTGCTTCAAATCCCTCTCGTCGTACATTTGATTTTCGATAATCATTTCCATCATCAATTTCTTGAAGTCTTTGTATGGATTCTTCGATGTCTTCACAATCGCAAAGCTTTCTCTCACCTTTCCCTCCACTTTACATGACATTAGCTTCTTAAAAATCGACAATCTTGCCGGTGATCCGCACTCAGGTGATACCTCACCCCCTTCTACTTCCTCGTGTATTGATTGCTCTCGCTCTGTTGAAAAGCTTCTAGAAGACGATACTATGGATTCGGGTTGTTCTTCATACTTTCCGATATCATCAACAGTGTAACCACTGCTAAATTGGTTGCTATAGGCGCGCTACAACAAATTAATTATACATTAGTCTTTTAAATGTGTATAAGGTATACAAAAACTTTTGCAAGCGTAACATTTCTTATTTCCTAATATACAAAAACTGTAAATATGTAGAAGGATTGATAGATAAATAGATTACTCTATTTTTCGAAAATATTCAATTAAGTTACCGGACTACTAATATGTTAGATTACTTACCTTTTCATTACTTCGGGCTTTCTTTTTATGGAATGGTGGAACCACCAGTAAGGGGATACGGAACCCTTGGTCGTTGTCGGAACTGTAAATTTTCGACCGTGGGATGTCAACATCACACACTTTACGTGTTTTTAAGTACTCTCGGGACTTGGAACCGCACATGAAAGCAGAGGAGACGTGGCTCCTGAAGGAAGAACTGTGCGGTGTTTGTTTGAAAGGTGGTGGTGAAATCTTTGTGCATGGAAAATCGTCGGCGATCACATTGCGGCGTTGACTAGGCGGCAAATGGTGTTCCGGTTTGTTCGTTCGGCAGGATCGAAATATACCAAGTATGAATTTCACCATTTTTAAAGGGTGGGCGGTTCGTGTTTGAAATTGAGATGTGTTTGGTTAAGAACATGAAAATATATAAAAGCGCGCTGTGGTCCAATAATGCAATGCACTTTTATATACGGAGTACTTTTCTTATTATATGTTATTATTATTATTATTATTATATTCGGTTTTAATTATTTTTATAAAGAATTTTAAACTTTTTTTTCTGTTGTTAAAAAGATTATATTTGATAAGAGGAAATATAAACAAGACGTACAAGTGGTAAAAAGGACAGATTCGATTGATAGAAAAAGCAGTACAATATTGTTCAGGCCAACTTTTCATTGACGGGTCGATCGAGTGATTTGAAAATAAAGCTCAACCACCTAGTTTCGTTTGTACATTAATTTCGTCTCCATCTTGCTTAATTAGATTAATTAAATATCATAATCACAATTAGCATCCCTAATCCCTTGACATTATATAATTGTGCCCACTCTTTCTTGAGAGGATACACTTCAAAGGTAATTAAGCATGTTCATTAATTGAGCAAATAATCAATGGATAAATAGCCTAGCGGTAAGGGCAGTCCATGACCATCTTGAGGTCTTGGGTTCGAAAGGTAACTACCACCAATTAAGCGCATGACCTACAACGTTAAGACTTAATCCGCGCGAGTTCCGGCTCGGACGTTGTGGTATATGTGATGGAGGTGATTTGCCCGACGATGTTGGACCTTGTGGGGGGTTCGGTCGTGCTCCATTATGGGGCGGCTCCAGTGGGTGACCCAAATACCCATTTTTTTTAATTGAGCCAATACCGTATTAATTAATAAAACCGAAAAATATAAAGATAACATAACCAAACGCTCATCTTAGCTAGTAAAGTTCTAGCTTGGTTTTGAAACCAGCTCGTTAATTTGTGTGCGAGAAAACAAACCTAACAAACAAGGAACCTTGGCTACGTACTAGGGTGATTGGTTGCTTGGTCGAGCACCTACCCTTCGTAAGAAATGAAACACCTTCCGTGATTCAAGAATGTCACCAAGCCTCAAGTTGAAAGCTCATGTTTCAAACCTGATTATAAGACGAGAATGAACTGATAATCAGCTCGTTTCTAAAAGTTATAGAACCAAAGCTAAATCAAAACCAATTTTAATTATTTTGGGATCACAAACCGATCTTAATATTTATAATAATACTTTTAGCATAGAATAGAAGAAAAATAAGGCTAGTTTAGTATTTGTCCAACATTATGTTATGATTCACAAAATAAATTTTTTAAATATTTATTTAAAGGTAATAACCAATTATGATAAGTGTAATTGTGTAAATATAAGGTTTTTTTCATGGAAATCGTGTAAAGCATAGGCGAACTTCGTTTAAGGTGTTTTTTTTTTTGTTTTTTTTTGTTTTTTTTTGTTTTTTCATATGTTCTTTTGTCTGATGTACGTGACCATATCTGCAGAAGAAGATGTGATTTGAAGATCAGTACGTTGAACACTGAAGACTATTTGTATTTATGTCTGCTAAATATAATTTGCTCCTAAATTATTGTAATTTTAAAAAGTTTATCAAAAAATATTAAATTGTTGAACTAATAAGTAATAAGAAAAATCATGAACAAGTAATACAATAATTGAACTCACAAAGTTTACACATTCACAAAAGATATAATTTCATAACATTTTTAACATACATATAATTTCAAGAAAAGTATTTATACAACTTTTATACTAATTTCATAACATTATGCATATAATTTCAAGAGAAGCATTGATACACGTTTCATAATCTTTTAATATACATACAATTCAAGAGAAACATTCATACAAATTTCACAACTTTTTGACATAAATATAATTTCAAGAGACTTACTCATACGAGTTTCATAACTTTCGAATAAACACGTGATTTAAAGAGAACGACTTCATACAAAGTTTATATGTAAATTTACAAATAAACAAGGCAATAATTTTAACAAATAAATATATTAACACATATGCTTTAAATAACAAATTTAGTACTTAATTCGAGAATTTAATAATAACAATAATAATAACATTAACAATAATCCAAGAAAATTTTAAGATTTATTTGTGTTTTATGTTTTGCCCGCAAGAATAAGAAGCATCTATCCAAGTCTGCACACTTGCAGACATTATTTTGTCTGACGTCTTCCAGAAAGCAAACCAGCTTCGTAGCTGATGTCTACACGCTAGCGGACATTAGACCTTTGAAGATCTATATAAGGAAATATAAACACAATTTAAAAGATTCTTGTATTTTATAGTTTCGTTCAGGACAGTTAATAGTGGTTTACAACAGGGGATGGAGACTAACATGACGTATTTCAACTTAATTTTCTTAATCTTAAAGTTTGCAAAGGTAAATGTTTTATATCATATACTACTTATATAGAAGTTTACGATTAAAAAAATCCCTGTAGTCCTTCAATTACTTAACTAATATGAATTAAGTATAAGTAGTATAGTTAATTAGTTGTTAATAGTTAATAAATAATAATGTTCTCTATATAACTAGTAGAGGATAACAGTTGTCGTATGTGGCAAGTATCTCCTCGCGACAAATAGGATTGTTTCCTAAGTGTCCTCACCATACTCTTCTAAAGAAATTTAGTGTCACATGTATTTTAGTTTTCCTATCCTACGTTCAATACTAGCCATATCCATTCCTATTCCTAATATATATATATATATATATATATATATATATATATATATATATATATATATATATATATATATATTATAAAAAATTGTTTATCTAATCCCCACATTTGCTTCCATACGTTTACCAAGAAATATCATTTAGTAAAATTGTATTTTATGATAATTATTATTTATGTATTTGTTTGGAGGCCAACTACACATTTATATAAAATGATGATTATAAAAATGATGCACCACATATATTAAGTCCCACTATCCTACGTTCACTCGTGTACTTATAGCAATCATTCATATCATGCATGAACGCTATTTAATTACATTACACATTTAACTTCCAAAAAACACATGCCCACTAATAATTGAGTTTAACCGTTTGAAAAAATTGTTTGCCGTCTTAAAAACTGAGTAATATAATACTACAATGACAAATCAGATTTAGTTTCACCCCAATAAAATGAAAGCCCAAGTCCATGAGTATTAAAGCCCAATTGATAAAACACAGCCCGTTTAATATCCTAAATGACGAAAAAGCCCCCAAGGTTTATCAAAACAAAATTCATTTTCTTTCCGCCATCGCTCTCAGATAAACCCTGGTATCATCTCCAATCTCCAATTTCAGAAAAATAAATAAATAAATCGATAAAATAAAATGATGAAAGCTTCATTCAGAGGAAGCTACGACGCCGATAATTCCGACGCCACTGGTTCCGTCGTACTCAACGCCGGCGGCATCAACTTACGAGCTTCCATCACCGGCGATACTCTCGTCAACCCTCCTTCCGTTAACGGCCTTACTTTATCCGTAGAAAACCCTGGAGCCTTCACCGTTGACTATAACGTCCCCAAACAGGTACAAGTTAGTAATTTCAATTCAATTTTTAAGTTCAATTTCCATTCCTGTAGATAATTTTCCTAATAATTTCAATTGTGTAATTAGGATGTACGATTTCAATTCATGAATAGCGTTAGGTTCAATGGGAAGCCATTGAACTTTGCGTATTCGCATTCATTAGTTGAGAAGAGTACGGCGTTAGACGGTACACTTTTGTTGGATACTAATCATAAGGTTTCAGCGAAGTACGGATTTGATTCGGGGAAATGTAAGGTGAAGTATTCTTATGTGCATGGAGGTGTGATGACGTTTGAGCCGAGTTATGATTTTGCGGATAATTCGTGGGATGTAGGTGTGTCAAGGAGGATTAATGAGGATAGTGTGATTAGGGCTTCTTATCAGTCATCTACTAAGGTTTTGGGGTTGGATTTGAAAAGGAATTCGTTTGCAAATGGAAGCTTTAAGGTAATCTGTATCTGAACTTTCACTTTACTAGAGTTATTTGTTGTCAAATATTAGTTTATATGACATATTTGATTGAGAATTACCTATACGAAATTATGCAAATGAATTTTCTCGGGTTGAAACAGATGAACTTAGAATAGAAAAAAGAACTGTATATAATTTGTGAATAAATTTAATGTATGATGAGAGTAGAGACGTTTATGTAGTGAAAAAAGAATTGCTGAATTCATGTAATTCGATTTATCTTTGGTTATACGTAAGAATAAAACCTTTTGGAACTGATAATCTTGTTCGCTGCATTGGTAAGAATATCCTGGAGCACAACACAATGGGTTAATGGTCATCTAATTAAACAGAAAACTCTTTTTATCTCATCTACTTTAATACGAGAATAAAGTAACGGGTCACCAAATATTCTCAATTGTGTGTATCAAGTGTTTCTTCAGGGTTGTTTGCTAATGTGTTCTGCTATGTTTCTTTATGCTTCTTCCATAGGAAATGTAAGAAAAAATAAAATAATAATAGACTTGACACTTGGTTTTTTATGTTATTCAGGTATCTGCATCGGTCAATTTAGCTGAGGAGAAAAAGATACCAAAATTCACTGCCGAGAGTATCTGGGATTTCGAGATGTAATTGCTGCAAGCCTGCAACCGAGGAACAAAAAATTAAAAAGACAGGTCTGTTAGTAAGTTCTCCTATTGCATTGTGAAAAAGTAAGGTCAGGGTAGTTCTTGTATATACAGTTGCATGATTTCTCTTTTGGTGCATTGTTAAAGCTGAAATGTTCCTCCTTTTGTGGAGGTCTACCTCTATCACCATGCCTTTGAACTCCTCATGTTTTCAAAGATTTTTAAGTACAGTTTCTAGTCTACATGTTTTTTTCAGGAGTCTTTATTTTATAGATCCATCATTCATCCATGTCTCTATTGAGAAATTAGAATGACTACATCAATCCAGAGTATATTATGTTTTGTGAACCACTGATATGGAAGAGTTTTTACTTGTTAATGTGCAGAAAAATGGGACTTGTTGGAAATTTTAGTTTTAAAATAATGAATAAGTATTTTGTTTCAAATGTACAATTTGCTTATGTCTTTAGCGAGGGAGCACAGTTCAATAATCATTGCACATATTTTCAGTAGCAACCACTCAAATACTACATGAAAGTCACATCTAAGGTTTTGGTATATTACAAGATAACCTTATGAATATCACGCTAAGAAGAAAATGCTGCCCTTACTTCATGCTGCATATAATGATTGATCTTTGAGGTTAGATGCTTTTTATAAGAATTCAACTGCCTTGCAATATCTTCTGCTGCTCTTTCGGCACCAATTGAAGCTCCTAGTAAGCCTTGTCCCGTGAATCCTATGCTGTAAATTCCTTTTTTGCCCTTCATGTTACTGAACCATGAACTTTTGGTATTATTACCTTGTCCATTTCCAGACAAACTTCCCTCCTGCAGGAATGTACTTGATCAACCAAAATCAGAGGAAAAAAAAGGTACACACGTAGAATAATGCCGTAATGTCCCCAATAAGCCTGCATTATCATGTTGTATTATAATGCATGCCAGTTATTGTACCTGTAACCATGAGTCTGCATTGCTTGTGTAACCAGTGGCTAGGATAACAGAATCAAATTCCTCTTCTCTTCCGTCCATGAATTCCACTCCGCTAGATGTGAATTTTCTAACCTCTCCAACTACCTATTGAATCCAATTCAAGGATATGTTCTTAGTCCTTGATCTCGTAGCAAATTGAGTTTAAGTAGGATTATGGCTTAATGGTTTCCTTTAGAGGTGGCAATCTTGACCCATATTCTTAAAATTTCAGATTATTATTGTGATGATATAGTTGTAATAATATTTAATGCATTGTTTATCTGTAACAAGGTCTAAAACATGGACAAAAAAGTGTTGCCGACTTGCGGGTCAACCTAACCCTTGCCGGTGCAACATGCACGCAATACTTGTTTTGATATGCTACAAAACCTGCCCGACGCACCCATATTGCCACCTCTAGCTTTTCGTGTTTACCTTGATTTGGCCACACTTGATCTTAGATAATGTTCCAATGTCCAATACTGGTGTTTTTCCAGTTGCTTTTTTGAGTTTAAGAGGTCCACCTTTAGGTCTTACTATCCCGACTCTACTTGTGTCTCCAAGAAGCAGTCGAGAAGATAGAATTAAGAACCAATCAACAAACCTTAAAGGGAACAACTTTAGCAACCCAACTGCAAGCTCAAAAGACGACCGTCCTAGTATGTCTCTAGGCAATATGTGTAACTGCATGTATATTAATTAAGTATTAAGTATTAAAGTATAAGTAATATAATACGGAGTAATTGGGAAAAGAAAAGAACATGGTTCACATGATGATGTTTAACCTCATGTCTTACTACTAAAGAAACTTGAGCACCATTATGACACAAATTAAGGCTGATCTCCATTCCTGAGTTCCCGCAGCCAACAACCAAAACCTTTCTTCCTTTAAACTCAGCCCCATTCTTGTAATCACTACTATGCATTATTCTCCCTCCATAAACCGATAACCCGTCAATTTCTGGCACTGTCGGAGCTGCATTATCTCCGGTGGCTATAATGAGCCACCTGCAATGATACTCTGACCCGTTAGCCACGACCCGCCAATGACAAGTGTCAGCATTGTAATCGGCACTTCTAACCTCGTGACCAAACATAGGATGTATTGAAAAGTGTTTGGCATAACCATCTAGGTAAGTAAGAAACTGTTGTTTCGTGGGGTATGCTGGATACTCTTTAGGAAATGGCATGTGAGGAAGTTGACAAAATTTCTTCGGTAGGTGAAGCTTTAATGAATCATAAGATCTTAATCTCCATAAGGACGCTATACAGTTTTCTTTTTCAAGAATCAAAAAGGGTACCCCTCTTTGACTAAGGCATGCAGCTACAGCTAAACCCGATGGTCCAGCACCCACAATTAAAGGTCCACGGAGCCAAACTCGTGTTAAACCCATGTTCATAGTTTGAGAGGATATGTTTTGAACAGGGTATGTAGGGAGCCAAACTTGTGCTTGAGCAATGCTACTAATTAGTTTGTTTTTGACACCAACTCGTGTCAAGTTTTTTGCATACTTTGAAATTCGTTTACACAGTATTTTGTGCACGAGTTCAATGGACTTACTACTAATAATGTGCTTCTTTTTGCTATTTTTCTGTTTAAAGCATCCTCATGAGTCATTAAACTGACCCATGTGGGTTAGATTTTTCTCTACATTTATAGATAGCTTTATTGTCTGGTAGTGAAGTACGTAGGGATATGACACATGTTGTGGTTACCAAATTCGAACTCTCAAAAATATTCGAGAAATCTATTAGGTCATGAGTTTGATACAATTGTCACGAAATGTCATGATTGATGATGGTTTTGGTGCTCCGTTAATGTGTTGTGGGGGAAGTTTATGGCCGAACGAATGTGAGAGTTTGTTTGTAGATTTGTCAAGCTTTTGTCTTTTACCTGTTTGGAGGACTTTAAGAACATGTGTTTGGTTAACACTTTCATATTCTGGTTTTGACTTTTGAAATTACATTATTAGAAAGAGTGAAAACTGAATAGAAAATACAGACATACACTAGTGTTTTGCTAATTAAGGTTTAAGAACATTTTTATTTTTTTAGGTTAATTTTGATGTTAGAAAACACGTGTCCTCAGAGTGGCATCCGAAATTGGTAGTGGTATTTATCATTGCATCATATTGGTTCTTTTCGCTTGCATACAAGCAGAAAAACTTAAAAGAAAAAAAAAGTTATTAATATAATTAATCCAACATAGCACATGATTTTCTAAGGGAAGTCGACAGAAATTTTTTAGCATGTGACACCAAATAGAGTGATTAACATTTGGATAATTGTCTACTCTGTTTTTTGTTTTGAATTAATTAAAATAAATATAAATATATAATATATAAGTTTCAATCAAAAGAAAATACTTATGTTTATCTATAACACCCCAAACTTTTAGTTATTCGAAAAAGGTACTAATAATCCAACTTTGATACGAAACCATTGGGTTTATCTTTTAAAAACGTTTCACCTTCACCTAATCATGCATGCATATATCACAGACAAATATTGGTTCCTCCAACTTAATTAAATCGGTTAGTTTATTTTCAATATAGGCTGTACTAAGCTTCATAAAAACACTAGCTCTACGTAACTTATTTGTGATACGGCTTGACTTTTATCATGGTATGCCACCAAAAGCTGATGAAAAGAGATATAGAGCATCCATAGACTGCGTCTCGCATAATATCACACTCCAATTAATTCAAACTAAAAATAAGACGGTGTCTTTTGTTTGCTTAACGCTAAAGTAGGTATCGAAAATCAAACCTCCGGTCCCTGGTTTTTTAAGTCACTTTGCTGTACAACTCTTCTTGCCCGACACAAGCGCATTTTCTGGAATGTTACTACTTTTTACTTAAATCGGCCTTGGATACCCATGATGGATCCAGCTGATGAAGAAATGAGATATCCATAAGAAGTTATGGGAAATTTTTTGAATATTAATCTCTTTTAGGACTCAAATACAATAATCAAGCCCTGCACGAATATGGGAGCTGGCTACCCTGATAAATCAAGTCTAAATCTGTTTTATTTTCAATTACTAAGTAGCATACATAAGTAGACACGTCACCCTAATCTTAAGACTAGTGAACATTTCCAAGTTTTAAAGTACAGCATATGCTAAATGAAAAGTAGAAGAAACATATGACCAAATGACAGAATTCAGGCATTGAACAAGAAGAATATTTTAACTAACATAAAAATCGATATCGAGTATTTCAATAAAAGCCTCATATGATATCTGACCTATGAAAATAACCTGGAACAAGTATTTGCTTATAACCAAATAAAATCAATCATTCAACAACAAGATAAAATATTGAATACAACCTTTGTATCAATTACCTTATTGATAAGGTCAGGCCAGATAAAACATCAAGTGCCTATGTCAGTGAGAGCTATTGGCTTCCTGTTTTTTGAATCATGTCAACAAAATAATGTATAGAGCGGTTTTATTCGATATCTATCTATCCCAAATGGCTTATGTCGAGGCTTCTTTTGCAGCCTCAGAGTCAGTACTAGCTAGACCAAGTTCCTTCTCAATTTTTGCCCAGGCAACCAAAAGGTAAGGAGGGAACTTCTTCCTCATCGTCCTGATCATCCCTTTTGCGTCTTTGGTTCTTGACTTTTTAGCTAACCCTTCAACCAAATACTTCAGTGTATTGAAATCTGGTATCTTGTTGACCTTTACACTGTGTTTGAACACCTTATACCCAGTCTCAAATTGCTCATTCTTACACAAATAAAACAACAATGTCCTAAATGTGGCAGCATTTGGGTTGCAACAATTTTCTTCCAACTTATCATAAACCTCCTTTGCTTCTTTCATCATCCCCTTCTTACAATAACAAGTCATCAAATAATTATAACTTATCGTATCAGGTTTCAACCCAGCGTTACTCATTTCCTCAATCATTCTCTTAATGTTCTCAGGCTCACCATCAACAGCATTCATTATCCTAACGTTATTTGCTGCAACGTCTATCACACACCCTCTATTCACCATCTCATCCCACACCTTCTCAGCTTCAGTAACATTTCCTTTTTTATACAACGAATGTATAATTGACGTATAAGTAATCCCAGAAATCTGAACACCCTTTTCATCCATTTCCTTCAATTTCTCCATTGCTAATTCAGGTTTACCAGCATCACAAAAAGACTTGACCAATATTCCATACGAATACTCATCCAGTTTAAACCCATACTTCACAGGCATTTCATCAAAAAGTTTGGGTGCACGGTCAAAATTCTTACAGTTCACACAAGCACTAAGTAAAGCATTAAACGATAAAGCTGACCTAGGAGTTTTTAGCACTTCCATCTGATTATAGGTATTTAAAGCTTGCTCAAACATACCAGCAATACCGTACGATTTAATGAGTGAAGATAAAAATGATTCATCAGTGATTCGAGGATCACTTTTGTGTGATTCAATTAGGGTTTCAATATCGGAAAACCGGCGAGATCTCGCAAGGCGGCGAACGGTGATCTGTTGAGCATGATGTGCGGATCCTGGTGACGATGTAGAGTGGTTGTTTTTAACGGTTGAGTATATATCAAGGGCTTTATCTGTATCGTGTTCGGTTCTGAGCTTCGATTTGGCTTTAGAAATGGTCATGGAAGCTGGGTTTGTGGTAGTGGTGGCGACGGCGGTTGAGAGATGGCGGGCGCGGCGGAGGATGGCGGAAGACGATGATGACGCCATGTTTAGGGTTTTGGGTTTAGCACGGAGTGAGTGTGCTATGTAAGTATGTAGTGTGTATAGAGCTGCTCATAGTCCATATATGACTGATTTGGGCCTTTGTTGACCCATGGGTTAAAGTTTAATCCCCGCGTAGGAGTACAATAATTTGTTCTTGGACTTGTTGCAAGTACTCGTAAACTTTTCTTTTTTCCCTCCATGGTTTTTATAAAATGAATTATAAATTATAAATGCAATAATGAAAAATGTCTACACGAGATATTTTATTTATTTAGCAATTGCTAAACAAATATTACGATCAAAGGACTTATTCACCATCAATTGTTTTACTCAATACATAGCAACACATTTTAATTATATCACAGTATTTAAGATCATAATAATCCTATTCGTAGGATCGTGTGATCTCGAAAAATGGTGTGATCTATCTAAGATCATTCTGTTGCTCAAGTAGATAATCGAATCTAAGATTGCTCTGGTCATAGGGCCGAAGGAACGTATGATCGAATAAGATCGCAGTATCAACCATATGACCGTTTTTATAAGTTATTAAAGATTAAAATGACCTTAAATTTTCGATTCTAACTACCTTAAATTTTACAAACTGTAACACCATATTGAAAGTTACGGATTTATATGACTGACTTATTTACATTGTCTCAAAAGATAATGAAAGTTCAATTGGATGCTAGTCTACTGAAATTTACTATAAGGACATAATCAAACGAAATTTTGTTGGTGTTGAGTTGTCTATCTTCATTAACCAAAACTCTTACGCGCACGTGTGTGTGTGTGTGTATATATATATATATATATATATATATATATATATATATATATATATATATATATATATATATATATATATATGTTAGGAATTGGATATAGGGAGAAGAGATTTTTAAGATAGAAGGGGATAAGCGTTTTAGAGCATTATTAAATAATCAATGGTTCAAATATTTTAATGATATTTATGTAATTTGTAAAAATAAAAATCACATGATTCTAATTTTACAAGGGCAAAATGGAACTTTTGACAGTGAACTAAACATAAACAATCCGTTAATTGAGTAGTCGTGTGTATTTTTCCCGTCAGTTTCTACTTTCCTCCCTTAAAAGTAGGAATACCCATAAAATGTTTGAGTTCATGGTTTTTTATTTATATATTTTTATTTTATTATTTTTCAGTAATAGAAACTTTTATACTTGAACTCCGTATCTATAACTTTGAATCACAACTCCCTAATGTTGAAAGATACTTTATAGGTTGGTTTCAAAACTAGTAAATCAGTAACTATTAAGACCGTTCCCAACGGTTTCTTTGGTTGGGAAGCCGACGAAGACCGGCGAACCGACGCCGATGGCACGGCTTCGTCGGTTGGTCCCCTTCGGTTTGACGACGAAAGGCAACGGAGGGATGTGGGTCCCACGCGTTTTTTTCCTATTCTAGCCAATAAAAAAATTATTTAAAAATATAACGGTAATATATCCGCTTTTTTGAAAAAAAATATATATATATTTTTTACTCCTTTTATCCAACCCCAAACACACTATAAATAAACACACAACTAAACTTCAATTCACACACAATTTTCTCTTCCATTATCTAAATCTAATACATTATTCCACCCAATTATTCTATATAATTCAACACTTTTCCTTTAAATCGTAACAATGGATTCAAGCTCCTCTTCGAGCTCATCCGAAGACGATTATACGCAACAATATTTAGCGGTCACGCAATGTTTCGATCCGGTTGTGATGCTCAATGTCGTTGATACGTTGGATCAACAAGATGACGAAGATGTTGCCGAAACTTCTAGTTGGCCGCCAAGAGCACCAAGAAGATACTTAGAAAGAAATATGTGACACCCCTCAAATTTCGGTGTAATTACGTACATTAATCACGTGCATGTCTTAGGTTAATTCCCTACTTAAGAGAATTCACACTATTTTTATGAGATAAGTCTAGCAAAGCCCAACAATTTTAATACGTAAAGTATTACTATTTCGTAGTTAGTTATAAAAACGCGCGAAACTATCGGAACGGGTCCGACAAAAATATACGATCGTTGGTGAAAACTTTTTCCTAAATAACGTAAATCTATTTCATAATTAAATAGTAGTTATTTACATTATATTATTATAGTACAATAATATACAAACGTTTTACGTTTCGAATAAAACGTACCGTACCGACAAAAATGCGCGAATCGCGTCCAACAACCGAACGAAGCCCGAAACATATTTTAATAACTTAAAATGAAGTGTTTTAAATAAAAATTCAACCAAAACTTATACGAATAAATCGTTAACGAAAAACTTGAATAATAAACGTTTAACGTTTAAACGAACGACGGAACGAACGGGTAAACGGGCACCGGGCGTAACGTAAACTTGGGGAACAATTTTAATCAACCCACACCTCAAGTGGGGCCCCCAAATCTGCTGCCATCCAAGACCATTCCCCCCCCCCCCCCCCATACCTTAACCCATACTCACTCACTCTCACTTTCATTCAAACACACAAACACACTACACACACACACAATCTCAAACACTCTCATCTCTCTCTCTTTTCTCCATTTCTCAGCCCAAGAACCCACCAAAATCACCACCAAAAACCACCAAGGTCGCCACCACAAACCACCATAATTCCTCCTTTCGGTTTGCAAGAAAATTCAAGAAAACGAGCACTCGACGTCTATTTCTTCGTGTGTCTCACCATCTTCTTGTAAGAAACTTCATCCCTCTTTTATGTTATTTGAAGCACATATATAAACAGGTTATTAGGTCCATGTAACAAGGTTATGTCCAAAAGAAAAGTCGAAAAATGTTTTTGTAAACATAAAACACAAACAGATTCCCGGGCAGAAACTTTGTCCGACTTTAAGGAGAAGTTTCGAGCTCAAAACTTAACGAAAATGGACGAATCAAAAGACAAAAATTAAGTTTAAAGAGTTAGCTTTCATCTCCAAGTGGTTTCATAATTTTTGGACACCGTTTGGTACCCGAAAACGATTTTACAAAAACATGTCGCATTTCTGTCTCGGGTGACAGATTTTTGACCCGACTTCTCGAGTCCATAACTCGAGCTACACAACTCCAAATGACCTGAAATTGGTACCAAAATCTCACAAATTCTGTTGACTTCAAAAAGTTCTTCTATGTCATCTCCTGAAAATACACGGATTTTTCTCAGTAACTAGATTTATGCATTTGTGTCCAGATTGGTCAATTTTGGACCTCAGAGGACAAATGTATTTATTTAAAATACTTAGACTTATTCAAAAATTCTATAAAAATTACAGAAAATAACTAAGACAGGGGGGAACGTTGGGTAATGTTCTCGGAATTTTTCACAAATTTTTACCTAGTAAAAGCAAGCTCGGAACAGGGCGTATTTGGAGGTATAAAACTGTCGGGACTGATTTCGCGTTCCCGCAAATAAAAACGAGACACTTCGAGTTTGAGATAAAATGTGAAAATTACTTTTTACGGGTTCAAATATGTTAAGATTTTATGTGTAAAAGTTTCGGGTCAAACCGAACACGTTTGACCAAGTCAACAAAAACGAGCCTCAAACAATAAAACGCGAAGCATTTTATAAGACACTAGGATTCATGCCCAAAATGCGTTTTGGTAACTTCATTAATAAACTTAGACAAAAACAACTCGTATAAATTAAACCCGGACAAAAACATCACCAACGTATCGTACACATTTTAAACACAATGATCTGTCGGAACGAGTGAACAGTTAACACGGTTTGGCAGTTAGCCAACTACTTATACAAAACAATATCTTGCGTATAGGACAATAAGAAACCTTACTTGGGCAACCATTTTGCTAGCTCTCACACTTAGCTCACGAGGTGAGTTTACAGCCCCTCTTTTACTGTTTTTACTTCTTTTAAGATAGGGGTGAAAAACATAGTTACTGTTTTACTATTTGCCATAATCGAAAACTATTATATAATTGCTTTCAATGCTTTTATACAACCGTTTATGATCATGTCCGTACTACTGTGCAACTGTATTTATGAAATGAGTTTCATACTCTTATACGAACTGTTTACAAAAACGTTTTACTACTTGTGATAAACCGGAGAACGACCGGTAACTTTTGATTCGCTGGAGAACGACCAGCTGCTTGATAAACCGGAGAACGACCGGTACTTTTTTTGTTTCGCCGGAGAACGACCAGCTGCTTGATAAACCGGAGAACGACCGGTAGTTTTTGATAAACCGGAGAACGACCGGTACTTTTTTTTGTTTCGCTGGAGAATGACCAGCTGCTTGATAAACCGGAAAACGACCGGTGGTTTTTGATAAATGTGTTACGCTGGAGAACGACCAGCACAATGTTTTAAACCTAGTTTTAAAACTAAACTTTTGATAATATTCCACGAAACACTATTTGACTGTTATGGCAACAACAACGATTCACAAACGACTTTGGTTTACTAAACTATACTTCTGAACATAAAACCTGTGAATTCACTCATAAACCATGTTGACTTTTTACTATGTTTTTCAGGGAATTAGCTGCACCAGTAAGCATGCATACTTATGAAAATAGGCGACCCACGAAGAATTTAGTCATATCTACAAAATCCACTTTTGTATAACTTAAACTACATTCCTACTTCTATGATTCGATGAATCGCAAACTTTTGTAAACGATTAATTATGGCATCTTAATACATACATGTTCTGCGATAATCATATGCTCTGATATGTATGAATGTCCAATGTTTACGGCGACGCCCCCATCTCCGTACCCAATTGCTTCCGCTAACCAACGTTGACCGGTTTTGGGGGTGTGACAAAATCGTCACGGAATCGGCGAACGTTTGTGGCAAGATTACTTTGCCCCAAACCCCACATTCCCGCCGGATTACTTTCGAAGACGATTTTGAATGAGTCGGCCATTATTTGAACGTTTATGTCAAGGTATAACATCTTACGCTCAACTACAAACACCTCCTTATTTTACTTATTTCCGTCAAGGCCATGACACTACCGGTAAACTTGGTTTCAACATTTACCAAAAGGTACGTCCGCCAAACGCCAATTGGCGTACGGTATCGCTGTCGATGCTTTTGATGAATATTTACACATGGGTCAACAAACATCATACGATTGTTTGGATAACTTTTGTAAGTGTATACTTCATCTATTCTCAAGCGAATACCTTAGAAAACCAACACTCCAAGATGTTCAACGTTTACACGCCAAACATCAAGAGTTGCATGGTTTTTCGAGTATGCTCAAAAGCATCGATTGTATGCATTGGTCGTGGAAAAATTGTCCGGTAGCTTAGAAAGGTCAATACACGCAAGGTGAACATAGGCATCCAACCATCATGCTCGAAGATGTAACACCCACTTTAAGGGCCTAGTGGTATTCCGGTAATTTCCCTAAACTTTAAATTATTATTTAATGTGTTAGGAAATATTTTACTATTATTATGTCTGATAATATTAGTAAAATGAATAAATGAATTATTGTGACTAATAAATAATTCGTTGTTTTAAATTAATCTAGTTGACGTTAAAATAAAATAGTTGGCTTTCGCAAAAATAGTTTTAGGTTCCCGACAATTGATTAAGAAGGGGACTAAATCGTAATGGTATTGGGTTAGATTAATAAATATATATACATACCTTCTCAAATTGATTCTGTAACATTCTCAAATCTTCTCAAATTGTTCCTGTGAACCGAAGCGAACCGAAACCTCAAAAACTTGAAGAAACCTTCTGTGAATTCGTGAATCATTCGTGTTATCATTTTCTTGTTTCAAAAACGGAATTCGAGTAACATAATCAAATCACCATCTTGTTCCTGTAAGTGTTTGTGGTTATAATTGTATTTTTATGAAAATGGTTAATTCACGAGTTGATATAAATTGAAGCTTAAATGACGTTATATGAACTTATTTGATGCATATAAGTTGATAGGAAGCTTAATTGAATGATAGGAAGTCGAATTCGTGAGTTTTGAAAGATTTCAGTTCGAAGTTTCTGGGTTCAGCGATGAACTTCGCAACATTGAAGATGAACTCAGTTCGTAGAGCTTGATTGCGAAGTGAACTGAGTTGTCTTGCGAAGTGAGTTGTCTTGCGAAGTGAGTTGTTCTGCAAACCGAGAATTCCTGCGAACTGAGTTTGCTGCGAAGCGAACTGAGTTCCTGCGAACTGAGATTTTTAAAATTTTGTTTTGCAAATTTTGAAATTTCGTAAGTGTTTTCAGGGTAGCGACTGAGTGACAAATTTCACTAACTCGGACTGGGTTGAAATTCGCTTGGTCACTTGGAAACGACCCAATAATCAAGGCTCTATTCTAAGAGCCTAGACAGTTTTTGGCTTTCGGGGTCATCTAAGGGTCGAAAATGACATTTTTCAGTTTTAAACCTCGTTTAGGGACTTTCTGATGTCGCTTCGGATTAAACGTTTGTTTTCTTAGACTTTAAGGGTTACCTGCTTGTTTAAATATGTTATATGATTATGAAATGAGTTACTAACTCATTATTTGTTGTATTTTCAGATCAGCAGAAGACTCAGTAATATAAGATTTCTGAGTTGTTGGATTGAGATTGACAGGTGAGTGGATCTGTGACCCTCAGTGTGATTTAGTTGTAACATGTTTGGTTACAACGGGTAATGTAGTACTACTGTTAATAGACTGTTTAGTCTGGGTTGTTTATATTATCCATGATGATTATGGATTATGTGATATTTGGCCATTGGGCGTATGTGATATGTACATTCAGAGGTCAACACTGAGTTGGGCTTAGTTACTATTGTTTGGCCAAACAGGGGTTCCTTATACACATAGTTGATAGGAACTGTTGTTGGTGAAGATAGTAACAAGCTATCGGTTAATCACTGTATTGGCCTGCAGTTGATTTTAAGTGTTCCTTGGAGGATACCTCAGGAACCACCGGTCCTCTTTGAAGTTGTGTGTTTACGATTATTCGCTGTAAACAGATTTATTATTTCTGAGTTAGACTGTTGGTTACAGTTCTTCTCACTTAGCCGTGTGCTAATTCCACCACCCTACTTCTTGCAGGTTAATGTTTGAATAGGGGATGGGCAAGAAGCTTTTGGTTTAATGGGATGTTTGACGACCAGCTACTCTGATTTTATTTTGATACATAATGATGGGAATTGTACTGTATAACACCCAAACTGATGTATGTTTTATGTTTTTTTAAATGATATAACTTTAGCATATATTGTAAAAGTATGTTTTGACCAGACGCTTCCGATATTTCGAATATAAAATGATATTTAGAAAGTGGGGTGTTTCAGAAGCGGTTGTCTCTTAAGATTTGTGTAACACCCCACTCTCTAAGTATCATTTTATATTCGAAATATCGGAAGCGTCTGGTCAAAACATACTTTTATAATATATGTTAAAGTTATATCGTTTTAAAGAAAACATAAAACATACATCAGTTTGGGTGTTATACAGTACAAATTCCATCATAATGTATCAAAACAAAATCAGAGTAGCTGGTCGTCAAACATCCCATCAAACCAAAAGCTTCTTGCCCATCCCCTAATCAAACATTAACCTGCAAGAAGTAGGGTGGTGGGATTAGCACATGGCTAAGTGAGAAGAACTGTAACCAACAGTCTAACTCAGAAATAACAAATCTGTTACAGCGAATAATCGTAAACACACAACGTCAAAGAGGACCGGTGGTTCCTGAGGTATCCTCCAAGGAACACTTAAAATCAACTGCAGGCCAATACAGTGATTAACCGATAGCTTGTTACTATCTTCACCAACAACAGTTCCTATCAACTATGTGTATAAGGAACCCCTGTTTGGCCAAACAATAGTAACTAAGCCCAACCAGTGTTGACCTCTGAATATACATATCACATATGCCCAATGGCCAACCATCACATAATCCATAATCATCATGGATAATATAAACAACTCAGACTAAACAGTCTATCAACAATAGTATTACATCACCCGTTGTAACCAAACATGTTACAACTAAATCACACTGAGGATCACAGATCCACTCACCTGTCGATCTCAATCCAACAACTCAGAAGTCTTATATTACTGAGTCTTCTGCTGATCTGAGAATACAACAATTAATGAGTTAGTAACTCATTTCATAATCATATAACATATTTAAACAAGCAGGTAAATTCCCGAAGTCTAAGAAAACAAAAGTTCAATCCGAAGCGAAACAAGAAAATCCCGAAACGAGGTTTAAAACTGAAAAATGCCATTTTCGACCCCAAGATGACCCCGAAAGGCCAAAAACTGCCTAGGCTCATAGAATAGAGCCTTGATTATTGGATCCTCGGTTCGCAAACCAAATCTCGGTTCGCTTCGCAACTCGGTTCGCAGGGCAAGAACTCAGTTCGCTTCGCAGTAAACTCAGTTCGCAGCCCAGCTCAGTTCGCAAGATTCAGTTCGCAGCACAACATCTCAGTTCGCAGGTCAACTCAGTTCGCTTCGCAGTCAAACACTGCGAACTGAGTTCATCTTCTGCAAACTCGCGAACCGAACCTGCTGTTACCAGGAAACCCGAATTTTCATCTTCCAAAACTCACAAATTCAACTTCCTAACATGCTAACAAGCTTTCTAACAACTTAAATACATCAAATATCATCAAATAACGTCTTTCAAACTTCTTTTTCACAACCAATTCGCAAATTGATTAATTTTCATAAAAACAAGTTTATAAACACAAATTACTCACCTGTTACAATAAGAACGAGATGATGATAATGAAATTCGTTTTTTTGAATCAAGAAGATGATAATGAAATGATTATAATTTCACGGAGAGTTCTTCAAGTTTTGGTTTCTCAAGTTTGGTTTCTCAGTTCGCAGGAAGTGTAGAAACTTTGAGAAATGTACAGAAGCCTTGAGAATATATGAGTATATATATTAATCTAACCCAATACCATTACAATTTTAGTTTCCTTCTTAACCTATTGTCTGGAACCTAAAACCAATTTGCGAAAATCAAATATTTTATTTTACCGTTAACTAGTTCGGTCTAAATCAATGAATTATTCATTAGTCACAATAATTCATTTATACATTTTACTAATATTATCAGACATAATAATAGTAAAATATTTCCTAACACATTAAATAATAATTTAAAGTTTAGGAAAATTACCGGAATACCACTAGGCCCTTAAAGTGGATGTTACAATTTGTGGATTTGACACGCTTATTTTGGTCCAGCCGGTTCAAACAACGACATCAATGTCCTTAATGAAATCAGATTTGTTTAATGATCTACTACAAGATCGAGCGCCCGCAGAACCGTTTACTATTGCGGGCCAAACCTTTACGAAAGGATATTACCTCGCCGACAGAATTTATAGGGAATGGGCGACTCTTGTTAAGTCGTTTAAATGTCCGATAGAGGAAAAGAATCTGAAGTTCAAGAGGAACCAAGAACCGGCACGAAAAGATATAGAACGCGCATTCGGAGTGCTTCAAAGACGTTGGACAATTATTAAAAATCCTGCAAGGCCATATAGCGTCAACAAAATCAAACGAATCATGTACACGCATGTTGTCTTACACAACATGATCACCGAGGACAACGGACGTAATATATGTCAACTTGATGAAGATTATTTGTTGGACCCGATAAACAGACCAAGACGTACGTGGGACGAGAGGGTTGCAACACAAATGCGCATGGACAAGAAACTACGCGATTAAAGGGTTCATCATCAACTTCGTAATGCTCTCATCGAATACATTTGGCACCTCCCACGTGGTTTCCGTCGTCAAAACCGTGCTTAGTTTATTTAATTGTTTTCAATAAATGTATTTTTTTTACTTATTGTATTGTTTTATTTTAATTATTGTAATATTTTTATTTTGATTAATGTAATATTTTTTAAGTTTAATGAAAGAGTTTAATTAAATTAATAGTCAGTGGGTCCCACAAAAAAAACTGAAGAAAGCACTGTTGGCAGTGTTTAGTCAGTCTTTCATCAGTTTTAGTTGTGCTGATGTGGCGCTGAGCTGGCAAAACTGAAGAAGCAACTAAAGAAACAACTGTTGGGAGTGGTCTAAGTTTGAATCGAAGACGTTAATCACTAATTTTCAAACGTAGAAAAAAACATTGAAAAATTGATTCAAGTTAGTGAATTAATATTAGTTTGTTATTTGTGAATCGAAATGCTTTATTTGTGAATCAATATTTCTTATATGCGAATCAAAGTGTTTTATCTGTGAATCAATCTTTGTTATTTGTGAATCGAAGTCCTTTATTTGTGATTCAGAATTGTATTTGTGAATCAAAGTGTTTTTATTCGTGAACCAATACTTGTTATATGTGAATCATACTGCTTTATTTGGGAACCAATATTTCCTATTTGCGAATTAGAATGTTTTTTATTTGTAAATCAATATTTGTATTTGTGAGATGAAGTATTTAATGTACTTTCAAAAGTTGAGTGTTTAATGTTATTTATTTGTATTTGTGGATCGAAATGGCCTATATATTGAATCAATGGGTTATCGAATTAGAGTTTATCGTCTGACTCAAAACTATGGCCGGTAATACGAAAATACGGACAATAAATTGAAATGGTTTGGGGTTGAACAAGTAATTGATGGAATGAAAACGCGATGATCTATATATGAAATTAGACCTTCATATGAAATGAAAATGTAGTACTACTAGTTACTTGAGTATTGAATAAAATGGAACTTTCGTAATTGATATATACAAATTTCTCATGAGAATTCAATTTGTCATGATTTTATAGCAATGTTACTAAAGTACCCCTTGAAATATCGCGATAATTTGCAAGTTTACTTCATGAATTGATAATAAGGAAAGATAATCCCTAATGATGAAATTTATCTATATATGAAATACGGGTTTGACGATTCTTAATTCTTAAAGGATATATATAATCCCGTTAATTGAGTAGTGAATATCTATTTTATTGGAATTGCATCGACTAACTAGTTAATGGGTTTAGGAAAGACTTGGTCTCTTACAAGTTTAGAAAAGATTAACAACCATCTTTAATTGATTTAAAGAAATTAATATTTTGTTTTATTAGTTAAAGTACAATTTACTATACTACCCTTTGACCATAATTTTAAATTATTGGCCAAAAATACTTTTCCCCTAAATTTTTTTTTCTTTTTTAATCCTCCAACTATATATATATATATATATATATATATATATATATATATAGGGACCAGAGCGAATTCCCTTAATATTCATCGTATGATATTATAAGTTATAAAAAATAGTTTATTGATGAATATTAATAGTTATAACAGTGATTTTAATTAATATTTATTGGTAAAAATATGTTTTTATACGTTTTGATTATCATTTATCGTGGACGAATGTTAACGAATAATTTTCTAAAAAACTGATAATATCCATATCGGTTAACATTCACTAATGATGAACGTTAGAAAATTCTCTTAATATTCATCATATGATATTAAAAGTTATAAAAAGTAGTTTATCTATGAATATTAATAGGTATAACATCGATTTTGAATTGTTAGCTTCCCAAATTCTCTCAAAAAATTACTTCCTTCTTGATTATATATATATATATATATATATATATATATATATATATATATATATATACACACACACACACATTTATATTTGTTGAGGAAACTTTCAAATATGAAATCATTTGTTTAACGATTTGGCGTTACTAAATGCTGTTATCGACCAACATTAACTTTTGCTTAAATATATGTAACACATTAATGATAGTAACCCGTTAATTTTACTAGTAATTGTTTGTATAAGTATTTGTTTCTGAAATGATAAGAGCACAATGAGTCTTCTGTTCAGTACAATTTTAAGGAGAGTAATTCAATATTAAACTTGGAGTTCAAATGAACTCACAAAGATGATTTTGAAACAATGAAATAAAAGAAAAATAAGACCATTTTCAATGGATGTGTTCTGGACGATATTGTGGCTTGAGAACATCACAATGCCCGCAATGAGCATTACGGTGGTGAACGTTGTGGTTGGGAAAATGAGTACATCAGTTCCTTTTTTGGGGCCAAATTGATTTTTTTTTATTTTTTTTTCTTTTCATCATTTTTAGTCTAAACAAAATTAATTTAGTAGGACATACCCTCCATAACACTTCACAACATGGTGTTACCATTGTAAAGGTTGTGGGATAACAACATATTATGCTGACATGACATCCATAACGCCCATATCATGGTATTACCACTACAAATGGTTTAATAATAATAATAAAAAAACTCTCGAACTCAAAAGTTTGATTACACACATCGGAATTGAATACCGGCTTTAAATGCCGACGAAGAGTGGTAACGCCGACTCTCAAGAAGTTCGACATCATACCTTGTGCTTTAAGTAAATTGTTATTCTTATTGGAAAATTAGACTCGTATGATCAAAGGTACGCCTTTTCCATTACTAGCTATATAAGTTCGATAATGGGCGTCATAGTGTTTTGTGGGGTATCCTAATCCCTAAAGTCAAATGAAACAAAATCAATGAACCCTTAAAAGTTTTTCTCAAAAGTGATCAGCTTAAAAGATGATGTAAATTACAAAGATGTCCATAAATTGTAATGTACAGTTTTAGTGTAAAAAGTTGTTTGTTGTTACATTATTAGTCTTAATAATTATTTAAACTTCATAATAATTTTTTTGTCAACCCGTTTAACTTTCTCTTATAAACATACTATAATTAATTAATTAATAATTAATATTAATTAATTATGTATATATCATACTAAATACTAAATACTAATTTTAGTTCTAAAATCGTTAACAGAATTTTATCATCTTTTCAGTCGGTAACATCCAACTGAATTTAATTTCGTAAAGGGAAAAACTGCAATGTAAGAGTGAGAGCAACGAACGAGGACATAATTGGACTCTATAAAAAGTCAACTTTCACAACAATCATAAGCATTTCGCTTGTGACATGTTCTATTTGCAAGTTGAAACTGCAAATGATGCAAATTATTAAAACAAAGAGATACTTTCAGATACAAAAAAAAAAAAAAAAAAAAAAAAGTCAACAATATACAGAATCTTAGATGCACAACATAGGATTTAGAAAAAGCAAGTTGGCATAGGTTGATTCCTTCAATGGTCCTAAGCAAACGGAGATCCAGAGTCGCATAAATTTTTTCTGGATTTAATTATACATATATAGAGATAAAATAATAATTTACATCAAAATAGTAACAAAAAAAATACTTATACAAGTAATTAAAGCTACTTACTACAAACAAGAGTTACCAAGTGCCTACTGTGTCCCCATGTCCTTTCCATTGAACTCACCACTACTGCCTCTGCCACCATGCCCAAAAGATGAAACTGCAGTCGTAACGTCAAGATTGCCGCCAATGGAAGTCATCAGAGCTGATAGACCATTGGTGGTTCCACCACCAGCAGCCATACCCAACCCGAGAAAATCAAGAGTTGTATGCTTAGGCCCGTATACGGATGGAGTCCCCATCATGAGTTCTTCCAAACCAGACCTTCCATCATAGCCCACTCCGAGTCCGAGTCCAATGGTTGCACCACCATCAGTGTCATCTCGGTCGAGGCCAAATCCCCTAAGAAGCGATGCACCGGAGGCGGATGCACCCATTTGAGCAGCTTTCTGAAGTAATGCTGTTGCTGACATGGTTGGCTGAGGTGGCGGAGCATATTGCCGAAGCTCCGGTCCAGCTGTTCTGTAAATTGAAGAGCCCTGATTGGTTGAAAGGCATAGTGATATGGGCTCTTGATTTGAAGATGGTAGTGTAAGATCAGGTGTTTGTGTAGGTTGGGTCATGGACCGAATCAGGTCTTTGAATCCAGTCGGTTGTGGTTGTAAACTTTTGGATGCAGTTGATGACGCAAATAAGCTTGCAAACACACTGCTGCTTGTGCTTCCTGTATTGGTCGAGCTGCAGCTACCGCTACAGCTTCCGGTCAAACCCGCCACCAATTGTGGCGGATCGTCCAAAACGGGTCTAGAATCATGATTTGACTTAGAAACTTCTGGCAATTCTGCAAGCAAAACCAGCAATAAATATAAAGATTCCCTTTTTCTTTTGTCATCTTCACCAAGATTTGCTCGTAATGGATCCCCAAATGATTTAACAAAGCAACGGCAAATGACAAACAACATAACAGCAGGACAAAACAGAAATTGAACTTTATAAGATAGAAATAACGCTGCTTGTTAAACCTTGTGTTGTTATACCTGGAGTTTTTGAAACACACAAAACTGAAGATGCTACAGGAATTACAGGAGTAGAGGTGGCCGGAGGTGGAGGTGGCGGCAGCGGTAATGTAGGCGGTGATGCGGCTGACGTTGATTGCAGTCCTGATTCTAAAGATTGAGGCTTTTGGTCTTCATCTTTCTTGGGTGGTTCATCTTCTGGGTGACCTTTAGCACTCTCCACCGCCAACGCATCACAAAATGCTCTATGGGTAATAAAGCTATCCCTCCTTCACATATACACACCAAAAAAAAAAGAAAATTCAGCAATTAAACAAAAATCAGCTTTGTTTACATGTTTAGCCAATAACGAAAGACTTACAGAAATATCTAACCTTGAAAACAAAGTTCCACAATCACATTTATACTCTCGGGTTCCACATATCTTCAAATGAGCCTTCCAATCAGACTGAACTGCGTATTTCTTCGAACACTGATCACATTTCCATTTCTTCTCACCGTGCTTCCTACAGAAATGCTTCTTAATCCCTGTGAGGTCACCTAAAGCCCGTGAAGGATCATGATGAACACATGATGGCTCAGGACATACATAAACTCTTTTCCTGATCTCTTTACTTGTCCTCTGTTTAAGCTTCCATGGCAAATTATGTCCTCTTCTATGAAGCTGCAAGTTTTGGTCTCTTTGAAACCCCTTATTGCAAATTTCACAAACAAATCGATTCGTAGCCATTAACGTCTTCGGTGATAATGCAATCACCTCTGCATCTGGATCTATTTTTTTGAAAGAAAAAAAAAGGCAACTTACTCTTCAACTCAAGTGTCCACATAATAAGCCCTAACCCTAAGCTTCTAATAAATATAAGCTGAAATCATTTACTCACTAATATATGTATTTTTCCTAATAATAAAGGAACTCAAATAGTAACAACTACTAACTAAGACTAATAAACTAAACATCATAATCACAATTAATTAAATTATGAGCAAAAGTAGCTGATTTCAATTGTAACCTGGCATGCCGGCTAAATTCCGTTTACGTTTCACCGGCTTTTCTGTTGGCGCCGCCGTCTGATTACCCGGAGATGAAATACTAGCTTCGCCGGAAACGGTGGACTCGTTCACCACCGACGAGTTATCCAACTCAGTAGTCATGATGACTCAATTATTTCTAGGGTTTTGCTTCAAGTACTTCAAACACTATATATTACTATTTTTGTTCTAGGGTTAACAATCAATCAAACTAAATATTTGATTGCATCTATTTCGAATCAAAACATAAATTAATCAGCAAACTAACAAAAGCCATATCACAATTCCAGCTCAAGTGTTCAGCAAACTAACAGTCAATTTAGTAATTTAGTCACCAAAAGTATAAAAACAAGGGTTTCGGAGTTTCAGACATTAGCCCTAATTTGTAGCTATATTGATCGAAAGAAATATCGATAGAAACAGATCACTAGAATCCGAAATTAAAGCGGAAATAAATAATATTGAAAATTAAGTATGATGGAAAGATCTTAGAAGAGAAAGTGAAAATTTAGATAGAGAGAGAAATGGCAAAAAGTCTTCGTTTATGAATTTATGAATAAAATATAAATATTTTTGAAAGGGGCCAAACTGGGATAGACATTAAAACCAAAACATTTGGTCGTCTAACAATGGTTAATTTTTAACTAGTGGTATTAAGTAACCATAGTTAAATTAGAATAAGTGTTTGTGGGTATATAAAGTCAAACTACTTTTGGTCTTTGGCCTTTTTAGTTTGGGACCAGTAAAGGTTCAACACGTGTTATTATGAGAATATTTTAGTAGCCCAAAATCTCATAATTAATCCATACAGATTACGTGACTTAAACAAATTTAATGTGTTGTTAAACAATAACATATGTAAAAGGGGAGTGATTACCACCTTTTTTATCCATAAGTGTTTTACAATTCTGTACTCGTATTCGTATAAAACAATGTAAAGTAGATTCAGTGGTTATCACCCTACATACGGATCATATTTATATGAAAAATAACGCTATATTTTTTAAAAACGATAAATAATCGCACTAAAAGTCTGAAGCCATATATTCTATAAGGTCACGCATTATGTTTATTTTGTATTTCGTGACACTTTAACTTATATAGTTGTTGATTGAAACTATTTGACATACTACTAGCCTAAAAAATATTAATTTAATTATTTCGACTAATTTTGTAATTGATTAACAACTCAAAAGTTTGCTTGTTAAGTCAAACATATATAAACATTAGTATTTATTTATTTTTATTTTTGCAAAACCAAAAATTTCATTAAAACATCCTAAAAACAAAGGACTAAAACATAAGAGTAATATATAGGTCCTCCAAGCAAGACGAACTCAAAGAAATGGAAATGGAAACGAAAAAAATAGTACAACCAAGCACAATAAAACATTAAAAAGAAAGAAATCAACATTACAGTTCCTCACAACCACCGTGTGGGTCAAGAATCCACTGTGACCATCTACATAAACTGGAAGATGATCTATTCGAAATTCAAAGGAGAGAGATACTATGAAATTCCGGAAACAGGTCAACATCATCACGTAAGTTTATTCTATGTTACTTAAGGTCCACCGACTTTATGTATGGTTGATCAAACAATGTTTAAGGAGTTAACCAATTACAAAAATAGTTAAGTGGTTGAATAACTAATTAGTGAAAACAAGTAAAGTTTTGAAGACAATAACCCTACGTAAACATAAACATTAAAAATTGACATTTAGTGGGGGTGTTTGATCAACACTGCTAAACTTACTTAACTATTTGAAGTGTAATCATTAAGTATTTTAATAGTTCCTTTTTATTATTACAGTAAACAAAAGAAAAACATGCATAAAACTTGAAATATGATATTATAATTACAGGTGATGTAAATGTAATGTAATCGGTGAGGCTTAACTAATACCTTAATTACCTTATTATTAAATGAAATTAAAATTAATTGGGTCGTTGATGGATTAATTAGGTAAGTCAATTCAATTTAGTGATCGATAGTTGAATTAGTCAAACACGTTTGGTTGTAGTTAATAGTATAAATTGTCGTATTCGTAGAAAATCAAAAGATGTATTCTGTCTTGTTTTTAGAAACATCGAAAGTGATATACTCGTATTGAAATACTTTCTATGAAAAAGTCTTATGTTGCGTACCCCATTTCTTTTTTCTTTTGTTTATTTAAATGAAAATGAAATGATAATTTAGGTCAGGCCAAATCTTATTTTATATTTTTCAACGACCCTTTGATTTAGCCGTAATTTTTTAGGTATAAATTAATCCTTAAATTAATTAAAGTGGTTCTAAACAAAATTAAGAAGCCGTGTATCGTCCTGTTTTTTCAGAAAGGCAATGAACTCATGCCTTCGCTACGAATATATACATTTTTCACGTATATACATGTTTAACCCCTGATTTGAATCCGAAGTCACCCCGATACCGCTAGATTGATGGTCCTTCGCTGGTGAATATGTCGTTTTAAACATAGGTTCAATTATTTTCTCAAAGCGGCCTTTCATGTACAAGTAGTAAGAATCAATTTAAAACATAGACTTTGTCATTTTGTAGTTGCTTTCTTGTTTGATGCTTTTCAACTTTACGTGGTTGGTGTTTTATTGTTTTTTTGATTTTGATGTGCAACTTCTATGGTTCTTATTTCTTTATTACATAGTTTCTTCTTAGTCCACTTTGTGTAATTTGTTATGATGTATGAGCATGATATTCAACTTAATAATCATCTTTGGTCACTTTAATTGACAATATAAATTTGACTTTAATTGACATAAACTTAACACAACTTTATTATTATTATTATTATTATTATTATCAGTCAACACATTAACATCTAGTGATCTACCTAGCCCTTAGTCTTCATTAGATTCATCAATTTATCAAAAGTAGTTTTTAGAATGCATAAGGAAGTTACATCAGCAATGCTAACAACACACCAGCATCAATAAAGTCCAAGTTGGAAATCACACACCAAACAGATACAATCAAATACCTTATGGACGGTAGGGCCCACCTTCCCCGCCTCAACCGTGGACCCCACCTTCCCTCGCCGCTTCCTCGGCCTCCCGCATCCTCCTCCTCATCTCTTCCTCTTGCCATCTAGCTATCTCACCTTCGATTTCAGCCGGTTGTTTCCCTCCTCGTTCACTGTCCCATTCCCTTTCGCGTTCTTCTTCCATCAATCTTTCCTCATCCTCAGCACACGACGTGCATTCTAAGATAATTGATTCTCTTTTAGCCGACAAAACTTCATCAATTAACGTCGTGTTACTAACATCAAAAGACTTGGCCAATACTTCTTTATCCAACGCTTTTAGAATCGATGTCTTTCCTGCTATATATTGAGTAGGGTAGTCTTCTAATGTCATTGTGAACCCCATGAATAAAAATGACTCGTTATTGAACGAAATTTGAGCCATCGGATGATATCGTGGCACCACAAACACATCACCTTCTTCAACTTTAAACCTCGAGTTCTTGCACTCCGTTTCATCTGCAATTCCAGGACAAACCACTTGAAGCATTCCTTGTCCTTGCAATACAATCGCTATTTCAACACTTGTTGGGTTCCAATGTGGTCCCATCATCGATCCCTTTTAAAAACAAAATTATCAGGAAAAACTCAAACCATTAGTATGATAACAAAATCTCGTGGCATAAGTTTTTGAAGAGCTAATTATTACCTCGGTTAGATTCACCATAAACACACCGAAATCAGTGTCTTCGAATAAATCTAATTGGTCTTCCGTCACGATGACACTCCATCCGTTGGGACTTTCGACATCATGATCTGCCTCAAAAATGTTGTATGCCTTCTTTTTGTTCTTCTTTTTGTCTTTTTTCTTTTCGTGCTTTTTCTTTTTGTCTTTTTTCTTTTTTCCCTTCTTTTTTTTTAAGACGTTGAAGATGTCCCCGTGATCCATTCCTAGGAAGGCTCGAATAACTCGAGAACCAACTTCTATCATGTAAGTGTTCGTATCGGACCGTCCTGCTTGCACAATCAATGGTTGCCCTTCTCCTGCTCTTAGCTCTTCTATTACTTCTGGTGACACCTGAAAATAGACAACAATTTCGATGTTTTCCATCCAACTATTTCAAAACATTCAAACTTCTAAATGATCTCTAGTTCTCAACCATATAAAAACATAAAAACAGAGAGATGGAGTTTACACTGAGGGTTGCTTGAAGGATTTTGTTGTCAAACCCTAGCACCAGATCATGTAGCCCGGCATATACTTTCGTAAATTGTTTGTTCTGCTACATGTAGAATAAATTGCAATTAATGTATGTTAAATAATCATAAAGCTAATTAATTACTTACACAATGCTAATCTTAAGGATTCACAATTTCAAATGATAATTGCTATGTAGTTACAAATGCTCACCTACAGTTACGGGTATTTGAGATTGCTTATTTATAAGTGTTCGTTGTCCACCTGATTACTTTTTGGTGCTTATTTCTTATAAACTAAACAGATACACAACTTTCTTATAACTATTTGAGATTGTCTAGTTACATATGCTGTAAAAATAAGCAACAATCACATAAACGCAAAACTGTGTTTATAAGTTGAAGTTCATACCTGTAGCTCGTATTGTGAATCGGAAAAGATGGCGTAAATTTGAAGTTTGTCTACGGACTCCTGGTTGTTTTGCAAGTAAAAGATGGTTTGGGGTTGTAGCCTGTAGATGTCACCTTTCTGTAACTCTATTTGTCGGAGTTCATAGTCATCTTCGTCAAAGTTGATCCAACTCAAGATTCCGTTGCCTGATGATAATGTAATTATGTTAACACAGTAAAACAAATGCTTAATCGTAACTTAAAATCATACATTAAAATCGATAGCAGATTCAGGATTTATAGTGATCTGTAGCATTGGTATCATAATTTTTATGACCCCGTACCACAGATAAAAAATGAAACTAAAACTGCAATTTTTTATAAGAAATTTACACTACATATAACAAATGGCCCCGTAGCACTACCCTACCTTCTACTTGACTCCGCCCTGATTACATTATGCATTTGAAAATAAGTGATCTAGAAATTAAAGCTTAGTTGGGGATCATATGATAGTACCTGAGTTGACATACAAAACCATTTCTGTATAAAGATAAACAGGCAGAAACAGAGAGCAAGGATTCATCGTAATAAAATGGAGGTAGTAACACCCATTGTTACTACGATCGCTAATTTTAACGGCTGAGATATCACCAAACTCCGTCGACACTAACTGCCACCTCTCGTCTTTTCTCACCGTTGGTCCGTCACTCACTGGCACCGTACCACGGCGACCACCACCACCACCACCTAAAGCTGTTGCTGCAATTGCATGGGGAAAGTAGAACAAAAAAGATACTACAAAACATGCATAGAGTACAAGACAAATAGAAAAGGGACGTGCTCTCATTTTCGTAATTGGTTTTGTTGATGTTGTGAATTCTGGGATGATGGTTAAATAAAGTGACTGAAGTTTGACGTGGCATTGGGTGTTGAACACGTGGATGTAAATGGGCCCACACTTGCTTTTGATTCGTTGGTTGTGTTCGTCTTTACTCTTTAGTGTACATGCAGTGGTTACAAGTCAGAGGTAATTTCTGAGAAGTTTCTTGCTAACCATGACACCATGTGAGCATTTTCATTTGTAGTGATCCATTTTGCAAAAGCAATTTCTCCTAGTAAATAATTTTACTATAATAATAATATTAATATTAATTAATATAATAATTTGGCGGATAGCATACAAATGACATTTTCTGTTAACCGTTGGTATTCATAGTAATGAAATGACGTTCTTTAATCCACGATATATATATATATATATATATATATATATATATATATATATATATATATATATATATATATATATATATATATATATGTTTTGTTATAACACATGCTTATGGCTGAAATAGTAGAATGAAATGTAAAATGAAGTTTGCTTAAACGAAGATAAAATTGGAACCTTCTATTGGGCTTGAGCTAAACACAATTGGGCTCTCTTGAGCCTTAGACTTTGTATTTTTGGAGTTTGGACCTATGGTATAGTTTCGAGTTTCGACCAACCTTGCTAAGCATCACAGATGCCGAGCTGGGAAATTGTATCCAACCAACGATCGATGTCCAGGAAGTGGTGTATCACTGTATAAGCAGCTGGGTGTGACCCAATCCCGCTAACTTCTTGAAAGCATTTTTAGAAGTTTTTTAACCAACAATTACAATTTGCAACTTAAAGTAAACAAGACCAGCCTTGGACTCTGTTTAAAATGTAAGATATTGATATGACAACATATTAAACTATACAAAGTTTAATGTACTACTTGTCAAACATAATTAAATCAAAACACAATACACGACCTTGTGAAACAAATTCAAGAAAAAACGACTGACCCTCTTTGTCCTCTTTTATTCATACACACAACAAACATAACATCCTATTTATTATCCAAACACACATTACCTATGTTCCTCTTCATTGGATTCAATAAACTTGAACGCCACCACCTCCCCATGCCGCTCCTCTGCCCATATCCGGCACTTGCCACCCTCCTCGACCACCCCCTCCTTGCCCCTCTTGCCACCCTTGTCGTCCACCACCTCTTTGCCCCTCTTGCCATCCTCCTTGACCACCGCGTCTTTGACCTTCTTCCCATCTTCCTTGACCACCGCGTCTTTGACCTTCTTCCCATCTTCCTTGACCCTCGCGTCCTTGACCTTCTTCCCATCCTCCTTGGTCACCGCGTCCCTGTCCTTCTTGCCAATCTCCTCGACCACCACCTTCTTCCTCCTCTTGTCGTTCTCCTTGACCACCTCTTCCTTGTTCCTCTTGCCTCTGTCCTTGATCACCACCTCTTCCTTGCTCCTCTTGTCGTGGTTCACAACCACCTCCCCCTTGCCCACTTCCCCCTCCTCCTCCTTCAGCACACGAAGTGCATTCATAGATGATTTTTTCCCGTTGATCCGATAATACCAAATCCAATATTGTAGTGTCCCCAACATTAAAAGACTTTGCCAACACCTTCCTATCCAACCTTTGGAGAATCGACGACTTTCCCCCTAGATATTGAGGATTGTTATCCTTTGAATTCATCATGAATCCCATGAAAACAAACGAGTCATTATTAAATGATAATTGAGCTATTGGATGAGATTTTGGAACTACAAACACATCGCCCTCTTGAACATTAAACCTCGAGTTCTGGCACCCCGTTTCACTTGCGATTCCGGGACAAACCACTTCAACCAATCCTTGTCCTTGCAACACAATCGCTACTTGATCTGTTTCCGGGTTCCAATGTGGTCCCATCATCGATCCCTTTATTTCAACAATAAAACATTAAACCAACGTATAATAAACATCTCTTGGCATAAAACATGTTTTAATTGATAAAACTGACCTGTCTAAGATTCACCATGAACACACCAAAATCCGTGCGTTTCAACACATCTAAGTCTTTACTAGTCACGGTTACACTCCATCCAGAGCAAGTTTTAACATCACGCTCCGCTTTATAAATGTTGTATGTCTTTTCCTCCTTCTTCTTTTTCTTTTTGTTTTCGACGTTGAAGACGTCATTGTTCTTGGTTCCTAAAAAGGCTCTGATACCCCGAGGTCCCAACGAACCAACGTCATCCCACATAGAAGAACTCCCTTCAGTCTGTCCTTCCACAATCAATGGTTGTCTTTCTCCCCCTGATCTTAACTCTTCTATCACATCCTCTGACACCTGAAATTAGACAAAAATAATTTGCTTACAGAAATGTATAAATATTAGTCCACACGTAAAAACTTATCATATAATCCGTGACACCCAATTTTTCGCGTTGGATAAGTAGTATACACTTTTATGTTAGCGATACATATAATTTTTCTTGCAATATATTTCAAGAAATTAAAGAGAGATTACACCGAGTGTTGCTTGAAGAACTTCATTGTCAAAGCCTAGTACCAAATCATGAATGCCGGTGTATACCGCGTCAAACTGTTGTTCTTTCTACAAACATGTGATAATTATTATAGTTAGTATCTATCTATGGAACCTAGAATATATAAGTATATTCTAATTCTATAGAGTTCAATTCATGATACTTGTAGCTTGGTCTCTGAATTGGGAAAAATGGCGTAAATCTCAAGTGTTTGGGCCTCGTAGCCGTAGCCATAGTTCTGTTGGTTAACATTGTTTTGTATGTAGAAAACAGATTCCGTTTGCAGGGTGTAAATGTCTCCCCTCTTCAACGTCAATTGTTGGAGCTTATTATCGTTTTCATCTTTCTCGACGTTGAACCAGTTCAGGGTTCCACTACCTGATCATGTTAACACGGTAATATGAAGTAATAAATCAATAAACGAAAAGTAACCAATAGCTATTCACAATTATGAAAATAACTACTCTGATTGATCATCAACGCATAATACATGTGTTGTTGGCAGCACCAACGATATCTCCATAAACAATTGGCTAAATTTTTAAACGTCTTATTGTACTAAATAATTTGTATCTATTGCTCTCGAAATATATATATATATATATATATATATATATATATATATATATATATATATTAATTTAATTAATGCATAATTAAAAATTTCATAATCATAATACCTGAGTTGACATATAAAAGCATTTCTGAATGAAGATACACAGGCAGAAACAGAGAGCTAGGGTTCATGGTAATAAAATGGAGGTGGTAATATCCATTATTACTCCCATCGCTGATTTTAACCGCTGAGATTTCACCAAACTCCGTCGACACTAACTGCCACCTCTCATCTCTCCTCACCGTTGGTCCGTCGCTCACCGGCATCATACCCCCATCACCGCCACCTCGGCCGAAAGCTGTTGTTGCAGTTGCATGGGGAAAGTTAAGAAAGAAAGGTAGTAGAAAGTATGCAGAGAGTAGAAGAAAAAATGAAAAGGATTTATAATCCCTCATTTTGAAATTGTTTGAATTTGTTTCTAGGGGACATGATAGAATGGTTTAAAAAGAGGGATTGTAGTGTGACGTGGCATTGGGTGTTTAACAAGTGGATGCATGGTGAGTGAGTGGTGTTATATAATGTTGGGTTAGAAGCGGTAGTACGTAGATTGTATTCGTCTTTTTTCATGCAGTTGTGTCACGGGATATATATATTGGCAATGTCTATCCAACTTTTTTCTGTGTTTCTGGGAATTGTTTTTTGGAAGGATATATGGAATTACAAGAAACAAATTAAGAATGATAACTTACACTAAAAAAATTATCGTATTACGTTGTTATTAGATAGGACATTAATTTTAATTACTAGTTTACTACAACTCGAAGCATAATTAAAACCGACGTGATTAAAGATTTAAAGCTGAGTTGAGCAACTCAAAGTCTCAAACAACTGAACTCTGGTGTATTAAATATAATAAATGGCAATAGTTGAGCTTGGGCTTGGTCTTGGGCTTGGACTAACTGATCACCTGAGATCACCATAAGCCACGCGAATCCAAATGCATGTGCCTTTATCCCTTTATACCCATTCGATCGTAGCTCTCTTGGAATAAGTTTGGCAGTCGCTCACAAAATCTTGATCATTCTCTAACTAATATTTAACGAATGGGAAGTTTGCTTTAAAAATATAAATCGTCAGCCATGCATCGACCCCGAGCATATGCTTCAATATGAATCACACAAACGTAAATTATAAACCTCTAGTAAAATGACGTACTTTTAGACAAGCAAATGGGTCGATTGCCATAATATTTTGCAAATAATTCAAATTAAATTACTGTTCCAACTTCTTACAAAACTCGAATAAAACTATAAAAGGATGACATCAAATTTTAAACTTGTGCTTTGACATCAAATTCAACGACACCAATGTTTTGATCCCCGGAGTTAGAAATCAACAGTCTATTTTAATACGGAGTTATTTAACTCTATTATTAACCTTCAATTTTCTTTGTGTTTATTACTCCGTAATTAATTTCTTTTAACTTAATAGTTCCAGTATTTGGTATTATTAGTTGCACCTACTTTCTTTGTCTCAATTTAATTGTACATTTCAAATATGCACACAATTTAAGAAAAATGCAATCATTACACTGTTAAAAGTCGTCGACAATTATTTTTGGACATCTCAAAATAAGAACATGGACAATAAAATTGAGACGAAGGGAGTAATATTTTCACATATTTTAAACTAGGCTAATGGTTAGTAATTGACGAATATATATACAAAAATATGTAAATATCTATTAAACAGAAAAAACCAAAAATGTTACTCTTTAATTTTAATTCAAAAAAGAAACAAATTTTTCTTTTTACAAATAGTTAGGTTGATGGAATTAGGGATGCCAATGGGTGAGAAGAATTCGCTACCCGCGAGTTCAGGTACGAATAAAAAAGTGTACCTGTTAGCGGAGTGCGGGCGGGTTGTGAGTATGCACTTTCACCCACGGGTATACCCGACCCGCAAACCCATAAAACACGTTAAGTTACCCGCATGTATATACGTTTGATATTTTAAGTATATATACTGATATATAAATGTAAATATAACAATATATATGAGAACTATTCATATTGTAAATAGAAGAGTAAACTATATTCCCCGTCCTTGAAGTATGTTATTAATTTCACTCTCTGTTTCTGGGTCGAATTTTTTGCACTCTCCGTCTCTTGATCCGGTTTTTCGTTTCACTCCCCGTCCCTCAAAGGGTAAAATTGTCTTAAAAGTTTAAGGGTATTTTAATTGGTAAGATTGCATAATATATTAAGGAAAAGGTAATTCATTAAATAAATAGTTATCAAATTATTTATTTATATGTTATAAATTTTAACATTTAACTAGTTCTTTTTAATTACGATTAATTTTCGGGCATAGCTGTTCATGAAACTGGCATGGGACATTTGTCGGCGGCGGGTATATTCCGATCAAGAGGTCAACCCAATCCTATTTATCCTGGTCTGATCCATTTGTTGTTTAGGGTGTGTTTGACACAAAACTTCTAAGGGCTTTTAGGGGCTTGAGTTTCTACTTTTTATAAGTCTCAGTCCATAAGTCTTGTTTGGAAGCAAAACCAAAAATGGGACTTCTTGAAAAAATAAGCCCCCAGAAGCCTTTAAACAAGAAGCTTTTTGAAGTGGCTTTTGAATAGAAGTCCAAGCCCCAGTTCCAGCCACAAGTTCTAGCCACAAACTTCAGTTCCAGCCCCAGCTCCAGCCCGTTGTTGCCAACACACCTTTAGTCTGTTAAAATTTGTTTGAACATTTTGATGATAAAATAATTAATATTTTATAAAAAAAAAAATTAAGTAATATAAAATCTGCGAATTTACTCATACATGGGGGTATTTGCGAGTCACGGATACGGGTGCATAAATAAATCCAAAGTCAAATACTTGCAATTTTGCGGATTGAAAAAACCCGCAAGAACAGGTTGTGAGGGGTACCCGTTACCCGCGAGCGTCATCCCTAAATGGGATCGGAGTATGAAAGTATCAATCAATAAAAGGGTTAAAAATTCTCGTAGTTGCCAAATGCCAAACACATTAGTCCTTTTAATTACATTTCCCCTTTCCCTAATTCTAAGAAGATTCCCCCTTAAAAAAAAAAAGAAAAAAAAAGAAGAATAATGAACTTGCAAAAATAGATACACTTGAAGTCTATATATGTACTCAATCTTTTTATTTTTATTTTTATTTTCATATTTTGTAGGTATAAATAAGAAACTATGGCATGAATGTATAAATAACCAACATAAGCTATAAAGAAAATTGTAATTTAGAAATTCTTTTATTGAGATTGATATTGTTATTTATCTCATCTTCTTATCTCAATTCTCAAGTTAATCATGTACTCTAATTAGTATGATAAAACCATTTAAAAGACATAATAATGGCTTGTTTTTTAGGGAAAAAAACTTCTACTTCCTCCGTCCTAAATTTATTGTTCACAAACAAAAGACATACAGTTTAAGAAAACATAATTATTACACTGTATTTTTCTGTACTATGACAGTTTTAATCTTTCATTTTATACATATTTTTATGGCATACATATAAAGTAGGGGTAATATAGGAAATTTAGTTAATTATATTCTTTTACTTTTGATAGTCGACAGAGATAAGTCAACGGTGGCTTCTTCCTCTTTGTTCCTTGGAGGCTTCTTCCTCTTTGTTCCTTCGACGCTTCCGGTTCTTCGGAAGAATCAAGTGACTTCTCCCTTCTTCATTGATCGGGGGGAAAAGGACCAGCTTCGTCCCCCCGGGGAGCAACATGAGTCGCAGACGCCGCGCGCCCGTATTCTGGTTTTTTGAGAGACGTTTAAAAAAGGAATAATTTAGTTATTATTAGCACCAAAAGGTAAATCATGGGCAACGAAAAAACCCATATTTTCTTTCCTTCATCTAAAAGGAATCTTTAAGGCATCTTTCCAACCAAACACCTTCTCATTATTGGTCAAGGAGAACCTTATTGTCACACTAGTGTATGTTTTTTTAATTGATCTGCTTTTGTTAAATTACAATACTAATAAATAATAATAATAATAATAATAATTGTGTGTCAATATTCGATTTGTAAATGTTTAATATTATATGATCGTTAGTAAAATATACATGCATGCTACCGAAATTGTTAGGTTTAACTATAGATCCTTTTATTTGATTGCTTATTACGTTCTTGATATATTTCGCTGAGTAATATAATCGTTACACGCAAATAAAAACCTAAATCGAAAACTTTCGAGTTGACAAAAAGGACACCAATTTTTTTCTTTCCGAAAAGCAAAACCAACCTATCATCCATGGCCTCATAATATTGCGTGGTTACTTGTCCCAACAGATCGAAGATCAAAAGATACCCTATCCTTTTCTGTAAGCTCTTTTTTTTTCCAAAATTATGTCGTTGTAATATGAGTAGAAAGGGTAATTCTGCCATTTCAGATAACAGAGGGATGAACTTGCCAAAAAAATAATCACTGTCGTTGACTCGGTAAGATGTACAATGTAATTCATTACACAATTAAAAATTTAAACCTACTGTCTAAAACTCCGTATGATTAAACTTTGATAAAGAGGAAACTGTAAAAAGTGAAACTACATGAACGAAAAGTGTAAATTAATATTATTTTCCATACTTTAGAAAATGGCCCTAAAACCTCTTTTCGCCTTTCTTTTCTTAGTGTTTTGCCTCAATGACATGTTTGTGTGCATTTTGGACATGTCTTTCTCTACCTCCATCGAGAATGAATGATCTAAATCAACAAGAATCTCACAACTCTCTCTTTTGTGAGCTACAAGTCTTTTCTTCTTTCGACTTTTCGTCCACGTCACTCTAACTTTAAATTCAGGCCTCGTGTACTTCTCTATTATGTATTTCGAAACCTTAATTCCTAAGTTCTTGATGTCATGATTTTGCGTATATATTCGATATCTTCCACATACGATACTGAATTATTATTTTCATCCCGACAATGCAACCTTTTATTTACTATATATTAACAATCCAACCATCAATAAACGGATAAATGGTACGGAAACAGATGATCAATTAAGTATAACCTTTCACCTAGATAAGTTAGAATCTAATCAGATGTGTCCATTCGACAATGATTGAAATTAGAATCATCGGTTACATATTTTGTATTAACGTTTTATTCATAACGATCTAACAAAACCAATTAATTTGAATGTTATTAACTAAATTTTAGTTTTACAGATTTTTAATCTATACAACTTGAATCAAATCTTAAAAATCACAATTGAGGATTTAGGCCTCATATTAGAATACGTTCATTTCCACGTGAGAACAATATCGTAAAAATGTATGTACGTAAATAAAAAATATAGTTTAAAAGTATAAATTATATAAAAACAAGTAAACTCGCATATTTCAGGTTTTTATATATTATTCCAATTTTTATATTTTATATTTTTTATTTGATATATTACACAAATCTAGTAAACTCGCATCTAATTAATTAAAACGACATATATATATATATATATATATATATATATATATATATATATATATATAACATTTGAACTAAAACATCATCAAACCAATTCTCAAATTTCATTTTTCTTACATCTGGTGTTGGCACATTTTTTTGTTGAAAATTGTATTGATATAAAATGAAATATAAAATAAAAATAAAATCACAATCCACATAAAAGCCCTCAAAAACATTTTTGAGAAGGTGGTATTACTTTCCTTTCTAAAGTACACGCATAGAGATTTTTTAACAAGATTCTTTAGATAAAAAGAACGTACATGCAAAAAGGGAGGTTTTACATAACTTTGTATAAACTTTTCGTTTTAGTTATTTGTTCAAGTTTTAATTTTATAGTACATGTTAGGGTTTCAACAAGAATACTTTTAAAATAAGAATTGTTAAGAATACTTCATGATCATATAGATAGTCGTCAAAATTAATAGACTCACATTTATATATCCCAAATATATGTAAAAAGATAGATGTGAATTCTTAAAAATGTGTAAAATTCAAAAAAATAAATAATAGATTCACAATTTTCATATGTAAAATAACTAACTATCCATTTATCATTTTTTCCTAATTTTATGCAATTTCGAATATGCGCATCCATCTTTCTTTGCATATTTGAGATGTACGAATGTATATCTATTGATTTATTTTGTATATATATGTGTGTGTGTGAATTTAAAGCTTTCTTATTCGTTCTTATTTGATCCAAACTCTTATATTACATTTTACAAAAATGAACATTTTGCATTAAATTGAACATACAAGTTTTTAAGTGTTAAAAATCAAAATACACAAGAAATATCTTATTTAAAATAGGTCTTTATGATCTAACTAGATCGATATCCTCATACACCTTGGCTAGAGGCAGATGTAGAAGGGGGTAAGGGCAGTGTTTTAAAAATCGGTTGGACCGATCGAATTGTATCCGGGAAGAAAAACGGTCCATTTTGAACCGGTTTTTTGTCACTTTTCGAAATTGGTTGAATCGTCCGGTTCACCGATTCAATCCGGTTCGACCGGAAACCGGACCGGGTTTGAACGGTTCACACCATTTTTTTTTAGTTTTATTTTTCTTTCTTATTGTTTTATTTTATTTATTTATTTATTATTATATTCTAACAATATTACACAACATAAATAATTTATGCGATCAAATAGGTTAAAATCGAACCAAAAACTAATTTTTTTGTATATAATACACTAAACCGGCGGTCCAACCAGAACCGGGAGCCCTTCCGGTTCAACAAAAAAATCGATTTTCAAAACATTGGGCAAGGAAACACCTACCCTCAATAATTTTCTAAACGTATAATTTTTTTTTATTAAATGTATTAATACATTTATAACTTTTATCCCATAGACGAACAAACACAATTATATTTTTTTGCAGATGCCTAAATTCAAATATTATTAAACTATATTATGTTGTTAAACACGTTTAAGTAGAAGGGATTCTAATTATATTCAGTGTATAAGAAACAACAGACTCTTAATTTCACGTTTACGTATAAATTTGTTCCAAATCGTAGGAGGTCAACCCACTTAACTCTAAAAAGAAGCCAACCAAAAGAATCAACAAAAGCCAAAAGTAAATGGTAAACCCATCTTTCCAGACTAAAATTTGTCAAACACAAAAGATGTTATCATAATAAACTTGTACCACATGAAATAAAACCTGTACATTACTTATATTTTTCATCCCCAAAAAGCAAAAGTCGTTTAAATTTTTATTAATTATGAAAAACAAAAAAACTTGACGATGAAGCTTCTATGATATGATATTCAATCAATCAATCAATCAATCAATCTTCTCCTCAACCTTGTGTTGTCAATTCATTGTCCCTAATTTCCATTAACATGGCCGTCCATACCCCACCACTTTCTCCGGTTACAAAACCTCATATTCATAGCCTCACATAATCCCCCCTTTCACCACCCACAACCATAACACAAACCTCATTTCATTTCATATTTACACAAAGCTTTTACTTATTGAGGAATGAAATTGCCCTTTGTTTCATCCCAAAACAATCTGAATTCACCTAATATTAAACAAGTTACTAGTGTTGCTGCTGCTGGTATTGTAGGTAATCGTTACGAACCGAAATCAGTACTCGACGTACAACGTAGTCCGCCGAATTCGGCTGATCGTAATAATAGTAACGTTGTTTTTTCATCATCAGAAGATCAATTGGTGTTGGATAATAATAATGAAAATGAAATGATTCATCAGTTTGAAGAATGGGATTCACTTATGAAAGAATTAGGTCTTCATGATGATTCTACTAAATCTGCTTATCCACTTGATCTCCCTGAGCTGCCTCCGATTCACACGGAATCAGCTGCTCCAGCAACCACTTTGTTCTTTCATTCCGATTTCGAGAATTTGAATCCGAATCTAAACGCGTTAGATTTCATCGATGATGAACAGAATAATAACAATAACGGGTATGATTACGTGGACGAGTTGATCCGAATAGCTGAGTGTTTCGAAACACGGTCTATTCAGCTAGCTCAAGTGATACTGGCGCGGCTCAATCAACGGCTACGAGCGCCAACTGGAAAGCCGCTTCAACGAGCAGCTTTCTATTTCAAAGAAGCACTTCAGTCGCTACTCACTGGTCCAACTCGGATGACTCAGTCGTCGTCTTCTTTAGAGATTGTACAAGCGATCAAAGCGTATAAAACATTTTCAAATGTTTCTCCGATTCCGATGTTTTCGGACTTCACAGCAAATCAAGCCATGCTCGAAGCCGTAGACGGAGCGATGATTGTCCACGTCATCGATTTTGACATCGGTTTAGGCGGTCATTGGGCGTCTTTCATGAAAGAAATTGCGGAGAAATCGGAGGCTCGAAAGGTTCATTCTCCTGCGGTCAGAATAACTGCTATCGTTCCGGAAGAGTATGAAATGGAATCGAAACTGATCAGAGAAAATCTCTGGCAGTTCGCTCGTAGTTTGAAACTACGATTCGATATCGAGTTCGTTTCGTTTAGAACTTTCGAATACTTATCGTTTAAATCGATCAAGTTTATGGAAGGAGAGAAGACCGCGGTGCTTCTCTCATCAACGGTGTTTCACCGTTTAGGTGCCAGTTTCGTAAACGACATGCGACGAGTTTCACCACACGTTGTCGTTTGCATTGACGGTGAAGGAGTGATGGGAGGAGAACCATCGTTCTTCCGTCAAACGGTGATCGAAGGTCTCGAATTTTATTCGACTTTATTAGAATCATTGGAAGCGGCGAGCGGTAGTGGTGGCGGAGGTAGTGACTGGATTAGGAAGATTGAGATGTTTGTGTTGCTGCCAAAGATAACAGCGGCGGTGGAAGCGTCGGGACGGCAGGTGCCGTCGTGGCGGGAGGTTTTCGGTAGGGCGGGAATGAAGGCGGTGGGGATGAGTCAATTCGCTGACTTTCAAGCTGAGTGTTTACTGAAGCGGGTACAAGTCAGGGGGTTCCACGTGGTCAAACGACAAGCGGAGATGGTGCTTTGTTGGCATGATAGGCCACTTGTTGCCACGTCCGCATGGAGGTTTTAGTTGCATGAAGTATGAAATTAGTCTAATACTATTGTAGGATTTTATTTTCTTTGAAATTTTCCTTTTTACTTTCCTTTTTGGCATATTGTGATAAATAAAGTTAATATTGGGGATTAATGGTTAATATTGTGGTGTACCGGTGTGGTAGATAAGAAAGTGCATTTGATGTATTTACTAGCATATTAGTTACCACTAATTAGAGTAATGGATGAATCTTTAGAAGCTAATTACACTTGCTGTAACCTCACTAATTTGACACAAAGCTAAACATCATTTAACATGATGGGTCGCTTTAGTAAGCAATAAACCATTCACTGAAACTAAACAGTTGCAAATAACAGCCAAAAGACGTCAACTTCTGGCAGAAATATCACCATTACCCTCGGAAAAATGGGGCAATGGCCCATATATGCGAGCTTAAGCTGAGTAATGACACTAACAACATTCAAGCATCATCAACGAATCCTAAAGTCAGTTTGTTATGTATACCGTTAAAAGAATTTTCTCCTAAATCTGTAATTGTAGAAACAAAATGGCTTGGTCGTCACATTCTTAATCCTCACCTTCATCATCTGCCTGAGATTGAATATGTCCATCAAGTTTCAACACCGCCTCAGGTTCCCAAGGCATGTATAACTTATCCTGATCAACCAATACAAACTATCAATGTTTCGCAACACAACCAAAACAAAAACGAAAACAAATGCTTAAAGAAAGTTGGAGAGAATGGGTAATATGTTAGTGGGTTGAAAGAGGTGAAGTCCATATATTTTTTAATTTTCATATAGATTTCTTTTAATAGCTAAAGTGTTCAATAGGATTTATATAAACAATATTATTATGATATCAGTTGATAAATGTTTTTATAAGGTAGTGTGCATTTAAAAATACAGTTTAGACAACTTTTGACCCGTTCCCATTTTAGCTAAAAAATAAACATTTTTGACCGGTTTGGGATAAAACTGATGTACTAGTTGGGTCGAGGTGTCAGAATTCACGAAAATGATATCATATTGATGTTTTATTATGAGAAAAACGTTGGAGATTTGAGAGAAGAACAGAGAGTAATTTTATTAATATTATGCTGTGAAAAGATAATCAACTTCTAATCTGGTGGAGTACATTTATAGAGTACGAATCATAACTGAAAACCTAAAGAATAGTAACAAACCATGACTCTTCAACAGCCTAAAGAATAGGACTTATTAGAACAAACTCTGACTAAAACTAAATACTTAAAATTTAAAAAAACCCACGTGACTGAAGCATGTTCTCAACACTCCTCCTTGCTTCAGTCAGTGCATACTCCAATCCTGTTTCTTAGCTCTTCAAATTTGGCAGCAGGAAGTGGTTTTGTGAATAAATCCGCCAATTGATCTTCTGACTTGCAGTGAACAAGTGTAACTTCTCCAGCTTGCTGCACTTCTCTCGAATAGTAAAGCTTGACGTTGAAGTGTTTGGTCTTTCCATGAAAAACTGCGTTTCTTGAAATAGAAATTGCGGCTTCATTGTCAACAAAGATGTTAGTATTTTTATTTTGCACAAGATGAAGATCAGATAGAATTTTCTTCAACCACAATGCTTGATTTGTTGCTGCAGTAGCTGCGACAAACTCTGCTTCTGCAGTTGACTGAGCTCCTGTTTCTTGCTTCTTTGAACACCATGAGAAAATACCCGAACCAAAAGTAAAACAGTATCCAGATGTACTCTTCATATCATCAGCGGAACCACCCCAATCACTATCTGAAAAACCAATGAAATTGAAGTTCTGACTTTTCTTGAACTTGACACCGCAACTGAGAGTTCCTTTGATGTATCTTAATACTCGTTTTGCTGCTCTTAAGTGCTCTTCACTTGGACAATGCATAAAACGAGATAAGAGACTTACAACAAATAAGATATCAGGTCGTGTTGCTGTCAGATACATCAAGCAGCCAATCAAGCTTCTATAACGACCCTCGTCAACTTTATCAGCACCGTCTTCTTTGATTAGCTTTTCTTTTTGACCCATCGGTGTAGTTACGGGTTTGCATTCCTCCATCTGAACCTTCTTCAAGATTTCTTTTGCGTACTTCTTCTGGCAAATAAATACTTCATTTTGGTTTTGATGAACCTCCATTCCAAGAAAGTACGTCATAAGTCCGAGGTCTGTCGTCTCAAAAGCCTGCATCATTTCTTGTTTGAAGTCATCAACCATTTCTTCATTATCTCCTGTCATAAAAAGATCATCAACATAGAGTGATACAATAAGAATACTTTCACCCTTTTTCTTAACATAAAGAGTAGCTTCAAACAAACTTCTTGTGAATCCCAAGCTAAGCAAGTGTTCATCTATTCTGCTGTACCAAGCTTTTGGAGCTTGCTTCAAGCCGTAGAGAGCTTTCTTGAGTCGATAGACTTTATCCTCTTCGCCTTGCACAACGAAACCTTCAGGTTGCTCAACATAAATTTCTTCCTCCAATACACCATTTAGAAATGCTGATTTCACATCTAGGTGAAATACTTTCCAACCCTTTTCAGCTGATAAAGCTAGTAACAACCTGATGGTGTCCAAACGGGCGACTGGAGCAAACGTTTCTGAATAATCAACTCCAAAAATCTGAGCATAGCCCTTTACGACAAGCCTTGCTTTGTGCTTGTTAATGGTGTTATCAGCATTTAGCTTTGTTCGATACACCCATTTTACGCCAATGATTTTTCTACCTTCTGGCTTGCTCACTAATTCCCAAGTTTTATTCTGTGAAATCATTGACATCTCCTCGTCCATAGCTTTCTTCCATTTTGGATCTTTAAAGGCTTCTTCAAGACCAGCTGGTTCACTTAAAGCCACATTACATCTTTGATAGATGTCTGCAAGTGATCTTGTTCCTCTAACAGGTGGATGATCTACCATTTCACTTTCCCATTGAGTAGTCGCTTCATCCTCCTCCTCAAAGAAATCATCTTTGAGTTCTTCTAAAGGTCTGATTGTTTCTTGTTTATCTTTCCAATTCCATTTTTCATCTTCATTGAATTGAACATCTCTTGTAATCACTATTTTTTCAGTTTGCGGGTGATATACTTTGTAAGCTTTAGATATCGTGCTATAGCCAACAAAGATACCGGGAGTCGCCTTCTTGTCAAGTTTGTCCCTTTTAACATGTGGAACATGTACAAAACACAAGCATCCAAATATTTTAAGGAAGCTTAGTGAAGGTGTATACCCATACCAGACCTCAAAAGGAGTTTTCTCTTCAATTGCAACACTCAGAACTCGATTCTGCAAAAATACAGCGGTGTTTGCTGCCTCTGCCCAAAGAAACTTAGGCAACTCTTTCTCGTGAAGCATGCATCTAGCCATCTCCATAACATATCTATTTCTTCTTTCACTCACGCCATTTTGCTCCGGAGTATAGGGAGCAGTGAATTGATGTTCTATACCCGCTTCATCACAAAAGGAGCGGAACCTGTCAGAAGTGTACTCCTTCCCATTATTAGACCTTAACCTTAAGATCTGAATTTTAAAGCCACTTTGATTTTCCACCATTTTCTTAAACTTCCAAAAAACCTCAGCAACTTCAGACTTGAATTTTAAGAAATATATCCAACACATTCTAGAAAAATCGTCAATAAAAAGTATGTAATATCAGTTACCTTGAAGTGATGGTGTTCTTAGAGGTCCACCGACATCAGTATGAACGAGTTGTAGCTTTTGAGATGCCCTCCAGGATGATTTTGGAAACGGATTTTGGCTTTGTTTACCAAATTGACAAGCGTGACAATTTGGCATGTGATCAACCAGATCTGGTAAGCCTCTAGTCACTTCATTATTTTTCATCTTAAGCATTCGCTGAAGATGACAATGCCCAAGCCTTTTGTGCCAGACTTCAGTAATATTGTGATTAGTGGAATATGCTACGTGTTCCTCCTCCATAGGATCAAATGAGAAGGTTTTACCCTTCATCTCCACACACAAAACCTCCTTTCTTGCACTATCATAAATACGACAATGCATATCTTCAAAAGACACCTTAAATCCATTACGGACTAATTGGCCAACACAAAGAAGATTTTGATCAACATCAGGTACATAAAGAACATCCGAAATAGATTTTGTACCTGAGGAGGTTGTTACGGAAACCGTTCCCTTGCCTCTAGCTATCATGTGATCACCATTTCCAATTCTTACTTTTGTTGTTGTTGTAGATGTGAACTCTTTGAAAAGGGTTCTGTCAAATGTCATGTGTTTTGTACAACCACTGTCAATGAGCCAACTTTCTGATGTAACTCTAGTGGAGAAGCACTTTGCTACAAACATTCGATCTTCTTCATCTTGATCAACTACACGGGCTTCTTCCATGTTCTGTAATTTGCTTTTGCAAACGATAGCCTCGTGTCCAATCCGGTTGCATTTGTTACATTTTGCATCGGGCCTCCACCAACATTTGAATGGTGAGTGACCTGTTTTTTTTACAGTGCTTGCAAGGAGGATAGGTTTTCTTTGAGCCTTCATTCTTACTTTGTACGTGGCTGTTTGAAGTACTCCCATAATTTTTATTCTTGAAGTTCTTCCTTTTGCTATCCTTTTGGACGTTTTGATGTTTGACAAACAAAGCCCCTTCAACATTGGACTCTTGTCTCATAAGTCTCCTTTGCTCTTGAGCCTGCAACGCATTTAACAATTCTACCAAGGTGATCTTAGACAAATCTTTAGTATTTTCTAAGGTAGTTATCGAGGCTTCAAATTTTTCAGGTACAGTAACAAGAATTTTTTCGACAATTCTCGAATCATCAAGTCTAGTGCCAAGAAGCCTTACCTTGTTTGCAATGCCAATTAACCTTTCTGAATATTCTTTGATTGTCTTCGAATCTTTCATCTTTAGCAGCTCAAATTCTCTTATTAAATTAAGAGCTTTCATACCTCGTATTTTCTCATCTCCTTCGTATTCCTACTTAAGAAAATCCCATATATCTTTAGCCGATGCAAGATGCATGATTCTGGTGAAAATTGTTGTTGAAACACCAGCATATAATGCTGCTTTGGCTTTTGATTTTCTGGTTTTCTTTTCTTTGTGGCTTTTCATCTGAGCTAGTGTTGGATTTGTTGGCAACGGTGCGATTTCGTAATCATCTTTGACAGCTTCCCATAGATCCAAAGCGTCTAGATAGGCTTCCATCCTGATAGCCCAATGCTGATAGTTTTCTCCATCAAATGCTGGTGGGGCAGCATGAGAGAAGTTTGATTCTTCAACCATTTTTGCTCACAGATCCCGTAAGAAAAAAATGCTCTGATACCAATTTGATGTTTTATTATGAGAAAAACGTTGGAGATTTGAGAGAAGAACAGAGAGTAATTTTATTAATATTATGCTGTGAAAAGATAATCAACTTCTAATATGGTGGAGTACATTTATAGAGTACGAATCATAACTGAAAACCTAAAGAATAGTAACAAACCATGACTCTTCAACAGCCTAAAGAATAGGACTTATTAGAACAAACTCTGACTAAAACTAAATACTTAAAATTTAAAAAAACCCACGTGACTGAAGCATGTTCTCAACACATATTAACAAATGTATATGTCAGGAGTTCGCATAACCTTCATAGAATTGTTTTCAGATGTAAGCTTCTTGCATTCCTCAGAAAGCCTCTGCAACTCATCTTTGAGATTGCCATTCTCATTGCTGAGCACCTGAACTCTTGCAATTAGCTCTTCACACTCGGCCTGCCCATACGTTATTTATTAAAGTACAGCTATAGTTTCAGATATCCAGGTCTGCATTACTATATTTATAATTAACAAAACTTACACTAAATGAACATAAATTTGTTTTATATATACATTATACTCCTTCAATAGCTACATTCTAGAATTGTTGCATAAGTTCATCGGCTAACCATTACGGAGTATTATTTTTATCCGTTTGCACGACTAATTAATTTTGAAAAGCTATTAACACAAAGTATACATTACCTGTTTGCGCAGTCTCGATTTTCGAGCTGACTCTCTGTTGGATTGCTTCCTTTTCTGTCTCTTCAGTTCCCACTCATCTTGCTGAATGATAGTTGCAGCAATCATTAATTAATATTGGCTGATATATATCGAAAGTCTTATTATAAGTTCTAGATTTTTGCCAATATATGTGTAAACTTGATTCATACCCGAGTCCATTGATCAGGAATCATGGCCTCCTGTCCCATTATTGGTGGTGGAATCATTTGTTGAGAAACATCACATGAATTTGGTTGCATTTCCACAGCTACGTTACCTGAAGAAGGATTCCACAAGTCTATCCCCATATTTAGATTCCCAGCAGAAGCAGATAAATGATTGGCTGCAGATAAAATTTGAATTACACTTTATACCAAGAGTCAAAAGATGCAGAGAACATAAGGTCTGAGTGTGAATTACCATCTGAATAACCATCAGGCTCACTCTCCGCGCTGCTAATGTTCAAATTGTGTAATCAACAACAATGAATAATGTGGTAAATTAAATTAAACAGTTCAATATTAGGTCTACAAACCTTTGGGTGGGGGTACCGTCATTCCCTGAACTTGATGCCACCTTCCCACCCTCTCCATTCCCGACAACAAAAGCATTTCCATTTCCTAAAGTACCCTTGTACTTTTTCTTTCGACCCTTTTTCTTCCCATGACGGGCCTTCGGCTCCATTTCTACAACTGGCTGTGCAGTGCTTGGAGTCTACAACAATTACAACTTATAATCAAGAATGTGAAAACTGAACACATACATCAAAGGACTGATAGGCTTCTTGGATCTAAAATAAGTATGATTATTTTTTACGTAATTCAATAATGGAAATGTAGATGAAGATCACCATCGGCATGCCAGGGTGAGCATAAACTCCAGCTGGGGGGTATAGAGCAGGGTATGGAATTGGAGTACCATATGGCGGCATCATAGGAGGCTGAAGCAAGTTACATAAGCATAAATTAGTACATTTATAAGAGGCTGGAATAAGTTACATACGTATGTATATATGATCACCTGGCCTCCCCAGATGTACGGATGAGGAGTTGGAGGTGAAATGTTTGACCCATAAAACGGTGGCGTAACTGCACCACCATAATAAGCCTAACACAAAAAGCGCAAACCTATATAAGAATCTATCTCAATACTCATTGCTAACCAAATGTTTCTATAGTATAGTGTACCTGCATTGAGGTTGTCCAATCAGCATATGGAGGAGGATTTGCTTCCTAAACAGAAAGAGAGAAAACGATAATCACACACGTATTACGCACATAAAAGCTTGCATGATGCACAAAAGAAATTATACGAACCTGAGTTGCCATCGGTTTGGAATGCTTAGCAGCTGAGCTCCCTTCACCAGCTCCCATTAAATCTACTGCTCAAAACTTTTGACACCCACACCAAATTCTGTTACTTTTCTAGATTCCAACAATCCAATTCGTGGCGCATTCGTTTGGAATTTGGATATTTCTATATTTGATTCTATGATACGTAGTTTGTGAAATAATTGTGCTTAATATATAATCTTGTTGTCGACAAAGAATATTCGTTATCTTTTATCTGCTGTAAAGTGTAAACGAACTACCTTTCATTTTTGTAAATGCAAACATTCTATGGTTCAAATTTACAAAATTTGAAAAAATGATACTAGTTTCTAGTGTGTAACTAATTTGTCACTACTTCATAATATATGGTTTTAAGGGTAAAATAAATGATTTACAATTTACACAACCTCAAAACTAATTATCAAGCACCAAAATTTCATAAGGGCAACTAATCATAATATAGAGTACATTAACACAAAATAATTTTCTTTATAAAAAATAAAACAAATTTGGAGCCCTAATTGTACTCATGACCTGCATAGTGTATACTAACAAAACCAACTACAAGTCTGCAACTAGTACGATACTAAAAATACAAAATATATAACTAATAAAATAACCACAAAATAAATATAAGAAAAGATAACGATGGAAATATAGGAATTACGGAGTATGTAACTTACTTTATAAGAGATGATTAGTGCTGGTTGTCCTCTGTAACAAAAAATATAATATTCGTAATCGAAATAAACTGAAAAAATAGAAAAGAAAAGGTTGGTTGCTTCTGCTAATCGGCGGGAGAAGGCCGCCGTCAGATAGCGGTGGTCCGGTAGAGGGGGTGAGATGGAAAGGGGTGAGGTTAAGAGATGACACGTAAGATGGAAAATGGTTCCAGGTGGCAATTGTAGAGTGGATACATATGACGCGGCACCAAAAGATTAATCCAATCGGAAAGTTATATCATTTTTAATTATTTATTTTTAGATAAACATGTTACGTATCTAATTGACTGATTGTGACTCTCTACGTTTAAATAGTTGATTTAATTAATGAGCAAATTAAATTATGTTGTTTGACCCATAACTATTTTAATAAAATTAATATATTTTAATTTTTTAACGCAGGTAAGCACCAATGTTACATGTCAACATCTTAATTTTAGTTAACAAATTATTTAATTAATATTATTTTATTATTTTTTAATATTTAATAATTAATAAATATAAATACTAATATGCAAGAAGGAGTCCTATATGAAAACAAACTCCTACAAATTATTTAATTAATATTATTATTTTAATAATAATAATAATTAATTAAAAATAAAATACCATTAAACAATTTGACATATATTTAGTTACGATCTTATATTTAGTATAATAACATGGACTTTGTATATAATATTTATCATATTACAATGAATCTCACAATGTAATAATAGTATGCACTAAAAACAATTATATTTAACAGATCGCTTGATAAATGGAGTGTCCTTCTTTTTATTAATTTTTTTGGTTCGAGATATCAAATAAAAAAGAAGATTAAATATGTTGATATTGAATTTCTCTTTGGAGGTGACATCCACCGTCATATTTCCGTGAACGGAATCAAAGGATCTTTATTATTTAATTATCTTTTTCTTTTTGCGGAATCATCAAATGGGGGTAGCAAGTTTTAATCGATGTATTGTAGGTAGTTTGTTTGAGATGAAAGATTCTTTAGTTTCTAATTTTGTATCACTATATTGTCATAAATTTTCTGAATCATCCAAAAAAAAGATTAATACTGTGTGATTCAATGAGTAGAAACTTTGTGAATCAATGTTATAAAATTTATGAATCGATGTTGTAAAATTATGAATCGATGTTATTAAATTTCTGAATCGTTTTGTAAAATTTATGAATTGATGTCAGAAAATTTCTGAGTTAATGTTATAATACATGCCACTTTTCTAAATTCTGAATCGAAGAATTGACGTTAAAATTTATGAATCGTTTGAAAAAGCTAGATTAGAAATTCTATATGATCTAGAACATAAAAAAATAAAATATCTATTTAAAAGGGGAATGGTTGGATGGATGATTACGTTGAACCTATAAGTTATACGAACTACGGAATAATAGTTTAGATGATAGTGGTTTGAAAATTCAATCTCAATAACTGCATATTCACGTAAGATTTATTACTGGCATTACTATTTCAATGAATTGAATATTTAATTAAATTAATTAAATGTTAATTCTCTAATAACCTCAAATTTAAATGATTGACCCATATTGCTTCTCACTCTTCTCTCTTATATAAAATTTGTGAATTCAATGTGATAAAATTGTGAATCGATGATATAAACTTTGTGAATTTAATGTGATGAAATTGTGAATCAATGATATTAAATTTGTGAATCAATGTGATAAAATTTTGAATCGGTATTATGAATCATTAAGAACATCAAATTAATTACGAATCTTATAAATTTCTTCGAAGATGCAAAAGAATTCATCAAATATATGATATTTAAGAAGGAACAAAGGCATTTGATGAAATATGAAATATTACTACGTTACACATGTATCTATTAATCTATTATGATAGTTGGTTAAGCAAAAAGTTAGTGCTACAATTTAACAAATATACCAACATGAAAAAATGAAAAGAAATTGATGATATTGCGAAGTACTTTACTGATTGTTTTGATAACTATGAGAATGAGAAGAGAATGAGAATAATTGCATGAATTGTTTAGATGAGTACGAAGAAAACAATATTATAATTTAGAAAAGAATAATAATAGAAACAATTCCTTTAAGTCATGCAATGAATGCAATTTTTCATGTTTTGCTTTGCTTACAAGTACTCCGGTGTACCTTTAATTGACCGATGAAATTGTATTTGCTTTAGTGAAAGAATAATTTTGATCCTAATCATAAAATTGTATATGATGAAAATGTCGTTATTGGAATGATTTACGTGGAGAAAGATTTGACAAAATATTAAATGAGTGGAGAATAACCAAATGAAGATCTGCTCACGAATTCATCTCCATCATTTTAGGAATATTGAAAACTGCTCTTTTACTAGATTTAAATGAAATGTTATTTTTTTTATTTAAATTGCAATTTACTAGATTACCCTTTGACATTTAATTTAAATGATTGACTGAAAACTCTTCTCTCAACTTCTCCACCCAAGTAAAAAAATGAGGAAGAAGTGAAGCTATTTTTAACCATACATTCTGGTCAACTCAAAAGTCAACGAGGTGGCAAAATTGTAAATAACTCAAAAAAATTTTAGAATATTAATATTAATTTGGAAATAATGTTAATCGAAATTACAACTTAATATTTTTAAACATTCTTTTATGATGAATGTTAACTCATATACATTATTATACACTGATGAATGTTAAGTTAATTCGTTCAACAATGTATAAAAACATATATAAGTTAATATTCATCATAAATTATTGTTTATGAATATTAATTGTAATTTTGATCAACATCCATTCCAAATGAATGTTAATGTTCTATTTTTTTTTGTGAAATTCGATGGTTAATGACGATTATAATTAAATTAATTATTTGCTTATAAGTTTTGTATGTTGAAATTCGTTTAATTTTATTGTATTTATTGGTGAATTAAAATTTTCACAAAAACCCAAAAGTTATACCTAAAATTCTTAATATTTGATGAATATGAATTATGAGGAATTGAAGATATATATGAATGCCTTTGATGAATTTGAAATTTATAATGTTTTGATTGATTTATATGCTTTAATTTTGAATTTTAAATAAAAATTGATGAAATAGGTATTGTATATGAGTTGGAGAAGATACAAGGAAATGTGTGGATTAGGTTTGCTTTACTCATTCCCTCAAATTTAGAGTTTCCCTCTCGATCCTTCCCACATATATATATATATATATATATATATATATATATATATATATATATATATATATATATATATTGTTTATGCTATATTATTTTAAATTATACATCTAATTTCATTTTATTATTGTTTAAAAATACCTTTGTTTATGTTATAAAGATTTGTATTAAACAACTAATTTAAATTGCATTTAGAACAACCGTGTTTCCACATTGAAGTTTAAGTTTTTTAATAAAAAAGATTTATATGTTTGTTGTAGTGATCACCTGCGTATTAAATCATTGGGCTGCAAAACAATTGCTAAAGCTTAAACATCTAATTAATATTAAATCATCTATAATATATATAAGTACATTAAAATAAAATTCATGAAATGCAAATAAATAATAGAGAATTATTATGTAAATATGGTAACACAATCTAGATGGTTATTCTTTTAATTGAAATATTAATGGAGTTTAAAGGGCAAATTAGACTTTAGCTGTTGTTTAGTCTAATTTTAAGACAAGAGTGGAAATGCTTTATAAATACTTAAAATAAGATAATTAACCGAACAGTTTCATTGGTATAGTTAATAAAACAATATATTTTTTATTAATTAATATCCCAACCAATCTAAAATGAAGTATATGCCTAATTGCCTATATGGGCCGAAATAAGGGGCAAGTCTATGATATTGTAAAATCATTAAAAATTCAGTAATGTATCTTTTTTCAATTTTTACGAACAAACTAACAATCGTTCAAAGGGGTAAAATCAAAGTATAAAAATACAATTTCAAACGTGGATTGATAACCGGACTTTATATTATTTAATTTTTAATTTAATTTAATTAATTAATTAATTTAATATGTAAACAATTCACAATTACCATCAAACCTAATCGAAAACGATGCATATTATGGGTCGATCTATTTATTCGAGTTTTAAAATACGAAATTTCAATTGAATCGATCCATAAAGACGCTTAAAATTAAATTCCTTGTCACGAACCTATACACTAATCAACAAAATTTTGGCATATTATAGTTTCTTAAAAATATCACAAAACTAAGTTATATTTATAGCTAACTTGTTAGTACTTGATGAATACCAAGGGCATCGCAGTCGTTGAAGTTTTCTATCAAAGCCTTTGCCCTTTAACACTGCCACACTGGGAGCTCGATTTTAACTACGCACAGTCAAAGTTCTTGTTCGAAGTTGAACACAAAGTTGAGATCCAAATGTTAGGGCTCTCGACGTTTTATCTATGTTTTTAATTTTCTTTCCCTTTTATTTGATTGATTGAAAAATATTTTTGTCTGCCCCTTTTAACTTCGAGTTTGACATTGAACACTCCCCTCAAAATCGTACCTGATGTTAAACTCCACTTTTAAGCTTTACACGGAACTTAAACTAAACCACGCATCGTACTCTAATATAACAAAATGTTTCGAAGAAAGTGCACTATTTCGTATGTATAAAAATGTTTATATCACAAATGGTTCGTTTGATTTAGATGAAGTTGCGAAATTGGTTCTTTAACACAAAATAATTGTCTGAGGGACGTTTTTGAAGTCTGAGGTGGCAACTATCTTTCCACTATAGCCTTTCTACGTATAAAGTGAGACCAACACCGTCTAGAAAGAAATAGATAGTGTGAGTGGTCCATCGTACTAAACGTGTTAATTCTTTATTTTCAAAAACAAAGGTTTCAGTTAATTAGAGCACGGGGTGTAGGGGGATTTTGTCTGCGTTTTCCGACGATAACGCCGTCGGACGGCGTTCAGCCGCATCGGGACAGTGTTCTCGTCCCGTTCCCCGACCGCCGTCTCATTCCGAACGCCGGGAGTTGCAACGTTTTTCTTTTTCTTTTTTTTCTTTTCCCAAGGGATAGTTTATAAAAAAAATTAAAAATTTAAAAAATAGCCGTTGTAACGGCAAAATTTAAAAAAAATAAAATAAAATTTTCATATTTAAACACACCTTAAATACAATCTCAAACCACAATTTAAAAACTCTTTCACATACACAATTAAAACAATGAAAATTTCATCCAAAAATTCTATTTTCTTCATCTCATCTTCTTCATCATGTCAAACAACCAAAACCCGAATAACCCATACCATTTACAATCCACTTGGAACTCATTCACGAGCGAATGGCAAACCTCACAACCGCAACAAAATCAACCATCTTTCAACCCACAAATCCAAGGTTTTGCCCCATACGCTTACAACCGACCGATGCAACCACCACCACAATTGTCACCCGACGAATACCCCCAATTTCAAATGTGGCGTCAAAGTCAACAACAACCCGACGTCCAATCCGTGGAAGACACCAACCCGACACCCGAACCATCCAAAAAAACCAAAGGCAAAAAGTCCAAAAAAGATTCCAAACCGTAACGTTTGGGTACCGGAGGAAGAGCTTCGTTTGGCCGAAAGTTGGATTTCGGTGTTCGAAAATTCCCAACGTGGAACTGAACAAGAAGGGTCTTCGTTTTGGTATCTCGTTATGGATTCGTACAACGCCCGGAATCCACCATTCCAACGAGAAAAAGACGCGTTGTCGTCAAAATGGACCAAACTCAACGCGGACTGCAACAAGTGGCAAGGCATATGGAAAAGACTTTCGGATCAACTAAGGAGTGGTGAAGGCGGGGATGATTTGATGATCCGTTGTGACACGGAATACAAGTTGGAAAAGGAAAAACTTTCACAAGTTTGTTGGCGTGGAACTTTTTGAAGGATAAACAGAAGTGGCTACATCCCGATCCGTTTGTCGTCGGTAGACGAAATGTTCCAAGACGCCGCGAGACGGTCAATTTGGATGACTTGGACTTTGATGAACCACCGGAGCAAGAAACGCAAAACCCGAATGAGGGTTTATTTGGGGACGATCAACATCCACGGCCAGCTGGAAAGTCAAGGAAACAGAAGTCACAAAAAATCACTTCTTCTGGTTCGAAAGATTCCTCCCGTGCTTCGTTTGACGAATCACTCGCAACAACATTCGAAGGCATCCGATCCGACAAGCAAGGCTACTACAAGACGAAGGATTTCGAGGCCAAACTTCGAATCTTGTCCATGCCGTCTGAGCATTTACCGGAGCAAGCAAGGTTTATCTTGGAAATGAAGAAGAGGAAAACTTGCGAGACAATGGGATGGCCCTACGGAACGGGAGCGGGAGGTGGTGCTTCGGGTTCGGGAGCGGGAGGTGGTGCTTCGGGTTCGGGATCGGGAAACTGAATTTGTCTTATTTTATTTACTTTTGTATTTAAAATTTTTAGGACTTTTTAAATTATGTATTTTAATTTTAGGACTTGTAATTTTTTATGTCTTTTTAATGAATTAAATCTTGTTTTATTTGATTTATTTGTTTTTTATATATTAATTTATACAATTATCATAATTAAAAAACAAATAATAAAAAAACTCCAGAACACTGTGAATACAGTGTCACCACACCACAAAATCCTCAGTTACAACATTCTCTAGAACACTGTGGTGATAGTATCACCACTCCCTGTGCTCTTAATATTTACTCTTCCGTCTATTATGTTACTATTTACCGTTCACGTTCTTATTTTCTTCAATTTATTTTTCAAATAAGTCAAGTTTTTTTTAACCAAAAGCTATCCTCCTCAATCACATAAAATATATACTATCAAAGCATGATGCATAATAATCGGAACTAGTATATTACTGTGATATCAAACTCTATTGCAACTGGCGAAATTACTGTTAGTGGTGATTGTTGATTAAACAAGGATAATAGATGATACTAAAATTAGTAATAATTAAATAGTTACTGAAATATAATGATTACATATACAAGAAATATAAATATAAATAATATATAATAGTACGCTGACGTGTCAATTCAAAAAAAATATGAAAAATTCAATGCACTGTAACACTTGATACTTGATGTGAAATGATAAAATGGTGGTATTATAATGCTTTGAACTCTACAAAATTCAATGCGGTAGAGATGCTTTTAACCAACTTTAAAACCAATCTTATAATTATAGAGAGAGAATAAATTTTTTTAATTTAATCCGTATTCTCAGTACTTAATAAAAAGAGTTATTAAAAAGATAAAAGAAAAAGATATTTATACTCTGCGTGGACGCCTGCTGCCCACAGATCCTACCAACTTTCAGCCTATTATTTTGACGGTCCACATTGCGTCATATCTATGTTTTGGAGCTTTCCTTCTCGGTATCTCGTAGGTTTTTATTTTATTTATTATATAATACTTCGTATAATATAATAATATAATATAATATGATATAATATAATTAAATTACTCAATCTGTCCAATTTAATTATCCTGTTTTGATTTTTGAAATCTTTCTTATTTAATTTTGACCTTGAATATATTTGTTTGTGCTATATAATATTTGATGTAAAATATATGAATGAATTGAGTTTTAAATGTATTTTCATTGGTTTAATTTACATCAAATATTATATAGCACAAACAAATATATTGAAAGTCAAAGTTGAAAAAGAAAGATTTCAAAAGTCAAAACATAACAATTAAGTTGAGACGGATGGAGTAATTATATTATTATTAGAGAAAATTACTTATATAGTCATATTTGACCTATTGATATCTAAATATGGACAAAATCTTGTAAAATATCAATTTTGGTCAAAAATTTCACTCCATCACATTAACTTGGAACGAAATGAAGTGTTTTTTTATTTAAATTAGAGCAAAATGTAGTGTGTTTTTTTTTCAATTTGAGTGAATTTTTAGGCATTTGAGCCAATTTTTTGACATTTGAGCGAATTCATATGTGTTTTGAATAATTTGGGTGAATTGTTGTACATTTGAGTGAAATCCTAGGCATTTGAGGGAATTCCTAGGCATTTGAGGGAATTCCTAGGCATTTGAGCGAATTCATGTATAATTTTGTAATTTGAGTGAATTGTTGTGCATTAGAGCGAATTGTTGGGCATTTGAGCGAATTCATAGATATTTTGTAATAATCGTAGCGAATTGTTGGTCATTTGAGCGAATTAATATGTATTTTTTAACAAAAGGTATTTGAGCGAATTCGTGTGTATTTTTTAATAATCGGAGCAAATTGTTAGGTATTTAATTGGAACGAACTAGCAAAGATTTTTTTATACTACATTTCGCTCCAAGTTGATGTGATGGTACGAGATATTTGACCAAAATGGATATTATTGTACTCCCTAATTGACACTCAGTTACTACTCTCAATATTTTATTTTACACAAATTATCAGTCAAACTCTCGTTGAATATATAGGCAAAATTTACATTAATCTAACATATCTTAAATTCAACAAAGTTTGCAAAGAAATAATAAGAGTGGGATCGGGGATAAATTGTGCTTTAATATATTTAATAATATTAAAAACAATAAATTAATATGGACCCTTGAAAATAAGTATTCACCCATTCTTTGGTTCTTTGAAATGAAGTTCTATTACAATCGACAAGTTTAGTAGTTATTGAATGTTAAACCAGATTATCACGGTATCACAGAGTTTGTTATTTGTTATGGTCGGAGTAATTGTAACAAGTGCATCATACAAAAGATATATACAAACAAAAATGCAGTTAATACCAATACTATTTATTTAATACCAATAATAACATGATATTTCTTTTATATTTATATGTTTTATAATTATTATTATTATATTATTATTATTATTATTTGTTATTTATTTTTTATTTATTTTCTTTGTAACGTCATATCATGTAACCCCCGTAGACCCGTACAACATGATATCACAGCCTCAAAATAGAGGTCAAAGAGAAGTAATTACATTAAAAATCCTTTATATTTACCATCAAAATGACTACCTTTTTTAGGAATACCGGTGAAAGTTGCAAAATGGTATTTACTGCCAACAATTATATATATCATTTGGGATATATTTTTGGTTGGGACCCCCTATTTGGGGATTAGCGTACAATTCATCTCGGCCCTTAATTACTTTGAGAAACGGTTCAGATTAACTGTATTTTAATTTTACTGTATCTTATTTATATTTAGAATGCAGTGAATTTAAAATGCAATAAATTTAAAATGCAGTGAATTTGAACCGTTGATCAAAAAAATCAATGATTGAGATAGAGAGTTAACGGTCCCTTTATGTCACACCCCCAAAACCGGTCAACGTTGGTTAGCGGAAGCAATTAGGTACGGAGATGGGGGCGTCGCCGTAAAAATTGGACATTCATACATATCAGAGCATATGATTATCGCAGAACATGTATGTATTAATGTAACACCCCAAAATTTGTTTTTTCGCAAAATGGTTTTTAGTTCCGGACAATAGAGTAAGAAGGGAACCAAAATCGTAATGGTATTAGGTTAGATTAAGATATATAAATACTTATATACATACGTGAAATCAGGAGAGATTTCTAAAACATTCTACACGTTTTCAAAGCCTCCTGCGAACCGAAACTCGGTGCAAATTGAAAGCAGTAGTTGGTGAAGTGTTAATCAAACTCGTATCATCGTCATCACCTTCGTATTCTATTACTAATTGTAAGTAATTTGTGTTATAATTGTATTTTCATGAAAATTAGTTAATTCACGAATTGATATGAAAATTAAGCTTAAACGATGTTATATGATGTTATTTGATGCATATAAACTGTTAGAAAGCTTAATTGAATGTTAGGAAGTTGAATTCGTAAGTTTTGAAAGATTTCAGTTCGAGTTTCTGGGTTCAGCAGCGAACTTCGCATCTTGAAGATGAACTCGGTTCGCAGTGCTTAATTGCAAAGCGAACCGAGTTATCTTGCGAGGTGAGATGTCTTGCGAAGTGAGTTGCCTTGCGAACCGAGTTATGGTTCTGCGAACTGAGCTGCGTAGCGAACCGAGTTATGGTTCTGCGAACTGAGCTGGTTTGCGAACCGAGAATCCCTGCGAACCGAGATGTGCCTTGCGAACTGAGATGTTCTGTGATATGATTAAATTAATAGTTGTAAGTTGATATTTAATCAGAGTTAATTGAATACGGTCGCCTTGACAGGTATTTCGGATAGCAAGTTGTGAATATCTGAACGTCGCCTTCGAGGTAAGTAGTAGGAAAGTAAAGAGTTTAATTGGTTGATTTTGTTGAATGACCAATTGCTGAGTGATCAATTGTGTCTAGCTGTATGAGTTGAACGGCCAATTGCCGAGTGATCAATTGTGCCTAGTTGTATGAGTTGAGCGGTCAATTGCTGAGTGATCAATTGTACCCATAATGGCTAATTGCTGAGTGATCAATTGTGCTAATTATTTACATGTGATTGTACCCTTCATGTGCTTACTAAGCGAAATGCTTACGTGTTGATTGTTGTGTGTGATAGGTACATCAAGAGGTATGAAGGGTGGGGATCCGGGAAAGCGACCCGAGGGCTGCTAGTGATGGACTTACTATGGCAATATAGTAAGAGGAGATACTCGTAGAATCATGCTCTATATTAACGTGTAACATTTTGTAAAGACAAAATGTATGTTTTGTGATAACAATGTGAATATTTCTTTATATTAATATATAAAGTGTTTTGAGAATTTAAATGAGTATAAAAAAAATATATGGTACGTTCCAAGTTGGTATCAGAGCATTGGTTTAAGAGATTCGAGTATCCATCATTAGAGGTACTTGAACTTAGACCAAGAGATGAGTCTAATGAGCATGATGCGAGTGTTGTATTATGAGTTGATAATTGAATATTTGTTATTATTGATGAGATGTGATAATTTGCTGAATGTCAAAGTATTGTGAGAGCATTATGTAATAACAATTACGTCTGGCCAACGTAATGATTATTATATGAACTCAAACGATACCATGACTGTTGTGTGATATTAAAGAGAATTGTGAAAGATAGATTAATGTGTAATGAGAATTTTAGTCTAATCTAGTGTGATTGCGGATAAACCCTTTCAGTGTGAGATGGAAGGGAAGAATTTTAATGAGCAAAATACCGAGAGCTCTGAGCAAGGGCATACAGAGAGTTTATCGTCTATGAGTACAGACGAGATGAGAAAATTTATAACGGAAGAAGTTGCGCTGGCACAAGAGAGATCTCTTCCGTATTTGTTGGAAAGAATTACTGAGACTGTTAGAGATGTTCTGGCAGATGAGATGCAAAAGAGAGATACAGAGAAGTCTGAGAAGACTAGTGTGATAAAAGAAGAGAAAAAGAAAGTGAACTACAAAGATTTTGTAGCATGTAAACCTCCTGAGTTTGAAGGAGAAACAAATCCGATTAAATGTTATCGGTGGATCTCTGAAATGGAAGCAGCGTTTGTCAGTTCTGAGTGTCCGGAGAAGTTGAAAGTGGTGTATAGTGCCAGTTTATTGAAGGCACGAGCAAAAGAGTGGTAGGACGTTCAACGTCAATCCATGGGAGAAGAGCGTGTTAGTAATTTGTCTTGGAATGAATTCAAAGATATGTTTGTGACCGCTTATTCACCGGAAGCTGAGTTGACTAAGCTTCGCCGGGAATTTCTGTTTATGAAGCAAACGACAGAGACTGTGAATGAGTTGACAGGTGTATTTCTTGATAGGGCTCGATTTTGCCCTCAATACACTAAGGATCCAAAGAGGTTGATGTTGGTGCATATTTGTCTGTCTGTCAGTTGGTCTTAGCTTGTAATAGTTTGTTATGTAATTACGATGTTTTGTCTATTATTAGTATATTACAAGTTTTGTTTTAGGCGACACAGAGCCTGTGTCGCTTATGCGACACAAGGCTTGTGTCGCATGAGCTAACTGTGCGACACAAAGCTTGTGTCGCAGGTCAGTTTCGTTTTGGCTATAAATACAGAAGTTCGGCCTCATTTGTGAGGTTGACGAATCCAGGGTTTCAGAGAACATTTGTAAGGCATCTCAGTGTATCAAGCTAATCGGCAAATATATCTATATACAAGTTGATTTGCATTTGATTCGTTTGTGTTTTACGTACTTTATACAATCGTTTGAATTCCGCCTCTCGATTGTTTGTGTTGATCCGGTTAGGTCCAAGACAAGGGAACCTACAAGTGGTATCAGAGCCATAATCTACGGATTTGGTGTTATCGGATCGTGTTAGTACGTGTTTTTGGTTAAAATCGACTAGTTTTTGGAATTAAATCTTTGCATTTCGAGTTAAGGATCAATATTCTAGATTTTCTGGAAGTTTTTGGTGATTACATTCGTCCATTGTTCGTGGTTTTTCGTTAGGGTTACAGAAGTTTGCGAATTTTAGGGTTTTCTGCCGCAGCTCTCCTCGATATTGCGACACAAGCAGCGACACAGCCTCTGTCGCATTTAGGGTTTCTGCGACACAAAACCTCTGTCGCATTTAGGGTTTCTGCGACACAATCTTCTGTCGCGTGTAGGTTTTAAGCGACACTAGATAGCGACACAAGATTAAAATTTGCGACACAAAGATTGCGACACAAGTTAGAATTGCGACATAAAAGTTTGCGACACAAACCTTGTGTCGCCTGTTTAACTGTTACTAATTTCTTTGCGACACATCCTTATTGTCGCCATTTGACTTAGCGACACAACCCTTGTGTCGCATAACAGTTTAGTTTGTATTCTTTGTGTGTTTGTTTTGCAGGTTATCAAAATGGCATCTTCTTCATTACAACGTGTTGGAGATTTACTCAAGCAAAACTCTGAAGTTGGAAGTACGAATAAACCACCTATGTATACTGTAGGGATGGATTACGCCTACTGGCGTCAACGCTTTGAAGCGTTTGTTTCTTTTAATGATCCCGAGATGTGGGTTGCTTTGACTGAAAGATACGAACGTCCTGTCAGTCCGGGAGTGTATATTGGTTCTGCACCATTAAAACCAATTAAATCAATGACTCCTGAGGAACGCAAAGCCTTTGAAAATGATAAAAAGGCTCATTCTGCAATTACCATGGCATTACCACCGTCAATCCTCAAGCAATTTCGACATCTGGAAATTGCGTATGATTTATGGAAGGCATTTGAGAAAAGATGTGGCGGTAGTGAACAATATAAACAGAATAAGTTGCGTTTAGTCAAGAAGCAGTATGACGTATTCGATATTCTTCCAAATGAGTCTCTTTCTGACTTGTTTTCTAGATACTCACAGTTGGTTAGTGAGTTAATAGAAGGGGGAATAACTCTGGACAAAACCGAAATAAATAAAAAACTTCTTGAATCTCTACCTGATAAATGGGATACAAGAGTTTTAATGATGGAAAAGGATCCAGACATTTTGAATATGTCTCTTGATTATCTTATTGGTCAGCTAGAAGCTGATCTTTTGGACATGCAAAGGAAGGAAACAAAAGCTACTGCAAATGTCCAAAATCCTAAGATCTACGGAGTGGATGGTTCATCAACCGGAACATCTGGCTCAGCATTCTTGGCTGGTGGAACTGGTGGCTCTTCAAGTCATCAACCAAGTGCTTCTTCTGGTGGTTCTTACTTTCAACCACCAACTCATCAAGGGCCTATTCCTGCAGCTACACAAGATCATGCTGCACTTTTCTCGGCGTTGTTATCCGCCTATGATGATTTTCTCTGCAAGAAAGCTGGTTCTATGGATTTGACAGACGAAGACTTTCGTCAAATCGATGATGACGAATTGGAGCGAATGGACTTAAGGTGGAACTTGGCTATGCTTACAAGGAGAGCCAAGACCTACTTTAAGAAAACAGGGAAAAACTCACTGGAGGACCCAAATGATAAGGGTCTGGGATTCAACAAGAGCAAGGTCAAGTGCTACAAGTGTCAAAACTATGGACACTTTGCTCGTGAATGTGAAACAAGACAGCCTTCATCTGGTTTCACAAGGCCTACTCCGAACAAATCCACAGAGAAGGCTAAAGCTGAAGAAAAGGCAATGGTATCTGCTGCCTTAATGTTGTCAGATGAAGCGTTTGACTGGTCAGAACAAGCTGATGATGACCAACAGAACAAAGCTTTCATGGCCAACATTCATGAGGTTGATAATGAACCTTTGTCTTGTATTTCATGCATTCATTTGACAGGACAATGAACAGGTTAAGAGAAGAAAATGAACGCCTTATCGCCAACATAGAACAGTTAACTGTTTCAAATAATATGTTAAAAGATAATGATAAGGTTTGTGATAAAAAGCTAAAAGCTATTTTTGAAGAAAAGAAAGAGCTGAAAGCCAAAATTTTTGAACAACAAGATGAAATAGGAAGCTATGTTAATATGTTTTCCTTCGTAAAGAAACAACTTGCTGATTCTCAGGCTGAAGTTCTTGATTTGAACAGAAAATTATCTAACTTTTCAACTTCCTCTCTAGTATTTGATGAGATCCTTCAGGCACAAAGAAGTGATATGAAAAGCAAGGCTGGACTTGGCTTTCATCAAGTTCCGCCTCCTAAAAATTATTTTCCCATGCCTGTTAAGGATGACATCACTGAATTTATGCCAAATTTTTCAAAGACGGCAATAAATCCTGTGAAATTTGCTCCTGTCCAAATAAGTAAGCCTGTGAAAATTCAGGCTGAAAAAGTTAAAGTAACTGCCGATCAACCCAGCACTAGTGAGCCTGAACCTGTTAAGGCAAAACCTAGTGAGCCTGAGATTGTTAAGGCTCAAGAGGTTAAATCTGTTGAATCAGCTACTGTTTGTGTCAAGGCTGAGTCAGTTAAGCCTTTTGATGTTTGTGAGCCTGTTGTAAACAAGGCTTCGAGTGATTCTCCTGTTATTTTAAAGGAGATTGTTAAAATTGAGGATATAACCGAAGAGGAGTACTCAAAGGTTGAAAAGAAAAACGTAAAGCCAAACAATGTAATTATAACTAATGAATCTTCAGTCATGGCTTTAAGTGGAAAAGGCAAAGCTAAGGCTGAGCCTGAAAAGAAGATTTTGAAAATCAAAGAAAATATTAAAAAACATCAAACTTCTTCTAAATCCACTGTCTTCTCTAAACAAGTGTCAAATTTAACATGCTCACATAAGTGTGCGTGTGCCTTTGATACTTCTTTCAACCATCCTCATAGGATTGTTCCAAAATTTCAACAACCTGTTGAGAAAAGATCTTGTTTCTACTGCAAGAAACAACGTCATTTAATAAATGATTGTCCGTTGCTTGCTAAAAAACGGTCTGGGAAAGGTGTTCCTAAAAGTTCTAAAATTAAAAATTCTTCAGTTAAAGGTTCACGTTCTCCCTCACCCGCTAAAAATTTCAGCAAGATTGAGCCAACCAAATAATCAATTGCTAAGCTCAATGTTGTTGACAAGAAACCTTCCAAACCTAAAAAGGTTTGGAAAGTGAAAGAATCATCAAATGATTCTACATCCAACAGTGTCACATCAATCAATACTTCGAATATGTTTAAAAACAAAATTTTGACTGATGTGATCATAGTGGATGATGCTTCTGGAGTACCCAAGTCTGTAAAGGCTTGGGTCTCCGTTACTAATTAACTTCTTTGTTTTTGGTGTTGCAGCAACCTGAAGCCGTCCTAAATAGCAAATGGTATATCGATAGTGGTTGCTCGCGGCAATATATCCCTGCTTTCCGATGTTCATGCGTATAATGGGGGATATGTTGCGTTTGCTGGTGACAAAGGAGGGGTTATTTCTGGTCAAGGCACACTCTCAAACGGCAAAGTGAGCTTTGAAAAAGTTAATTATGTAGAACAGCTGCAACACAACCTTCTTAGTGTATCGCAAGTTTGTGATAAGTCATACACTACTGTTTTCACGAAAAGTGAGTGTTGCATTCTGAAGCCGGGGTTTGTTATTCCCGAGGAATGGGTGCTATTGAGGGCACCTCGAGACAGAGACACGTACATTCTGGATATGCGTACTGTTGAAACAAAGCAGCAAACGTGTTTTCTGTCCAAGGCCACTGAAAGAGAATCAATACTGTGGCATCGACGAATGGGTCATTTGCATTTTCGCAAAATGAATTATCTGGTTAAACATGATCTTGTGCGTGGTGTACCGAAGCAATCTTTCGGTCTCAATGACCATTGTGTTCCCTGCCAAAAAGGGAAACAGTACAAGAAGACCCATAAGTCAAAATTGGTAAACTCCGTTGAAGCGCCGTTGAAATTGTTGCACATGGACTTATTCGGACCAGTGAACAAGAAGAGTATAGGTGGAGCATGGTATTGCTTGGTGGTTACTGATGATTACTCAAGGTTTTCTTGGGTTTATTTTTTGGCCTCCAAGGATGAAACTAGTGAAATCCTTATCTACTTATTTGATAAACTGGAGAACTTGTGCAACTTGAAAATCAAGAAACTACGAAGTGATAACGGTACAGAATTTAAGAATTCTACAATAGGTCTATACTGTTTGAAGAAAGGCATTGATCATCAGTTCAGTGCTGCAAGAACTCCTCAACAGAATGGAGTTGATGTACGTAAGAACAGGACTCTCATTGAAGCTGCACGGACTATGTTAACTGACTCAAAACTGCCCATCACTTTCTGGGCAGAAGCAGTCAACACAGCCTGCTACATTTTGAATAGAGTATCCTTAGTAAAGAAACGAAATAAGACCTGTTATGAGCTTCTTAACAACCGTAAACCAAATCTACAGTTTCTTGAGCCGTTCGGGTGTCCCTGTATGATTATGCACACAAAAGAACGAGTGGTTAAATTCGGTAACAAATCGAGTGAAGGCTATTTCTTGGGTTTTTCATATAATTCACCTAATAAGCGTGTGTATAACAAAGCAACAAAAAGAGTGGAGGAACATTTTGAGGTAACATGTCTTCGTTATACTCAACCTTCACAAGGTTCAGGGCCCGAATTTTTGTTCGACTATGACAGTATGTTCGACTCTTTCAAACTTCCTGTTGAAGATGAAGTGGAACAGGTGGTGACAATGCTTCATGGACTTGATATATATTCTGATGTATCCAAGTCTCCTACAAAAACACCACCACCTCCTCCTCAAACTACTGAACCAGTTCAAGATCCTGATACAGATCCAGATATGCCAGCTTTATCAGATGGTGAAGTAGAACCTGTCACAGAGGTACTTGAAGAGACTTTAGTCTCTGGGGGAGACGATACAAATTTGGAAACTGTCATTGAACCTGAAGAGATTCCAAGTAGTCGTGTCAATGTGAATCACCCGGTTGATAATATTATTGGTGATCTACACGATGGAGTTAGAACCAGAGGGCAAACAGAGTGTCAGTTAGCTCAAATGGAGTCATGCTTTCTTTCTCAAATTGAACCGAAAAATATCAAGGAAGCACTGACTGACTCTCACTGGGTAGAAGCCATGCAAGAGGAGCTTCAACAGTTTAAAAAGTTAGAAGTTTGGGAGCTGGTTAAACTCCCTCAGGGATTCTATCCGATTGGTACTCGCTGGGTTTATCGAGTCAAGAAAGATGACCGTGGAGTGGTTGTGAAAAATAAGGCTCGTCTGGTGGTCCAAGGTTTTACACAGATCGAAGGATTGGATTATGACGAGGTTTTTGCTCCAGTTGCGCGTTTAGAGTCAATACGGATATTTCTTGCTTACGCTTCATTCAAGAAATTTCGTGTCTATCAACTGGATGTAAAGAGTGCGTTTTTGTATGGGAAGGTCAACGAAGAGGTTTATGTGAAACAACCTCCTGGTTTCGAAGACTCAGTGCATCCTGATTATGTCTACAAACTCGATAAAGCATTGTATGGTCTTCATCAGGCTCCAAGGGCTTGGTATGAAACGTTGTCTCAACATCTGCTCACAAATGGTTATACTCGTGGGCAGATTGATTCAACTCTTTTTATCAAAAAGACAGGAAACGATTTGTTGCTTGTGTAGGTATACGTGGACGATATTATTTTTGGATCGACCAATGAGGTGCTGTGCAGAGATTTCGAAAAAGTTATGAAGTCTAAGTTTGAGATGAGTGCAATGGGAGAACTCAAATTCTTCCTAGGTGTTCAAGTAGAGTAGTCTGATAAGGGAATTTATATTCATCAAACAAAATATGACAAGGACATCTTGACAAAATATCAGATGCTCGATGCTAGACACTATGAAACTCCCATTGACATCAGTCACAAACTTGGACCTGCTGATGATGAAGACGATGTTAATCAGCGTGACTATCGTTCAGTGATAGGATCGCTTATGTACCTCACAGCATCTAGGCCAGACATATTATTCGCCGTGTCCATCTGTTTTAGATATCAAGCAAAGCCCAAAGCTTCTCATGAAAAGGCTGTCAGACGCATCTTAGGTTACCTTAAGTGGAGACCCTCCTTGGGTCTCTGGTACTCTAACGAAAACGATTTTGCTCTAACTGCTTTTTCAGATTCGGATTATGGTGGCTGCTAAGTGGACGCGAAGTCAACAGCTGGAGGATGTCAGTTTCTAGGAAGCCGATTAGTCTCGTGGCAGTGCAAGAAGCAGACAACTGTCTCTACTTCAACCGCTGAAGCAGAATACATTGCTGCTGCCAGTTGCTGTTCCCAGGTTCTCTGGATTCAGCATCAAATGCGTGACTATGGGTTACTTCTAACTCTTACTCCTATTCATATTGATAATTCAGCTGTTGTATCCATCATACGCAATCCCGTACAGCATTCAAAAACAAAGCATATTGAAATTCGTTATCATTTTATACGGGATTTGCTATGAGAAGCACCTAATTAACCTTGTCCAAATCCCTACTCTTAAGCAAAACGCAGATCTTTTCACAAAAGCTTTCTCTCGTAGTCGATTTGATGAGCTAGTCTCCATGATTGGAATGGTGAGTTTAGCAAATGCCTAAATCTTCATTTCTGGTTAGAATTATCTTTTAGATTTACAAAAAAAAAAAAAAAAAAAAAAAAAAAAAAAAAAAAACGCAACTGCCACTCTTTATACTTGTTAGTATTAGAGAAATGCAAAAGTTGCTACATTTCTAAAATAGACGTTGAATTGTGTCTGTAAACAATTGCGGAAATGATAGTACATCAGGAAACATGCATAAAATGGAATTTTAAGATTTATGTTTGATGTGTCAGTAGATTTATCTAGCATAATTGAAATACCTTTTATAAATATTAGCTTCATCAAATGATGTATTGGTAGGCATTTGTTCTAAAGTTACTAAGAAGCTTAACTTTCAAATATGCATATTATTTTATATAAAGACATATTAATATGTATGACATTAAGTTGAAATAAGGGCATAATTGTCCAAAATATTTTGACACCTAGTCTTAATATTTGGATGATAAACATGTTATGATCTAAAATATAGGGTCTCTGTATGGAGTTATCTGGGGGAATATATTAGTTGTCTCCTCTGTTGTATGAAAATACAGACTTGGTTTCATCTAATATATTCTTGAAAAGCACTTAGGTACGTAGTCTATGTTAAGCAATAGACAACTATTACGTACCCGTGGCATTCTTACAATATCCAAATAAAATGTACAAATGTACAGAAAAGTCATAAAAGGATTGCCTAGTACTGATTTGTGTTAAACTATGGTACTCTGTTGTACGAAAGTACAGAACTGTACCCTCTAGTTTAAAGTGTTCAAACTGGTGTTTGTTCAACCCGAACTATTGTTTATGTGACTCTGTTGTACGAAAGTACAGATCTGTCACCGCTAACTTGGTTCTAAAGATAAGTCCATACCTTCACCTTCTATATAGAAAATACTAACATGTTTTGATTTCAAATGTATATTTTAATGTGAGTTTTATAATATAATATGCATGCTAATAATAACACAAGTGGTTCATCTTATTATGAGTTGAAATCATATACTTAAGTACAAATGTTTAGATGGATAAAATATCAATAATCGTATTGAACTAATCTTTATAACAGGTGATTTAAATATGCTAAGAAAATTTAAAGTGGACAACCATAATGACAATCGAAATAAAGTTTACTATTTCAAAATAAGTGCATGTTATCCTGATATGATTCCTAAAGCAGACCTAAACAATTTCGTCACCAAAAAGATTTTACGTTTTGTTTTCGTTTATTTCTTGTATAATTTTAGTCTATTGTTTTAGATTTAGCTTATCCAAGTCTCTGAGATAATAACAAATCGTCTCTTGAGTCCAACACTCGAAATCAAATCAAACTTCACAAACTGTCTATAGTGCGACACAAGGTTTGTGTCGCAATGCGACACAAGCCCTGTGTCGCTATCCATGTCGCATCTTGTGTCGCTATACAGGGTTGAGGTATAAAAGCCGGACCCTACCTCTCAGTCGCTACACATTCTTGCAACACAAATAGCGACACAACTCAAACACTGCGACACAACTTCTGCGACGCCACTTTGATTTGATTTTCAACTTTCTGCCGTTTTTCTTCGCGATCCATTCCGTGTTTCTTGTTCTCCTCATCTTTCTCGACTTATAGGTACCATTTTTACCCAATTTCACCGTCTAATTTTGTTTAATCGTTGAATGAAACATACGGTTTGTTAGGGGTTTTGGTTTGGGGTAAAATTGGACACGGGATATGTTGCTAACATGTTAACACTCATGGTTTTATGCTCTTCATACATTGGCGCATCATTTGGTGTTCTCAATTTCAAAAACCCCCAAATTTTATCATCGGGTTTTTCTGGGTTGCATCTGTTCGTCATTGCGACACAATATGCGACACAAGCCCTTGTGTCGCACTTGTGTCTGTTGCATTGCTGTCTTGCGACACAAGCTTTTGTGTCGCTTACTCAGCGACACAAGTTGTGCGACATAAGCCTTCTGTCGCTGTGATTGAATTACATCAATTTATTGCAAAATGCGACACAACCCTTGATGTCGCATAACTTGTTAGCGACACAAGCACTTCTGTCGCATAGTGTTTCAAATTGATTTCTGCGACACCCTCTGTTATGTCGCACCGTATTCTAGCGACACAAATTCATATGTCGCATTCTCTCTGCGACACAACCCTTGTGTCGCAGATGGCATTTTTGTGAAAAATAATTGTCTACGTGCATTGATGCTAACGCTTTTCGAGCTATATTTTTGTGTATGTAGCTATGGCAGGTATCAACGTTAATGTAAATGATTGGGAGCCGAGGCACAACATAGTGGCTTTTCTCGAGGATGATCGGGATTCGGTCGCGCCTTTTAGGCCGATGATTGCTTTCTTGCGCCGTTCCCGCATTTTTACTGCCATCTCCGCCAACGCCCCTATTTACAAGGATCAAGTTGGTTCCTTCTGGGACTCAGCTGTGATCAACTCTGATCTGCCAGTCACACGTATTATTTCCAGGGTAGCTGACAGAGAAATGGTTATTACGGAGCAACTGCTACGTGAATTTTTTGGTTTTGCTGATCACCCGGATTTGCCAATTCGGTTCTCCAACACGTTTATCAACGGCGGCATGCTCCGTCTAGGTTATCCGGGTATCCCTCGAGATCAATACCGGAAGGCCAACCTCACAAAGGTCTGGAGGTACCTCATGCATATTATGATCGTATGCCTCTCCAGCAGGAAGGCAGGATTTGACGGCATGAGCCATTCTACGGCTTCTGCCATGCTGGCTCTGGTATACAACAAGCCCTTCAACTTCTCGGGCTATCTTTTTAAAGCAATGGTGGAAAATGTCCATGCGGGGGACAACCGATGGAACTTATACCCCCGTTTCATCCAGCTGCTTATCAATCATCTTCTTCCAGGGGTGCCGGTGATTGCTGCTCATCGTTTCCGTCAGACTCCGATGAACACACGGATTTTTGCCATTTGTGCTCAAAACGCCAAAGGTGTCCCTGTACCAGCAGATGTTCCTTTATTTGGACATATCATCAATGAGGGATATCTCCCTCCAGCTGACGACAATTTTTTGGATACTCCTGCTGCTCCTCCACGACATGAGGATGTTTTTGTAAATATCCCGGTTCAAACCGAGGATGCACATATAGATGACACATTACATAGTGTTTTGCAGGATATTGATAATTTCCAAACAGTTGACGAGACTGCTACTCAGGCGAACTCGGATGATACTGTAGATCTGAATGACACCCCAACTAACTCTGACGGGGATGTCCCTGATGCCAGGACCTGTGAACGCCTACGTGTACATGATTCCCAACGCTACAAGCGTATTAGGCGTCGTATATGTCAGGGACGGGTGCACATTCCTAAGAATCCTAGCAAACGTCTTCGTGAGGACTTAGATTCTGATTCTGAACCAGAGCCGCTGATCACTGAGCGCAACCGCACTCAAGTTGTCATTAATGAACCATCTTCAGACCGCGCTCGCTCTACCGCTCCAACAACTTCCCAGCCACGGCCAATCCCACAACTGACTCATATCATGGCTCTTCTAGACAAAATGAACAAGCAGTTGGCTGCTCAAGCTGCTGTTATTGAAGTTCAGGCTGCGAGGATTTCAGAGTTGGAGACTTATGCTGCTAGGGTCCCAACATTAGAGGGTAGAGTTTTAGAACTAGAAGCCCTTGCAGTTGTTTCGGGGGAGTCAGGCCTGCGTGCCATAGAAACAAAAGAAAGGACTTCCGCTGGAACACAAACAGATGATGTAAATAATGATTCTATGAATGAAAATATCCTTTTAGATTACTTTGCATCCTCTGCAAATATTCCAGATCAACCGGTTCCACTAGCTGTAGATTACTCTGAAGCAAATATCACATATCTACAAAGCTTAATAAATCCGGTGAATAATGATGATATATTATATGACTTTGAGGATGTTGAGGCTGAACCGGAGATCCCTTCAGATGAAGACGTATATGAAGAGTCAATTCGTCAAGATTCTCCTATTGAAAGACAACATGAGCCTGATCAAGCGCAACCAGAAGAACCATATGATCCAGATGCACCCATCATTGAATCGGATTCTTCTGAAGATGAACAATCATTGCCAATAACACAGTCCAAGCCTGTCGTACGTTATCATACTGTGACTGTGGCGCCTAATACTTGCAAATCTTACAAAGTTCGAGGAGATTTCACTGGTTTGATCTACAGCTGGAAATTCGATGCTGAGAGCTCTCTCATTCTAATTAAAAGAAGGGACGGTGTTCAATACTTCCGGCCGAGATTCAATTGCATCAGCACCTTGCCGAAGATTGAACTTAATCGTCTTGCGCAATTAGAATTGGTCAATAATACAAATGATCCTCGAGGCGCTTTCATTCAAAATGTTCTTAGATTAGAGATCTATAGCAGACACTATGCATGGATAAGACCTGAGCTGGGTGTTCGTTATCGTTTCAAGAAAAAGTTAGATCCAAGAACTCAAGAGCCTATAGTGAAATATAAATATCCACCAGCTGCAAGTCTGAAATCGGTTCCTCTTGAAAAATTACCTTTAAATTTGTTAAAGAGATTTAGACATTGGTGGTACGACCCGAAGACTAGTGAAGCTGTGATTGAGTATCTGACCGAGAGAGATCAGGAACGGAGTACGGGAGAGTGGATCTATTCTCAACAGTTAAGAGGTTCAACCGTTCGTGTATTCGATCCTATTAGCCTCATCAACTTGACAAAATATGATTTAAGAGTTCTTCATGTCAACAAGATTATGCATTATGACATTGATCAAGAAGAAGCTCTAAAATTTCAGAAGATTGTTGAGATTTGTTTGAAGATGGGAATACATGCCGGTGGTACATTCCCTGCAGGCTGGAAGTGTTAAAAGACCGAAGCTGAATAAAGAAATCTTAAAGACCAAGCTGAAGACACGGGGGAGTTTGTTGGTGCATATTTGTCTGTCTGTCAGTTGGTCTTAGCTTGTAATAGTTTGTTATGTAATTACGACGTTTTGTCTATTATTAGTATATTACAAGTTTTGTTTTAGGCGACACAGAGCCTGTGTCGCTTATGCGACACAAGGCTTGTGTCGCATGAGCTGACTGTGCGACACAAAGCTTGTGTCGCAGGTCAGTTTCGTTTTGGCTATAAATACAGAAGTTCGGCCTCATTTGTGAGGTTGACGAATCCAGGGTTTCAGAGAGCATTTGTAAGGCATCTCAGTGTATCAAGCTAATCGGCAAATATATCTATATACAAGTTGATTTGCATTTGATTCGTTTGTGTTTTACGTACTTTATACAATCGTTTGAATTCCGCCTCTCGATTGTTTGTGTTGATCCGGTTAGGTCCAAGACAAGGGAACCTACAGTTGATGAATCATTATCATGAGGTGTTGAAGAAAGAGATTCGGCAGTTTGTGGACCCGAGTCGTTGGAATAAGTTTGAAGAGTTTGTGAATGAAGCGAGAAGGAGGGAAATTGAGATTCATCGCAAGGATGATGGATCGTCAAAGAGAAAATTTGAGCCAGCTGGGGAATGTTTTAAAAGATTCAAGTCAAGTGGAAGTTTTAAAAGAGGGGATCGACGAGAAGTGCCTATGTGTCCGAAATGTCATAAAAAGCATTTTGGGAATTGTGCAGGCGACAAGAGGACGTGTTTTCAATGTGGGCAAGAGGGCCACATTAGCCGTGATTGTACAAAGATGGTACGAGTGTGCTTTAATTGCTATGAACCTGGACATATAAAGAGTGAATGTCCGAGATTGAAGAGTTCAACAGGTTCTAGTGGGATAAGGAAAAATGAGGAGAGGAAGGTGTTAGACCCGTCAAGAGTGAAAAGCCGATCCTTTCAATTGACTGCTGATGAAGCGAAGAATGCTCCTGATGTTCTTACGGATACTTTTCTTATTAACTCATTACCCGCTTATGTGTTATTTGATTCTGGAGCTTCTAGATCTTTTGTTTCTGAAAACTTTAGTGAGAATTTTCGATTAATGTTGAGTGAGCTAGATACACCCCTAGATGTTGAGGTAGCTGATGATCGTGTTATTTATGTGACTAAAGTGTATAGAGGGTGTCGAATAGAAATTAATGATGAAATGTTTATAATAAATTTAATCCCAATGAGAATGGGTGAGTTTGATGCCGTTGTGGGCATGGATTGGCTGAGTAAGTATGATGCGGTTATTCGATGTGAAAAGAAAATTATTCGCATCAATGCTCCAAGTGGGGGAGTGATAGACATATATGGAGAAAAACCTAGACCATCTTTGTCAATATGCACTTATGCCCGTGCGAGAAGGCATTTGTCGCATGGTTGTCAAGCATTTTTAGCTCACGTTATTGATACGCGAAAGGATGAGAGGAGTATTGAGAATATTCTGGTTGTAAATGAGTTTCTTGATGTATTTCCGGAGGAGTTACCGGGTATTCCGCCTGAAAGGCAAGTAGAGTTTCGAATTGAGCTAATGCCGGGGGCTACTCCCGTTGCTAAGACCCCTTATAGACTTGCACCTTCAGAGATGCAAGAAATGATGAAACAAATACAAGAGTTGTTGGAGAAGGGGTTTATCCGTCAGAGTAGTTCACCGTGGGGAGCGCCTGTATTGTTCGTTAAAAAGAAAGACGGGAGTATGCGTATGTGTATTGATTACAGAGAGTTGAATAAGGTGACTATTAAAAATCGTTATCCGTTGCCGAGGATTGACGATTTGTTTGATCAACTCCAGGGTGCTACCCATTTTTCAAAGATTGATTTACGATCTGGTTATCACCAGTTACGAGTAAAAGAAGAGGATGCTCCCAAGACTGCTTTCCGAACGCGTTATGGTCATTACGAGTTTGTGGTAATGCCATTCGGACTGACAAATGCTCCTGCTGCATTTTTGGATTTGATGAATCGAGTTTGCCAGACGTTCCTCGATAAATTCGTGATTGTGTTTATCGATGATATTTTAATATATTCAAAAACGGAAGGTGAACATGAGTTGCATTTGAGGCAAATGTTGCAAGTGTTGCGAAATGAAAAGCTTTATGCTAAATTTTCAAAATATGAGTTTTGGCTTCGAGAGGTCCAATTCTTGGGGCATGTGATAAACCGAGAAGGAATTAAAGTGGATCCAGCCAAAGTGGAAGCAGTGATGAAATGGAGTCCTCCTAAAAATCCAACGGAGATTCGAAGTTTCCTAGGATTGGCAGGATATTATCGGAGATTTATTCAGGATTTCTCTAAGGTTGCGACTCCGGTTACGAGGCTTACGTGTAAAAATGCCAAGTTTGAATGGGGTGATGAGCAGGACCGGGCTTTTAATATCTTGAAAGAAAAGTTGAGCCAAACACCTATATTGGTACTCCCCGAAGGGAATGATGATATGGTGGTGTACTGTGACGCATCTCGTGTGGGTTTGGGTTGCGTGCTCATGCAACGAGGAAAAGTGATAGCTTATGCCTCGAGACAGTTGAAAACACACGAGAAAGGATACCCCACTCATGATTTAGAGTTGGCAGCTGTAGTATTTGCATTAAAAATCTGGAGACACTATCTGTATGGAGTAAAGTGCATTATCTATACGGATCATAAGAGTTTAAAGTATTTCTTCGACCAACGAGACCTTAATATGAGGCAAAGGCGTTGGCTTGATTTAGTAAAAGATTATGACTGTGAAATCTTATATCATCCTGGAAAGGCGAATGTGGTGGCAGATGCTCTTAGTAGAAAGACTGTTGATTTGGTGTTAAAAGTGAAATCTTTTCGGATGATTGTGGATACTGATCTAATTGAGCAGATGAATAAAGCTCAACAACAAGTGTTACAGATGGGTGATTTTCGAGCAGAACGAATAAAAGGTCAAGAGCAAGACTTTGTTGATGATTCCCGCGGATTAAAGACCCGTTATGGAAGAATTTGGGTACCGAGTTCTGGGGAAATGAGAGAACTTTTATTTGATGAAGCTCATAAATCCAAGTATTCGATCCATCCTGGTGCCACGAAGATGTATCATGATTTAAAAAGAGATTATTGGTGGCCGGGTATGAAAAGAGAAATTGTCAAATATGTGGAAAAGTGTTTGACCTGTTCGCAAGTTAAAGCTGAGCATCAGAAACCATATGGAAAGATGAAGCTGTTAGACATTCCGATATGGAAGTGGGAACATATCACGATGGATCTTATCACGAAATTGCCGAAAACGTTAAAGCATAATGATGCCATTTGGGTAATTGATGATCGAGTGTCTAAGAGTGCATTATTTTTACCGATAAGAGAAGCTTTGTCTTCAGAAGTGTTGGCTGATTTATATGTGAAAGAAGTGGTGGCAAGACACGGTGTGCCAGTATCTATTGTCTCTGATTCGGGAAAGCGACCCGAGGGCTGCTAGTGATGGACTTACTATGGCAATATAGTAAGAGGAGAGACTCGTAGAATCATGCTCTATATTAACGTGTAACATTTTGTAAAGACAAAATGTATGTTTTGTGATAACAATGTGAATATTTCTTTATATTAATATATAAAGTGTTTTGAGAATTTAAATGAGTATAAAAAAAAAATGTGGGACGTTTCAATTAAGATGCCGTAATTAATCGTTTACAAAAGTTTGCGATTCATCGAATCATAGAAGTAGGAATGTAGTTTAAGTTATACAAAAGTGGATTTTGTAAATATGACTAAAACATATTAATTATACAAAAGAAATCTCATTGGCTTCAAAAGATGGCATCCTAAATTCTTCGTGGGTCGCCTATTTTCATAAGTATGCATGCTTACTAGTGCAGCTAATTCCCTGAAAAACATAGTAAAAAGTCACCATGGTTGTTGAGTGAATTCACAGGTTTTATGTTCAGAAGTATAGTTTAGTTAACCAAAGTCGTTTGTGAATCGTTGTTGTTGCCATAACAGTCAAATAGTATTTCGTGGAATATTATCAAAAGTTTAGTTTAAAACTAGGTTTAAAACATTGTGCTGGTCGTTCTCCAGCGTAACACATTTATCAAAAACTACCGGTCGTTTTCCGGTTTATCAAGCAGCTGGTCGTTCTCCAGCGAAGCAAAAAAAAGTACCGGTCGTTCTCCGGTTTATCAAAAACTACCGGTCGTTCTCCGGTTTATCAAGCAGCTGGTCGTTCTCCAGAGAAACAAAAAAAGTACCGGTCGTTCTCCGGTGTATCACACTGCTGGTCGTTCTCCAGCGAATCAAAAGTTACCGGTCGTTCTCCGGTTTATCACAAGTAGTAAAACGTTTTTGTAAACAGTTCGTATAAGAGTATGAAACTCATTTCATAAATACAGTTGCACAATAGTATGAACACGATCATAAACGGTTGTATAAAAGCATTGAAAGCAATTATATAATAGTTTTCGATTATGGCAAATAGTAAAACAGTAACTATGTTTTTCACCCCTATCTTAAAAGAAGTAAAAACAGTAAAAGAGGGGCTGTGAACTCACCTCGTGAGCTAAGTGTGAGAGCTAGCAAAATGGTTGCCCAAGTAAGGTCTCTTATTGTCCTATACGCAAGAGATTGTTTATATAAGTAGTTGGCTAACTGCCAAACCGTGTTAACTGTTCACTCGTTCCGACAGATCATTGTGTTTAAAATGTGTACGATACGTTGGTGATGTTTTTGTCCGGGTTTAATTTATACGAGTTGTTTTTGTCTAAGTTTATTAATGAAGTTACCAAAACGCATTTTGGGCATGAATCCTAGTGTCTTATAAAATGCTTCGCGTTTTATCGTTTGAGGCTCGTTTTTGTTGACTTGGTCAAACGTGTTTGGTTTGACCCGAAACTTTTACACATAAAATCTTAACATATTTGAACCCGTAAAAAGTAATTTTCACATTTTATCTCAAACTCGAAGTGTCTCGTTTTTATTTGCGGGAACGCGAAATCAGTCCCAACAGTTTTATACCTCAAAATACGCCCTGTTCCGAGCTCGCTTTTACTAGGTAAAACTTTGTGAAAAATTCCGAGAAAATCACCCAACGTTCCCCCATGTCTTAGTTATTTTCTGTAATTTTTATAGAATTTTTGAATAAGTCTAAGTATTTTAAATAAATACATTTGTCCTCTGAGGTCCAAAATTGACCAATCTGGACACATTAGCATAAATCTAGTTACTGAGAAAAATTCGTGTATTTTCAGGAGATGACATGAAGAACTTTTTGAAGTCAACAGAATTTGTGAGATTTTGATACCAATTTCAGGTCATTTGGAGTTGTGTATCTCGAGTTATGGACTCGAGAAGTCGGGTCAAAAATCTGTCACCCGAGACAAAAATGCGACATGTTTTTGTAAAATCGTTTTTGGGTACCAAACGGTGTCCAAAAATTATGAAACCACTTGGAGATGAAAGCTAACTCTTTAAACTTAATTTTTGTCATTTGATTCGTCCATTTTCGTTAAGTTTTGAGCTTGAAACTTCTCCTTAAAGTCGGACAAAGTTTCTGCCCGGGAATCTGTTTGTGTTTTATGTTTACAAAAACGTTTTTCGACTTTTCTTTTGGACATAACCTTGTTACATGGACCTAATAACATGTTTATATATGTGCTTAAAGTAACATAAAAGAGGGATGAAGTTTCTTACAGGAAGATGGTGAAAGACACGAAGAAATAGACGTCGAGTGCTCATTTTCTTGAATTTTCTTGCAAACCGAAAGGAGGAATTATGGTGGTTTGTGGTGGCGACCTTGGTGGTTTTTGGTGGTGATTTTGGTGGGTTCTTGGGCTGAGAAATGCAGAAAAGAGAGAGAGATGAGAGTGTTTGAGATTGTGTGTGTGTGTGTGTGTGTGTAGTGTGTTTGAATGAAAGTGAGAATGAATGAGTATGGGTTAAGGTATGGGGGGGGGGGGGAATGGTCTTGGATGGCAGCAGATTTGGGGGTCCCACTTGAGGTGTGGGTTGATTAAAATTGTTCCTCTAGTTTACGTTACGCCCGATGCCCGTTTACCCGTTCGTTCCGTCGTTCGTTTAAATGTTAAACGTTTATTATTCAAGTTTTTCGTTAACGATTTATTCGTATAAGTTTTGGTTGAATTTTTATTTAAAACACTTCATTTTAAGTTATTGAAATATGTTTCGGGCTTCGTTCGGTTGTTGGGCGCGATTCGCGCATTTTTGTCGCGTACGGTACGTTTTATTCAAAACGTAAAACGTTTGTATATTATTGTACTATAATAATATAATGTAAATAACTACTATTTAATTATAAAATAGATTTACGTTATTTAGGAAAAAGTTTTCACCGACGATCGTATATTTTTGTCGGACCCGTTCCGATAGTTTCGCGCGTTTTTATAACTAACTACGAAAATAGTAATACTTTACGTATTAAAATTGTTGGGCTTTGCTAGACTTATCTCATAAAAATAGTGTGAATTCTCTTAAGTAGGGAATTAGCCTAAAACATGCACGTGATTAATGTACGTAATTATATCGAAATTTGAGGGGTGTCACACTTTATAACTGAGATGAAAAGTTAATTGCCCCTATTTACCATATATTTTCATGAACTTCCCTTAACTACATTTATACGAAAATCAAACCGTACGTACCTTTCCAAACCTTAATACATCAAAATTTTGGTTACCAAATACTTGAATACATTGAGCCTTAAATCCACTACCAACGATATAGAAACAAAACCAAATTATCAACATTGACTAACCTACTTGCAATTACTGCTTTGTATCAATATATCGAATTTTTTTTTTTATTCTTTCCGTCCTAAATTAAATGTTCACTTTTCTATTTTAGTTCATATCAAAATAAATATTCATGTTTAACCAATAAAGATGATTTTCAAATGTCAAGATGAAATTATTCGTCTACAATGTGATGGTCCTCACCTTTTTAAACGGTATGCAAACTGAAAGTGAACATTTATTTGAGACGAATGGAGTGTTATATTCTGCTAAGCACATAACGTACATTTAACTCTAACATATTATGTCTACGTAAAAACCATCAACTATTATTGTTCGGAAAAGCAGGTACGCTATTAATAAGTTTAACAATACCAGTATTTTTTGTGATTATTTTGAAAACATATTTGAACACCTCATAAATATATCAAAATTATTATCTGGGGTGATGATATTTTCATCACACCTTTTTTGATAATACACCATGATTATGCATTGAAAAGTTGTACTGTACAAATAAACACTGTACAATTTTGATAAATCTATCAAAATGTATGGTGAGTATATCACTACCCTATTATCACACAGTAGTAAGCAACCTTTTTCCAGTTTATGCAAGTTATGAGCATGCACTCTCATCACCCCGTCAATTTACCATTAGTACGTATGAGTACATGGAACCCGACTCGTCACCTTCCCTACGTACCAATAGTATTAGATAAAAACTAATTAAAAAAAATATTTTTTTTATATAATACGTCACTAAATAGTAAATAATACATGCATCGTGGCATGTATTACAATCGCCCATAATAACAACTTGAAAATTTTATGGCTTGTGAATTTGTACCAAGTTTTAGCCAACCTACCACACTATCCTTCTCTATATATAATTAACACTCAAATTAGCCTTCCACACTCGCTATCACTTGTACTTGTTTAAACGATCACTGTCTTTTTTGTTGGCCGGAGATCGATCAAGCACCAATTTAATTATGGCATCCGCGATTGATATTTCCACGATTAGAGAGGCTCAACGAGCACAAGGTCCAGCCACTATTCTTGCTGTCGCCACTGCTAATCCGTCTAATTGTGTCTATCAAGCTGATTATCCTGATTACTATTTTCGAATCACTAAAAGTGAACACATGGTTGATCTCAAAGAGAAATTCAAGCGCATGTGTAAGTATTGATCGATTTACTCTTACTTCCTAAATTATTTTTTGTTGACAATTCTTTGAAATCGACATAATTAGATATACGAGTTTTAAGACGTTCATTGTGGTTAGTCTTCTTGCAAGACATATTTGTTACTTTGAACGAATTGAAGTCCTCCAGTTTTTGATGCTTTTGGAGATCGATCTTCCAAGTATCATGGAGACGAAAAGTTTGTTATTTCAGTTCGATATTGTACTTGATATCGATTAGAAGTACGTTAATTGTTGTTAGTAAGAAAATTTAGTAAACATTTGTGATGTCAAGTTTCGCCAAATCTAGGTCGACATGTCTAATGAGAAACTTTTTGGAGTTTTTAGCAACATATAGCTTTTAGTTTGTAATTTTACGTCAATTTAAATTTAATTTACACCTATACCTTTATTGGGGACTGGGGAGTTTTTTATTATTATTATTATTATTATTATTATTATTATTAGTTTCCTTCATAAGTTTGTACGAGTAATTAAATTTACTTTCCAAAATAGAAATTTCACACCACACACACATATATATGTAGCTGTACTCGTTAGAACGTGAACCCATAACTTATACCGAACACATGTAGGCTATTAAAGCTAATAATTAATGGAGTAATACATACTAAGTAACATACATGCATAAAATTTGCAGGTGACAAGTCTATGATAAGAAAGCGATACATGCACATCACGGAAGAGTACCTAAAAGAAAACCCCAACCTTTGCGAATACATGGCTCCATCACTCGACGCTCGTCAAGATGTTGTAGTCGTCGAAGTCCCAAAACTTGGTAAAGAAGCCGCAACAAAAGCCATCAAAGAATGGGGCCAACCCAAATCCAAAATCACCCATCTCATCTTTTGCACCACATCTGGTGTCGACATGCCCGGGGCCGACTACCAGCTCACCAAACTCCTCGGTCTTCGTCCTTCGGTCAAACGCTTTATGATGTACCAACAAGGTTGTTTTGCAGGCGGTACGGTTCTTCGTCTAGCAAAAGACCTCGCGGAGAACAATAAAGGTGCTCGTGTTCTTGTTGTTTGTTCCGAGATTACAGCTGTCACGTTTCGTGGACCGAATGACACACATCTTGACTCACTCGTCGGTCAAGCATTATTTGGGGATGGGGCAGCTGCAGTTATCGTGGGGTCTGATCCAGACTTGACAACCGAGCGGCCGTTGTTTGAAATGATATCGGCTGCACAAACGATTTTACCGGACTCTGAAGGCGCGATAGATGGACACTTGAGGGAAGTTGGGTTAACTTTTCATCTACTTAAAGATGTCCCGGGGTTGATCTCGAAGAATATCGAGAAAGCGCTAACGCAAGCGTTTTCTCCTTTGGGAATTAGTGATTGGAACTCGATCTTTTGGATTGCGCACCCTGGTGGTCCAGCTATACTAGACCAAGTGGAACTTAAGCTTGGTCTCAAAGAGGAGAAAATGAGAGCCACTAGACATGTTCTCAGCGAATACGGGAACATGTCTAGTGCCTGTGTTTTATTTATTATAGACGAAATGAGGAAGAAATCGGCTGAAGATGGTGCGGCTACCACCGGTGAAGGGTTAGAGTGGGGTGTTTTGTTTGGGTTCGGACCGGGTTTAACGGTTGAGACAGTGGTCCTTCATAGTCTCCCAACTACTATGTCGATTGCGACTTAAGCTCGGAAAAGGTGTGTTTTGTTGACGTCAATTAAAGTATAAAAAAAGGTTGTGGTTAGTTACAATAAATGCATGCACTTTAAGGTTTTTTATTTTATATATATATATATATATATATATATATATATATATATATATATATATATATATATATATACATGTACAATGTACAATGTACAATTTACTAATAAGGTTTACGTGTGGTTTATGTGTTAATTTTGTATTTTCGATTGCATATTGGGTAAACCTCGTTGTAATTATGTTTGTTAAATCTTATATATTTCCTTTGTATTATCAATGCTTGATACTTTTAAAACCAAGTGATTAATTCAAAATAAAAAAAACTTGATTATGATACTTAAACAAGTAATCATGACTATTTTTATTTAATCGAATGTGTATATGGACATTAAAAAAAATATCGTTTTAATTAGAGCAATTGTTCATCTCTAATTATAGTTGTAATGATAATGATAGTGTTAGTGGAGAAGAAAGCATAATTAACAAATTTAGTTAAATAAATCGTTTTCGTATTTGAATTAAATGCATAATGCATAATTCAAGATACAACCCGTCCACAATTTATTTAACTCTTAGATAAAAAAATGCCTTTGTAAAAAGAATTTAATTATGATATTTAAACAAGTAATCGTGATTATTAAGGAAGTCGCGCCCTTTGTGGAATCTTAGGAGCAGAGCAACTGGTTGCATTCTTATAACCCGAAAAATGACCCAATCCAGAAAAATTGGGAATAGTTATAACTATTTTTAAATACTTTGTTGGTTGGTATTTGTTGGAGTAGTATAATTCAGAGACATTTCATGTACACAAAAACATATACATGATTCTTATTTACGTGTCAAACCGGAATCAATTTTTTGAGTTTTATCCCTAAATGAATTTCATGAACCCAACATCAATCAATGTTGAAATATTTCTTTTGAAAATTGATATGAACACAAATCACAAAGATTATCCTGAAATTGAAATCGTATACTTTATATTTTGTACCAAGTTAGTTTCGACCGCTAACTATATTCGATCCCGACACGTTCCACGCATAGTAAGCTTGGTTATATGAAGAAATGAGTAAAAAAAAGAGAGAGAAATCAACTACTTCCTCCGTCCCATTACAAGTGTTTACATGTCTATTTCTGTTTGTCCTATAATAAGTGTCCACTTTAATTTTCAACAAATTAAAACAGACTTTAGTAGGTATAGTTGATATTTGATTGATGAAAAATGTAGTTAGTGAAGATTTCTAAAATTATATACAAAGTCAAAGTGTACACTTTAACTGAAACGGAGTGAGTATTTATAAACAAAGGCCTACGAATCAAAAACAGAAATGAGATTCAACAACATAACATAGTTGATTTGCCATAATATAATATTATATGTTTCAAGAAGCAAAAATGATTTAATTTATTTTTGCTATCTACACTAATAATACTAAAGTCTATAAACAACTTCTTTGATTACAATTGGCGAAAGTGACTTGAGCGGCCCTTACTGACCAGGTCACCTATATATATAATTGCTAACAACCAACAAATTAAATCATCCTAATTAATTAACATCTACGAATTAAGCAAAGGCCAGCTAATAAATTAGTGGATCCACGTAAAGTCGTAAATCAACTCCTTGCACCATCAGTTTATATGTAAAAACAAGTAGTTTAAAAAATCGGATTTTTAACAGCTTTCTATCTTATTTGGGCCTGTTACTTCAACCTTGCCTACTTATTTAATAAGTGGGCCTGGGCTTCCTAACAAAGTCACAAGCCATACCTGTAGATTTAATTAGTTAAAACTTACATAGAAAATTACGTAGTATTCTTGCAATGTTGTTAAAGAGAAGGAGAGTCAAACGATATTAACTAGGGATGAGCATTACCGAAATCCTGATACTGTATTCGTATCATACTGTTATCGTATACGTACGGGTACCATCACACTTCAAATGGTACGGTATTCGGTACTTATATAAACGTTTTTTTTATGCGGTACTTTTGGTATGGTATCGGTATTTTTCCGGTTTAATACCCAGTCCCAATTTATACAAGATATTATTATTTATTAAGAAACTAGATCTCAATCTCGTGTGTACACATCAGTCGTTGAATTTGTATTTAATTGTTATAACTATACAAATAATGTATACGATAAAATGTTAGGGTTTATTTAAAAAAATACGCAATAAAGTTTGCAATAAAATTATATAAGGTAGTATCTATATTAAGCGTATAATTGTTGTCATATTAGTTTTACTTTTTGTATACAACTTTGAGTGTGTAAAGGGTAAATTTTATAACCAAAGGCAAGATAAATCAAACAATCTCCCACTATAAATGTATCTAATTATATTTAACGAATTCAAAAGCATAAAGAACTTAATGAAGCTAACAATCATAAACGATAAAGTTGTAACACGAATGAGCAACTATATTCTTTGTAAGACCTTTTTTGTAATAGGGGCATATAAGAAAATTCAATTCAGGCTCGCACATTATTTATATATACAACTACCCAAGTGATATACACGGAGAATCACTTGGATGTATAAGAAATTGATTTTTGTCGTTATTTTTAACTATTTTGTCTACGATGAAAACATAAGTATGTCGATTATTTATCATCTTTTTGTTTAAGTTGCCATATTTGGTTCAATTTGGTATTGAGGTGGTGTTATATTTTTCTATTGTACCACTTTTTACAACTGAACATTGTTCACTTTAGTATTGTTATACTTTTGGTACCAAGTGAGTATACTACCACATTTTACCGTACCGGTACCAAACCACTTCAGTTGGTACGGTATTCGGTACTCACATTAGAGCAAGTACCAACAGGTTTGGTACGGTACCCAAACCGGTTGGTACTGGTTTCATATCACGCTCATCCCTAATATTAACAATTGATTTCTCTTATTAACGTCTCAGATTTGCGACACTGCATTTTACGTAATATGCAATGTTGTTTAGATACGAGCGAAGCTGGACTGTTGACCACATAAATGAAAGGATGAGATCGTCTGCCCTGCCCCTCACAATCCAGTTGCTCTCACAACCTCAACATTCTTTTAATTATATGGTATTTTAATATTAATATTAAATTAATATTAATATTAATATTAATATATAAAATTAATTAATTTATGAATAAGTTACTCACGGGTCAACTTATACGAACGTGGTCCGGCGGTCTTTTTATGTTTTATAAAGAGTTGGTAAAACACTACTGTAATACTAAAATGTACATAAGAACAAATTAAAGAGGGGTTCAATTAGTTTTTACTGCAAAAAGCGGATTAAACGGTCCAAGAATGTGCCTTCATGTGGTTATAATAATAATAATTATTATTATAATATAATTATAATAATTAATAATTAATAAATTAATAATTAATTATAATTATAATAACTAACTGTAATTATAGTATAAATATTGTTGCATAATTTCATTATTACACAAAACAAGTAGTTCCATTAATCAACATCATGATCTAAACATTAACCAGTACTTCAACCACAAATTAAATTCTCCAAATTACATTATGTAAAACATGCATTATTCCACATCCATTATATTTCATAATGATAACGATAACCATATTTGATAATGATGATAACGAATACGTAGTAGTACGTACACCGTGCATCGCATCATTCCGCATCCATTATATTTGATCGATTCCCTGCCACTAAGGATTAGATTGTGCATATTTCATCTTCATTTCACAACACTTGATAAACTCACACATTGAATTATAAGATGAACCATTAATCTCCAATGCTTCTTTTGCACTTTCTCTTAATACTTTCACTTTATCTCGCATTGCTTTTCTTTCGTCACCTTCCATCAAACTCCTTACCATTTTCTCAATCTCATCCCTTTCCACTATTTTATTCCACGGCAACACCGCTGGCCGGATCGCCACCTTCAGCTCCTCCACTAGTAGGGATGCATTCTGCGCCTGCTCTGCGTAAAGCGGCCATGTAATCATGGGAACCCCACCTTTTATACTTTCGTAAACAGAATTCAATCCACAGTGTGTCAAGAACCCTCCTATGGATCGATGTTTCAGTATCTCAACTTGTGGAGCCCACAACTGGATGACCAATCCAATTTTCTTAGTCCGAGTGAAAAATCCTTTTGGAAGAAAGTCTAGCGGTCCATCTGGACCACTCCCTGCTGTAAAAAATGCACCATCAGTGGTGCTGCCAGCAGGTGGACGTACTACCCACACAAATCTTTGTTGGCTCAACTCCAATCCCCAGGCTAGCTCAGTTATCTGCTTATCCGAGAGTGTCCCTCCGCTCCCAAATGATACGAAAAGCACGGATTCAGGTGGCTGCATGTCCAGCCACTGGATCACCTTATTTCCCTCTAAACCAGGTGGGTCCACCTCTCTAGTCAACGGTCCAATACCATAAACCGGTACCTTCACAACAGACCGCAAAGTTTCATTGTACTTTAGTGCATCAAGAGATGTAGAATCCAAATCTCTCCACGTGTTCATCAAAATCCCATCAGACAAAGTGACAAAATCAACACCCATCCGAACATATTCATCATACTGCTGGTTGTTCCGGTCTAGCATGGCGTCGGGCATAGCATCAATATCGACTGGCCTGCAACCGGGAACCATCAAAGGTTTAATCCGGTCAACGTATTGACCTTTCACCTCCTTATCAATAACATGCAAGTACGTAGTTAGAGCCACAAACCATGCATGGGTAGGGACATAAACGTACTTTTGCATGTGAAACTCATTGGCAATTGGAAGCGACTCACTAGCGAAGAGATCCGCTATAAGGACGTGAGGCCGATGAGTCATGGTAGAGATGGAAGACCTAATACCATGTCGAGACTCTCGCATCATGATCGCTAGTTGGGTGACAACGGTGTCGTTTGGCCGTATAAGTTTAGAGATGTCAGGTAATGGGACTTTGATGATGTTAATGTGGGATGTGTCAGTAAGGCATCCGAGTATTTGTGATTCAACGGGTGAAGTTTGGGTGGTGACAGCGAGGATGGTGACGTGGAGGTGGTGATGGGTGGCAAGACTGTTGCCGAGCAATAGGACGGGCATTAAATGGCCCATACCAGGGCTGGCGATTATGGCTACATGAAGCTTTTGTTGGTCCATGTATGAGAGTTCTTATGAAAATATGAAAAAGCGGTTGCTACATTGTTCATGAATTTAATCGCTATTTAAGCAGTTGAAAGTCTTACAAAATCTAATCTGATTAATATATAATGTTATCTATGGATCTTATGACGTTTATTAATTAACAAACAAAAAGACAAAAAGTAACATGTTTTTAACGAATCTAATGCTTTGTTTTTCGTGGAACTAGTATCTTGATTAAGTTGACATATAATCATTAATTAACTTATTAGTGTGGCAGTAATTTAAACACTAAATTAGCACTTATGTTTTCGTAGTCATATACGTAAGTTTCAATCGAGATTTATATATTTTACATTTTTGATCTTCGACTTTCTAATTTGTACAAAATTAACCCCTCCTCCAAAACTAACATCACTTAATTAAACTTTAGGTGCAGTTTGCTGCTTCATAATCAACTTTTTATTAAGGTGTACATCAACGTAACATTTTGTTATTGTATAATATAGTTATTGTATGTAATCTTTTTAATATTACATGCCAAATTTGACATTTCATACAAATTAATCACTTACCATTATAATTGTAATTAACATTAACATATATAATCTGAACATCTAACAGATCATCAAATAGTCACCGTGACTTTTTAAGAAACTTAAACAATAGCAATAAACGTCACAAACAAGTATTATAAATATAGAGAATTGGGACGTCAATAAGCACGTCTATAATAATGTGGCATTTTTTTTCTTTCTTTCTTCTAGAATGGCGGTAAATGAGAATAACGTCTCTGTTTGACTGCATTCGGAGTTGTAAATGAGCTAAATTACGAGTTAACTATTTGAGTACGACTTGTTCAAAACTTTATTTCAGCTCAACTAGAACATATTAATTTGAAGCTCAGAGTTTAAGCTCGAACTTCTTATATCAAACTTAAATATTTGACTCATTTACACCCCTATTGATTTCCCATAAAAAAAATAGAAATAAAAATATCGAGGTGAAAAAAACATTATCCAACCAAATGCATCAAGATTTCAGTTTGGACAATAGTTATAATTTCTTTTGTTTTGTTTATTGATTGGCATTTAAAAGTTTATTTTGTACGTGAAGATATATAAGGATGAGCAAAGACATAGTTGTGTCTTCGTTATCCATGGTTGTTAAGCCTTCCAAAAGATCAAACTAAACTATGAAGGCCTATTTTCCAACTCAAAATCTTCTTTTATAGTCTTGGGTGGCCTGAAGATGGCCTATCCGAACTGGGCCTGAAGATGGTCCATCCGAACAGCTGGGCCTTAACTGACTTGTGGGAATTGAAGTTCAAAGATATCCTTCTATGGTGTACTTGTACTGAAATGTTTTACTTCCCTCCGACCGACTTTGCACGCAGTTTTAAATTTTTCACTACTATATTTTTCAACGATCAAATATCAACTTTATTCTCACTAATTCTTTTTGTTAGTTAAACACAAAAATGGACACTCATAACGAGACATCCAAAATAGTAATCCGGACACATTAATAGGAAAGAGTGAGTATGTTATACTGAATTTTCAAGTAGATCTAAATTACCTTTTATGTTCCCTGATCTTTGTGTTTTAAAGTTGTACGAATTTTAATTGTTTGATGATTAGTTGTTAATACTACATATATGATAAACAACACATAAAATAAAATTTATTGCTAAGGACAACCCTTATGGATAGTCGTTAAAGAAACTATTACTTAAAAATATAGCACATATAAAAATTTCAATATTAATATACATGTTGTCATTGAGTCATATTTAATTATTGAGTGAATTAAATTAATCAATAAAATTGTGCCATTTAGTTATTAATTTGAAATTAAAAAACGAGTTATCAACATAAAAAAATCAACAGTTTAGTTGAAATTTGAAGCAAGTGCAAACGCAAAATATAATAAGAAGAATCTCACAGGTGGTAGGTAAGTGTCAAACAATGTTTTATATTAATATCTTAGTATTAATTATTATTATTCGGAAAGAAAAGTCTACTTAGTGACGAGTTTTAAATTTAATAAATTATAAAATATTTGGCTAAATCGTTCGCAGATCTAAATTTTATATGTTAAGTCTTATTATATCGAATATAATATAATTAATAATTAATGTAATTAGAAGGAATGTTTCAACATTATTATTATAAACTCATTTATAATTATAATAATTAGAACAAATTTCATATGTCTATGGTCTTTTTCAACATATTATTATTTAAGGAAAAAACGTGACACATCTTACAAATTTCATATGTATATAGTAGATTTTCTTTTTCTCTATCATTATTTTAATTAATTTATTTTTGTTGTATCAAAAAAATTAGTGGCATTTATATATATATATATATATATATATATATATATATATATATATATATATATATATATATATATATATATTTTAACCAATGTACTGTATTAAGAGCGCAGTTTGTAAATTGTATCAATATAAAGACTTTATTTTTTGGATTACTTTAATAAGTAATGAACATTTAAAATTTAATCTAGATACACACATAAATCTGTTGAACGACTAATTATTTTATAGTTGTTGTTATTACATGGAGTTTAAGTGACATACAGCCCAATAGCCCATCGCATCCACTTCATCTCACATCTAAATATCTTCGGTTACTATCTCTCACACGGACCTACACATTTTGGTGGTCAAATTTTGCATACATGTACATTGTGGCTAAGGTGAAGTGTATGTGTATGTTCAACACTTCAGCCGAGTTCTTCATCGGGATATGTTTTGACAATCTACAAAGTCAAGGGACTAAAGTGAATTATTAATAAATTGTTCATTAGAGGAAACAACACTACTAGAAGAATGCTCATTATTCACGGATATTTTGTCCGTGGCTTTCGAAATCTGTAAATGCATGATTATTGTTTGGAAAAATGCAGTTTTAAAAATATTTATATTTTTAAATGTGATGGTCGGAAGTTCATGAGAAAAGTATTTTGTGAGAAACATGTGGGGAACGTATCCATGAGAAATTTGTGGGGAATACTCAAATTATCCATGGAATATTTTAAAGACGTAAACCAATTTTCTCACGAATTTTCTACGGATAATTCTGTGGGTAAAAATTATTTCTCACAAACTTCCCAAAGAAGTGAAATTACCTAGGCTCATACTAACTTCAGACCAAACTTGTGGAAAATCTGTGGGTAATCACGTTTACCCACGATTTGACCGTTTTCTTGTAATGCTAATAACAAAGTAAATTACGTGTTAAACAATGTATAGTTAGACTCACATATATGTTTAGGTCTAAGAGGTCACATTTTCCATTACATGCGTTACATTTTAAATAAATCATGTAAACTTTTGAAAATACTCATAACTAATACCTCTTTCACAGCTTGCTACACATAACAATATGTATAGTTTACTGCACGAATAATTTTCCTTCACAAAAAATCCTTTTGAAAGTTTATAGTTACATATATACCATGCATATTAAATTTTAAAATTACCTTTATATCATTTCCAAATATTGAAATACTCGTAAATATCTAATTAGTAACTTAACTATTATTAAATAATTTTAATATTTGAATTCATTAAATGTGACCATCTTATCCTCTTCATAGTCAAATATATGCAATCTGTGATGTGAATTTCTCTTGAACAAACAAAAAACAGTCCCATATGCAAGTTGTATGGAAGTTGAAAATGGGATAGGCAGATTTTTCAAATGGTGGAAATTGAAATATAAATAAAGATTTTTTCAAAAAAACAAAAGAAAAAAGTCTGTGATTTGAAAATGGAATATACATCAAATTTTCAAATTAAACTTCACTTGATTTTATATTTTAATCGATTTTGATCAAGCTAGGTAGCTATTATCGACCAAGGACAAGAGTAAACTACAAGCGTTATCAATCGCTTTCGTTTATTTGATCAGAAATTCCGCACATTGTCTCTTTAAAAGTTTAAAATCCCGGATACAAGTATAAGCTACATGAATTATTCGCAGTTGCATCAACTCCTCATAGCTCTGTTGTGAGGAAAAAGTATAAAATGATTCCAGACTTTGTAAGCACCAACATTTAGATAATTGATTTTATAACTTTGTTTATTTTTAATGTTTTCTGAATGGATATATAATAATAAATAATATTAAATTGTAAAATAATTGCATATATATATATATATGAACTTTTAAAAGTATACAGATCGATGTAATCTTTCTTATTTTTTTAAGGGGTTCTGTAGCTGCACCAAAGTCATGTTAAACTTTGATGGTGTTAAAGTAGAAACAGATGCACTAATCCTATCCTATATATAATGTCTTTCTCCGTCATAAAACATCATACAGTCAAATAAATTATCCTAAAATCAGTTAATGAAACACAAACATCGTGCCCAAAAGTCAATATATTGACCAAGCCAAAAAGTCAATCTATCCATGCAGCAAGTAATTGACCAAGGCGAAAAGGAAGTAAAAACTAAAACGCCATGATCAAAATTCAAAAACTAATACGAGGAGCGTGTATACTGTATACTGTATACATCGATCTTAAAAACCAGAAACTTATCTGCTGATGGATGTAGTTGATCTCGCTCATCGTGTGACAAAATCTCAACAAATTAATAATATATGATAATAGAAAGTTTTGGTAAAAGCGTGCGAAACATGTGGGAAGCATGATAAAGTCAATATGTCACGACCGATAAGTAAATCAATTTCTCGCGATATGAGTAGGTGAAGTGACAAAAAAATGTGTAATGTGAATACATATGCAGTTACGAAATCGAACAACAATTGTATAATTGTTTTGTTAGTTAATCAAATAGCTGGTCAAATTAATTGATCTTAGAGAATGATTTATGAATATTATATTCTAATGTCAACATATTCCCGGCCCTCGAATAATTGTTTATACACAATCACACGTTAAATCATAACTCTCCGGAGTTTGGTAAAGGTTTAACTAAATAAACTTTCTTTCTTAATATTGTATTAAAATTCGTCATTAATTGGTATTTTCTTTTTTATAGGGTGAGCGCAAAAAAATAATAATAATAAAAAAAAAAAAAAAAAAAACTAATTGTAATCGAAATAATTAACCGAACAGAAGGAGAAATCGACTCGATTCGGATTTTTACCCAAAAATCGAACCGTTAATAATTGATCGGATATCTAGCCTTACTAAATAATTACATAATTTTTTTTTTATACTTACTATACAAATTCATAAATTATATAAAGTTTTTAATAACGTTATCAACCAAAGAAATTTAGATACACGTATATAATCTACTACTTCTATCATAAAATTTGTTTATCTTTCTTGTCTTTTAACATAAAATTTTGAATAGTTGTTACTGTATACTTGACTAACAGCGCTACTAAATGTTTGAAAGCATTTATTAACGTATTGTAATGTATACTTACTTTAATGTATTTTATATCTTTAAAAAATAAACATTTTTGTTCAATAATATCGTAGCTCGAATGTTTTAATTAGCTCATAACATAAAATTCAGTTATAAGAAATTACCGATTAAAATACCCGAATTGAAACCGAAAATATGAAAAATCAAAACTTAAAGAAAATGAAACCGAGTAGTGTTGATCTTTAAAAAACCAAAAATATTTTGTTCGATTTGATTTTTTTGTCAAAAATCGAATTAAATCGAACTCTTAACACTTCTACTTTTTATAGTAAAAGGGATTAGACCCGAAAAAATTTCATAGTTACTTTTTTAGATATATGTTAAATATGTTAATGTTAACACGGAGGGCATGTGAGTTATGTGTTACTCCTATTATTCTTAGAGCATTCGCAACGTGAGGATCTGGCAGCGTTCAAAGTATTTTTGAGCGGTGATGTGGCGAGCAAAAATGAACTCGAGACTGATTGAGCGAGAAATGAACGTGAAAATGGCCCACCAATAGTTTCCTTTCATTTATTTAGTTCCTTTTATATCTCCAAGCTACAATATTGTGTAGTTTATGTTCAAACAACACTAAATTATGTAATTAATTTTATCTAAATGTTAAATGAATTTTATCTACTTATTATCTATATTTTGAAAACCATTGGAAATCAGTTAACATAAACTATCTCATTTCTAATTATATATCCTTTATTAAACTATCTCATATCTATACTTATATTTTATTTATTTCTTTTATTAATTCTATTAGTTGATTAAATTTTAATGACATCACACTCCGCTTCTCATATTATATTTAAGATTATTAATCTCAAATTATTTAAAAGAAAATTTGCAATCATAATTGTATTTGTGTTTATTTAGTTTTGTAACATGTTTTTTTTAAATTTATTTTTTATAATATGCAATATTATACATCTACAAATGATATATCCGTGTACACATAAGTGATTTAAAACTACGTTGATGTGTCAGTGCAAAATATATGTAAAATTCAATACACTGTAAAACTTTTATGTTAAAAGGTAAATTGTTGATATGGCAATGCTTTGAACTATAAAGAGGTCGATGCACTCGAGATGCTCTTAGTAATGCTTTTAGGCTGGTTGTATATATAATATCATGCATGCTATACATGTGATAACTGATGCTCGTCATATATAATTGGTTTTTCAAATTAAATTTTATGATTCGAACCAAGGTTTTTAATTTCCATCTAGTTAAAATTACTGAAAGAAAACTCGTAATTAATCGTACAAAGCTTATATATATTGAGCAAAAAAAAAAAAAAACTCAGCAAATTCCTTTTTATTGTTTTAAGTAATTAAAAGAAAGAATCAAAAGAGCGGGGGCGGAGTCATATTGACAGGAGTACTAACAGTTGTTATGGGTTCATTGTTAATACTTGATAATTAACAAACTATAAATTATAAAACATTAGGAAATTTCACAAATCTAGTTCAAATGGATCAGTAAACTTTCAAAAAACTTGTTTAAACTTTCAAAAAACTTGTTTATCTTTCTTGATAGTATCAGTATTTTAACATTATAAATTAGTCTATGTAACAAATTGACTATAATATTTTTAACTGGTTTCATTGAACAAGTCAAAAACATTTCCCGTAACCACTATATAATTAATACGATCTAAAACACTAGAAGAGATGACAACAGCACGATTTAATTTTAATTTAATTATAAGTTTATAATTCTAATTCTAATGTGTAAATCTTAATGTAAATGCCCGTGTTGAACTTATCAAAATAACACGCTTAAATTGGCAATTTTCATTTGAATAGACTTTTCAAAACAAAAAAAAGTTCCCCCTAAAAATAAAATAAAAAACATCTTTTTAGAATTTAGTAACACCCTCTCCCTCTATATAATAAACACTCAAATTTAACATATTGTACACAATCACTTATACTTCTATCTGCTACTATTCTAAACGATCAAAGCCATCATATATTACTAATTAACGAGTTTAAATACGTACTAATGGCATCGTCATATGATATTGCCAAATTGCGACAGACTCAACGGGCAGAAGGACCCGCCACGATTCTTGCAATCGGGACTGCAGCTCCTCTCAATTCCATCTTGCAATCTGATTATCCGGATTACTATTTCCGGGTTACTAACAGCGAACACATGGTTGCTCTCAAAGATAAATTCAAGCGCATATGTATGTTCGTAATATAAATTACTATCGCATTGTTATTTTTATTCGTTATTGATTGTAGACATATACACACGTTTATATACCTTAAGATATGAAAACTTTAAGAGCTAGTGTAGTTATATACTTTTTCTAACTAATCAATGAAAATGAAAAACTATATTGATCCCTAGTTTATAGTTCTAAACTTGTACATAGTTTAACGTGTACAGGTACACATCTTTTGTACAACTAACAACACTCATCATTTTCCTTAAAGTTGATATATCCTTAGAACTGTTTATTTGCATAAGCAGATGCATGCATGAGCTTCACCGTAGGGTTTTTATGAAATCTATGGCATGCAGGTACTGGTAGTACGATAAGAAAAAGACACTTTCTCCTTACGGAAGATTTTCTGAAAGAGAACCCGAGCATTTGCGAACACATGGCACCGTCTCTAGACGCTCGTATCAACAAGGTGGTTGAGGAAATCCCGAAGCTAGGTAAAGAAGCGGCCTTGAAAGCCCTTAAAGAATGGGGACGTCCCATATCAGACATCACTCATGTCATCTTTTGTTGTATCTCTGGAACCGATATGCCTGGTGCTGATTACAGGCTAACCCAGCTCCTTGGCATGGACAATTCTGTCCAACGTTACATGGTTTACCAACAAGGGTGTTATGCTGGAGGAACGGTTCTTCGTCTAGCAAAAGACATCGCGGAGAACAACAAAGATGCTCGTATTCTTGTTGTTTGTTCTGAGATAACATCTGTCACGTTCCGTGGGCCAGACGAAAAACATATCGGTTCACTAGTTCAACAAGCTTTGTTTGGGGATGGAGCAGCAGCAGTTATTGTGGGTTCAGACCCTGACTTGACAACTGAACGACCGTTGTTTGAAATAGTGTCTGCTTTTCAAACTGTTGTACCTGATTCCGGGAAAGTCATGAGAGGAACTTTGACCGAAGCGGGGCTAATGTTAGAACTCTCTAAAGCGGTGCCTGAATTGATCGCTACAAACATAGAGAGTGCATTGATAAAGGCGTTTTCTCCTATTGGTATAAGCGATTGGAACTCTATCTTCTGGAGCGCTCACCCCGGGGGTCCAGCGATCCTAGATCAAATAGAGCGCCAAGTTGGTCTCAAAAAGGAGAAGTTGAGAGCCACCAGACACATGCTAAGTGAATATGGAAACTTATCGAGTGCTTGCGTGTTGTTCATCCTTGACGAGATAAGAAAGAAGTCGGCTGAAGAGGGTGCTGCAACCACTGGCGAAGGTTTCGACTGGGGTGTTTTGTTCGGGTTTGGTCCTGGTTTGACGGTGGAGACGGTTGTACTTCATAGCCTTCCAACAAGCGGTTCGACTGCCTGATTGGTCCTGTTTGTGGATACGAGTCATACGGCTTACACTACCAATCGTAATCGTAATCGTTATCGTTATCATTTTTATTTTTATAATTGATATAATAAACAAAGCATAGTTAGGGTCTAGTTTCCTTACTATGGTTAAATTTAATTAAATAATTCAATTTGTAAAATTTGTATATCTGTTTTTTACGTTTTCAATATATGTATTTGAATTGTGTGGTATTTTATACTTCAAAGTGGAAGTGGAATTCTATGCTCATGTTGTAATTATGTTTATTCTTAAACTAATTTTATGTAGAGTTAGAAAAAATTATTAACAAGTAAATTCAATACTTATACTTAATGTATGTTAATTAATGATAATTAGTCTAAAGTCTAAACCCAGGTTAATTTGGTCATGAATTTTATAAATTGTCAACCAACAATATTCCAAAACCGGGACAACACAAAGGATTCTGGCCACGGTAATTTGACCTTAATTCAAAAAGTTTGCAGGTGTGTTTGGTATACTATCATATTAAGAGTTTAAACTTTTTGTTTTTTCATAAGCTTTTACTAAAACATAAGTTCTTAAAAGATGAGCTTCTAAAAAGATCGTAGAGGTTATAAAAGATAAAATTATATAAATACTCTTTATCAAATCTCTTTATTTTATTTGAATTTCACTTATTTGTCGTTTTATGTAAATTTACGAGCTACTAAACAAACATTTTAAAAAGGAAATACTCTGTATAAGTTTCAACTTACGGCTCCAAATATAAGTTCCAACTACTCGCTAATTTTGTCAAGCGTATGATGTGAGTCTATACAAATATATAAAATGAAACAGAAATACTTAAGTCTTTGTATATACTCGGAGTGTATGGGAATTGAAGATTTTGCTGATTTGCTTGCAACTTGCAAGTAACCATGCATGTATTTTCCGTTGGTTTTACTAATTATTGTCGGATGGTGAAAAATTCAATCAAACTAAAACTTATGCAAAGAAAATTCAATGAACCCGATCTTGTTAGCATCACCCTATAACACCCCCATAAGAGCTCCAAAAGTCGTCACGTTTAATTTTTGGAATTATGTAGGCCACTAATAAAAAAGAGCCATATACTTTAAACAGAAAAGCAATATATTAACTTTGGATAAAAAGTTTTTTGTTACATATGTACAAATAAAATAACATGTTTGGTTAGGCTGGATTATGCTTTTTGATAATGCAAAAATGCATCATTCACATTTAAGATATAGATTAGAATTAGATAAATTGATTTAAATTAACATTGAATATTGAATATATAATATAAGTTAGGAAGTCAAATCAACTACATTTATTGTTAGTTAATACTTTGTTAATTTGGATATCCATTAGTCTTAGAGAATGATCTCATCAAATTCTAAAATAATCTCGATAATCTTTACAAGAGAAGTGCTTATACACAAATCATATCACTAGGTCAAGCGATTAAAACATATTATTTTTATTTTTATTTTTATTTTTATATAATTAATATATAAGATATAAGATTAAAAAGTACATATATCTTGGAGCATCTTCTTTTATCCTAATATTTTACTATATTTTATTTACTAGTTTTAGGCCCGTGCGATGCACGACAATTTAAAACATACAATTTTATTCCTATTAATTTAATCAAATTAATTAATTATCAAGCGATTTGTTAAATATAATTGTTTTTAGTACATTCTATTATTACATTGTGAAATGTTCATTGTAATATGATAAATATTATATATAAAGTCCATGTCATTACACTAAATATAAGATCATAACTAAATATATGTCAAAGAAATGGTTTTTTTATTTTTTAATTAATTATTATTAATAATAAAATAATAATATTATTTAAATAATTTGTAGGAGTTTGTTTTCATATAGGACTCCTTTTTTGCATATTAGTATTTATATTTATTAATTATTAAATATTAAAAAATAATAAAATAATAAAATAATATTAATTAAATAATTTGTTAACTAAAATGAAGATGTTGACACGTAGCATTTGTGCTTACGTGGTAAATTCTGGAGTTTTCTTTTATACTTCTTTAATATATATAATATATAATATATAGATATAGATTTCACAAATTAAATATCTATCACTTATATAGTTCTATGCCATCTCACTGTTTTTTAAAATGGTATTTTCTAAATTGAGGGTTCTCAAGTTATACTCGTCACACTTAATTTATACTAGTGCTTAATCAAAATCAAAATATCAATAAACAGGGATTTTTTATTTTATTCTTTTGTATAGTAAATACTAAATATAAATTTCGCCGTTATTTGTTAATAAGTTTGCCGTAAATCATTAACTTTAAATTGTTTTAAAAGTTTTCTCGAATTTTACTTCTCAATAGTTTATCAAATTTTACTTTGGATGAAAGTTTGGAAAAAGTATATAAACATGTTACGAGCTAGGTACGTAATATATGTATAGTATGTGAATATATTTGTTTTTTATGGGTGCTGTTTGAATTTAAAATGTATCAAAACGAAACTTTACATAAAATTATCGCGTATGTGTTTGATTTTTAAAAATCAAAGAGCAAGTATACAACCTATTTATAATTAACTTGTAAAATGATGACATGTTATACACTTATACCGCCTTTTATAACGTGACTCCTGTTGTTAACGGCCATGTTTAACCAAGTTTATCTATTTTTCGATTAGCGGTTCGGTCCAGTTCTCGAACCGGTAACTAACAGTCTAATTTCCGGGACTAGTTAGTGCCAGTGGTAACCATTTGATCATATCGCTCCATTGAGACATTGAATAGAACAATTTATAATGAATATTGTGGGTTCAAGATACCCATTTAAGTGGACAATTTTATTTTGGGTCTCTGAATATGATTTTTAACTATTACTCTTTAAGCCCATTAATTTGAGCCCACATACGTATTAGTTTTAGACTTTAGTTGTGGATTAGTAAAAAAGCCCAACTTAAATAGAAATATACGAACCCAAGATCGGGAACATGTTGATGAAGTGGCTATAATGCTATATACATTTATATATTACCCTGTTTTTCGAAAAAAAAAAAAAAAAAAAGTAAAAAAAAACGGACAACAAAGAGACTATCGTGTATTAGGTTAATCCTCATAACTTTAATCAATCATTTTTTTAAAAAGTAGAAATATGAAATTAAGTCACAATTTTAATGTAAAAGTGAAAAATGTGTAATTCAAAATTGACATGCCTAGCTAGCTTGCTTCAGGTGAGTATATATACACAAGGAATAAAGTTGATTATTTAAAATATTTTTGATTAAATCTATTCTCATTTCTTCAATTGTACTCGTACAAACTTCTAGCTAGTACGCTTATGAAGATAAAAACAGTGTATAATGCAATGGCGTGGGATAGAAAGTAGTCCACGACAGGTCAGCGTGTATTCGCATTGTGAAATGCCATGTATTTAGGAATGATAATGGATCGGATGATGCCATATCCACATCCATATCCATTAAAAAATAATAATCTATATCCATGTCCATATCCGTTTAATCTCAATTCATCCGTCCATATCCATATCCGCTGGATCAAGTGGTTTAATGGATATCAATTGGATATCAATTAACATTTTTTTTAAAGTACGTACTAAATTTTAATTCCATATTAAATGATAATACTATCAATATAAAACATCACAACTAAAAATTCAAGCAGTAATGTAAGGCCCAAAGGAACAAACAGTATTATTCAACGGAAGTATCTTCAGTATATAACTTAATATCTTTTTATGCGATATTTGAATATATTTAAAATGATAGATGTATATATATTATAAATATAAAGTAAGTAGTTAAAAAAGTACGATGACGTGTCAGTCTAATAAGATGGCTCCCAACGGTTCCGTCGGCTCCCCGTCGGTTCCAACCGACGGAACCGACACCGATGGCACGAGCCCGTCGGTTCGGTCCATCGGTTTGGACCGTCGGTTAACCGACGTTCGTTTGGTTGGTTCACGTGGGCCCGACACTGTTCGTAGAAGAAAAGAAAAAAAAAAGAGCCGTTGGGAAGAAGGAAAAAAAAAGAACAAATTTTTTTTAAAAATTTTAAATATAATGGTTTGATGACCGTTTTTTTTTTTTTTTTTCAAATACTACTTTTTTTACTATAAATAAACACTATCATTTATCCATTATTTACACTACAATTCTTATATCTTTTACACATTCCACACACCACAATTCTCACAACAATTCATACACTACACTATGTCTAAAAACAACAAATCCAAATCCAAATTCAAAAAAAATGAACATCAAAATCTTGAAAAAGATATGTGGCAAAATTTGTTAAACAATCCGATAACAAACCAATTTTCGCCTACGGGATCGTTCTCCGCTCAATCAAACTACGCATCCCCTTCTCAACCTACAGGATTTGCAAGTTTCGCACCCATTGCAAATCCTTACCAACTGTCACCCGACGACCCTCGGAACAACTACCAATATCAAGGGTGGTACCAAAGCCCACAGTTTTCGCAAAACCGACAATGGGCATCAAACCCACAATTTTCACCATCCACATCCAACCCGAACCTTAACTTTAATTTTCACAATTTTCACCAAACACACAAAACCCGAACTTTCAACCTACTAACTTCTCCGTACCCGAAACCCAACATTTAGTATAAAGTTCGGACGAGGCCGAACCCGAGCCCGAACCCAAGACCCAAACCGACAAAAAGGGTAAAAGGGTTCAAATTAGGTGGACCGACGAGGAAGCAATAATATTGGCGGGTTACAATTCGGGTTACGAGGAATCAAACGAGAGTTTTTGGAATAAAGTCCACTCGGGTTACAATTCCGTTGCAAGGGTTAAACGAAACCTTAATTCACTCACGGGCAAATATAATAAAATTTCTCACGACACGAAAGTATTCCAAGGCATATACAAAAAATTCGCCGAGATTTGCCCTCAAAGCGGTGCCGGAGACGAAGACATTTTAAATGCGGCCCGAAAAGGTTTTAAGCAACAAATGGACAACCGTTAATTTATTTAAACAACATTGGCCCGAAAAGGTTTTAAGCAACAAATGGACAACCGTAAATTTATTTACAAGTTTCTGCTGGTGGTTACAACTTGTATCAAGATTAATACGGCTTGTTGAAGTTTCTACTGCAAGTTACTACTGCTGAAAGTTTCTACTGCCAGAGCAACGTTTCTACTGTTGAAGAGTTAGTGCTGCTGGTGAACCTTCAGAGTTAGTACTGTTAAGTATATTTACATAGTTAGTGCTGTTCATGTAAATATTACTACTGTTAGTATAGTTTTCAGTATTAATACTATTTATGTATTATGCTTAGTTGTCGACAGGTTGTTAGGATTTTGTCGTACATGTAAAAGGTTGTCTCCACCATTTTAGGACAATTTTGTACAGGACTCTATCCCATATAAATAGAGATCCTTAGAACCTAGAATAGTTAACTTTCACTTCAAGGTGTAAATCATAATACAGTCATGTATTCGTCTTATTCACATTTAATAAGATTGAAGCTTTTGGTGATTAATACTGTGATTGTTATTTATATTGTTAATACTCTGTGATTATTGATTCATAAATTATCAAGTACTATTCCGTAGTTTCTTGATATTCATTCATTGCTGTGAGTCTTGATTAGATCAAACCGACCCTAACAGCTGGAATTGATGAAATGCTGATGTGGAAGTGTATTAAACCCAATGTTTTAAGAATCGGTTCGACCGATCCGGTCTGACCGGATTTTTCTAGCATTTCGGCTCAAAATAAACCGTTTTTTTCCAAAGTTTGACTAATCAGCGGGCCACTTAGGCCGGCTGGCCGGACCGGCGTGTTGAACCGGTTCAGTTTAGGCCTTCTTAAATTGGATAAAAAGTTGAGAAGACTTTAGGCCTTCTTAAATTGGATAGTAAGTTGAAATGTGAACTTTGTTGACATTATATAAAATGTGATTCTTATGTTGGGATTGTATTCTCACCTATGTGGGACAAATGAAAGTTAAAGTTTCAAACAAATAGAATTTAAAAAAAAATGGTTGGTTACAAGATTCAAACTCACCATCACATTCATGAATATCGGCTTGTTAACCAACTAATCTAACATTTAACTTGTTATAATTATTTACTCTAAATATATTTATTATATATATCGAAGCACTCATGATATATATTATATTCGAAAATTAAAGGTTTATTATCAATTTATTGTTAGTTGATATTATATAATATCTTATGAGACGATATGTATTATTTGATGATGTATTACAATATAAAATGTGTTATTAAAAGTTAATTTATAGATATACAATGCGTTATTAATTGTTACGGAGTAGTATAAAATATAATTGCAAAATCCTATTGTTAAGAATGTTGTTTAGTTGTTATTAGATTGTATGTCTTTGAACAGAGTTACTTGTTGGATTGTTAAATTGTTTAGTGGACATGATTTTGTACGTCTTTTATTTCATGTATATATCATGTATATATATTATGTTTCCATATTTTAACAACTCCTATCCGAGACAAGAAATTAACACTCATTCGATTCGAGTAAAAAATTAAAAAATTTAATTTGATGTATTATAGACGCTCTAACGATGTCACGCGTTACCAGAGACACCACAACTTAACACTGTTCAGGACCCACACTGCTCTTGACTTTGCGTTACATACAAACCCTGAAAACGACAACAAGATAATATATTACATTTTTAAGATTTTCTTTGACATATATCTCATTCTGTTTAAGCTTAAATTACACTTGTCCGTTATCACTGGTTTAATTAGATTTCATGTTCATTTCACAACAATTAATAAAGTCACACATCGAATTATATGATGAACCATTAATCTCCAATGCATCCTTTGCACTTTCTCTTAATAATTTCACTTTCTCTTTCATTTTCTTTCCTTCTATGCCCTCCATTAAACACCTGACCATCTTCTCTATCTCCTCCCTCCCCACCACCTTTTCCGCAGGCATAACAGACGGCCGAAATGCCACTTTTAGCTCGTCTGATAGTATGGTGGCGTTTAGTCTCTGCTCGGCATAAAGTGGCCATGCAATCATTGGCACCCCACCTTTTATGCTTTCATAAACCGAATTCAATCCACAATGTGACATAAACCCTCCTATGGATTTATGGTTCAATATCTTGACTTGTGGCGCCCATAATGGGATCATTAACCCTAGCTTTTGAGTTCCGGTTATAAAACCTTCCGGAAGGAACTCAGGTGGGACCGGTCCATCTGGGCCTGTTCCTACAGTGAAAAATGCACCGTCTGTGGCACTGCCCATAGGCGGACGTATCACCCAAATAAATCTTTGTTGGCTAAGCTGCAACCCCCAAGCTAGCTCAGTTATCTGCTCGGACGATAGTGTTCCTGCGCTCCCGAACGATACGAAAAGTACGGATTCAGTCGGTTGCATGTCTAGCCACTCGATTACCTTACTTCCCTCTAAACCCGGTGGATCTATCTCTCTACTCAATGGTCCAATATCATAAACCGGTACTTTCACAATAGACTGCAACTTCTCATTGTACCTTAGAGCTTCAAGTGATTTACGATCTATATCTCTCCACGTGTTCAACAAAATTCCATTAGACAACGTGGCAAAATCAACTCCCATACGAACATGCTCATCATACTGTCGGTTATTCCGGTCCAACATAGGGTCAGGCACATCTTCACACCGAACCGGTTCACATCCGGGAATCCTCAATGGTTCAACCCGGTCAACATACTGACCTTTGACCTCCTTATCAAGAACATGCAAGTACATAGTTAGAGCAAGAAACCTTGCAAGACAAGGGACATAAACGTACTTTTGCATGTGAAACTCATCAGCTATAGGAAGTGACTCGCTGGCAAAGAGATCCCCGATAAGGACGTGGGCCCGGGGGTTCATTGCTGAGATGGCAGACCGGATAGCCTGTCGGGCTTCACGCATCATGACCGCTAGTTGGGTGACAACTGTGTCATCTGGATGTATAAGTTTAGAGATGTCTGGTAATGGGATCTTGACGATGTTGATGTGGGTCGGGTCGGTTAGGGAACAAAGGAGTTGAGATTCAACGCGTGAGGCTTGTAATGTGACCGCGAGGATGGTGACATGGAGGTTGTGATGGGTGGCAAGACGGTTACCGAGTAATAAAACGGGAATCAAATGGCCCATACCAGGGCTTGCGATTATTGCTACATGAAGCTTTTGTTGATCCATTTATGTAACAAAAGGATAGATAAAGAAAGAAACAAGAACAAGTTGGTACTTGATTGTGGTTGAATGTCTCTATATTTATGCATATAGTGAAATAATAAAAATAAAATAAAAATGAAAATAATAATAGAACGGAGTCACTGACATTATTAACCGTTTATTCAATAATAATGGCATGCAATGACATACTAGGGCTGGGGGAAAACACGTTACAAACTTACAAGAAATTGGATTAATGGACCATATCTCTGAACAACATTTATTTGGGATATTGAATTATTGATACATGCAACAGTGTAAATCTGAACGTGTACACGTATATGTCATCCTATCGAGTACTATTAGATTCTAAAATAATATTTTGGTGCGGAGCGTGTGGATCCATTTATAACGCTCTCTCCGTCCCGGTCAAAGTGTCGATTTTTAAAAGTTACACAATTTTAGGAATATTTAATCTAATAATTATATTCTTTACCAATCAAGAATCATTTATATCCAATAAATTCCCTTATCAAATAGGAAGTAGACACTTATTTTGAAACAACAAAAAATAGAAATTTGAACAGTTTTATTGTGACGAAAGTATTATTATACTAACATAATATAATTTCCATTAACAGAATAACAGAATTTATTAGAAAACCTAGATGTACAAATCAGGAACAAGCAACACCAACATAACATTGGCTGTATTATGACAAGATGATTATACAATAACAAAGCACTACCTATTTCTAAGCTACAAAAAAAAAAGCAAGGTATTTTGAACCGCATTAAACGTTGTGATGATCATGAGCTAGTCACGGGTGATGGCATGGGTGGTGGAGTATGTGTACTACTTCTTGATGGTATCCATGCATAAATCAACATGCCTAATACCAGGACAACGGAACCTGCTATGAAGCCTGATGGAAGAGAGGATGCCACTCCCAAGTATGGTAATGGAAGCGTGAACAAATATACAGATATTGGAACTGCAATGAACATGTCAATAATTAGTTATCTAACAGGAATCTAATTGCTAGAAGAAATGCAACAGTTATTTTATTTCTATAAACTTGTATCCATATATCATTGATTGGCTCTTTAAGCTTTTAATTATAGAAGAAATGTAAACCAGATAAAAGAATACCACATTTTGTATGAAAATAAGGGAACTTTTACAACCAAATATAACAATACTAAGACAGAAGAATGCATTCTGGCAGACTGTTGCGTCTTTTTTACCATTTCTACTAGAAATAATGGTTGGTGTGCAATGGAAATTCCAGATTCAAAGTACGATACACTTTCACTACTAAGTAAACTTTTGACAATACTGTTAGATTTTAGATTATGTTTAGAAGAAATTAGGAATTACCAGAAACTGTCGAGGCAAGGGAAGATACAACCGCAGATGAGATTTTTATTAGATGCAACAATGATATGTTGTAAGCCATATTTACAATACAAAACAGCACTGGTAACAGAGGAGCTCCATCGCATCCTGTTGGAAGTCAAATCCAAATTAATTCAGTAAACTTATAAGATAAATTCAGTGTATACACCCCTCTTAGCAAGAATTCAATTAAACTCATCTGACCAGTTCCATATGTTAGCTAAATTTATTTATTTGAGCTGATTGAGGTCAATCACAACCCAATTTAACTCAATAAAAAGGAGATGGATCGAAATTGCCACTTCTAGAACAATAAATAGACTGTCAAAGTCACATGTATTTAAGGTCATTAGCTACACTTGTGTTAAGGCTTAATCAATGAAAATAATGAGAAAAAGAAGATGAAAAGGTGATCACTCACCACTTGATATAGTACCAATGTTTAGAAAGCAAGCTGCGCCATCTGAAAGATAGTTTGGCAGTTGATGAAAGGGAATACCCCAAAGCCTTGACAAGAATGGCAGAAGAAGGCAAATAAAAATCGCCTGCCCAAAAGAAGAATTTACTGTTCCATTATTGTTAGTTCTCTCCAAGGGGATATGAATTTAAACTATCAGCTCGCCTAAAGGATCAAGTGATTGACTTTTTGGACTATGGTACTTGGCTTCCAATCAAAATCATGAATAAAAGGTAAAACAAAAAAATTACTAGTAACACACTATAGTTTTTGCAAAATAAAACGGCTTTAGGTACATTTGAAGAAATGTGAACGCAAAAAAGTATATATAAAATATAGAATAGAAATCCCTGGCACCTTTTTTTGGAAATTGCTGGTAATTTCAGCTTGGAACAGGTCTGTTTGCTATGAAAAGCCAAGTGCTATGGTCCAAAAGGCCGATAATAAAGAAACCTACCTGGAACGCAGATCCATAGGAATTTAAAACAAATAGATCCACCGAGCCTCCCTGTCAATGAATTTGTAAAATGTAACTAGATAGAAAATGTTGCAGAACTAAATCAATAGCTATGGTATATGTTTACATACACACACCTTTAAATTTTTATTAGCGTCCAAGAAAATAACTTCCTACAAAAACAGAACATGTGAAATTCGTTGCTTGTAATTAAGAGATCCTTTCCCATAGCTGAATCGAAAAGACATAAATCCAAGTTTAAGGAAATTACAAACCTTCAATATGGTGTCAGCAGCTTGAAACAGAAAAGAAACAATCATTAGAAGACTCCAAAATATACCAGCTTCCATCAATGAACCAGCACTAGATCCGCTGCAGAAGAACATAGTTATTTGTCTGGTGTAAAACCATGTAATACATAATTAAATGGGTCGAAATTGCCGTCTCCACAATCTAGGTAGTATTTTCGTAGTTCCTTGAAAAAAATACTCATAAAAAATTTACCTGGCAACAGTTATAATCACACCAACGGCCACAAGGAAGCAACCAAGTAACTGGTTAAATCTGTATCGCCTTCCAAGAAAAATATAGGACAATATGATTTGCCAAACGAGAAAGCTCTGCAAGTATTAGCATGTAATCGAAAGGTGGTAAGAATGGAGATGGCCATAAGATGATGATTAATGTAATCAGTAGAATCTAATGAATAATATAAACTGCATGAGTTGACAAAGATATACGAAAGCTGGGCTGGATGATAAAATAACAAGACAGATTACAATAAACGAAGTTACCTGTGACAGAATTGGAATAGCTGCCCCAGAAAGAACGGCTGTCAAACAGAAAGAAATACATTAAGTAGTAATAAAATTAACGACAATACCATCAGCTGGGTATAAAAGCCTCTTTTTTCTATTTTTTATCTAGAGAACCACTAAATTAATTACTCGCATCTCGATAATGAGCTGGTTGTCATGAATTCCCCTACTTAATATGTTTATAACTAGAAACCTATGCTCATTCTATTCATATTCGACTAACTTTTGCCATCAACGCGAAGTTCTATGATCACATTAACATCATCTGAGAACCATTGCATCTTGGGATGTCCCCTATTGATTGCAATGTTAATTTGTCTTTTGGCAAACCGTAAAGCTAAACTTACGTACTTGTCCATTTTTAAGGGGCTAATTATCTAATTTAACAATGTTTTGTCTCAAATGAGACAATGTACTTAGCATTGACAACCAAAGCTTTGATTACAAGTTATTGATGTTACTATTCTTTGTCCAATGGATTCCTTTTTTGTATAAACTTAGCAATGACAACCAACGAGCACAATAATTGGAACTCCGTATTAATTCACTGGATTGGTAATTACTTAATTAAGCAACTAATATTTTCAACGGAAAAACAGAATAAAGTGCTGTGACTACTGTTACTACCTGCAGCTGCCATTCCACAAGCGGCACCAAGCGCTTCCAAGAGACCAACAGCAAGAAGTGGAGCTTTTGGCATTGAAAGCATTTCATCAGTAACAATGCCAGCACGATAACGGAAATGTAAGATGGAGAAATACACAACCACATATCTGAAAAATATTTGTAGACATTACATAAGTCTACGGAACTTGTACTGTAGTTTCTAAGAGTTTAAAATTTCCATTTTGTATCCTATGATCAATTTACGGCTACTCCCTTAGCATAATCTTCTATAATAATAAGATTCTACGTATTATATTGTTTGCAGTGAAAGCTATCTTACTTTAGAACATATTAGTCAAACGCTATCTTAAACTACATATATGTCAAAATTAGAAGATTCTGCACAACTCAAAAGGCATAAAAACTAGCATATTTCAAGAGTGTCATATAGATTCCACTAGAAGCTCATCATAATCAACTCATCAACATTAAATGTGAATAAATACTTCAAAAAAGTTCAATATTAGATTCCACTAGAAGCTCTAAAAGTGACCAAACAAAATTGAAAAGGCAGTAACGATTACATGATGCCTCAATCGTTCATCCTTTATCATCTCCATCCTTCCATTGTATTCTTTCTGAGAGAGTATTAAGTTTAAATAGGTCGGAACTATAGGTTGTAGTCATCCCAGTATCATCATAATTCCATACAATGACATCCTAAACTTCCACCACCACAAGTTGAACCAAACAATAAGGGAAGAATAGAAATTAGAGAAGGAAAATGATACATGCATCATTTATATTGATGCATTTAATTTTAAAAACATTCAAATTTTAGTTTTTAATAGTTAATATCACATATAATCAAATGTTATTTGATTTAATTTTTATCAAATAATCGTTAAACCTTCTTCATATGTTCATCATATCTTCTTTGTCAACATCATTCACCCATCAACTATACCATCAACCACCACCCAGCCATTTAACAAATTTAACTTGCAACTAACCAAAATGTTTGTTAAAGTCATCTAAATGAAATATACTCTATCATCAGCCATCCAACACATTAATGCATTTTAGAAACTGTTATTATTTATCAAACACTTGATAAGTTAGAAAACACAAAAACAGGTTAACCAATTTATGTTTAGATTTAGATTGATCAAGCAACTACTAAACTGATAGTACTGGTTAACTAATTAACGTTTAACTCCTCATCAGTTAGCCTACCATGAACACACCTATGACCTAACAAGATGTGGGTTCAAACAATGCATAATGTATGGGTTCAAGTGTCATTAAAATATTCGCAGTATAACGATAAAGAAATCCGTTTTGCAAGTTTTTTATTACGTTCCTACAAAGGATCACACCAATGACGTACACAATACTTGAACTCTCGGTGTAGATGCTACATAGTTGGTTCTCATCCTTCAGAGACTACGAGTGTAATAGGAGCATCCGTCCACAAAAGGGGTACACACGCTTGATTGTATCTAGTACGTAATATATGGGATAAGTTCAAACGTTTGCCGTTATACAAATAATGTATTCGTGTGTTGTGGTGAACAATTTTTAATTAACAAAATCTGAGTAAATCATTTAAGGCTTCAAAAAATGCATTCATGTGGTGACTAGTGTGGTAGGTAGCAGAAATGTGTGGTAGTGGAGAAACTGTATATATTGTAGTTCTACTATTTTAAACATCTATACAAATAATACTATAATGATGCAAATCATACCACCAATAATTATAATAATAATTATGTTAATTACAATAATTTATGACATGTTCAAAGTTATTAATAAAAGGACATATATTTATTTAATAAATAAAAAATTCCTAACGACAGGAAGACATGTTCAAAGATACCAATTTCATTATATTAGCAATTAATTATTATGTGTACTACCAATACCAAGTATAATATAATAGTCTAATATTGGTGTCTCTGTGAGAGAGAGAAACAGAGAATGAGCGACAAAATTAATGTTACCCACTTACCCGAAAGTGGCGAGTTGAGCCAGAAAAAATGGATACTTTTTCAAAGGAACTAAAGCCAGCTTATACAACACCCGATTCCCTACTCCTAACCCCATCGTAACAACCGCTGCAACCGCAATCTCCGCCCTCCATTTTCCTCTTATCACTACCTCCTTCTCATTCTCACCTTCCACCATATCCTGCTTATCATGTAACGCGTACCAGCAGATCGAACTCCTCTTTTCGTGCAATCGAACCGACGAGATTATACTCCGTCGCCGACTCGTAGCTAAAATGATGTCGTGGGTTCTCCTCCATTGATAACTTTTACTAGGAACGAATTGTAGTGATTGATTTAGGTTCGGTTGTTCGTGAAAATTGAGGTTTGCGCCGCCGGAGATCCGGTGACAGGAAGCCGCCATAAACAATGTTTTTAATTTGATATGAAAATGAAATTGAGGGACAAGGGAAAATGTATATAAATATGATGATGATTATGAAAATGGAATTGAATGGATATGTGACGTGGCTCAGACAGGAGCGTTGCCGTTTATGAATTCTTTTACCTTTTCTATTCGGGGTCGAATTTTTTATTTTTTAATTTAACAAGAGGATGAAGATGGATTAATGATTTAATGGTGAATATTAAAAGGGTCATTTGTGTAATTGCAAGAAAAGAGTAAAGACATTTACTTGGATCGAGACATCAATTCAATTATAAAACAAATAAGAATAAATAGTAATGCAAAAAATATTATAATATTCTTGTGTACATGATAATTCGTCTGGTTAATCATGTTTTCGAAACCCATTAATAATTCGCTAGCTTGACTTAAATGTTTAACCTATAAGTCAATTTTTCGCCTGCTACGCTTGAAGAACATAAGCTTCTAGGCTAAAGTTTTAGTCACGTGTGACGAAATATATAGTTGATCGGTGAATTATCTTGTACAATAGGCATCTTTTAAGCGACCGTTTGAAATTCGTCTAATTCACCTTTTTAATTTATGTGAGAATTGTGACCATTTTCTAAAATAGTCTATTTCATTGACCATCCATTCAGATAATTTTCTCTAATAGTTATGTTAGTTGTAGTGATACTAGTTAAAGCTTATATTTTGAGCTAAATAGTTGAAATTAACATTTTTTCCATAAATGTTTGAGAAATTAAATTGATTTAAAAAACGTGAATTGATATAAGAAAAGAAAATGATAACTATCGAAATAAGGGTATTTAGGTGCAGGGCGGAGCCAGAAAATTCAAATGGAGGAGGCAAAAAAAATATTTTTATTTCTTATATATTTGTGTGGGGGTGAAAATTTTATAATGTCACTAATACCTTAAAAAAAATTCTTTGTTACGTAATTTGAAATTTTTTGTGGGAGCGGCTGCCTACGCTGCCTCCATCCTGTCTCTGCGTTGTTTAGGTGCTATTGTTTATGATATTAATCTCTCATTCTCACGTTCCAATTAAGTTCAACATGCAGTATTAACCCGCGCGATGCTGCGGAACAAAAATACTTAAAAAAATTGGTTATTTGGGCCACCCACTGGAGCCGCTCCATATTTCAATGGAGCACGACTGAACCCCCCACAAGGTCCAACATCGCCGGGCAAATCATCTCCATCACATATACCACAACGTTCGAGCCGAAACTCGCGCGGATTAAGCCTTAACATTGTGAGTCATGCACTTCATTGGTGGTAGGTACCTTTATGATAAATAATACCCATGAGAGGTTTCAAACTCATGACCTCAAGGAAGTCATGTGCTGCCCTTACCGCTAGGCTATTTAGTCATTGATAAATATTATATTTGTTTATGAAATAACTTTCTATTTATGCAACTTAAAAGTTAGTGTGTCGTATGTAGTCAAATTCAGATATTCGAATAGTTTAAGGAACTATGTATAAACATAAACTTTATATCCATTGGACAATTATTTTCTCTGCCAAGATAATAAAAGTATCTAAAATGTTTACAGTCTTTGCATTAGAATTAGATGTATATAGTTTTTATTTATCGATTACAAAATTACTTTTGAAATTGTTTAAGATTTTAATTTTAATAGTTTTGACCCAGACTCATTTCTATCTATTATTTCCTGACACCCACACACATCTATATACCCATAATCAATTCATTTTACACAATCTCTTATTGATCATGAATAATTTATTTCCTATTATCTTATAAATATTACACTGAAACACTCAAAAAGTTTTAACTAAAATGATTATGGTGGCTATTTATATCAATTATATTTACAATTAAATTAATAAATCTAGTTATCTAAAATAAATATTATATAATTTGGAAAAATAAAATATTTTTTCTTTACTATCAGTATAATAGTAACTCTCGTCTAGCATTTCTACTAAATATAGGAGTTTACAATGTGTATCTTCATCAACTAACTTATTAACTTCAAAATCATAGTTTCAAACACAATATATCAAATATTCAACTATTCAACTATTTTTTCATTTACATCCACAATTTATAACCTTAAAAATTGATATATTTGTAGCTCATACTATATCTTTCAACTCCGAATATTTTATCACCTTGAAAATTAACCCATTTGTAGTTCATTCCACGTATTACAACTTCAAATATTTGAAAAACGTAATAAACACTAAAATACTCTCTAAAACTAAAATTAAAATTTATTATTTATGTATACCGAGTGGGTCGAATTAAATTGGGGTGTTAATCTCGACCGATACTAAAAATTATTATTTTTTAAAAAAAAACGATATTGTTAAAGTATGAAGAATTTTTATTGAACTTATAATATATTTTAATAATTTATAGAATACATTTTATAAAAGTATGTAACTTTAAAAAAAAAATTATTACTATTCAGTGAACACTTATATTCATCTCGATGTATAGAAGTATTTGAATGTGGTTTTTATGTAGAAAAACATCAAAAGGCCGAGCCCATCTCCGTAAACTTGTGGATGTTAAGTTGAAATCCAGACCCAATTAGAATGAAAATGAAATACATACTTTAAAACCAAAATTTAAATTTTTATGGCTAACAATACTAGAAATGGGTCTTCAGTCCATTTCTATAACCTTACCCATACCAATAGGTGATTTCTAATATTAATTTGAGTTTAGTAATTAGGTAGTATCAAAAAATATGTGGAAAAGACAAAGGAAAATGGGTTGGGTTGGATGGCCCATTTCAGCTCTCTTAACTCTGCTGACTTGGGAATCCAGTAATTTAAAAAACAACGTCATTGCTTCAATTACTTGTACTTATTCGGGTAAAATAATAAACAAACGACAAATTAAAAAGTCCAACTCACGTCTTCACGGGATGGACTACGGTACGAGACCAACAATCCTCAATAAAGTTACACATTGAAATGTATGATGAACCTTTTATGGCTTCCTCTGAACTTTCTTTTAGCATCTTTGCTTTGCCTCTTATTGTCTTCCCAGCTTCACTCTCCATTAAAGCCCTAACCATCTTCTCTATCTCTTCCCTTCCAACCACTTTCTTCGTTGGCAACACATCCGGTCTCACTGCTACTTTCAACTCCTCCGTCAACATGGTTGCATTCATCCTCTGCTCTGCATACAACGGCCACGCTATCATCGGTACCCCACTTGTAATGCTCTCTAACGTTGAATTCCATCCACAATGTGTCAAAAACCCTCCAACCGATGCATGGGTCAAAATCTCCACTTGTGGGGCCCATGATTTCACTACAAACCCAACCTTTTGGATTCGTGTCATAAATCCTTCGGGGAAAAAATCAGGTGGATCATCTGATCCACCCGACTGATTAAAGTAAGATCCATCTGAACCTTTTCCTGTAGGTGGCCTCACCACCCATACAAATCTTTGTTGGCTCATTTCCAAACCCCAAGCCAACTCTTTCGTTTGCTCCACTGATATCGTTCCGCCACTTCCAAATGATACGTATAAAACCGAATGTTCCGGTTGTTTGTCAAGCCACTCAATCACCTCGCTCTTCACATCAACGAGTTCTTTTCTTTTGCATATTGCCCCAACTGTGTAAACCGGCTTATTTTTTAGAACAGACCCCAAAATCTTGTTATTTCTTAAAGCATCAAGAGATTGAGGTTCAAGATCTTCCCATGTGTTTATTAACATGCCATCTGTCAACGTCACACCAACCGCTTGTTCCAAGTAAACCCGATACATTTCATCATCTCGGTCAAGCATGGGATCAGCAAGTTCAACCGCGTGGACAGGTTTACAACCAGGTATCTCCAATGGCCCAGTCTGGTCAACATATCGACCAGCCACTTCCTTATCAAGCACAGGAGAGTAAGTAAACGATCCAGTAAACCACGCGCTGCATGTGACAAACACGTACTTGGGCACTCCAAACTCTTCAGCAAGAACCCATGGTTCGTAAGCAAATATATCGCCAATGAGGACATCTGGACGAGGGTCCATCGTGGATATGACGGTACGAATGGACGGAGTTGTTTCCTTCATCATGACACAAAGTTTTGTGACGACTTTTGCATCAGGAGCAACGAGAGAAGAGATGTCTGCAGCTGGGACTTGGATGACCGAAAGGTGGTCGTTGGTGTTGGTGACAGAAGCAATGAGTTGGGATTGGACGGGTGACATGTTGGTGGTGACAGCGAGGATGGTGACATGGAGGTTGTGATGGGTGACTAGCCGGTGACCGAGTAATAATACCGGACACAAATGGCCGATGCCAGGACTGGAGACTACTGCTATGTGAAGTTTTTTTGGAGCCATAGTTATAAAAGGTTATAATTTGACGTTTGTGTTGGTTTAAACGTTTGTTCGTCTTTAAATAGGAAATTTCATGGTGTAAAAAACTCGTTGTGAATGGATGGGGTATTTTAATATAAACTTTGTTCTCTGGGTAAAAAGTTTTAACACCTTCTCAGAGAAGAATAAAAAGGTAACTTTTCACTAAATAACACTCCAAAGTAATTAAGATGAGTATAAAAATGAAAGGTTTTAATTATTTTGTAAGATATAAACACCTTGAATTGATTGTAGAAATAAACATGCAGGACCAGTTGTTCAATATTTGGGTTGACTCGAATAACTGCCCCCATCTAAATGGATACCGATACCGGAAGTAAGTAATAAAATACTGAATTAAATTGTTTCTCCCTCTTCTTTCCTTAAATTTTCTTCATCCTGAAACCGGCTCATATATATATATATATATATATATATATATATATATATATATATATATATATATATATATATAATTGTAATAGAAATGTGTGAATATTTACGTTTATAAAAAAATATATTAACAAAAAACTAGAATTATTTAATGTCTAAATTAATGTTAGTGTTGATCAAATATGTTTTAACCTCGGTGACTTGGAAAGAAATTGAAAATTTTGTGAACCCCCAAATAAGTTTAGTACCATAACTTTAAGGGATCAATAAATTAAATAGAAGTACCGTAACTTTAAATGATTCGAGGCTTGTTATAGACACTATTAATTAATTAATAGAAGATATATTACTCTGAAGACGATATTTAGATTAGTTATTAATTATTTGAAGGTGATAGTTATCTAGCTAGCTAGATTAGTTTAATTTAATTTGGTTTTCAATTTTTTATTGGTACAATAAACTTTATATATGTTACTGCATATCGAATCGATTCCGTTGTATCAATGACCACTCGATCGTACCATACCGGTTCCTGCTAGCTCACTCATGATCGTTAAATATTTAATGATGATAAACGAGATTTAAACGAATTTCACAATTTTATGATGTTTGGTTAATATTTATTCATTAGACCCCATGACTCCTTTTCTACGACGTGTACCCACAATCATATAAAAAACGTAACGTAAATGTTCGAGATTGTGACCGTAAAGGTTGATTGCGTGTCCGAGATCGTAGTTACGAGTTGATTATTTGTTACCTTTTTTTTATTTTTCTATTTGTTTTTTATTTTTATTTTAAAACGTTAGGCGTTATGAAAAAGGAAAATCGTATAAATTGCTCAAAGCATAATATGTATTTTATAGAGTAAGGTTCAAACGAGTACAACAACTTTAGGTGAGAATGAAGGAACCAATAAGAACGCGCCACGTGTCACAAAATCCACTTTCCCCCACGTTTTTAAAAATTAAATATCTCCTAAACAGAAAGTCGAAAAATCATAAAAATTACATCATAAAAATCAGCGTTTTTTTTCTCTTCGATTATAGATCTCACAGGGTATACTTTCGACAAAAAAAATGTTATTTTTCGTTGGGTTTTGTAAACGAGTAACACATGTGTTACCAGCAGGTAACACATATGTTACTAATATTGTACAATCATAAAAAAAAAGTCATCGAAAGTATATCATGTGAGATATCTAATCGAAGAGAAAAAAATGTTAATTCTCATGGTGCAATTTTTATAATTTTTCAATGAGCCATTCTTGAGATATTTAATTTTTAAAAACGTGAGGGTAAGTGGGTTTTGTGACACGTGGCGCATTTCTATTGATTCCCCTATTCTCAACACTTTTGTCATTCTCATTTGAACCTCACCCGTATTTTATAATACATCAAATGCAATCTTAAATTTTGATCGAAATATGAAATTATCGAATATAGAAAGTGACTACTTGTAAACGAAATCAAACATGTAATAAATGTATAAACTTTTTGGTTCCTAAAAAATAAACATTTTTTAGTTCGTTTTTAATTTTTAAAAAACTTACAAATGCGTAATTGGAGAATTTGACTTTTAAAAGGTAAAAAACTTAAAACCTACAAACGTGCTTGCCACCACGTTTGCTTGTCACTCTGTTCATAATCGGCACGTCATCTCTAAATGGCACGTCATCTCGTAACTTATGGCACTCTAAAGTTATGGCCGTTTGAAGTTTGGCCAATTTGTTACCCAACAACTCGGCTACCCGGATCACGACTCGCAACTCACTATTCTTTCTTGGCCACGATCTTGAGCACACAACTCGCAACCAGCCGCACACAGTGGCAACTGGTTGGTTGCGAATGGGTTGGATACTATTTTATAATTAAACTTTCTTTTTGTTATTGACAAACAATATATATAATACAAAGGTAATCTAATGCTAAAACTCTAAGCCCATTCGCGACTCAAGCAGTTATCGACCGATGTTTTTTTTAAATCACATGGGATGTTTGAGATCACTTCTTAAAGCCACACGTGTAATAATCTTTTCAAAAGAAAAACGCTTACAAAATCTCAAATACCCTACACACCCAACCATCAACTCATTCCCAGCCTAAATGGTCAATATATCTAGTCGTATGATGTTCCTTTAACTCGTGATATTTTAACGAATAGATCCAAATTCGTCAGGTATAACCCACAAAAAGCAACATATGAAGGAGCAATTAGACGTTAACTTAATTGAATAACTACCAATGTGGGAATTCGTCAAATGGTATCGTTTATTTATTGACGAAATAAATATAATTGATGACAAAAGATCACCATCATCATTTACCTAACTTAGAAGTCTCATTTTTTTAAATTATTTTTCAATGGTAATTTTTTTAAATTAAATATATTATACATCATGGAAGTCATTGTAATACTCCCTCTGTCAGAAAAGAAAAAAAAATCACCAACAAAGAAAATGACACATTTATTCTTATTTTGAACGCCATTTTAACTTAAAATATTAAAAAAATTAGTTATTGAAAGTAATACAGTAATTTCTAGAGTTTAATGGTATTTAATAATTATTTTTTGCAAATAAATAATTATTTTTGAACGAATATAAGTATTAGTATAGTGTGGTTGATTTTTTTTTAAACGAATGGAGTAATTCAATCGCAAATATTCAATTTGTATGAATAGCTACAAATTGCTATCAGCCACCAACGTAATTATAAAAGAAATTGTCTGAAAAAGCAACTACACACGAAACAAACTGAGTCCAACACAGTTGTCCAATACGATCACCAAAATATTGAAACAGAATGCACATGCTCTATATAACCATCATGGGACCGATTAATTACTAGAGGCCCGGCCCACTTCTTGAATTATTACAATAATTAACACAACTTTATTAAGAATGTACAAAACTTATGTATTACCAAGTCGTCCCATATAAGATTTACAAAATCCAAGTGTAATTAAAATACTCAAATTCACTAACACGTGCCTTCATTTTGGCGAAAATGTGGTTTTTGAAACTTAATACAATGTCAATTTTGTTAAGTAACGAGGGAGTTACTCACGCGTTGCGGCGAGATAGATAATCGTTTGAAATAAATTTTACAATTATTATTTATCGAATTATTTTTATATTCAGGTCATATATATCATTACAAAGTAAGTTTCTACGCTTATATAATACTCCGTGAAAGTTAACATATAAAATAACCAAACAATCATAAAAATATTCTCTCAAAAAATATTCTCTCAAAAAGGAAAAACATTTCAAAAGTTTTTTTTCCAATACAATACAATCACAAACTGATGAAAAAACTTTTCGACAATAACACAATCTTTGCAAAAGTATTAAAAGAACCCTAAACCTTTTCATTGAAGATGCTCGCATTGTAACTGATATAATTGAATTTGATTTTTTATCCATCATCATTTGACTATGTATCACCTCATATCTTCGAGATCGTTAGATCCCAATAATATATATAATTTGTATATAAAATAACGAACTCAAACAAAATAACCAATATACAAAGACATTACTCGTATACACAACATAACATAATGTATTGACATATGCATTATAGCATATAATTGTTCCACTTCTTTTTTCTTTTGTATTTTTCTTTGATTTTCTGTTTTGAGTTCCTAAAGTTGTAAGTGGGTTTTAAGAAGACATCAAACGGCTTTCTGGATACAAAGCCCATATCTGTAAACTTGTGTATTAGAAATGAGTCTTTAGCCCATTCGACTTTATCATCTATTCACCTTACCCATACCGATTGTAATTTCTAATTTCTAAATATAACCTACGCCTAAATTTTAGTTTTAGATTTAGTGATTGCACTATATCTAAAGGAACTAGCTTCGAAACTCGTGTATACATACGGATCTTGAATGTGTATTTAATTTTTATAAAATATGTAGCAAATAATATCTATCGTATTAAAAGTTAATTAAGAGTTAAATTAAAGCATTCTGTAGATATGTTAGCATATATGATTATATATTACATGTTACCACTTGGTCGTGTTTTGACAATTAATAAGTTGGCTATCGAAATGCAAGTACATTTTTTGTATTGGATTAAAGTATGTATTGTCCATCGTAATTAAGAAGAAAGCTTATTAATTAATGTTGGAGGAAAATCATGTTAATGCTTTTATAGATTTTATTTTTTTAATCAACAATACTTCTAAAATATATTTCTATAAAATGTACGATGTTTCCTATTATTTTTTAATCTCGTTATAGTTATCTAGAGTAGTATATTTTGTCATAAGACAATTCATATATATTATCTTTTAATAATTTATAGTATAATATTAGATTTTATTTTTAAGATTAAGTAAAATAAAGAGATTCGGTTGTTTAATTGAGAAAATTTTAAATCAATAATATAGTTATTGGATTTTCTGTATGATAACATAAGATATGGAATTGAGCAACGAAAGTGGGTTGGGTTGGGTTGGCAGGCCCATTTTTCAGCTCCTTAAACTCTCCTGACCGCGTGTTCGAGATATGCATTTTCCATGAAGAAAATATCCAATTTACCATCCAAAAAGCAATATCCAATTATTTCATTATATGAATATAAATATATATACATTCAATTCAATTAAATATTAATGTTACGAAAACTGTTATCCATATTAAAAATAAATAGTCTATTTTTTTACAAGTCAATAAACGAACTCGCTTCATTTTTTACCAAAAGGTTTCATACTTCAAGCACTGCAAAAATATTGGCGATATATTTGCCTACGAATCTTGGGTTGTTGCTGAAGAATTTGGGATGCCCAAGTTTGTATTTATAACGGGCAACACATGGTTTACTGGATTGTTTACTTACTCTCCTGCGCTTGACAAGGAAGTGGTTGGTCAATACGTCAACCAGAGTGAGGCGTTTGAGATACCTGGTTGTAAACCGGTCCGCCCAGATGATCTTGTGGATCCCATGATGGATCGGGCTGATGAAATGTATAGGGTTTATTTGGAACAAGCGGTTGGTGTGACGTTGACAGATGACATGTTAATAAACACATGGGAAGATCTTGAACCTCAATCTCTTGATGCTTTAAGAAATAACAAGATTTTGGGGTCTGTTCCGGTTTACACAGTTGGGCCCATATGCAAAAGAAACGAAGCCGCTGATGTGAAGAGTGAGGTGATTGAGTGGCTTGACAAACAACCGGAACATTCGGTTTTATACGTATCATTTGGAAGTGGCGGAACGATATCAGTGGAGCAAACGAAAGAGTTGGCTTGGGGTTTGGAAATGAGCCAACAAAGATTTGTATGGGTGGTGAGACCACCGATTGGTAAAGTTTCAGACGGGTCTTTTTTTAGTCAGACGAGTGGATCGTCTGATCCATCCGATTATTATCCTGATGGATTTATGACGCGAACCCAAAAGTTGGGGTTTCTGGTGACATCATGGGCCCCACAAGTGGCGATTTTAAACCATAAATCGGTCGGAGGGTTTTTGACACATTGTGGATGGAACTCAGCATTAGAGAGCATTACATATGGGGTACCGATGATAGCATGGCCGTTGTATGCAGAGCAGAGGATGAATGCAACCATGTTGATAGAGGAGTTGAAGGTGGCGGTGAGACGACTGGATGTATTGCCAACGAAGAAAGTGGTTGGGAGGGAAGAGATAGAGAAGATGGTTAGGGTTTTAATGGAGAGTGAAGAAGGGAAGACAACAAGAGAAAAGGCAAAGATGTTAAAAGAAAGCTCAGATAAACTTACGTTTATTGAAGACTGTTTGTCTCGAATTTGATCAATAGTCAATCCGGTGAAATGTATTAAGTAATCATTTAATGTTTGTTATTTTACCAGAATAAGTGCAAGTAATTGTACCCAATTTTTTTTATTTTTTATTTTTTTTGTACCAATTAAATTTGGATAATGAGAACCGGTGGTTTGAAATTCAGTTGGGATTGATATTGGCATAAAATAATTGTTCTGAACTGAACTCCCATTGGAAGAACAAGAAAGTGAAGCATATTTTTCAGTATACTAAACTTCAATGGAGCAATCTATTAACCAACAACTATTTTTTTCAGTTTTCTAATGAAAATTCAAGAATACCATCATTCAATCAGTTCTTTCAGCTATAAACAATTTGATTTACTCTTGATCTTGATTTAACTCAATGAATTACATCATTCAGGTTGATCATTTCTTAAGTTCAAAAACCGCAAAATTTAGACGGTTTTCCCACTCCCAAGTGTGAGCTCCAAATCTTCAGCTCCAACTTCATGTATCCTCTCGCCTTCCCACGCTTTCAACGTATTACTCTCAAACTCAAATTCACAACCTGGCCCGTTTTGCACCACTACTCCGTTCTGAAAAAATGCTTGTTGGCTTGCAGGTTTCACAAGGTTAAACGTTGGCGAAGTGGGTGCACCAGAGGCAGCCATGGTCTGGAAGCTGACCCATCTGCCTGAATCCACAGTAGAAGCATCAGATTCGTCACATTCTGGTATTGTTGCTGGAGGAATACGGTGGCGGCGTGTAGGACTCGTTGGAGCAGAAGCAGCAAAAAGCGGATGACGAAAAGACTGTAATGCACTTGCGGATAGCATTTCCCAGTCAGGTTTTCGCTTCGTTCCACGAGCAGTGGGAGACGATAGAGGTGGAGTGACGGGGGCACTATTCGATATTCGCAAAGAGGGTAATGTAGATAAGTTGCAGAGGTAAGGGAGAATGTAGGATGAGTGGTTAGGCAGGTTCTCACGGGTCGGGCTCGGGAATGATGATGATGTTGGGCTGGCATGGTAAGAAGGAGCAGGGCTTGGGAAAGCTGATGACATTGGGCTGGGTTGGATTGATGAACAATTACTTATGTTTGTTGACATGCCTGCCATTTCATTAGGAGATGGCTTACAACCCTGTAAAGAAACAAAATTTAAGTAACTCAGTAATTTCAATATAAGATTTTAAAACTCTGACTATATCGTAAACACACACGCAACCATTCAAGAACAGTTGAAGTTGGCACTAGATTTTCAAATTACAAAAAAAAAGAGTTTTGATCTTTCTGTCATTTCAGATAATTTCTCTGCAAATTTGAGAAATGTATGCAAGAAAAAGATAAACCCCTAATTAAACATAACTTTGGCATGGCGGTATCAAGGTGGCCCAGGTTGTGGACTTGTGGTTCCTAATCCTGCTCAAAAGTATTTAGTAAATCAATTATAAACACATACAGGGGAGGGGGTGTTTGGGAGTTCAACCCATTTGCAGCAGAACCAAAAATATATATTTTCTGCTATTTTTTCAGATGAGTGTCTGCAAATTTAAGGGGGTTTCTGGGAATCAATATTTCAAGTGATCATAGTGCATTGTGTAATTTGAAGAAACACACATCTCTAAGTGTTTGAATGCAGATGCAGTTTACCTTAATTTCATGAGAAAACACATTGTTTGAACATACCATTTAGACCATAAGCATTAAAGTTAGTATGCAATTAATTTCAAGCATTTCATAAATTCTACTTGAAGATCAAACTGTAAAACATCTTTTTATCTGGATCTAAGTCAACTCCCCAAATATTAACTAAATCTATCAATAATAATTTACAAAAACACACACAGAAAAATAAATTTACAAGTCTCAGAAGATCTATCAAAAAAAATAAAAAATAATAATAAAAATTTTAGAGAAACAAACCTTGGGGTAAGTGGTACCATCTTCTTCAACAACCCAGCCAGCTTCAGCACAAAGTGCTTTTAAAACCTCATTATTATCACAGTGTTTTGGGAGTCTATAATTTCCTTGAGATCGAAGTCCGGCGTATATTTTTGCGGCGATGGCTCTTCTTCTTCTTTCTCGTCTTTTATTGTTCTCTCTTTCTTTCCACGACGGAAGTCGACCAGATGAACCGCCGCCGGTCATTTCTTTTATTGCTCCGGCGACTTTTCTCTTTTGGTGTGTACAAATTTGTTTATTGTATGTGTGGGTTCACGAGAGGACTTTAGACTTTACTTTTCGATCCAATTTGTTGAAACGAGATTGGTCAGTCTATATTTATTTACTTATCAAGTTTTGGAATGTTACATTTACACCCCTGATTTATGACTAAGTTTCATTCTTTACTTATATTTCTTGAAATCATTTTTATATTTTATAAATATTCTTGATGTATTTGATAGCGCTAAAAGGGAAGGAAAACAACAAATTTTAAAAAGTGAATCGAAAGCGTATTTATCGATAAAACCTATCGAATAATCAAACTTTCATGCAAAACGACAGTTTAATTTTTAAAATTTAATCAATCATTCAAATATGTCATGATAATATATACTAATCATTATATTATACGTAACTCACGTATAATTTATATTGCTGATATAGAAAGAGATATTTTTCTTTAACTAAAAGGTTTATAGTACAATCCTCCCGTTGGATTAACTTTCAACTCATGTGATTCAAACTCCACTTACATAATTAAAATAAATACGTATGTTGTAATACTTCATACATATTAAACAGATCAACTTCAAGTTTACTTATTTCACCTAGGATTAGTAATAATTTAATCCCTTTTTTTAACCATCTAAGTTCTTTTCTAATAAGTTAATCCTTCAAGTTTTAAATTTTGATGGTTTAACCCTTTACGTATATATCTGCTCTTCATATTTTAAAACATATTTTAAAAGTTTGTTGGTTTAATTCCTTAAGTTTATCTTTTATAATAATTTTACCCTACAAACTTTATTTAGTTTAATCATCTAATTTTCAAAAGTTTAGTGGTTTAACCATTTGAAGGGTTAAACCAATAAGTTAACACAAACTTGAATGATTAAATCATTAGAAAAAAAATTGGATGTTTAAAATATCAAAATAAAACTTTAAGGATAAAACCATTACTAACTAATCCTTTCACCTACACTCGTATCATAAAACACATATTTATCACTTATTTATGAAGTAGTGTTGATTTGTATACTACTAAAAATGTCAAACACAAGTATTTGCACATATAAAACACAAATAAAGCACATATACAACACATCTAAAATATGAATTGTGATGTATGATTAATTATTAGTATCGTATAAATCATCATCTTTTCAAAAAATTATAAATTTTGATCAGGACTAAAATTATACAAATTGTCCTTTTTTATATCTAAAGTGTGTGTTACGTGACTCTATAGGGACTTGTGTGTAATTAAATGGTAAGGAACTAAGGATATCCCTTGAAGGCGCTCACTGAGGAAGGTGCTGACGTGGAGTTGTTAACCTGGAACTGAACAGCGTCACGTGTGGACAAAGGAATGGGGCTAGGAGTTCAGTGCGGTTGTCATGGGGACCACCACAGTCACATTACACGCTTCTTACTTGACGTGGGACCCGCTTTCGACAAGAACACGTGCATCAGAATAGCTGTGCAAACACGAGTGGAGTAATTGTACCGAGGACCATTTTTTGTCCAGTTATCATGGTGTATATTATATAATATAAAGTATCTTCTATTATATTATATTATATAAAATATAAATATAAATATAATTATATATTGTGTATAATAGTAATAAAATAAAATTAAAATATTTCTTAGTATAACCTAAGATTTATGATTGATGAATTTAATATCTTTTTTAAGGAAATGAACTCTTTTAAATGGATTTGAAGAAACAATTAACGTCACAAATGAACTCACCCTCATAAAATATGAATAGATCAATCACTGATTCACTGCTACTAAATTAGTATGACCAAATGATAAGATCGAATTCACAAATTTTGATTCCACCACAAGAATAAGTTATAAATTATGTTCTGCCATTAGGGCCACACACGTATTGGATTTGGGCCACACATGTACTGAATTTGGGCTCTCTCTAGTCCGGGGACCGTATAGAAATCATTGGAATATAGGATCATGTATAATGTATTGATATCCCCATCAAACTTCAAACATAAAAGCAGATTTACAACCTCAAATATGAAAATGTATAATGTATATATATATTTTTTTATCTTTTTGTTGTTATTAAAGATGATTTCGATTAAATCAATTAGCCTATAATATCGTAATCATATTTAAGAAATCAAATGACAAGCTACTGCATGCCTTTGTTTAAGTCTTCTTTTTCATACCCTCCTCATGTAAGTATGTAACATTCGTCATCCGTTTTTGCTCTTATTGAAACAACAGAGTAAAATAAGACTAATCGAAATCTGAACACTCCCAGAAGTTTAACAAATACGGTTGTTCCTCATCAATCGAGAAAAAGAAAGTTAGATACATCGGGTAAAAGTTGTCTTCCCCACACGTCCTCCAGCCATTGCTGCCTTTACATTATATTTGAATCCTTTCGGGTTGTCCCTTAGAACATCAGCAGCGTCATGATTTAGAGGATCTTCATGGTTTGGTTCCTGCACACAATTAAACATGCACCTTTAGGTCACAAGTGGTTGATGGTATATAAATGTTTTAGCTTTCCTTACCTTTTTATTGTAATTGTAATTGGAATGCAAATGATTTAGAGTTGGGAAGACAGACGGGCCAGGCAGGTTAGTAATAAGCTGAAACAAGTACTTTTTAGTGCAGGTCAAAATGAGTCAAGTCGAAGTGGTCAGGCCTTCAATATGATTACAACAACCACATTATTACAATTATGATTCAGCGAGTGTAGAAGATTTTATGCATTTGAATATACTTCGACAAAGTTAACATCCTTTTGATGCATTTGACATGTCTTCTATTTGGTTCATACTTTAACATTATTCCATTTGACCCATAATCAAAATCCAAATCAATCAATTTACATGTAAATGCTTCAAAATTGTGACCTTTGAAATAATGGTTCTTCGGTTTAGTGAAACAATGAACGTACGTAGAAGAAGAGTAGTATATATGTGATCAGAGAATGTGAAGCATACCGTGAAGAGATGATACAATCCATAAACAATAGTGTTTATGTTGAGGACAGGTTTCCAATCTTCGCGTAAAATATTAAGGCATACATTTCCTTCCAAGTCAATATTAGGATGATAGACCTGCATCAACAATTATACACGAGTGTTTATACAGTATATATTTTTCTGAAAACATAAATTCAAAAAACACTAAAAATTCCATCATTGAAAGAGTCACACAAGCCTCAAATTAAGATAGAGAAATCACTTTTACCTTGGTTTTACACTTGACCTTTGGCGCCTCATGTGGATAAATAGTAGATACATTAAAGGTGAACCTAAATTTCCCTCCCCTGTGACCAAAAATATACACAGAACTACCTCTGTTACTCACATATATTACAAAATATCTTATGTTACAAAACACCTCAATTATTAATTATAATGATATAAGAATTCTTGATATAAAGATAACCTACATGTAATATCCTTCATCAGGTTTAACGGAAATCTCAAAAGTCATCAGATCATCCTTGCCATTTGGAAACGAAATTGAGCATGATTTCGGTAGGTTCAACTCACTTATATCTACAAAATCCAACTTGTCAGATATATGCATGGAGTCTTTATACAACAACTATAGATTATTAATTCTGAAGCAGAATATTGTGTGCTCAATGGCCACTTATTGAAAAAAGATGTTTATGCTTATGTTAAACAGATTAATCAACCTTTATGAAGACGCAACTCCCCTGCACTTTGCTTCTTGAAAGGTCCTTTTCCGTTTGCATTCTCAGCTTCTTTGATTTGCTTTTCCTTAACTTTAAATAACCTAATCATGGTTTCTGTAAAATCATAAAAGCACCACGATCAATCTTTTAGTAAATTCTACTAATTTTAACACTTTCAATATATAATTGGCTTAATTGCACGTAAATGTAACTATATACGCTTTCATAGTGTGTATCGAACTATCCGTACTTTCATTGTGCACAATAAACTTGTTATTCATTGTTATTGTATGCAACTTTTGGTACTTTACTTTCGTGTCAGTTGTATGAGGTAACATGTGACATCATTACAAGTTAGCACGTCACCGATATACATACAATTGCAACAAATTGAAAGTTAATTACACACCATTAATGTAACACCAAGTACTTTGTTGCATACTATGAATGTCACACGATAAATAATTACATTCCTTGCACTTAAGCCAATATAATTATGTCATTCGATCAAAAACAAAAAAGTTATGTCATGTGGCCAAGCAAAACACAATTTACAAATCAGATAAAAAAAACTTATTTAACCAAGTTAAATGTATATGATTATACTTAAACGCCTTAAAAAAACTATAATCACACATTGATCAGGCAAACCCTAGCTATGTTAATTACTTAATTAGCTTCGCATGCAATTTAGGATTGTGGACAAACAGATTTGCCATTATAAATTATAATAAATAAAAGCTAGAATAATAAAACACTGACAAAAAACGTAAAGTTTAATTTGAAACCCTAGCTAGCGAATGAATAACAATGTACGATCGAAAGAGAATATGCTTACGATCGTTACAAGCAAATGCGTGAGGTATGGATGGATGGAACGAAATCGGCGGTTGCCGGACGTTTAATTAACGGGATAATGAACCGATGAAACGATTGAAATCGAACGTGCACAAAGAATATAAATAGGTTGAGATCAAATTTGACAAGGGTTATTTTGCAAAGAAGTGCTGATTTTTAGATAGAAGTAGCCCGTAAACTTTTCAAAAATGTTCAATTTTGTTCATCGTAAGTTTTGATTACATCTATTCTGATATCTTTTTTTTCTTTCTTTCAAATAACACTTGCAACCCTGCGGATTTTGAATAATCGTCAAGTTAAAATATACTTGCTTCATATTTCTTAAAAGAGATACAATATAGAAAGTGATTTTATTTTTGTTTTTGTTCTTGTTTTTGTTTGGAAATGATTGGATTATGTTTAAAGTTTAAGTTGTTACCGAAGCTAAAGCATTATACTATTGGGTTCTATTTATCTTTAGTTTTAGTAGAATATGCTTCGTCTTTATATATAAAAAAGATCTTTAGGATATCTTATACTTTATGATCACAAATTTATATTTTTTGTAAAAACTAGTAGAAATGTTGTTAATTAGTTTACGGTGGTAGATAATGAATGTTGTTATATACTTACATTTGAAAGGCAACATATCGTGAGTGTTGATAAATTGGATGGAGTTACGACGTACTTAGAGTAATTGTTACTATAAGTGGTTCGATTTACACTTAAATGATGTATGTTATGAGTGTGTGAAATGAGTAATTTTGATGAAGGTAAACTAGTAAGGAACTAGAAAGTACAACCACTAAACACCGAAAATTAAAACCTTCAAAATAACCTAAAAGACATTTAATTGTCACGACACCAACACACTTACAAAACCATCTAAATAGACATTCAAATACAACCATGACAAAATAGAAGAAGACACCTAACGAATTCTAGTAACAACATCCTACAAGTCAAATTGCCCAAAAAATGACGATAACCTCGCCACTCAGCAAAACAACTCATTTACAACGCCATTTGACGAAGCAACTTAAGTGCCTTGGATGACCTTAGTCCCGAGGAAGTGTTTTTCAAATCTTTCATCATTTTTTACGATTTTTTATTTGAACTGGCTCAAAAAGATTCCTAGTTCTCATCTTTTTCCTTTTTGCTCGAGAAGCTTTTTTCCACTGATGCTTTCGATCATCACCAGAGTTAGGAATTGCATTTTTAGATCCATCCGTATCATGAGGAAATGAATTCCTAAATAAAACAAATCCATCGCGAATGTCTTTCAGTGAGAGATTTGAATCAAGCCCACGAGAATAAGAAATAATGGCTTTCAAATATGAAATAGTGGGCTCGCGTAAAATAGGCCAATCTTGTCTAAGTAAATTAGAGTCCCTCCTTATTCCCTTTTTCTCAGCCACCTGACACACAAACTTTTCCTCAATTGCGTTTGAATTGCTACTGCCATCTTTCCCAAGCCTCTGCACATTACCAACAATAGATTCAAAATTCAAATTCGGCTTTTCAAATTCATAGACACGAAATGACGATGCCTCGCCGGCGTCGGTGTCCTCCGTACATGTTTCCGCATCTACAACCACACTTCTGGCCGGAAAATCGGGTGTAGCGACCATGTTGGTTGCATACTGTGAATTTAGCCCATTGGGTGCGTTGAGCTCACCAGAGCTTCTTTTAATGCTATCTCGAATGCAACTGCTTCCTTGAGCACAATCATTATCAACCCCGTCTTGTACACTCCTGTCCGAATCGTTTTCGGTTATCTTGTTCCCTTCTTTGATTTTGAAATCTAGCGAAAATTTCAAATCACCCATGTAATTAACCTTGCAAGTGGTAACATTGAAAGACGGCCATAATGACTGAAGTTCAAATGATGAATGAATCATAAATGAATCACCAACGGAAGCATTATGCAACCGGGCATGGTTCGTCGATGAAGAATGGCTAACAATGGGTATTTGAATTGATTTGGAAGGGATATCGAACACCCACTCGCCCTTCTTGACTCCGTGTTTGAACTTAGATGGTGATTTTACAAACCTAGCAATGTTCGCTATAAGTTTAATTCCTCAGATTTTAATCCGGTTAAGTCTCTTTATTGACTATTGTGTTTGAGGCAATTGTCTGATTTGAAATAAATTTATGTATTTATTGACTATTGGTCTGTTTGATTTAAAGTTGAAATGTTAACTTTTGATAGTGATATTTTGTCTTTTGGAGTGGAATTTGTTTATGGTAAGTTTTGATTATATTTTGTCTTTTGGAGTGGATTTTGTTTATGGTAAGTTTTGATGAGTCACGTTCAGGTTACTACAACAATTTTTCGTAAGGACGAAGAAAATTAACAAAAATGTGTCATGTATCACAAAATTCATTTTTCAGTACGTTTTTAATAATTAAATATCTCCCAAACGGAAAGTCGAAAAATTATAAGAATTGCACCATAAAAATCAACGTTTTTTTCTCTAAGAGATCTCACAAGATATACTTTCGACAAACTTTTTTTTTCATTTTTTTATTGGGTTTTAAAAAAACTATCACATGTGATACCAACGAGTGACACATGTGATACTAATATTATACAATTTGTAAAATAAAAAAAAAATCGTCGAAAGTATATCATATGAGATGTCTAATCGAAGAGAAAAAAATGTCGATTATTATGGTGCAATTTTTATAATTTTTCAATGAGTCATTCTTGAAATATTTAATTTTTAAAAATGTAAAGAAAAGTGGGTTTGTGACACATAGCGAATTCCTATTGGTTCCTCAATTCTAAAAAAAAAAAATCTCATTTTCATTTGAACCTCACTCATGACATCTGTTCGATATCTTTTTAAACGATTTTTATGTAATATATTATTAGACCACTACCAACAGTGAACACAAAAGACGCCGTCAGTTTTTGCCAAATCAGCGTCACGTCAGCAATTTACAAAACTGACATTACACTGCCAAAAGTACCATCACTTCAATTTTTTGTGAACCCCACACATTATTTATTTTAATTATTTGAACTACAAAATTAAATAAAAAAATATTATATTATAATAAAAAAAGATTACATTAATTAAAAATAAAACATTACAATAAATAAATAAAAATACATTTATTGAAAAATAAAGTGCAACTAGTCGTCTATTCCGAATCGTTGAGATCTTCGGCTTCGTTTTCGTCCTCATGTTCCTCCTCGTCCGAGTCCGAATCAATTTCTTGAACTGGAACCGAACCCGAAGCTTGACCAAAAACCCTTTGGTAATCCGACTGATATTTACTAACCACGGTATTTCGCACCTCTTGGAGATTTTTTTTTCTCCTTTTCCTTAAGACCCTTCGGTATTTTTTTATAAAGCATTTTCCACGTTTTGAGAATGGTCTTTTTTCGAATTTGATTCGATAGTAGACAATGTTTTTTGATGTGCTTCTGCGGATTTGATATTAGCCAAACGTTCTTTTTCCTTTAAACTTCTTGAAGAAGAAGCCGCATCACTCGAACCCGAACTCTTTTGACTTTTCAAAAGAACATCTTCATCAAATGTATCACAAGATATGTGGAACAATTTGATAAACACTCAAATTCCAACTGCAAATTCATCATCCGAATCTTCGTCCACTCAATCAAACTTTCCAACATCGTCTCAAACGCCTCCACAATTCGGTTTTGCACAATACGTACCCTTTACAAACCCTTACTCTCAAGGTTGGTACCAATCACATGGATTCCAACAAACACAACAATTCCGACAAATACAACAACACCCACAAAATCCATACTTCGTGAACCAACACCAACAAACAAATTTCGTCATTCCCGTCACCAACACCCATGTCGAAGAAAGTGAAGAGGAATTCGAAGTTGAAACCCAACAAGACAAAAAACAAAAAAGAAAACAAGTTCGGTGGACCGACCAGGATGCACAAATTTTAGCCGAACGTTTGGGTACATTGTTCCGAAAATGGCGTACAAGGAAACTCGCAAACCGACGCGAGTTTTTGGAGAAAAGTACAAAAGGACTTTAATTCCTTAGTCGCCGAAAAACGTAATATTAATCAACTTACGGGCAAATGGAACAAAATTGCACACGACGTGAAAAAGTTCAACGCAATCTACAAAAATTATTCCGAGATTCACCCTCAAAGAGGTGCGCGAGATGAAGACGTGTTACAAGCCACCCGAAAGCATTTCAAGGAACAAAACGATAAACGTAAATTCATTTACGAGCAATGTTGGAATATACTAAAACACTACCCGAATTTTTTTATGGAGCCGGGGGTAATGAACAACAAACGTACATTTCAAGCCGACTTGGAACCCGTCAATCTAGAAGAGGGTGACTCCCAACCGATCAATGCAAATCTTGCGGCTAACATGCAAAGGTTGTTTCAAAACGACCCACTACGTCGTCCACCCGGTCGCAAGTCTCAAAAAAGTTCGGGTTCATTGGACGCGACTACTTCATCAAGAAGTTTAGATGACGAAAAGATTGAAGCCCTTGAGGAAGTTAAAAAAACCGCTCGCCTCCAACAAAACGCAATAAAAACGATTACAGAAAATTCGACGAAAAAATTAGCTTTCAAAGCTTTGAATTTTCTTTGTAAAAAAATACCTAAGCGTGCTTCAAAACAAGAACTAAAAATGATCAAATCCGCTCGAAAAGTATAGTAAGCACGTTTGGTCATCGTCTTGGAACAACCGTTGAATGTTAGTGGCAAGAGGATCGGATGAAGGGATGTCATTACTAAGATTGATGGGGTCGATTTGAGGTTGGTGTGTACGTCGGTTGGCCATGACCCCCTCGTCCGAATAGAATTTCAGATAAACTTTTAGCACATCCCAACATTTCTTGTATATAAATTTGTGTTTTTGTTGGGACTTAAATAGTTTATAACACGCATCAACAATGTCTTTTTCTGAAGCCCTGCTTGGCCTCGGGTCGGTTGTGTGGTTGTAGATGGCGATGAAAGCTTTGACATCTTTGCGGATTTTATTCCACTTTCCTTGTATTTGACTGACCGTATATTTTTCGGGTGCCACTTTATTGTAGTCGTTTACTACTCTTCGCCAAAAAGTATCGTAGCTTTGTGAATTGCCTTCACAACTCTTTTCGAATACGTGGACCCATCGTTCGGACAATATAACCGCCTTCTCGTCCGACCATTTTAGTTGTACTCTTTTTCCTTTCCTATCTTCGGGTTCGGGTTCGGGTTCGTCTTCAGGGGGTGTATTAATGTTTCCGAATTATGGATAGTTAATTGGGGTTGGTGGAAATTGAGAGAAAGCCGATGGTGCATGTTGGTGTTGATAAAATGGTTGGTTTTCAAATGTCGAGGGTGTTTGTGGGAGTGGATGATAAGGTGAGTAAGGTTGGTAATTTTGATAATTTTGATATGGTGGGTGTTGTGAGTATGATGCAAATCCGAGTGGTTGACTTGGTGAAGAGTTGCTCGATTGAGCGGAAGATGAACCCGTTGGTGAAAAGGGTGGATTCGGTTGAACATTTGGTATCGGATTATTCATAAGGTGGTTCCACATATCGGATTCTTGTGAAGTTAGTGGTGGTGTATATTTGTTATAATTTATTGGCATTTTTGAAGTTGGTGGTGGTGTATGGAAGATGTAAATTGTTATACGAAAGAAAGTAGATAAGTTGTAGTAGGTTGTAGTGAAAAAATATGTATGAAAAAAGGGTTTATTTATAGTGTAAAAATAAGATAAGTTTTTGAGTTTAAATTAAAAAAAACAAAAAAAAAATAAAAAAAAACTGACCGTTGCCCGCAACGGTTGTTTTAAAATTATTACTATTATTATTATTATTATTATTATTATTATTATTATTATTATTATTATTATTATTATTATTATTTTTAAGTAATGAATAACGGTAAAAAAAATAGATAAATAAAAGTAAGTGTGGGTCCTGCTCCTGCTCCTCCTCCTCCGTTCCCGGTCACTTTTCCGACGTCAAAACTGACGCCACTCAATCGACGGTGCCGTGGCAACGGCGTAAGTTTCGTCGGAAAAACCGACGCCACAGACCGACATTCATTGGCAGCGGTCTTATGAATTATGAATATGCTAGTTGACTTATTATTATTTTTAGAGATGTGTTACAATTTCAAATTTTGTAATATTAAACAATTAACGCATTTTGATCCTCAAATTGTAAATGAGTAAGGAATAAGTGAGCACGTTTTTATAAGGTTTTAAGATATAATTTATGGTAAGTTACACTTTAAATAGAATCGCACATTCGGACCTTGACGGGTCGTAACACATGATACCCGTAAATACAAAAATGGAGATTAATGGATCCTTCTTCGATAAAAACCCGTATGAACAACACTGTCAACAATTGAGTATTGTTTTGATATGTAATTAAGAAATTAATTAGTCAATTATGTTATCCTTAGGCTTACCAAGATTTATCTAATCTAAAATCTAAATCTAAATCTAAAATAAAATAATAATAAAACAAAAATTACAAAGCATAAACACTGATAAGGATAACAACGAATACACTAGGCATCAATTAATTCGTTAAATCGATTACGACTTTACGAGTCTAAATCAAAAGCATGTGTGGCTGAGCTCCAGTTGTTGCCCCCACAAAAATCACAAGTAGTGGCAGAGATTGAATCCAAAGGGTATGTGGCAGCAGCTGATTGGATAAAATGCCGATAAGCTCCATCCTAAACTTTGTTTCTATTCAGTTCATGGCACATGTTTAAACTCTCATAATAATCTTAATCAATAACATCTCGCCATTAATTAATTGAAGCTCATCTTTAACTCGCTGTATAGTACAGTACGTCTTTTGTCCCTACAATATAATTAATCATACGTTTCATTGTTTATCTTCAACTGCAAGGTATGAATCTCTTGTAATATATACTTCTGTCTTTTAACTGTCGTGTTTTTTTCAGATGCATTATTGAGTGCCCACAAAGGTTGTTAATATGCATGAATAAGCTGCTTCATCTTTATTGTATTTATCACGTTTATGTTGTGTTTCTCACTACTGAATTATTGATACAACTATACTCTGCCTTATAAAAGTGACTTTTGATGCTGGAAACAATGTTCTCATCACAAGGTATTAGTTTAAGAAACACGTTATGAGTTTCACCCGTTTTAGGGCCACATCAGTCTTCTTAGAGAGAGCTTTACCTGGATCAAGTCTGTGTGGTGGTCGGTTTGGTACTCGTGGAAAAGTGGCCCACCAAAGGCACGGCTGAAAAAACATATTTAGTACATCTAATGAATCATCATGATTATAATATATCAGATATTCATTTTTATGATAAGTAGTGGAACTGGAAATTAGGCGTATCTGGACTAGAATGTTACAAAATTATATTAAAACAGACCATTTGATAGAACTAGAGAAGATTAATTAATACTTACAATTGCTACTTGGATATAATATCAGTTTTCGGTTTACTCTATATATAACAAGTTTCGGTTTCTTGATGTAAACGATTTCTTGTATGCATGCAGCATGACTGAAACTGGTTTATTCATTGATATGTACTTGTCTTTTTCAGAAGAACATGGCAGTTGCTCCAATATGTTTCAAAATGTGTTACAAAGACCGAACTGTAAACATAGATCAAGAAGTTTCAATTCATAGAGTCCGAGATATGTATGTTTGCTTTAATTCTTCAAACCGTTTAAGATATATTTCTGCAAATGCATCAGAAAGGGAGAAACCTTCAACGTTCATATCAAGGTCTAGTTCTAAAGAGAAGCAGTTAAAATCATTGGATTCTTACTTTGGGAAAGTTAAGGAGGATAGAAATCAGTATTTTCCAAACTCTTTAAATAATGACCTTATTACATCTCCTAACAAAGAACAAATTTCAAACCCCAAAACATATCTTGCTAAGAATGGGCAAGCAGAAGTAGATGATCGTGGAGGCTTGAAGAGCGATAATGATGAAACTTCTGGACTCTACATAATGTAAAATATTCGTTTCCCATTATTAAAATTAAAACTGTTTCGGATTGTTCAAGTATGTATGCATTTATTAAATGGCTAATTTCTTGTTGCAGAAGTACGATGGCTTCCATAAACATTGCAGTTTATCTGTTTGAGATTGCAAGCCCAATAAAGAACTCTGACCTGGAACTCTTTTCACTTCCGGCACTCTATGGAGCAAAGATCAATCACTTGATCCTATATGGAGAATGGTGGAGGCTACTCACACCAATGTTTCTGGTACAGGTTTGACGACTGGGTTCGTGCCATTCTAGAGTTGTTCCCATTTTTCATTCTATCAAACAGGCCAAATCTCAAAAATTAACTACAAAGAGAACGGGTCAAACAGGTTGAAAGTTGGTCAAAGTCTGTTTCTAATGCATAAAACCTCCTAACCATTAAGTTAACGCATTAATCGAATATAAAATAAAGAAATTAGCATGTTTTCCCTGCCCAACCCAGACCATTTTCTTATGTACTTAAAAGGGACCCGTTTCAGGAACCTTTTTGACCCATTACCTGCCCATCTTGACACCTCTAAGAATATGCTCCGAATTAAACGTAGATCATCAAACTATAAAATTATATGAAATTGGTCTGAAATTTAGAACTATATATTGCAGCACACAGGGATTCTTCATATCGGGCTTGGTTGTTGGGCGCTTCTCACATTTGGGCCTCGAGTTTGCAGAGCATATGGCCCATTCACCTTTTTCTTGATATACATACTTGGGGGACTCTCAGGCAACTTAACCAGCTTTCTTCATACCCCTGATCCAACTGTTGGTGGAACAGTAAGCAAATAAGAAATATCAATTTATCCTGAATTAAAAGCTGGTTTCTTTATAATATCTTATTTGTATAAAAACGATTGATGTTTTATCATTAATTGTTCAGGGACCAGTGTTTGGTATAATTGGAGCTTGGCTTATCTATCAATATCAAAACAAGGAAGCCATGGGGAAGGATGTTTTCGAAAGCATGTATCAGAAAGCAATGGTTGCTACTGCTCTTGGCTTTGTTTTGTCAACTTTTGGTCCAATTGATGACTGGTTAGTAAACTTCACACTTAGACTTAGGGATGTGAGAAATTCGGCTCAAACAACTCAGGGTTTGTATTGAACAAATGCATGCCCCTAATCTTATGCGTTTAAGCGGCTGTTTGGATTTTCATCGTGAAACTGACTATATGATAATCAAATTTTCAAGTTGGGATAAACAGATTATGCTTCTGATTATGTGATCATAGAAGGGTCGGATAATAAGTTTTAGATTATTAGTTTCACACTAGGTGCAACTAAACTGATTATCAGAGGGTAAATTAAAATCACCAAATAACCTTCTTTTAGCCAATACTAGAAACTTTTTGTTCCCGTATGTCAACTAGAGGGTCAAACAATTTAATTATCTCATTAGTACAACTTTAATCAACAATAACATGCATATCCAAATCATCACCTAGATTAGTTTTGATTACAATTGAGATTATTTGAATCTAATCATTTACAATGTTACATAAATACCTTATAAAAGCTGTTCCAAACATCTAGTAAATCAGTTCAATCTTATTGCAGGACACATTTTGGATCAGCATTTACTGGCATAGCTTATGGTTACCTTACATGCCCCACACTACAAATAGACGATTCGTCATCATCAACACCCGAAAGTGGTAAAGAGAACGGAATCACACTGATCCGACGAAATGTCGATCCTTGTAAATCATTTGTAATTTTCTCCATTTTCGTTTCGGTTTTGAGCTCTTTGTTTCTCATGTTTGAACCTCCACTTGGTTCACTAGTTGTAGACACCCTTGTGTAATCTCAACACCAAAAGTGTACCATATGTAAAATAGTGTGTCATGAAATGATTATTGTTTTGCAACAAATGACGTGGATTAAACCACAATGTGCATGCAGTCCACGTGTAAAAAGAATGGACCCATATTGACCCAAAGCAAAGGAAGACCAAAATGTTTGATGTTGTCATGTCCAGATGTCCCAGAATAAAGTCCAAAAATAACTTTTGTTGTTTTCTACAGAATTCTAAAATTCTCTGAACAGGATAACAACTTGTACTCTATGCAGTATAATTTGTACTCTGGCGCCCATACCTTCTTCAACAAACATAGTTTGGGTGCATTGAAAGCTTCTTTTGCCTTTGAAATCACACCAAGCTCTCTTTCTTGTTTTTATCTTTATCTTTGTTTTTGTGTGTTTACAGAAATTAATATTTTGAGTTTGAAAGATGGAAGTAGGAAAGATTGGTAAAGGTTTAATGGTGCCAATGTTGACAGCCAACTTTGTGGTTTATACAATAATGGTTGGACTTGCTGCTTGGTCTCTTGACAAGTACATCGATGGTCAACAGGACCACCCTCGTAAGCTACCTTTCTATCATTCACTTAAACTTAGTTTTTTCTCTCGTAAACTCTGGATAATACTTTCAATCGTATATATATATATAAAACCGTTTGAAAGTATATTTTGACTCGTTATATCTCGGGTTACACAAATCTTAAATGCGTCTTTATAATTTAACATTGTTAAATAATGTGATTTTGGTAATTTATGTGACTTGAATTCATGTTCAATGAATAGTTCTTAAGGTTCTTACCGATATTGAGTCCCTCTATAATATATCTTGTTGATTGATGTCCTTTAGCCATGAAAATGATATTTACGAGACCACCAAATGCATCTGGGTTAAAGGTTGGATATAGTTTTGTAATGTGAAAATGACATATTTTTTATGTGAATGTGTGGCTTTAGACTTGGGAGGGAACCCATCGACGACATACATGTTAGAGTTTGCAATACTAGGAGGTGCAACCGGACTGTGCTCACTGGTGATTGGATTCATGCATCAGCGAGCATGGCATAGCGCCAGTTTGAGCAGTGCTTCGTCTTCAGGATTTATCGCTTGGGCCATTACTGCTGTTGCTTTCGGGTACCTCTAATCTGATACAATCATTATGCTTTGTTTTAAACACATTGTGGTTATATCAATCAAAACTCTTATGGTTCTTTTATTAATTATTGCCTAATGCAATGATAGAAATTGGGTGAATTTCTCTTGTTTTATAACTGACATGGTTTTTGTTAACATAGTTTTGCTTGGAAGGAGATCAGAATGGGAGGACGAAGAGGAAAACGCTTGGTAATATCACTTTTTCTTGAAACAGTTTTTATATCTTTGTTCACTGAGAATGGTTATTGTAAATGTGCAGCAAACACTGGAATTATTCATCACAATATCAACATTCAGCCAGCTGCTATATCTAATGCTCTTACACGCTGGACTATTTAACAAAAAGTACGGACCAAATTATCTCAGTCACAGGGACAACACTGTCATTCACCGTGTGCCTGACCAGTCTCAGCCCAGCACTTCCTCTTTGGAGTAACACAAGCTTTTATGTCATACGCAATTATAGGACAAAACTGATGCTTACCGTATACATATAGTTTGATTGAAAAAGGACGATATTGCTCTAGATTGGATTGTAGTATGTTTTCTACTTTTCTGATGGATTATACATATGTTTGAAGATCAAGAAACAATGCATCTATTGACTCACGAATCAGATCGTACATGGCCAAAACGGTCCTGGATCGATCCTCTAATAAACAACCATGTTACACCATTTAGATATTAAAAAACACAATTCCATTGACAACGTTCTAATGAATACTCCGCAGTATTTTTGCATGGGAGGATCATTGAACAACAATAATTAGATCAACTCATCTGCGTCAGTAGCTTGCCATTCTACGATCGCGATTGTATGACGGCCCCCACAAGCCACATATTTAGCACACCATCGTCCTGTTTCACTGCCACCGTTGTCTTTTGGGGGCGGAAGGTCGATAGGTACTTCTGATGGATGACCTGTTGTCGCCTTTTTACCATATCCTAATCTTCCATGATCTCCACGACCAAACTGACGGTTGAAAATAATAAGTTTAAAACAGTATTTATTTTCAGTCAAACTAGAAAAAAGTGAAATAAGTTGATTTTTTAAGCGTTTGTTGATGCTTACAGAAAACATACGACCATCGCGCGTCAACGCAACAGAATGAGTGCCACCACATGACACCTGAATGATATCTTCCCCGGCTAGAAGCTGAACTTGCTGAGGCACCATCTTACTGCTTTTATCATCTCCAAATCCGAGTCTTCCATGTTCCCCTCTGCCCCACCCGTACACCTAATGAAGAAAACAGTTAAGTTTGAACAAGTATGTGAGCAGAAAAGATAATATATAAAAAATTCAAATAAAATAGGTAGAACTTTGGATAGAAGTAGTAAAAATATAAACATTCTTGAACAAATGGAATACAAGGTACCTCTCCTTCATCTGTTAGAGCGGTGGAATGCCAACCTCCGGCAGCAACATCAACCTGATGTTACATGAATTTAGAATTTTGTTTGGGTAAAAAGATATATGGAATCAAGCAATTTATAGTTGGGCAAATTGCTTAGAAAGGCGATAAACTTTGGTCCGATTTCTATTTTGGGTAACACCCTTAACACTCACAAAAAGACTTTAAACTTTCAGATAACTTAATTCAAGGTAGCTAACACAGTTACCCTGTCAAACTGATGATTGTTACTTTGAAAATTGTGATTTTTTCTTTGTTATTGGAGACCTGTTAAAGTAGAAGATTTGAGGCTTTTGCGGACGCAAATAAAGTGTCACCCAAAACATAAATCATTAAAGTTAGTCACATTTAGGAACTTTGCCATCTATAGTTTGTAGAACATTCAGCAGTATATTAAGGTGGTAAGAACGAAACAAACCAATTTGATGCCAGACAATCCTTGAACAGGAACTGGTTGTGATCTTGGTTGAGTATCCCCTGTTCCCAACTGTCCGTATTCATTATTTCCCCAAACCCATAGATTTCCATCCTCGAGAAGAGCCAGATTGTGGAAAGCCCCGACTGCAATCAACTTAACCTTCTCGAGGCCTTGTACTCGCACAGGTGTTGAAATTTGTTTTCTACAATTAAGTTACAAGATTAGTCACTCCAAAAATCAAAAGAATTTAGGCTAGCATATAGAACAAAAGCAAATGAGCAACTTACATGTCTCCAGGTGGCCATGGTTGACCCCATGTCCATACATGTCCTTCGCGTGTCAGCACCACAGAATGTGTGCCGCCAGCAGCTACCTGCATACAATATGTCAACTTATGTTAAATAAAAATAATAATAGCAAGACAACTTTTTCAATTTTAGGAAATTGAAAAATAGACCTGGCGAACTGAAAGCTTTGATGCACATCTTTGAGGAATCAAAATATCTCTCCTCAAAGTCCTACCAGAGTCGCCTTTCTTCTCAAGCTCTTCACCACACTGCCCATACTCGTTCCCACCTGCCAAAATGCAATTATCACCCGGAGTTATTAACATTGATTTTGGACCATCAAGTTTGCTAATTTGTGTTACGCTAAGGAGCATTTAAAAAATAAATAAGGTAAACACGTGAAACATAAGACGAAAAAGATACCCCAAGCATAAGCACGGCCTTGATCATCCACAGCCAAACAATGCCAACCACCAATAGCTGCCTGAATCAATAACCAATAAATGACATCCAAAACAAGAACACCGCTTGCGAGTTCTTATTCAAAGCCACTAGGCGAATCTCGACTTACCTGAACAATCTTAACATTGTCAAGAGCTTTGACTTGACTAGGAACGTTCTCAGTTTTAGTTGACGGTTGATGCCCCAACGTCCCTCTTTGATTCCAACCCCACATAAACAACTGATAAAAACACAACAAATCATAAGCATCAACTAAACCTTATTACCAATATATGCATTCATAAAAATACAATAATACATAAGCCAGTTATATCCATCACATTACAATTCTAATGAAACAAATTTTATGTACAAAACAAAATATATGCAGAAATTTAGTACTAAAAAAACGAAATGGTACAGTTATGAGAAACCCTAGCGCAGCTGCACAGTGATTAGTATTGTCATATTATACATATTTCAATTATCATAGCTGATAGCTCCACAACCACAAAGTTGAGATAAGATTTGTATATATTACAGTATGATCACTAACGTATTATCTTTTGTAATTTAATTTTATCATGATTATTACGATTAAAACAGATAAGTTTTGAGTAAAGCAAACAGTAGTAAAACTAATACTCGCAAAAACAAATAGAGTGTGTGTGGAAGTAAGTGATACCTTTCCGTCATCGCAAACGGCGAGAGAGTTACGGCTACCGGCGACTACGGAAGTAACAGTGACGGAATTAAGAGATGTGACGGAGGAAATCCATTCTTTCTCTTCGTTGTCTCCAAGTCCTAGTTGTCCGTCTTCACCTGAACCCCTAATAATAAAAATGAAAAAAATAAAATAATAATCGATTAATATGAGAGATTAACGGTAGAGTATGACGGCGTTCTGGAAGAGAGACGAACCAGGCGATAACGGCGGTGTTATCATTGACGGCCATTGAAAACAGTACAGAAAGTGAGTTTACGCAAGTTAGCGATTTGCAGTCGGACTGTTTGGGGAAGATAGATATATATATATTCCATTTATATAACCCGTGTTTTTAGTCCCTTTATCAATTTCTTTTTTAACTTTACTACTACAGTACAAAAAAGTTACAGTATAATTTTAAAGTTTTATTAGGAGTTTTAAATTTATTTATGGATATTATTGTAGTTGTAGAATTAAAGACAAATTAAATGAAATTTATATATATTTTTTAAAGCGGCAGAACGATGATTAAATTAAAAATGAAATTTATATCTATAAAAAATAATATAATTATAGACATTTAAAGCTATTTTATTGGCAGCTTATATTAAACAAATCAGTAGTGGCGAAGTCAGAAATTTTTTTCACTGGTTGCACAAACTAATAAAATTTTACATAGATTAAATTAACGCTAACGAAAATAGGGAAACCTAATATTGGTGGCTTATGCAATCGAATCAAAACGTATTATGCTATGAACTTTATCTTGCTAACAATTAAAGTGATAAATACTATGTAAACAATAATACTTATCAAAATTATAATATATATACATGTACATATACATATATATATATACATGTATATATATATGTATATGTATAGGTATATATATATATATATATAATAAAAGTTTTCTCTACAAATGATGTAGCTTAGTGTAGCTGTTATAATCGAAAATGTTAAGTGGCATATATGAGTATTTTAAGTGGGCCTCTTTGCTTGCCTTATAAACAGCCCCTAAGTTTACATATTATATTCTAAATGGGCATATTGCCTTTCGCTTCTGACGGTAGCACATAGTTATATATATAGCATGCTTTTAATAATATTACAATTATTTACTCATACTCACATTCAACCACTCGGGTCACGTGCCACCACACAATATAATGTGGCTCCGCCACTGCAAATCAGTCTTAGTTTAGAATCATTAAAGTAGTTCTTTTTATTCAAGTAAAAATGCAAAAATTAACGTTAAACGTTTTTATTTAACTGATAAAATAAAGAAATAAAGATTGGGAGTATGAACAATGAAATCTTGGAGGATTTTATTGAAATTTTGTAGTTTTAGGATGAACAGGATTTCATATTATTCCCAATTATTATTATTATTATTATTGTATTTGTGTGACAATTGATGGTAAAAAATTATACTCGTAAAACACAATCATTTAATGCATAACACATCTCCTAAGCTAAATTCGATTTTGTAATAAAAGCAATGTTTTAGAACCCGGTTTTTTAGTCGAATCGGATGAGTGTCAATTTCTGGTCAGATCGGTTGGACCGATTGGTCTGGATGGTCGGACCGGAGTTGTTAAAATATGGAAACATAATATATACATGAAGTAAAAGACATACAAAATCATGTCCACCAAACAATTTAACAATCCAACATCCAACAAGTAGACTTTGTTCAAAAACATACAATCTAGCAACAAATAAACAACATTCTTAACGATAGAATTTTGCAATTATATTTTATACTACTCCGTAACAATTAATAACGCGTTGTATATCTAAAAATTAACTTTTAATAACGCATTTTATATTGTAATACATCATCAAATATCGCCTCATAAAATATTCTATAATATCAACAAACTATAATTTGATAATACACCTTTAATTTTCGAATATAATATCTATCATGAGAGCTGCGATATATATAATAAATATATTTAGAGTAAATAATTAAAACAAGTTAAATGTTAGATTAGTTGGTTAACAGGCCGCTATTCAAGAATGTGGTTGTGAGTTTGAATCTTGTAACCAACAATTTTATTTTGTTTTCTATTTGTTTAAAATTTTAACTTTAACTTGTTCCACATTGGTGAGAATACAATCTCAACATAAGAATCAACTTCTATATAATGCAAACAAAGTTCACACTCCAATTTATTATCCAATTTAAGAAGGCTTAAAGGCTTCTTAAGAATCACCTTCTATAAGCACCAAATACAATCTCAAGCGGCCCGCTGACTAGTCAAACTTTGAAAAAAACCAGTTTATTTTGAGCCGGAATTATAGAAAAATTCGGTCCAACCGGTCGGACTGGACCGGTCAAACTGGTTCTTAAAACATCGACTAAAAGTTGCTAATTTGGAGATTTATAAGATTTGTGTGCAGCCTTACATAAGCACCAAATACATATGTATAAAATTTCAAATTTAAAATGATCTCGTGATGTTATAGTTACAAAAGAATTTTACAAAAAAAATTACAAAGTGGGTTGTCATAATTTACTAGTTCATTTTTTTCACTCATCTTTCTCTCTCCTAATCTAATTTGTGTCACATTAGTTTGTATCAATTTTTTTATAAATATTTTGTAACTAAATCATTTCTCTTTGTTTATTTGATATGTGTCATCTGGAATCTGGACCACATAGTTGGTTTCACTTGAAATAATTTTATACGTTTATCATTAGTTTAATATCAGTTATTATGGTATTAAAAATTTGTCATTAACAAAACCATTAATTAAAAAGTATAGAAAATAGTGAGTACTGTGATGATAAACGTAGTGTACAAAAAGTTTGATCTAATATTGGTGCAACTAATCTTACATTTGAGATGCAACCAGTTACTCCACTTATAAAATCATACTTTCTTTCTGTTCAAATTATACCTTTTTGATTATTAGTTTTTATTTTATTTTATGTAAAAATATAGTAAAGTAATTTGCTAGTAGCTTGATACTTTGGTCAACAAAAATTGATGGTTTGCTGGCTGGTACGTATATTAGTAGCAACATTATATTAACCCAATAGTCTTAAAACCCGTGTATACACACAACCCTATGAATTTATAATTGTTATTGATAAATATCGATAGAACCATTATATGATAATTTAGAACGTTTTTATAAGTTAAGGGATATGAAATATTGTCTGAAACTAAAATACGAAATCGATGATGGAAAAAGTAAATGTTCAAAGGCAAGTAATTAATGTAAGCCAAAATACATTGAATTGTAAGGTATCTAATTAGAAAACATAAGCAAATTAATAGTTTGAAGAAATAATAGAATGTTGCAAGTATAAACGATTAAGTTGAAATACAAAGTATAAATTATATTATATGTAATATATATTTGTACACCGCATTTGTAGTCTTATTTGTATAAGATATTGTTAGTTATATTGATTTTTTAATATCATGTGTTTACAATGCAATGGGAGTACAATGCATGACATTATTTGGTATTTTTAGAGATCAATTATTAGCATATGTAGGCCGTTCCAGTATTGATGAATTACATACTGTTATAGTAATTCGATTTGTTAAAGTTTTGTTATGTTATGGTTGTTGATAGCTTACTTACATATATTTATATTATAAGATGAATTTATATGCCAAAAAATTTGTTGACTTGCATATTTTTATTGTTTTAGGTACTCCATGTTTTATTAGTTGTTCGTTGGCTACTAAGATGCTCATACATCATTACTCATAATCGTTGTTTTATTAAATATAAATAAATTAAAGACAAATAATGAAATTAATTACTAAATTGTGATTTCCTTTTGATAGACTTAATATTTTACAATTTGACGAATTACTTTTTCAATTAATCATCTTAACTCTTAAAGGTATCATTGTCATTTTACATTCATCGAAAAGAGTCATGAATCCATAATAAGTCCATAACATTATGATCGATTTGTGGTGATTTCTGAGGACATCATAACTACACTTTATCACTTTCTTTTTCTCCTTGTGTTTACAATTGCTTTGCAAACTGTGAAATCATAACCGCACAAGGTTTATGTTAATTGAAGTTCAAAATTTCATATTCATAAAGATATTGAATCAAAAGAATAAAATATATACTCTCAACTATGAGAAGTCAATTGTTCAACCATAAAACAAATTGAACCCCTCTTAACTGAAATCAAATTGAATCAAAAACTTCGTAAACATATGTTAATGATAAATTCGTGATCACAGTAAATTAATAAATTGTACATTCTTGTTATAATGTATGATCTATGCTTCTATGTATTTTGTCTTATGTATCATTATAATTATATATGCTTTTATGGGTTACATAATTTGAATATGCTTAAAGATAATCCCTGAATTTCTTCTAGTTGTTATGCTAGGAAAGGTTAATTATTATCTATGCATATGGTTTTGTGGATCCAATCACACACATGTTTTTGATTTGTAATAATTATAGTTTGTTTATAAGAACTTTTAATAAAGTTAGTAATTCATGGCTAATACAACAACCGATACACAAGCAATATATTCATTCTTGATAATTATACCTACAATTAATTAGTAGTGAAAACTCTGAATTTATAGCTTGATTATGGTGTTAATTATCATAGAAATTCATCAGCCACTAATAAGACTTTCAGAAACTTTTCTTTGTAATATAATGTTAAACCGTGTCTTTGTAGTGGGTTGGTAGAGTTTGATAATTTAATTGTTAAAGGCACATACTTGAAACGGATATGAGATATGTTTTAGCTTATTTTTAAGAAAATATTTTTTAACCGAATTTGTCTTTCAATTAATCTATTTGACTTATGTTTTTTTATGGTAAATACTTATTTGATTCATTGATGGTCGGTTATTGATATGAAATCATAAAGATCGAGTACATATACCATGAACCTTAAGCATTAAGCTTAATAGAACATACTAAGGTTTAAGATGACGAATAAAATCCCGACTATATGCTTAAGCTTGATATCATTGCATTCGATATATGTTTGGCTTAACTTCTACTACTCTATTTATTTATAAGTTTGATTATTAGTTGAATATTTTTAAGCATCTATCAATTGTGTTGGCAAACCTCATGATATTAAAGGATATCGTTTTATTTCATTAATATTGATTGAAATAATGTAATGACAAATTTGAAATTTTTATGAGTTAAAATATATGCAATACTCTTTGAAATTAAAATATTTTGGAGGGTAACTGACCTATAGCAACTCCCGTGTATTTAAGATGATAATATGATGAAGCCTTCCACATAATGTAATTCGAAAATTATAAAAAATCACTTTTATAAATACTAATTACCAAGTAACTGATACATGTAATGTATTACTACGTATTTAATGGTTTATTCATAAAATTAATTGTACTCTATATATGTAGGATTATTTTGTACGTGAAAATTAGAGAAGGTTTAAAAAATAAGATAAATTAAAAGATTATATTTCATGGCATAAATTGTAGAAGAGGATTGTAGAGAATTTATATCCCACTACACTTACGTCTCAAGTTTAATATAGATATAATTATTATTCCGTATGTAACTTTTTAATATGAGAAAATAATTTATCTTGAGTTTTAGAAAGAGATAGAATAATACTAAACCTATTATGAGTTATCTTTAATTACATCGAGAAATCAAGAATACATATGCTAATACGATTGTGATAGTATATTATTATTATTAAAAATTTAAAAATAGTCAAATACCACTTATAAAAATAAACATAATTAAAGATTTATTTTTATTTTAAACTAACTGAAAATAGAAGGGTCTAATTGCTCAATTGAAACTTTTTAAAGGTGTTTCTTATATTATATTTATAAGATTCTTTTCTTCTTAGTTTAATAGAATTTTCATTGAGCTCCCACAATTGATTTCGCCGGTTGGTCCAATTCACATGGCATCATCAAATTTCTCTTTCAGGCACTCTACCATAACTTCTATTCGTATCTAAAGCTAAGCTAGACCGAAGGAAAGGTAAAATCTGCTACTTCGAGTTGCAAAGTAAAGTTAGTAAATAAAAAAAAGGACAGATTTCTTGGTCCACACGGCCTGTTGATTTGAAAAAATATTTTTATAATACGAGTTTAATGTATATAATAAAATTGTATCGTTTTATACGGAGTTAAAAAAGATATACAAGTTACAAAGTAAATTATTTTAGGTAGCATGTATATAAAGCCTACTGCTATAGCTAATTTGAGTGGATAGATAGTAGATTTGTATCCGATAACACGTAATGTAGATTTATTTTTTTAATTAACAATACTTCCAAAATATATTTCTATAAAATGTACGATGTTTCCTATTTGTTTTTAATCTCTTTATAGTTATCTAGAGTAGTATATTTTTTATAAGATAATTCATATATATTATCTTTTAATAATTCACAGTATAGAGTTTTATTTTTAAAATTAAGTAAAATAAATGGACTCAATTGATTGATTGATTGATTGAGAAAATTTTAAATTGATGACATCCCGATGTTGAATCAAAACTGTATTTCATTTATTTGAATGTTAAACTCGTTATACACACTTATGTTGAATCAATTTGTCTTTTATTTATTTGAATGTTAATCAAGTTTTATCTTCTCCTTTTAAGTCTTATTATTCGGTGGTTTTTAAACCATGTTTTTGAAATGAAACTACCTTACTAAAAAATATTAATTATAGAAATTATTTTTATAATCAACAGTTTATAAAAGGGTTAGAGTGTGTTATAGTTTTACATCATACACTGTCGTTATTAATATAATGTTAATATTAGTTAAATAAGCGTTAATAATATTAAATGTTAAATTGCGTAATTAAATAGTATGTTGGTAAATATACATGCATTTATAAAATATAAAGATCCGAGACAATTTGCGTTATTAATAAATTGATTTTAAGATTTTTAAAAAATGAGTTAACATGTTTGGTTTATTAAGAATATATGAGATATTAGTTTTAAAATATTGTTTAAATCTTACTTCGGGAAAGCTTGTGATGATGTTGATGAAGGTAATACTACATATTACTATATATAATAGTAATAGTAATACTAAATAGTAATTAAATTAAATTAAAAAATATAAATATATATATATAACTTATTGTGTACGTACATTACTTTTAGCTAGGTAACACGGATTGTTTTTGGATAAAACCGAATGACTAATTAAAATTGTATACGTAGATATATTACTTGTTTTCAAAAAATTTTAATAGACTAAGGAAATTGCTGTTTTGTTAAATTAATTAAACTAAAATATAAAGAAACATAAATAAATAAATAAATAAAATAAGATAATAAAATATAGATATGGTTTCACCCACTTACAATTCAAATCCCCAAGGAGTTTGATCCATAAAGGATGCTCCGATTTAATCTTATAAATTAAAATATGTACTCCGTAAATATAATTTGTTATAAAACTAAAAGTTAATCAAGTAAAATATAAGCACTTAATTGATAAATTGAAAATTAATTTAATATTATTGATTTCCTATGTATAATTTGAGATATTATTATACTTGACTTGGTATTAACTAGATGGATCAAAATACACCTTACAATGTTCTTTAAATTGGGCCAGTCCGATACAACATTTATTCTCACATGTTACACTGCAAATTTCTATTTATATATACGTCTTAATTTTTGAAATTTCGATTATGGATAAAAAAACATTTGAATGGTGCAAATCCGATTCAACATTGCATCATTCTCTGTCTACATCACGTTTTTGTATATATGTGCAATCTTCTCTTTTTCTTTCTCCTAGTTACCAAAACACGACGGATGTCCATCTTTTTGGTTCATTATTAAAATGTTCAGAATGTGTTACCACTGGCTATGACATAATTAGATGCAACACTTTCATTCACCCAAAAAAAGAACCAAAAACTGTAAAGGTACCGTCAACTCCAAATGCTTAAAGCCGAAAACGAAAACTTGATCAAAGAAAACCATCCAAATAGTAATTAACAACTAAACCAAACGTCAAGTACTTAAACAAGCTTACAATCTGTCAAAAATCCATTATGTTTTCAATATAAGCACCCTGAATAAAAACTTAAAAAAGCACCGCCAAGTAGATATATATATATATATATATATATATATATATATATATATATATATATCACTGCTTTTCCTCGGGTTTTGAAGCTTCCTTAATCTCATCCCCAGCATCATCCTGTAAAAGAAACATAAAAGAAAATTCGACTAAGTAACAAACATGCATACGAATTCATATAATAATTTGCAGTACGAAAAAAAAAGATATACTTGCATCACACCATGTAAGTATACAAACAGTGACATTTGATTTGACAATTTTCAGTATATGTACTTGACTATCTGTCACACAGCTAAAACACCAGTAAATCAGGTAACGGAATCAGACAAGAGACAAAGAGAGATACCGCAACATCAGATGTCCACAAAGTCAGGTTGTCCCTCAGAAGTTGCATGATCAAGGTGCTGTCTTTGTATGAATCCTCACCAAGCGTATCTAACTCGGAGATAGCTTCATCGAACGCCTACGATGGAACACAACAATACTTATCAAAGAAAGCATATAATATACAGAAAGCGTACCATATACAAGTTACAGTAATAACATTCGAAACTTGAGGAGTTATCGAATTACCTGCTTAGCAAGGTTGCAAGCACGGTCTGGTGAGTTAAGAATTTCATAATAAAAGACCGAGAAGTTGAGTGCAAGTCCAAGCCTTATTGGGTGAGTGGATGCCAAATCAGTTAAAGCAATATCCTACAGGGAACCGAGACATGATTGTCACAACTCACGCTTATAAAAAAACACACTCTCTTCATGAACAGGGTACACCAAAAAGACCAATTGTTTACCTGAGCAGATTTGTATGCCAACAAAGTGTTTTCAGCAGCCTCCTTCCTCTCAGCTCCTGTCTTAAACTCAGCAAGGTATCTAAAGTAATCACCTTTCATCTTCAAGTAAAACACCTTAGATTCGGCAGACGATGCAGAGGGAACAAGATGAGAATCAAGAAGCGCCAAGATGCCATCACAGATTTTGCTCAATTCCGTCTCGATCTTACCCCTATAATCCTTGATGATGGTAACATGATCTTCATTCCCACGGCTTTCTTCTTTCTGCTCAATGGAAGAAATGATCCTCCATGAAGCTCTCCTAGCACCAATCACATTCTTGTAAGCAACAGAAAGAAGATTCCTTTCTTCCACCGTTAACTCTTCAGCATCAACAGCCTTAACAACCTTCTCCATAAACTCGACCATTTCTTCATACCTTTCAGCCTGCTCAGCTAACTTAGCCATGTACACATTTTCCTCACGTGATGCATCAGTTTGCCCCATTTTTAATATCCAATTAATACCTAAATATGCATATAATAATCACACATGCTCAATATATTAAATCAAACAATCAGATCAACGCAGATCACCCCAATTTTTATAGTCAATCAATACATGAATATGCATATAAATTATCAAAATCACAAATGCTAAATGTATAAAATCAAAAAGTCAGATCAGAAGGCAAGGCAGATCTAGATTTACAAGCTCAATATACAGTTATAGCCAACAGAAAGTCATAAACCAACCACTATGTGCAACAGAGAACATTGACGAATAATATGAATTGAACAATACAAACCTAGAAACACTAACCCGTCTTTCAGTCAGGCTGGGACAGCCATACTAAACCTAATCTAATATTCAATCTCTAATACACATTGTACACAATTATACAGGTGTCCCTAAATCTAACAACTATGATCGCTAATGTTCAGATTGATAGATCTTAGATTATTTAATAGCTTTTGTTCACTGTTTCAAAGCAGTTCAAAGTGTATCACTCGAAAGTCAACAGATCCAAATGAAGATACAGTTAACAAACACTAAAATTAATCGCACACGAAAAATAGATACATATATGCACGCAAACACAAAAGCAATCTATACAAACTTGCGATAGTTACAAAATTAAAATGTTATAATCGAATTGGATCCGAAGCAATTATTTAATACGAAAAGAAGAAAATAAAATGATCGGAAAATACCTCGATTGAAAGGGTGAAGAGTTGTGCGTGTTTATTTAGGGTTTTTTAGGGTGTGAATCTTCTTCGCTAAATAAACGGGGAAGTGAAAAAAGGGAGGTTTATATAAGCGGCGAATATTTGAAGCCGGAGGAGGAGTAAGCCAATTCAAAACAGACACGTGGCACGAAGGGCGGAGATTGCTACGCCACCAGCTACTGCTGCCGCTGACCGTCAAAGGAATAATAAACTATTTTTCCTATTTTTACTTCTTCCGACTTCAAAAAATGCGTTGGTTGAAAATTGAAATGTAAAACTTTTTTTACTTATATTTGTTTAAAAATTAGTTACATATACTTCTTATTATTGCTAGTGTCGACCGGCATAATGCGACGGGACAATGAGAGTACTAATGAGTGATGTCGATAGTGATAGTGATTTTTACTAAAATGATAATTGTTTGCTTGTGTTTTGAAATATGTAATATGTGTTTTGTTATATATATATATTTTATTGAATAAGTGAGATGAGAAATGATGGTCAAAGCGATTGATAATTTAGAGTCTAGTTAGATTTTAAAAAATCAACCAACTTCTTTTTATATAGTAGGTAAATACACTCGTGATGCAGCGATAACTAATTGTGAAAATTGAAAAAGATGACAATGTATTGATAATAATAAATCTTTTTGACATTTATTTATATCATGCACACTCTCAAAACAACGATGTGGTACATCAAATTTGAAAATGATAGTAATGAAAATAGAAGGTATCTTTATAATTATAAATGGTGAATATGAAGAAGTTTACGTGTGAATAAGTGAAAATGAGTTATTTAAGTCAAAATGACTTATTTTATAGACGAAAAAAATAATAGTATGTTGATATGAGAATGACATGTAACATATATGCTAAAATATCTAAAGTTACTTAAATCCTAAATAGAATTATTTGTAGACACGATATGATTTACAGTTAAAGTTTGAATTTTGTGTTACATATCCAAACAAATCAAGCTAATTACTAAAAATGTATTCATAAATCAATGCAAATAATGTGTGATCAATTTGCATGTAAGATTTGTATCTATAAATCTCAAGGTAAAATCCTTATAAATTATACTTTTTAGTTGCCCAACCTAAAAAAAAAAAAAAAAAAAAGCCTTACATTTGTTAAGAAATGCTATTAAAAAAAGTCTTACATAAATCGGAAACAAATAATTCACCACACACTTATGTGCACAAGATTGAATGGTTATTAAAACAACTAGTCTAAGATCCGCGATAACGCGAAAATTTAAATTGAATTTATAAAATGAGTTGTTTTTTAATGTATGCTAATGTTAACCTTAAACTATTATTAATGAAAATGCATTAAGTTTATTTATAATATATATGTTAGCTAAAGTGATAAGAGGTTTAAGAGAATTCCAAACTAAAATTTCAAATCTTAAATTGACAAAACCTCAATGTTTATATAAACACGTTGTCAATTAAAGAATACTCAAACTAAACGAAATTAACAAATTATTATTTGACTGAGAAGAAAAGATGGATTAAACCTTAAACATCAAAGATGTAAGTGTGCAAAAAACGTAAAAAGAATTAGCCATGATTCCTTGAGAATATTTACCATAAAACAAAGAGAATGAGGTGTTGTTTTGATTCGGCCGAAGGCTTCTTGGAGCAAGTAGGAAACTATTCGCATTCCAACCGTGGCACACAAAAAGATATAGAATTTCTACACGATATTGAATATAATATACTGAAAGATTTTAGGGATATCTTCTTACTTTTAAAAAATAAAATATTAGTATTAGTTATGAAAGGATTTTTTTTCCTTTTTAATTATATCTGAAAATTTTAATTTTAATTAAAATAATTAAGTATTAGGAATTAATCTAGGTGGTCGGATCGATTTGAAAAAATACAATTAAAGGTCAGGATTCTTCTATTGTATTCTGGTTTAAGCATATATTATTCACGAAAACTTATGTGCACAAGATTGAATGGTTATTAAAACAATACCTTGAATGATCTCCTGATAAAAAATAATATCATGAATCATAATCAATTAATATTTAGTGTGGAAATATTTGACTTAGTAGGTTATTTCTAAAAAATTTAAAATTTTATTTATGGACAACATTAATACATAAATCTATTTTTGATAATATATGTATTTTTCAAATTTAATTATGGATAGTTTTATTTTTATCTATGGGCAATTAGTCTTTTTCGATATTTAATACTCTAAGTCTGTGAAGAAAAGTGATAAACTATTTATAAGGTGTAAAGATTATGTCTTAAAGTAAAAAAGTAATGTAAATTTATAATGATTTCTTTACTAAAAATAATCATTATTGTAAAAATGTACTTTTTTAACACGAAAATTCAAATCAGTAGAAGGGAGTATAAATCTAACATTTTACGTAACTCAATGATAATGTTATTAAAAATGTTTAAGTACTCAGAAATGTACTTATTTATGATTTGAAATTTATAGTATGCAAGAAAGTAATCGGACTTCCACTTTGTGTAATAAATTTTCAATTTGTTTCAATAGTATGTATTTTGGTGGCAATTTATAATGACGTCACGTGTTACCTCATACAACTGACACGTAAGTAAATGTATAAAAAGTTGCATACAATAGCAATGAAACAAGTTTAATACACACAATGAAAGTTCGAATATTTTGTTGCATATTATAAACGTCATATTATAAACGTCATATTATAAATAAGTACATTGATAGAGTATTTAACCCTCTTAAAAAATTAAAACAGATTGTACTAATGAAGTAATGATGCAATATCTATAGCTACTTTAATCCATAGATGACCATTGTCCATATGAAACGAATCAATTTGAAATGTATTTTATTTATAATCCAACAAAGAAAAAAAAAATTATAATCCAACAAAGAAAAAAAAAACCATGCGGAATATATATATGTATATATATATATATAGAGAGACCGGATCCAGAGAAAAATATTATTTTGTGAGGAAGAGGGAAACTACACAATTATAAACGATGAATGTTAACAAAATTCCTTAATATTTATCGTATGATATTATAAGTTATAAAAAATAGTTCATTGATAAATATTACGAGTTATAACATCGGTTTTGATTAATATTTATTGATAAAAATATGGTTTTATACGTTTTGATTATCATTCATCGTTGACGAATGTTAACGAATAATTTTTCAAACAAAATGATAATATCTATCGATTTAGTGAATATTAAAAAAAATTCCCTTTTATTCCCCTTAATTTTTTAAAATAGAACCCCATAATCTTAGTGATCCTCTAATTGAACTATCAATCATTAAGATAAATTCATCCCTATCCATATATTAAAAATAAATATAAATACTTAAAAGCTAATGTTGTAGTCAACCTACAAAACTAATTTATTCCTTTTGGTAACTAAAAATCCACTTCCTATTTATCACTCCACATCTTGATTACGGAGTATTATTGCTTTCTTCATTTTTTTTTTTTTTATGTATACTGGCATTTTTTCATTCATGAGATGAAACTTTTTATTACTTCTTTCCTCAATATTTATGTTTTATTATTATTACTTATTATTTTCTCAATGCTTATGTTTTCTCCCTCTACAAGATGAACAGGTGTGTATGATTTGATGGATGTTTTTAATTCGTGTTGATATATTTTGAGTAATTATAATTACTCTCCTACAAGAAAAAAGGGCTTATTGCAACGGAATCTTTTAGCAACGACAAAATATCGTCCCTAAAAGTCGCTAAACGACAAAATTTTCACTGTTTTAAACTTTGACTCGAATACTTTGTTGACTTTACTTTCAAGAACGACATATGTCGTCCCTAAAGATATTTTTATTTTCTTTTTGATTTTTTGTTTGGCTCCAAAAAGAAAATGTTTCCGGGGCTACTTTTTGAGACGACAGTGTCGTTGCTAAAAGTTTTATTTTTTATTTTTGACTTTTTTGTTTTGGCTCAAAGATGAAAAATATTTCCCGGGCTACTTTTTGCAACGACAGTGTCGTTGCTAAAAGTTTTATTTTTATTTTTGACTTTTTTGTTTTGGCTCCAAGATGAGAATATTTCCCGGGCTACTTTTTGCAACGACAGTGTCATTGCTAAATGTTTAATTTCTATTTTTGACTTTTTCGTTTTGGCTCCAAGATGAAAAATTTCCTGAGTCACTTTTAGCGACGACAATGTCGTTGCTAAAAGTGATTTATCTATACTATTTTAATTAAAATTATACTTATTTACAAATAAAAGTATAATAATAATTTAAATAAATTATAAAATATTTAAAAATTAATTAGCTTGTGAAATAAATATAAGTTAAAGTATAAATTTATAATTAAGTTTAATTACATTTTAATTAGATTGTAAAAGTTAACTCTAATATATTACATGTTATACGATTTGTGTAGTTGCGAAACGACTTAATTAATAATACGTCATTTTTATAAAACTAATGACTTTATTTTCGCGAAGGTGTTTGCGAGTATATTGACGAGCTTCTATAAGATATAGAAGTTGAAATAGGGTATACTCGGTGATTTGCATTATCGTAAAATAAATCGGTTTCTTTAACGAACCTTCATTATGAGAATGTGATTTTTTATCACGAAAATAAAACAAATGTCACACATATTAGAATTTGAAAATAGAACAAGTAACATCGAGTAGTTAGCAGATATTGGAAAACGAAACGTTGATGGTAAGATGTTGATCAAACTTGGTTCACTTGTTGCTATACATCATCGTAACGTTGATCACATCCGAACAAATGATTCATATGAAACACATGTCTTTCTATTCAATCAAGAGGCATCATTGTACTTCATCGCCAATTATGTCGACCTCAAAGACCGTTTAAGTTCATGAACCCTAATGTTTTTTGACTATTTATGTCAAAAGCTTTATATATGTTGGCGAATGTGTTTGCGAGTATGTTAATTGGCGAGTATATGCAAAAGCTGTAAAACGAACTTGGTAACTACTGAAGAAAGTATGAACTTTAATTGGCGAGTGTTGTTATACATTATTGAAAAGGTGAAGAAACAAAAAGTGATGACTCTGTGTTGGAAATTGTGATTGCAAGTATATAGTCGAGTTTATAGAACAAGGATTATTTGATCCTATAAATTATAGAACAAGAAACGCTAAAATTCAAGGTAAGATGTTGATCAAACATTTTTTACTCGATGTTTTACATTATCGTAATGTATGTCGGTTTACGAACCTTTAGGCTAACAACGTGATTTTTTATCACAAAGATAAACAAATGTCAAAAATATTAGAATTTGAAAATAGAACGGGAACGTTGAGTACTTATTTGATATTGAAAATAGAAACGGTGACGGTGAGATATTGATCAAACAAGGATTATTTGATGCTATAAATTATTGTAACGTTAATCGCATTAGAACAAATGAGTCATATCAAGCAAGTGTCTTACTATTCAATCAAGAGGAATCATTACAATCAATCGCCAATTATGTGAGATATTGATAAAAAAATTTTACTCGACGCTTTACATTGTCGTACAGTGTGTCGGTTTATCAACCATAGTTTTTTCACACTATCGTCACATTCGAAATAGTTCATTAATAAATAAAATATTATTTTTAAAAGTCAATTACATGAAATACAATTTAAAAAGTACATAGAATATGTTTTTAGTTCTAAAAATCAATTTATTTTAAACATGTTCTAATTTTAAATAAAGTTATATAGGACATATTTTCGTAAACTATTAATATGAATTTATTAAACAAAAAAGAATTTTAAAATGTTTTATTTGTTATGGAAAAAAATCCTTTAGGGATGACATTAAGGGTTTCTGCAACGACATTGTCGTCTCAGAAACATTTCACGAAAAAAATGAAATCACCTCGAAAATATGAAAAATTCCCGCTTGACTTTCTGCGACGACATAAGTCGTTTCAAAAAGTCACGTGTCGTCGCAAATAGTCAAAATGAAAAAAAAAAAGGGCAGCCAACTCCTTTTCTTCTCCACTTTTTTTTCTTCAAACCCTACACTTCTCTTTTCTCTCCAGCCGTCCCCATACCTTCAAACCCACCACCACACTTCACGATTCACCACCACACCACACCACAACCACACCTCACGTTCACAACCACATCACCACCACAACACCTACCATCGCCACCCCTGTTGTTGCCCTTCCACCGCACCACCGCACCACCACACCACAACACTTACCTCCGGCCACCATTACACCACTTCACCACCAAAGGTTAGAATAAAGTGATGCTTTGATTATATATACTTGTTAATTTTGAATGATTGTTATATAATATATAACTCTTTATAGATTGAAAATTGTTGATTTAGTGTTGATTCTAAGTATTCTTTTAGTTAACTTGTTGATTTAAAGTGTTGATCAGTATTGTTAATTTTGTAGATTGAAAATGTTGTTTGAGTTAATTTGTTATTGTTAATTTTATAGATTTAAAATGTTGTTTGAGTTAATTTTTTGATTTAGAATTGTTTGACATTGTTAATCTGTATAGAATCAAAGTGTTAGACAAGTTAATTTGTTAAATTGAAATTTGCTAATTAGTTATTATTAAGTATATAAAGTTAAAGTGTATTTTATAACATAAAGTAGTTAGAGTTGTTGATTGTATAGAATAATTAAAGTATATAGAGTTGTTAAAATGTACGAGATAAAGTATTTATTTGTTAAGTATATAGACTAAAAGTGTGTTGTTTTATAATTGTATGAATTAAAGTTTTGAATTGAATGTATATAACTGTATAAATTAGTTAGAATTGTATGTATAGTTAGAATGTATGAAGTTATTAAAAGTGTATGTATTGTTATAATGTATGAATTGTATTAGTTGTATGAGTAAAAGTGTTGAATTGAATGTATATAATTGTATGAGTGTGTTAGACTATACAAGTTTGAATTGTGAAGAGTTAAGGTATGTATATTTGTTAAAATTGTTAATTTAGTTAATATGTATTGTTAGGGATTGTATGAATTTGTTAAAATTTACACATGTTTAAATGTATATAATTGAATGTATGTATAGAACCTTTAATTTTGTTAATTTAGTTGATTGATTTATAGGTGATCTAGTGATTGATCTCAAGAGAATGTTCAAGTCTCAACAACAACAAATTGAGTCTCAAAATGAGTTCATGGCTTCTCTACACAAGGTCTTAATAACGGATAGAAAGTCTCGTTCTCAAATATAATTCGATCGGACCCGATATTGTAGAAGATAGTGATGATGATGATGAAGAAGACGATAAATGTGTTTGTGAATTGTTAGTCGTTTATGAGATTGTCGAAACAATGTCCGTTTAAACTATTTGAAGTGTTTAAACTGTTTAGTTTAAACTTGTTGTAAATTAGAAATCTTTTGTGTGTTTGTTTCAACAATTGATGATTTGTCCGGATGTTTAATTATTTGTTTGGTGTGTTTTGAATGCAAAAACTACAAAATATATGTAGTAATAGTGCTGCAAATCTGCAGAAATGAAACATGCGCATACCTGGAAAAATCGAAAAAATGGAAAAAACTGTCCAAATTACAGAGACCTTTTTGCAACGACAATTAGCCTTTTGCGACTACACATGTCGGGGCAAAAAGCACCCTAATTTTTAATATCTCACACTTTCTGCGACGACAAGTGTCGTTGCTAAAGGTATTTAATTTTCTTTTATTTTATTTTTCTAATAATACTTTCGGAGACGACATTTGTTGTTGCTAAAAGTATTTATTATTGAATTACTTAAGATGTACGGAAATTAGAGTGTGGGCCCGGGTTGTCGTCGCAAACTGTCGTTGCAAAAAGGTTTAAAAGGACGAGGACATTGAGACGACCTTTTTGCAACGACATTTGGTCTTTTTGCGACGACTTTTGTCATTGCAATAGACTTTTTTTCTTGTAGTGTCTGTATATAACAATATAAATTACTACATCTGAAATAAATAAATAAAAAATATTTTATCAATACGGTATTTCCAAAACACCACCTAATTAAAAAAGAAAAAAACTACTTATGTTAATATTTATTACCCGTGACGAACTCAATGAATTGAAGAAACAATGAAACAATAGGTTCTAATAAATTACTTCAATATTTGTTAAGTCACTGTATCGATAATGATGATTTTCTAAAATCAACCACCAATATTAATGGAATGATAATAGTTCTATCATCCCTTTATATTTCTTTTGTCATTCCTATTCTCACTCCTCTATGCGAGTCTTAGAATCGAACATACTTTACATTGATAGTGTATTTTAGCAATTTTAATTGAGTCTACATATAAAAAAGTAAAGTTTCGCTGAAAGGATCAAATGTTTGGTATGTTTCGAGATGATAATAAACAGAAGCCAAGGATAATCATTGTCAATCATAAAATTGAATTTACAGGGACATATTTTGCTCGTAAACAATTGTATGTTGTTGTTGCATGTGTTAAAATAAAAAATGAGTTGAAGGTTCTTTTTGGTGAGAATGATGACCGCCAGTCAAATACGACAACAAATAAGGAGTATAAGTAGGTCTTACACGAAATATAATTATTACTCTGTATTACGTGCAACTTTATCGTCTTTAATTTTTAACTTCTTTAATTTTTTATAATATTATTTTGCGTATGTATAATTAGATTCATTTGTAACTCACTGTTATTTGACTTATCTTAAGTGCTTCCAGTTATAAGTTTAATTCTCTACACACTTAAATCCGTATACAAACAGTAACAATAATATAACACAAACCAAATGCTTAATATACTTACTACCTTAAATCATCCGATTTCATATTTTATTACATTTCTTTTACCTCATATAAAACACGAAATTTTTATCATTATATTTACAAAAATCAAATACAAACTCAATGAGCCCGTGTGTAAATACGGATTTGAAATCTAGTATATTATATGTATTAATCACTTTTTATTTATTTACTCATATTTTTTAAGTCAAAATAATGAATATTGTCGTTCATACTTGAAGATTAGATAAAAACAAGGACCAACCATATACAACATGGAGATGGAGATGTGCCAACTTATGACTTTATTCGATCTCATTTACAACAAAAACATGGACCAACCATTTGATTTTCAATTAAAATAAAACCGTACGTGGATCTGAATGTGTATATTATTTATTTATTTAGAAATTATTCCGTACAATTAAAAAAGATTATAAACATAAAATAAGTGTGGTTAAACCAAATAATATTCAACAATTTCAAAATAGGATATAAGAATATATAGTAAAACTTTCAATCAATATCGATTAAAGAAATGTCAAGTTGCCTTCAGCGTATAACATAGTTAGTTTCGAAGATGGAGCATATCCACACATATCGATGAGGTTCAATCATCACCAACAGTAAGGAGAAACATAATTTATTAGAATTTTTTTTTTTGTATTGTTGGATAAGTTGGTTGGCCACCATTTGAACGGGTAGTCAAATGAGCTTGATTTACCTTTTACGTGATGGGTATAAGGTGATCTGACGTTGGCCGGTTTGGATTGCCGGATTTCAACCTTTCGAAAGGATGGTCTAAGTTAACGTATCGAACCTTTGATTACTGGTTTTACTTTAGGCGAATATTTTATTGGGTAGGTTCTTAGCACCGACTATGACGTGGTCAACTTAGTTGAGTCGGGTTACGTACCTTGTAGCTACTAACAAAGCCTTTTATGTACCTAAAACCTCAGATAATAATATTTAAATTAAAAATGCCATTTTTAAACGAATATATGTCATTACAAGTACGAAGAATATGGATTGGCATAAAATCTTTCCCGGATATAGATTTACGTAATTTCACACGGTTTAATCGAAGTTAAATTCCTTATTTATTCCATTAAATTAACAAAAAAAAAGTTATACATTAAATATATTTTAGCTCAAGTTTGTTTTCATAACTATATTGATCATTATTTTAAGTCGGGCACTTTTAATACGATCCAACGACATCGTTTGGATTTAAATGTTGGACCAATATGGGTAGGGCTAAAGGTTATGGGGGGCTCCTATCCGATAAGATAACACGAGATCTTGATTCATCTATACCGTTGACTATTAGTCACTGACTTTAGAAGATGACGACAAAATGTCCGAACGTTTTTAGGATTTCAAGTTGGTTTATATATAGAGTTCTCAATCGCGTTTCATATCACCAACTACAATTAGTACCTCACTTCTTACTAGTCAAATGGCTACGATATCATTAAGTCAAAGGTCAACCAATTTTCAACGCTCGAACTATAACTCGGTTGTTGAAGAGATCAATGGGTTAATACGAGTTCACAAAGATGGTCACGTCGAGAGACCTCCGATTGTACCTCATGTTTCTTGCATGGTACCTTCGGAGCTCGATGTTGTAGCCAAAGATGTTATGATAAACAAGTTTACTAACTTGTGGGCACGTTTGTATGCCCCTAACAACACACAGTTTTCGTTAAAAGTGCCATTGCTACTTTATTTTCACGGAGGGGGTTTTTGTGTGGGGTCGGCTTCATGGGCTTGTTACCATGATTTCTTGTCAAATCTTGCTCGTGTTGCCTGTTGTGTTGTTGTATCGGTGAATTATCGTCTCGCCCCTGAAAACCGGCTCCCAGCTGCATATGATGACGGGGTCAATGCCATTATGTGGCTAAAACAAGAGGCTTTAAAGGGAACCGTTAGTGAGCTTAAAAGGTGTGACATTTCGAACTTGTATTTAGCTGGTGATAGTGCTGGTGGGAACATCGCGTACCATGTTGTATCACGGCTAGTTTCTAGGCCAGTATTATCACCAAGAGGGATAATTTTGATTCAACCCTTTTTCGGGGGAGAATCAAGAACTACATCCGAGAAGCATTCTATGCAACCAGTTTACTCTGCATTAACACTGTCGGCTTCTGATACATATTGGCGGCTTGCACTCCCACTAGGGCTTAAACGAGACCACCCATGGTGTAACCCTCTAGCCAATGGTGCATCAAAACCAAGTGATATGAGAGTTTTCAAGACAATGGTTTGTGTGGCTGACTTGGACATTTTGAAAGATAGGAATTTGGAGTTCACGGCTGTTCTTGCTAGCACGGGTACACGTGTGCAATCTGTTATTCACAAAGACGTTGGACATGCGTTTCATGTTTTGCAGAACTACCCAATGGCACGTACCCGAACCAACGAAATGATTGCTCAAGTTAAGGGTTTCATCAACCAGTAATTAACTAGTGCATGTCGTGTAAAACTTGGATTGTAAAATTTCGCATATGGTTTAGTTTGATAGTTCTTTAGTTATTATACAATATAAATATAAATTAATAAATGATCGAAATTGCTTGTCAACATTACTATATATAACTAGAAACTGGACCCTTTTGCTATGCAATATTGCTGTATCAACAAGAAGTACGTTTAACAAATATGAAAGTTTACATTAAATTTCCGTACAAATTTTTGTGAATTACATATAACCATGATTATTTTTTTTAACGGTAAGTACTCACGCAGTCCACTACCACGAATATATACATTAAATACGTACAAATTGTCTCATCTTCAGGATTTGAACCTCAAATCTAATGGTTGAAAGGGTCACCACGGTACCACTAGGACAAATGAAACTTTGATTTTATATATGTTCTACTTTTGGAATGAAAAGTTTTAGTTCTAATTTTGAAGTATGAAGAGAATATATGTTTTGGTTGGAAGGCACTTTGACCAAATACAAAAGAATCTATCTCTAAACAATGGGGCACTTTAAAGGGCGGCTAAAGCTCAGCATTCTTCAATTTCTGGTTTATGAGTTATGATGGAGACACAGTCAACTGTTTTTAAGACCCATCAAAATCATATTCAATGGGTATAATTTTTTGTTTTTGACAAGGCAAACACACACGTCTCTAACCACGCAACGTGTGATTGACTTTTGTCCCAAGTGACAATTAAATGGACGAACTTTTTTATTTAATTTGTTGGGTTATACCGATACTTCTAGATCCTAAATCTTTGGGTGATATGATGAGTATAAGTTTCTAGAATCTCGATAATATGTTATTTGTTATCTTAATACTTGTGAATATGGCGCGTAGATGTTCTTGAAGGAACTAGGACGGGATAACGTCTAGCTTTTAGAAATATTCCGATTAATCCACATTTAGTAAAGCAATTCGTTAACCTACTATCTATCTTTTCCTTTTCTATATAAGATTTGCATAATCTTTTTAGAATATGTTCGAGAATCTTTTGAGCTCGAGTATTCTACATATCACAAGAATTAGCCGTATTGTACTTACCACTCTCTATAAAAGACCAACGAATATATAGTGATGAATACGTTGTTTTAGTGTTCTACAATTGTATATTAGTATTATTAGTAAAATTAATTAAATTAAAATTAAAAACTATATATAAGTTAACGACTACAAAAGTTCAATAACCACTTTTACGAAGTATTATTCTGGAATTTTTGGTGTTTACAAAATTACAAGAGCCCATCAAGAGACAAGAGTTGGCCCACAAATGTAACAACTTTTCTATCTATATACTTACTGGGTCTACTAAGCCCAATACAATAGTGAGGGACTGAGGGTGTACCACAATGAAAATTACAAAACCCATAGGCCATAACGTACCACTACCAGCCTCTCCTTAAAACGAAGGAATAAGATATGAGATATTAGACCACAACAAGGGTAGTCCGTTCCTCACTAAGTTGCGGACTTTTAAACATTTTTGTAAATGTATAGGATACATAAATAAACACAATGATATAAATATAGTATGACTTTGATTTATAAATTTACATTTGAAAGAAATAAAAAGTTTGTTGTAATTTGTAACATTGGTTGATTCACAACTTATCTTATATCTTTCTTCTATCGAGTAGAAAATGATATAGAAATGTTTAAAAAGAATATTTAAACGTTGTTTATACTATATCCGTCTCAAAAATATAGTAGATATTTCATTTTTCTGACGTTCCAAATTAATTGTCCACTCTAAAAAATAAATAGGGAAATTCGATCGTGATTAACATATTACCCTTACTCAAAATTATTATTACAAACATTAAAGAAAATGGCAATTAATTGGTTAAGGGTAAAAATGTCATTCTGTAAAAAGTAAGAAAGAGAAAGCAGTAATGATTATATTTTTATTAAACTGTGTGTTTTTGTTAATTTTGTGACAATTATTTTGGGACGAAAGTATTAATATTACAATACTTGTATGTACCGTACCGGAAAAGATTTGTCGTTTTCTGACTTTCTCAATGTTTTCTCACATCTTCAAAGTTTATTAATGGGGACCTTTTGATTCACGCTATGGTACTGCTGTAAAGCTTTCAAGGTTTGTTATCACCACTCTCACAAAAATAAATCTTGAATACCGTTCAATGTATACTTTACCATCTCTTTTTATAAATCCACAAAAAATTATGCATTAAATGTGTGTACAGTACAAATCTATTAACGTACAAGTTTGATAAATTTATTAAAATTAAAGGGGAATATATCATTACCATATTAAAAAAATTAGTTTTATAACTACTTGAAAAGGAAAAGAAAGAAAAGACTTCCTAATTACCTTAAGTTAATATATCTATCAAAAAGTTAAAAATTGCAAGGGTGGATGATGGTATTAATTTGGAAAATGGAGTACCCTTAATGAAATAGAGGAATATGTATGTAATGCTAAACTTATGTAACTTGCGTAATTCTTTTTGACGGAAACATTTAATTGTAAAAAAAGTTAAGTTTCTTACTTACATATAAGAATCACCATTACATATTACATATTACATATTACATATATTATTTATTATGATTATGATATTCAAAAGCTGAAGCTAATCTACACATATTTTCTGGCCTTAGGATGATGATATCTAGTTTGGTCATTTTCATGTTAATAAAATAAATAAATATATATTTTTTAGCCAATAAAGGAAGCTTCATACATGGCCGGGTTTTGGAAGACAATGTGCAAACACAGATTAGAATTTAATTGTATGGGCTATAAAATGGAACCGGGTCCAATATTAATGTTCCTTTATTTGGGTCAATTGTTAGTCCGTTCAGAAAAGCCCAAAAGGTTTATTTACATGAAAATGGAGTTTGGTTCAAATAGGATTATGAATTATCGTAGTAATGGTAGGATACAATCTTATACGAGTGTCCCCTTTTATCACTTTTTAACTTTTAATTAAAGATAAAACCAAAAACACTCGGCTCTCAGATACAAAAACCATTCTATTTCTCAATAACATTTTTCACCGCCAAATACTTAGATCTAAACTTCTTCACGAACGTTGGCGGAAAATGCTTCATATCCTCCGACGAACCTACGCTGTCTTGTCCGGCTAATCTACACAGTCTTCTCAGGCGAACTAACATCATCTTCTCCGGTGACGACGCCGGCTTCTGCGACGATATCTCTGGCGGCGTAGACATAAATTTCTTTTTCGTTTTCCGACGATAATAGCTTCGGATAACAGATCTGGTCGTTCTCATGTTTTAGGTAACATGGTGGTAGTCTGGTCAACTGTTTCGGATAATTTTCCGGTGGCATCTTCGCTGATCTCTTTTTGCCGGCGAACTTTCTTCTCAAACACTTTTTGACTTTTATTTTTGGGTGCTTTTGTGTTCAAAACATTGATTTAGAATTTGAGTGTTCTTCGATTTGTTGTGTATCAATACGTTTATTTTTGTGTATTCTGTTTCTGTATTTTTTTTGTGTATCTATACGCAATATTTGTGTGTATCTGTACTGTGTATTAACACATTACGAGTTATGTTAATTGATTTTTTTTTATATAGTTTGCAAGGGTTTTTTGAGAGATCTATAGTGTTTTGGCCCTATTTCTTCTTGTTTGCTTCTGGATTAAATGGATCCAGATTTGCATTGTATGGAGCATTTTATTTTGAAAGTTGTAGATTTATATTTTTTTCTATTAGAGTAAAATTCAATGTCATTTAACTTTAAATGCAATATGTCAATTTATGAATGGATATGTCAAATGTTTAAGTATTATTACTGTATCACGGAATCAAAGTTTGTTATTTATTTATTTATTTTTTATATATTATTAAGTTTATGTATCAGTATTATAATATTATGTGTATCATAGATATGTATTTTTTTGTATAAAAATAATATATGAAAATTGATCTCAAATTAAAAAGAATAAAATAGTGATTATTGTGAGATAATTTTTGTACTTAAAAACTTAATAAAATAAAAGATATGCTGCAATTAAGAAGAGTGGGGGTAAAAAATTAAAACATAAATAAAGTAGGGATGAAATACGTGTCAGTCTAAAAAATTAAAACATAAATAAAGTAGGGATGAAATACACCTCTCTCCATGAAAATGACCAAACGTGAATAGTAGAAAACGACTATCGAGACACGTAAAACGACATCATGTACTCCGTCTGATGGCATATACAGGAATACCAAGGTTATTGATAATAACAGCACAGTGAATCGTTGCTCGTTGCTCTGTACTCGGGTTTTCAGTTTAGTGTTCTGTTAAACACCGAACAAAAACACCGAAGCTGAAATCAGGAGTGTTGGTTAACACTGAGGTTCAATGTTCATTTCAGTGTTCAGTTAATATTTTTAGTTTTTTTTTTTTTTTTTTTTTTGCAATAATATAAAAATTTAAACAAATAAAATAAAACAAATTACACATTAAATTAATTTAAAACAAATTTCCTTTGATACATTGGGCTAAATGTATATAAGCCCATCTTATTTTAAAATTATAAATTAACAAAACAAAAGTTATAAAAAGCCCATTACAATTTCTAACCTAGCCCATTTAAAAAGAAAAAAAAAATTATAAGCTAGCCCACTTCTTTTTCATCCTCTGCTGAAAGTCTGAAACATTCTTTTCATTCTTTTCATTCTTCTTCATCGCCTCTTTTTTCCCCCTTCAATTATCTATCTCTTCATTTTCAAAACCAATTTTTTTTTAAAAAGAAAAAGAAGAAGAAAAAGTAAGGAACCTTACTTAAAAATGGCCTCAATCTATTCCTTAGTGGTTGCCACCGTCAACAGGACCGCTTCCGCTCAAGCCTGCATGGTGGCTCCATTCACTGGCCTCCGCCTACAAGAAGGCCAACGACTTCTCATCCCTACCCAACAATGGTGAAAGAGTGCAATGCATGAAGGTATAACCAATTACAATATATATATTGAGTTATGTTTTCATTATACTAAGGATTCCAATTGCACAACTTTCTAGCTGATGGGGTATTTACGTACAACTGGTCAAATAACTTACATTTGTTTCGTGTGATTAAATTTAGGTGTGGCCACCCATTGGTTTGAAGAAGTACGAGTGGGTTCCTTGCTCAGTTGCTTGGAATTCGAGTTGGGGTTTATTTCTCATCTCTTAATTCAATAAAATGTGAATTCACATTGTGCAAACTTGATATTTATTTAATGTTTTTGTTATGATACTAGCATGGTTTAGTCTACAGTGAGCACAACTGATCACCCGAATACTATGTTGGAATTCGACAACATTCACCAAGTGCAATATGTCAGTCTCATTCCGTCTAAGTCCGGAGGTTACTAAGCAATCAATTTTCAAATCTACCAAAACTTTCTGTTAACCCGAATCAGGTTTATTTGAATCTTTAAGGTTTTGTTATATTTTATTCCCTTCAGATTCATCACATTCCTTTTTTCTGTTTCATTTCGTTGTTTGTTTCCGGATTTCTAGTGAAATGGGTAAGAGATGTCATATGTAAATAACAAAAATAATTGTCTTTTAATTTGATACTATAATTATAATTATATATACCGTATGGTTTTGCCTTCTCGTCCATAGTAACTTTGTGACACCTACCAATCTAGGGCTATAAATATTGCCGAGACCATTAGTAATACGTGTGTTTAGCATTGGTTAATCTAAATATACGTGACATTTTATGCGATTACGTGCACACGTTAACAATCGGGTAAAATCGTATAACCGCGAATTGGACGAAGTCCTACAATCATACGGCGTTGGTGATAACTCTTTCTAAATAACGTAAATCTATTTTTATAAGTAAATAGTAGTTATTTGCACTTATATTATTATCTTAATATAATAGTACGCGAAAAACCTAGACGTTTGGCTCAAAACGTAACAAACGCGATGAAAACGCGCAAACCGAGCCCGACGCCCGAGCGAAACCCAACATATATTTTTGTAACCCAACTTAAGTATTTTAAGAGTACTTAGTCATCCCGAATGTCATTTACAAATTTAAAATGTGCACGAACACATAACGTAAATTATTAACTTTTAAACCGCAAAATTTACGTTTAAACGAATGAAAAACGTAACACGAAATCAAGAAGCGAGTCACGAGCCCAACCCTTGGAAGGGTCAGGCCCAGACCCAAGGCCCAAGGCCCAAGGCCCAATCGGCCCAAGAATGGGCAGCCCAAAGCCCATAGAGTTAGCCCATGTATATATGAGCCTAACTCCCTCCATTCTCTCATGTTTCACTCAACAAACACACACACACACACACACACACACACACACACTATATTCTCTCTACAACCAGACCTAACCACCACCACCACAGCCACCTAACACCACCCTACAACTATCATACGGCCACCATCCAACCACCCTAAGCCGCCATTCGGAAAATAGCACGAAACGGGAAAACTAGCTTCCTTCCTTCTCTTTCGGTTTCACAAACGTGGTAAGAACTTCAACCCTTCAAAAATTTACTTGTAATACTCTTATAAACATGTTATAAAGTTCACTTAACAAGGAAATGTCCAAATCATAACATAAAACCCGTTTTTCATGGTTAAAAGTGTCAAAAACGTCACATGCAAGCTGATCGGAAAAATGGTCTGACTTTGAGAGGCTGTTTCTCCCTCAAAACTTAACCAAAATGGACGATTCAAAAGGCAAAAATTAAGTTTAAGAAGTTAGCTTTCATTTCCAAGTGGTTTCACAATTTTTGGAGTTCGTTTGATACCCGAAATGATTTTTACAAAAACATGTATACGGGCTGTCTAAAAACTAAGAAAATTTACATTTCTTGTTTTAATCATAACTCGAGATATACACCTCCAAATGACATGAAACCACCGCCAAAAGTTCAAAAATTTTGTTAGGTACAAAAGTCGTTTAGATTATTTTGTCTAATAGTGTACGAATTTTTCCCAGAAATCCGATCTTGTTGCATGTAGCCGGATTGGTCACTTTCTGATCACAGGGAACACATGGAATTTTTAAAAATACTTAGGAATACCTAAAAATTCTGGAAAAATTATTTTAAGTAGCTAACATACTAAGGAACAACATAGATTTTTCTTGAAATTTTATTTGAACATTTGGAACACGAAATAAAATTTGCAAAACTGACCTGTTACAGGCCTCTGTGTCGCAGAAGCCCGGTAGTCTGCGACACAAGCCTTAGTGTCGCAATAGAACCGAATCGTCACCTTTTAGCGACACAAGCCTTAGCGTCGCAGAAGGGGAACAAATCGTCACTTTAGCGACACAAGCCTTAGTGTCGCAATAGAACCGAATCGTCACATTAGCGACACAAGCCTTAGTGTCGCAATAGAACCGAATCGTCACATTAGCGACACAAGCCTTTGTGTCGCTATAACACCCGAATCGACACATTAGCGACACAAGCCTTAGTGTCGCATAATACCTTAGTGTCGCTAAAAACACAGAATCTATACGTTTTTGGTTAAAGCAATACAAGCATAAATAAAAATTTTCCAAGCTGACATGGCAGCTCGACCCAGCCAGGGGCTCTGCCCCTTGGACCCCGCCAGGGGTTGCCACCCCTTGGACCCCGCTACCAGGGGCGCTGCCCTCGGACCCCCGTCATTAATGGGCTTCGCCCTTGTCGCACTAATCAATTAACCATGACCGGAAAGTAGAAAAATGCATAACATAATTAATCAAATCTGTGTTTTCGCAAAATATCACCAACGGCCCGTACATGAACGATAACTGAACAAATGGACATTTCTAATTGAGTGAACATTATATAAGTGGACGTTAACCTCCCACTTACATAGATGGTCTTTGAGACATCTACTTACACATACAACCTCATACGTTTAGGGCGTTAGGAGGCTGCACTTGGAAACTCATTACGCTCGTTTATTTGCTAGTTGCTTATCATACTCAGGTGAGTTCGTTGTCCCCCTTTTCTGATTTCTGTTTTGGGGCTGAAAAGCATGAATTTACATTAAACTTTTGGTTGTACTTTTACATGTTATCAACTGTTTTTGAATTGTTTTACGCAAACCGTGGTATGTCATTATGTTAAGCTTGAGAATTCTTGTATAAAGTCTCCGGCAACTCATTCACTACTAACTAACTCGTAGCGACGAGCCGTAGATATTATGGGTAGCATGCTATTTAGGGTAGACCATCTCTCACTCACACTTCAACGTGGGTGCATAATATCGCCATTACCCATGTTGGTTGAAGAACATGGCGCATTTGGGGCAAACCTCGGTCGGATAATCGGATTAGTAGTGGTCTCAAGGCTTGAACATCTCTCTCTTTATTACCACATGTTTATTTACATCAACATTTAACAATCAAATGCTCATTATACTTACGTCCCCGATTGGATGAACACATGGGTGATAGCGTCCCCGATTGGACGGCTATACCCTTACTTATGTCCCCGATTGGACACATCTTTGGTTTAATAGTTACAAACTTTGGACTCACCAACTATGGTCATAATTGACCCTTTTGTTTTGTCCTGCTTTTCAGGAGAACGCCAGTAAGAATGAATCATGTGTGGGCAAGTGCATGGGATCATATCAATCAAGCTATAATTCATGGACTTTTTGAACGAAATGTTCATGATCTTATTTGTAACAGTACTTTTGTAACCATGAACAAACTGATGTATTATTAATTGCCTTTAAGGCGACTTTTTAATTTATGGTATTGTTACTATATCTTTGTGATGTGAATTACTCAGCTGTTATACCTCGTGTTTCCGCTTTAGCGGGGTGTGACAAACTTCAAATCCGCGCACCAAACGCCACCTAAGTTACTAATGGTAATTCTTTGTGTCATCTTTCTTAAACCTTCGATTACTAGCTATGTACGAACTGACTAAATTTGACGTTTCAATATCTACTCGTACCAAAACTTTGATTCAAGTAGTTTAGACTTTTGAACGATCGGATAATTCATATTTAATTTCACGTTTTGAAATATGTGATGCACTATGAATAGTAGTAGTAGTAGTAGTAAAACAACAACAACAAGGTTTCATGTTTAGTTGGTTTCCAAGATTTTGTAAGCATTATATGTAGTACTAGTATATATGTTCATGAAATACCTTTTATGGTACATTTTGTGGATACCATTTCAAATGGATAAAAAAAGATTGATCAAGTTTTCTACTTCATCCACACAGATTTTTACTTATAAGAGCTTCCTAACAATTACGTCCTTGGCACGTTCATGAATAAACGGGAGGACGTCATAAAAAGGAAATGCATCCTCCGTTTGTCCTTCTAGTTTCCTTGGGCAGGTGACGGAATATAAACGGAGGAAGAAGAAGTGAGCAAACTTATTCTCTATTTTTTTTCCTATCTTTTAGCTACTCTTTTCATCTCACTTTTTGTTGCCACACAATATGATTTTTTATTTAAGATAGGTCGGATGAATGTCAATTTTGTTATTATATTCGGTGCAAGTATAACTAGAAAATTTTCTGAAATAAATGATTGAGAGTAATAAATGAAGGTAAATTGGAAAGTTTAATGATTTTTAATAGTTATTTTTCACAAGTGAACAATATTTTTGAGATAAATAAAAATAGTAAGGTGAACAATAAAAATGGATCAGAAGGAGTATAAAATAAGTTTATTATTGGTATATGTATGTATTGGGCTAATTTGGTAAATTACGAGTATATATCTTGATATGTAGTGTTTGGTCCTTGAAAAGTTCTTTTTGCTAGCTGTCACTTTGACAATCAGTTCTTCAACTTATCGTAGGAAGTAGGGATGTTCATGTTTGTCTGAAACCATTTAAACCGGTCGAACCGAATGTATTTGGTCGGTTTGGTCGTGTTCATTTTTCATAACTGGTTTAGTGGTTTGGAATTTGTCAAACCATCATATATGATTTGGTTTGCGGTTTTAAGACTCAAACTGACCATTTAAACCAAACCGGACTGCATTATATATATATTTTTGTATAATTCGTTCGATATATATATTTATTTCAAAAGAATTAAGTATGTTGTAGTATTCAAAGTGTTAATTTGAAAGTTTGCCAACTTATGCAACTAATTAAATTCAAATTAGGGATAGTATAAAGAAAACTTTTGACTATGTAACAATATTATTATGAAAGTCAATTTTAATTATTATTGTTAAACATTTGTTTACCAATATTAGATTATGTACTTATATCTTAAAAAACTTATAAGATTATAAAACATTATTGCTCGTATTACATAACTTAAACATTTATTAAATTTTTTTTATTAAAGATCAAATACCAAAAAGAATAGGTTTGACACATTAAGCAATAGGTCAAACCAAATCGATTTCAATTACTTTGGTTGGTTTGATTTGACACATAAAATTGAGAGGTTTGATTTGAGAAAATGTTAAATTTTACCAGTTTGATTTAAATTTTATATTCAAACCGGCTAAACTGGACCATGAACATCGAAGTGATCTCATAGAGTCACGATTTATAGTTGCACCACGGCGCAATCTACAGCTTAATAAATCCTATATAATCATAGTAAACCCTTAGGAACCGTTCTTGTCAATTTAGTTGTCCAATAGGAGGACCTATTTTGTAATTTTTCCCTAAAACAAATTCAAAATCTTAGTCATCAATTTGGAAATAATCTCCAAGATTTAATCAGATTCGGTTTTGGAAGAGCCAAACAGATAGAATATAAATCAACACAACGCATGTCATCTCATTCAATATTCAGAAACTTTACCACCAAAGAGTCTCACGCTAAAATTACAACAAACATCATCATATCAATCTTCATTTTCATAAAGTTACCAACTTTATTTCTTCACTTGAACCGACTCACACTACCCATTTACAAAATCTCATATTACGTTTTATTTTAGGGTTAGCAAAAAAAGTAAGAATATTTTTGCAGGTTTTGATATGTTGAAGATGAATGAATTAAGTCCTGAATTACGAGAAATCCTGAATGCCAACATGGATAACGTGCAAGAAAGGCGTCGTGCACGTGAGGCTTTTAAGGATAAACAGCTTAACATTGATCATCTTTTGTTCAAGGTGAGTTATTTGTATGTCTATTGATTATATTTGTAGTATTATTGAATTGAATGATATCTGGGGATGGACAACAAGAGTATTATGTTGGATTGATTGGTTGGATGGGATGAGATGTTGGTGAATGCATTTATTGATAGATTTTAATTAGCCCAAAAAGTTGGAACATTGGATAAAGCATGTGGGGTGTGCAGATATTGCTTTATATATATAATTGAATATGAATATTGAATATATATATATATATATATATATATATATATATATATATATATATATATATATTCAAATTGATTGTCTGATTGATATTGAATTATTGATATTGATATGTACAAATACAATTTGATATTTGATAGGTGCAATCTTCTATTTCATGCCTTTGTAGCAGCAACATAGTACCTGGAAAATTCTCAGATTCAAAATTGTGCCAGGAAACTTTAATTGGATATTTGACTAATTTTGGGAAATTTGACTAATTTAGGATAATTTGCTGTTTTAATAAGAATATTAGTTTCTGCAAAAGACTAAGCAAATATACCTTATCTAGATACATGTTTAATTTTTGGTTAGAAATTTCATGTCTTTAATAAAATTTATGAGACTAGAGGATATGATTGATGCTTGATCAGCGACAACATTTCCCATTTTGTTCCGAGTTCGGTTTTTAGGATCCTTGCTTCATGTATGAAAAGTTTGTAGAAGTGTCAGATACACTTTGAATGACATTAAGACATTTACTGCTTACTTGTTTTTGAATGTTTTGCAGACCAAGTATGATGGATTGAAGACAAAGGAGGTTTAATTCATTAACTTTGTATTGAATTTTAAGAATTTGTAACATAAAGGTGGTCACTTGATCCCTTTTTACCTATTTTGTCTAGTCGTTTGAGGTGAACTCTAAGGGGATTGAAATTTTCTCAAAAAGTTGGCTTCCGGAGACAGGTTCTCCCAAGGCTGTGATTTGTTACTGCCATGGTTATGGAGACACATGCACGTTTTTCTTTGAAGGTGTGTGCTTCTTTATAACTAGTAGTAAAAGTCCCCTTTGTTGAAAACTTCTAGATTGTCGTCAACTATTTTGATGCTTACAGGAATCGCTAGAAAGCTTGCTTCATCCAGATATGCAGTTTTTGCCTTGGATTTACCTGGATTTGGTCTTTCGGAAGGTCTTCATGGCTATATTCTAAGCTTCGATGCTCTAGTAGACGATGTCGTTGAACATTTTTCTAAAATTAAAGGTACGGATCAAATCTTTCAAGATTTAAGTGTTTAGAATCTATGTTATCATTAGCGTGTTTGGATGTGCATTTCAGCATTTTAAAAGTGATTATATGATACTGAATAATCAGACTCAAGATAATAGTGTTTGGTTGTGCTTATGCTGTTTGAAGTTGTAATAATTAGATAATTTTAAGTTTGAGTACTTAGCAAATTCTAATAACAAAAATGAAATGTATGTGAAAAAAGGTATGTTTTAATGGAAATAAAAGTTTAATATTTTATAAGAATGGGATAATAAGCACTTATAGTTTACCCGTAGATAATCAGTTTATTGCAGTCTGTACGAAACTAATTATCCAAGCTAACTTTTGGTATCTAAATAAGCACTTCTATTTTACCAGTAGAAAATCCAGAATTACATGATCTTCCAAGATTCTTGTTGGGTCAGTCAATGGGTGGAGCCGTGGCTCTGAAGGTGCACTTGAAACAACCTGAGTTCTGGAATGGTGCAGTCCTTGTTGCGCCAATGTGCAAAGTATTATTCTTCCCTTGCCTTCGTAAATGTACTACATTGACTTGCGTACATATTAAGATAACTGATCAAGAATATTGTAGATTGCAGATGATGTAGTACCACCATGGGCAGTTAAAAAATTTCTCATAGGTGTCGCGAAGGTCCTCCCAAAGTATAAACTTGTTCCACAAAAGGATCTGGGTGATATGGCATTTAGAGACCCAGGAAAAAAGCCTCTGGTTTGTTCAAGTTTTACCGTACAACTTATTAGCTATTTTTTTAAAGTTATATACATAATACATAATATTAATGCTTTACTGCATACAGACAACCTATAATGTTATTGCTTATAAGGATCGACCACGTTTGGGGACAGCTCTGGAACTTCTGAACACGACCCAAGAGATTGAAAGTCAACTTAAAAATGTATGTGCCCTTGACGTTTGGATGTGTGTTTTGAAATTGAGCATGTGATATTAATTAGCGAAAATTACTTGGTAGCATTTTTTCTTAAGTCATGTAACAAAATAACATGCAACAAATAATTAATTAAACAAAATAGCACTTAATTTGCAAGGTTATTACGAGTAATATAACTATTTTATTACGTATCTTTCATGTGTTCTTGTCGTAAGTCAGTTGTATGTTTTGGCAGGTTTCGTTGCCATTGTTGATTCTGCACGGAAAAGCTGATATAGTGACAGATCCGGCGGTCAGTAAAGCTTTGTATGAGAAAGCGAAGAGTACAGACAAGAAACTCAACCTATACGATGACGCTTCTCATTCCCTTTTGGAAGGTGAACCTGATGATGTCATTCGTCGTGTTTTTGACGATATTATTACATGGCTCGATGAACATAGCACGAAAAAGTAATCCGTTCATCAAGTTGTGTTCAAATATTTAAAAAGGGAGAATTCTTTTTGTAGATAAATAAGAACCCATTTTCGTTACAATTGAAGTTCCAGAACTTCTGATTTTTAAGCCTTAATTTAAAAATAAATGTACTAAAACCCCTGGTTTCTTGTTGGTTGTATGTAAAGCATATTAATCCCTTTAGTATTAGAGCATTAGGACTTGGGCTTTGGTGGATTTTGTCCTACTCTGTATATTTGTAATTCTTTAAGTTCAAATTCTGTTCAGTTTGTATAATTTTTGTTCTATTTCTATGCAAATATACCGTTTGTCAGTTAACGGTTTGTAGGGAGAAAGTATTTCTGTTGGCAAAACTACGTCGTTTTGTTTGAATTACATCCAAACTATGTAGTTTTGATTATATGGCTTCAAAGTTCAAACTACCTTAGTGCCAACCCACTGTACGTACTTTAAGCCATTTCCTGCTGGCTTTTCTAATTAATAAATAAACTTAGGAAAGTCAATTGATGTATAGAATAGAACATTGCCATGTTCCTTTTTTTCATCGTGTGCCTCATTCAAACATTTTAGAAACATCTTTTGTTCTTTGAAAACTATGAGCAGCCTGGAGTTTGACTTTATTTAAGTTGACTTGAAATTAAGCCATACTTTTAATAATTTAGCATCTTGAATCTTGATTGTGTATTTTCAGTTTTTAAAATTACAGTTCTCATATTATTACAAGCATTTGTGGTTTATAATTTTCTGTTCAAATTTTCCCCCTGTTGACTTTTGCATGTTTAATATGAGTAATTAATATGAGTAATAGCGTAAGTTTTCTTGATAATACCATTGTTTTTCACTAACTTTGTCTCAATATAACCGATGTATGAAACCAATATGCTTTCATTCAAAACTATTTTCAAGATAAAGAACGACAAAATTAAATTCTAAAATTCCAGTAAACTCAACTAAGCGTTTTTTTCTGTAAATCTAGTAATCTACGAATAAATTACGTGCTCAAAATCAAATTGCACGTGTTATGGTAACTTTTGGTTTTTAAAATAATTATGGTGATTTACAGAAGAGGTTGAATCCATTTTTCATTTCTTGAAAAGTTGAGATGGTTCGTTCATCCTCAACTTAGTCCTTAGAAGGTGAGACATACCCAGAGGAAGTAATTATTACACGTATTTGACAAATTTACATGCTAGAAGAATACAGTAAAGAAGGACCAGCTAGATATAAGAAGTCTTTAAATACTACAGTAATTATTATTAAATGTTCCTAACCGACGAAAGGCCTAACCATATCAAAAGCGGCCTATTAATTAAGAAGTTGTGTGTTCAAATCGCAATTGTAACGTCGTTCAATAACAAAACTAAAAGGTTCCTACAGAGACTCAAACGCCTTTCTTCTTTATAATAATTTATATTCAAATTCTTCATGGCATTTACACAGACAGGAGCTATCAAGGTTTTTCATGTGAAATAAGAAAATGGAAAATACATAAGTTACCAACAAATGTTGTTCATTTCAGCAGCAATTGTTAGTACATGAACTTTTTTCCATCACGACACTTTTAATTTGACGTGAAACGATGGGAAAAGTTGAATTGGCAAGTACACATACCCATCTCTATAAGAAACATTGACTAGTAGCCTTGTGCATCCATTAGCAGCTACAGCATATAGGAAACTTTTTGGCTTGTGTAACTTAGTCCTAAGAATAAATGAATCATTAAGTCTGTCCCGCTTACTTCTAATGTTCTCTTGTGATCATGTGATGTGGATAGAGTGATAGACAACAATACTGCAACAAAGGATAAAAGTGATTGCTAATGTTCTAAGTGACTTATAACATACTACAATACTGATATTGTAGAAGAAAAGGAAACCGAGATTTGGAGCTATACATTGGTATATCAAGAAAACATACCAATTAACAGACAAGTGAGTATCAAGTACTTCATGTTGGAAGAGGAGACCTCTGATTTTGGTCCTCAAAAATCCCATTTGTAAGATCAGTACTATTTAAATTATCTTTTTTCCCACGTTCCAAAGACGTTGCTTCATATGTTCCTACAAAATCACAGTAAAGCTGTGAAATTCATGACAATAACAATACGACAAGAGGATAACATAACCATAATGATGCGCAAAATGCATAGGAAATAATCATAATATATGAAACTGTGTAACAGGTTCTTTTTACATACCAAAGCCTAACAAAGTGCAGCAGATCAAAAAGCCTGGTAACGAGAAGTCCATTTTGTAAAAAATTTCCATAACAATCAAGCACCCTCCAGCAACCATTATATGTCTTGGAGATGAGAACACCATATGCAGCCTAAAAAAACAGTTCATACCGCTAATATTTGTTAGCCCAAGACCAAAATTAAATGAGGATAAAAGATATAATTTTGTACCTTTCCTCAGCGATGCTGTCCACATAGAATAATAAGATGATGCCAAATAAAATAGTGCTTGAAAAAGCCCAAGCAGAAAAATGTAAATCCACATTGGTCGAACCCACTATCATGTCCCACATGGCCACAGGAAAGAGAAAGCAAGTTGCAGATGCAATTGTTATAGCATGAAGCCTTCTTTTCAGTTGATTCTGGAAATAAGAAATGATAGTAAATTAACAACATAGGTATCAGTGACCGGTTACTAAAATCTGCACAAAGATGTTAATATAGTTAGGTAAATACCTTGAGTGAGATACGTCTAGCGATTACCCTTCTCAATGCTGACAATATTCCAGCAAAGATAGGAGCTACCATGCTCTTCATATCCAACAATTGCTCTGTCTGACCTTCGCTATCATCACTACCACTAAATGGTATTTTCTGGTTAAGTCCATCATAAAGCATAAAGCATAAAGGTCCTAATGTTTAATTTTGAAAGGAAAGAAAAAGGATTTCAATCAGTGAAAGGATATTGAACGGAGAATGTGTCGCCATGGCCCATCCTTGAGACAGAAAGTAGAAAGATGCTAACATGGCAAAGAGCCCACCAACCTGACAGCAATGAGAAAATAGTGACCTTCTAAGCAAAAAAAAGATAAGATAAGAACTTAAGCAGTATGATATCTTCTCTTACAACACCAAACATAAAGATCAGAACAGAAACATAATAATTCACTATAAAGTGCAACCTAGAGTTCAAATTTACCATACACCAAATACAACAGCACAGTCATCATACACTGCTGATATACTATTTGTTTGCTAAGGTATACATTTTCGCATATTTTAAATATATGGAACAGAAAGCATAAAAATATCACATCATGATTGGCATATGTAACGTTTTACCTTTTTCCAGATATGTCCTTTCCTTCCATACAACACAGCAGATAAAACTCCAAGAACAGCACCTGAATACTCCGCCAGTATAGCCCTGAAATCATACTTAGGACTCACGATGTCACTACTAAGAAGAATGTCAATGAGGAGAATTTTAATAACGATATACCACTTTAGATTTGATCTATCAATCCCCGAAAATAAAAAAATAAGAAAAATTCAACAAAATTTGTATTCATGCTGCAATTGTCACACACCAAGTCACTATGAACTAATTTTGAACAACTAAATACGGAGTATATGTCAAGGAAGTAGCATACTTATCTAACAAACCAAGTATTTACCAACCGATGTACTAAATGTAGTATACATTTGTAAAATATGTAGTGCTACCAAGTTACTATCAGCGAGCAAATCGTACCTAACTGGACCACAAGATTTGAGGCCTATTCCCCACAAGATATAATATAAGGCTGTAATCCCGCCATTAATGACTGCAGGTACAACCTGAAAACAAGAAGTTTGCCTTTACGTACAACACCTTTCTGAAAGAAAAACCAAAACTATAAACCAAAATTACACCTTCAGAGAGCCGAGTGCTCATCTTGTTATAAGTGGAATGCATTTTACCTGAGTATTTGAGAGTGGTCTTCCCTTCCAGGGCTTTTGCAGGATTAAAAAGATAACGGATGACGGGACAAGGCAACTGAAGATAAAAAGTACAACAGAAGCTCCGGTTTGAGACAAATATCTATACATGGAGTATACCGACCATATCCTTAACAAGTTCCCGATGACGTGGATTATTTGTAACGGAGTGTGCCTGTTATACACAAAACTTTTACATTTACTCTCTTAGCAATAACATATTTATATGATCACACAAATGAACACTGAATTCATAGCATCTCCACGCTCAGGAATCAGTAACACATGACTACATTTACATGCAAACCCTAGAAAACCATCAATTATAATTGAAACTATGAAGATGTGATATGCATAGTGATACTAGTGAATAGTGATGAATGTGAGCTAGCTAAATCAATCAATAAACATAGACAGCAAAATCTGCAAAAAATTAAAATTATTTTACTTCTTAAAACCTTAAATCAACAATCAACGAGACCTATGGGCAAAATATTATTATCTCTCGAGTGATTGTCTATATAATGATTAGCAATAGATTAGGGTTTAGGCAGGACGTTGGTCGCCAGATTCAAAGACGGTATATATGTAACAGATACGAAACCAAAAACAAAAAACAATAATAAGATACCTGAAATTAGCCGCGTGAGTAGAGACTCGATCTTCGGGACTATGATTTGGGGACATCATCGTGTAGTGGTGAAATTATAATGAAATTAAATTTGAAAGTGAAATTGAATATATAAGAAAGCGCAGAGAGTTGATAAACGTGTAAAGTCTAGTCTCACATAAAGGAATTATTTGCAGAAATCTCAGAAACGAAGTTGAATCTCGAAAGCAACAAGACGACGACACAGACTCATAATCACATCTTGGGCTCAGATCTCTATTGGGTATTAACATTTCATAATAATCGGGCCTGCTTTGTAATTGCTTGGAACACAACCCATTTAATAGGCTAATTTACCTTTTAATAACATTATGATTATTATATATATATATATATATATATACTAAATATAAACCCGTGCGGTGTCCGGTAATCTAAATTGTAAAACCGGTTAATATATACTTATAATCAATAATAAGCGAAATGAAAAATGTATAAAGCACATGTTTATGATAAGTAAAATTTAATAACAAAATTGGTATATAAGGTTCGTCACACGGCTTCGTCGGTTGGCCGTCGATTCGACTGACGAAACCGACGTTTTTTTATATTTGTGATCATTTGAAGTTTTATAAAAAAAAATATCCGTTTGGTGTCAAACGGCTAATTCATTTAAATATATATATATATTTTTTATTTAATTTATTTTACCCACTAATTCATATACAATCACTACTATATATATACTCACTCCAAACAACTATAACTCACACCAAAAACAACAACTATACTCTATAATTCTTACAATTACACACTCATTTCATAGACAAAAACAACTACACTCTTAATGTAATATTTTTTATTATTGTATTTTTTTTTTTTTGTTTCTTTAGGATATGTAACATATTTTTTTTAATTAATGTAATGTTTTTATTTAATAAAATGTATTTTATTTTAATTATTGTGTTTTAAATATGTATATTAATTAAAAGTGACCGAGAAACTGACCATGACTGTTGTCATTGGTCAGTCACTTGTTAGTCAGTTTCAGTCACTTTTAGAAAAAAGCTGACGTGGCAAAAACTGACCGGTTGATTTTGGTGAACGATTGGGAAGGGTATACATTTACTAAAAAACGAAATAGACTTCACGAATACCGAGTAAAATATGATAACCGACACATTCCAAGTAAATTTATAAACCGTTGAATTTGTTAGTGGTATAAGCATTGCTCATGTTGGCAATAGTTGAATAAAAACGAAATGAAGAGTTTTGGTAATAAAAATGAAATGAAGATATAATAGTTATATATGTAGATTTATTGTTATATATTAAGAAAAACTAATCAATTAATGATTAACAAATTAGAATATTAGATAAATATACTATGAATAATGTAATGCTATGTATAAAAACCTACGATCAAATTTACTTTAATATTTTCCTTACCCACAAAGAATGGCAATCTTTAGTTTGGATGGTTCAAATATTTGTAAACAAATTGATATCACTTAACATATCCAAACTTAATTTCATACTCCATTAATTAATAAATTTACATGTATTGGGAATCCTAATATAAAATAAAATATAAAATAAATATTTTAATTATGTTTTTTTTTTCTTTTTTTATACGTAAAACTAAAAGTAAATTGCTAGATTTTAGGAATTAAATATTATATTAATACTATGAGATATTTAGTTTGAATTAAACTATGGTCACTTTATTGCTTAACGATAATCGATATTAGTATAAAATATGATTAATATTGTAGAGTAAGGTTCAAATGAGAATGCAATTTTTTGTGAAAATGGAGGAACCAATAGGAATGCGTCACGTGTTACAAAGCCCACTTTCTTCCACATTTTTAAAAATTAAATATCTCAAGAATCGCTAATTGAAAAATTATAAAAATTGCACCATAAAAATCAACATCTTTTTCTCTTCGATTAGACATTTCAAATGATATACTTTCGACGACTTTTTTTTGTGATTGTACAATATTAGTAACACATGTGGAACTCGTTGGTAACACATGTGTTACCTGCTGATATCACATGTGTTACCTGCAGATATCACATGTGTTACCTGCTGGTATTGTGTTACTCGTTGGTAACACATATGATACTTGTTTACAAAACCAACGAAAACGGGAAAAAAAAGTTGTCGAAAGTATACCTTGTGAAATCTCTAATCGAAGAGAAAAAAATGCTGATTTTTATGTTGCAATTATATGGTTTTTCGACTTACCGTTTGGAAGATGTTTAATATTTAAAAACGTAGGGAAAGTAAGTCTTGTGACACGTGACACGTTTTTATTGGTTCCTCCATTCTCACAGAAAGTTGCTGTATTTATTTGAACATCACTCTAATATTGTATTTAGATCAAATTAATCATTTTATTTAGAATTATAAGAAATTGCCACGTGTCATGTTTACCTACGTAGTAAATTATGGAGCTTTCAATTATACTCCTTTAGTGATATACGTGATTTATTAGGTGGAAGACCCGTGCAATGCACGGTAATTTATTATAATTATTTTAGATATTATGTGATTAAATGATAATTGTAGTACATATTTTATAAAATAATTTATAAAATAATATTAATTAAATAATTTATAGGACTTTGTTTTCGTATATGACTCCTCTTTCCATATTATTATAATATATGTAGCATTTATATTTATTATTTATTAATTATTATAAAATAATAATATAATATTAATTAAATAATTTGTTAACTAAAGTTAAGAGATTGACACGTGTCATTCATGCTTACGTGGCAAATTTTGAAGCTTTCTTTTATATTTATTTAGTATATATATATATATATATATATATATATATATATTACATATATAAACAAAAAAATGTGTAGCACACTAGTATAGCACGTGATCATTTGTAAACCGTCTATTTCATCTTATCTTAATCTTAAATTATATATAGGAAACCTATTGATGGTGTCATCAATTAAGAATTTTTAATTAGTCAATTAGATCCTTTACTTTTAAAAAATTTTAAAAATAAAACCCCTTAAAATTTTCAATTCAAATTTAAATAACATTAATTGTTATTATTAAGTAGACATAAAAATAAAAAGTGGTTAATAAAAATTCAACAAGCATACTAAATTAACGTTTTAAATTGTTTTATTTCTTCTTTTAGTTACGATAATAAATAATAATATTTAACTATTATTTTCCTATATAATTTGAAAACGTTGCTTGCTACTTACAATTCGAATACAATTACATCACAATAACATTTAAACGAAAGCAAATAACATTAAATAAATTAAACTACAACTACAAAATTTAATTTATGAAAACTTATACTACTAAAAATGTTATAATTTATCACATATCATACGAGGATTCTATCAATTTTTTTGAAAATAAATACGAATCCATCGAACCGTGTGTATACACAGGTTTTAGGACTAGTATATATATATATATATATATATATATATATATATATGTATATATAAAATCATCTCTTCATTTTTGTCATAATATTGTATTCGATACATAAAATTGTCAAAATTACCCCACCCTAATATCTCTTACAACTAAAATTAGACAACCTAATCTCTTTTTAATTCATAATTCTCCTACATAATATGGTATGGTCAAAGTTGCTATAAATAAATGATATTGATTGTAGCTAGCAAAGTCATATGATACGTTGTAATTAGCAAATCAAATAATAAATGATTATATGCATCTTGATCTTTCCTTTATATATTGACATGTATTCAATCATAATTGTTATACCGGTCGAATTATCTTATCAAAGTTGTATGTAAAACATATGCATTATCAAGTTGTGTGTATATTATCATTTGTATCTCATTCAAATTTTTACCCTCAATGACCACAACTTTCTTGGTTTGTAATACTAGCTATTACTATCATGGCCATCAACTATCATTGTTCCTTACGTATAAGTATCGACTCATTGCGCTGGTACCTTACTAGTTTTTATTTACAGACCACTTAATTTATTTTACAATGTTATAAATTAGAAAAGTATAAAGTACTTTTAAGTGGTATATAAATCACTCCGTTTTTATATTAGAAATTATGACGAGTGGTATTTAGAGTAAAGAAAATAAGTCCCATATTAGCACTCCGGCTCGAGGAGTAAAAGGTACAGGGGTTGTAAAAAAGTAAAGCTTTTTGGATTTAAAATATAATCTAAAATTGGCTAAGTTATTTGAGTTAATGATTAGACAATTTTTTAAATATGATCGCTATTCTTATTTTATAATTAAAATTACATTTTTCATATATTATACCCTCTTTATTTGGTCAATTATTTATCATTTTGTAAGAGAAAATAACTAATAACTAATAAAATTAAAATAATATTAAAGCTAAAAAAATTATTATTCAAATTCAAATATAGAGAAACACGTGGAAGTGTCATCCGATTAGGATGAATGAAGTCGCGACTGCACACATTTTACGTAACTAAATCCAATCTCAAATCCATCCAAATCAAATATCAAAATAAAATCCCCAAAACCGTAAAATCGATATTGATCGGTGCCACCAAAGCAACGGAAACAACAAGAACATTTCACGGTCCCACACCCCCACATTTTCCATTCTCCCCCTTCAGATCACCAGCACGTGACTGCGTAAACCTCTCTCTCACTTCAATCAATTTGATTTTATTTTAAGTTTTTATCGTCAAATCGTCAATTAATTCATTATATTTACAAGCATTGTGTTGCTGTTAATCGTAGGAAAAAAAAAATAGAATTGAAGAAGATGCAAGCTGTTAACTTCAGTACCGTGAACGGTTTCCATGCTGTAAACCGTAACACTAAGGTTTTATCCGGTTCGACTACCGGTCAATTCAGGACAAAAAATAGCATGATTCGTACCGGTCCGGAATCTAATTTTGGATTTCGTCTCCGGTCCGGTCATATAGCTCAGGTGCTTCGTAACGCCGGTGCCGGAAGTGTGTTTCGCTCACCTGCGAGGTCCAGATCAGTCAAAGCTCAAGCGTCCGGTTTGTTTTATTGAATTTATTTATTTAACTTTTGTGCACAACTATTATAGTAGGTATATTACGGAGTATTATCATAGTGATTGTTAGACGGTGTTTGACCTGATGTTGGTTGATAGTTGTTCTGTGAATAAATTACCGTCAAGTTGTTTTTCGTACTAGTTTATCTTTTATTTTAGATTTTGAATTCATCAGTAAGCTAGTTGATTTAGGGAAATGGTATTATCAAATGCAAGCTTTCATAAGTGTGTACATTTATTGCATTTTAGTCACAGTTAGCTGTCATTAGGCATGAAAAGCGTTGATAAACAGTTAGCATTCGTTTGTGGTTGATAGAAAAATTGATCCAATGAACATCTATGGTACAATACTATAATTATCTTCTAACAAGCTGTACGATGATTGAAATGTAGATGGAGAAGTTACTCCCATAAAGAGTGTATCAAAGTCTACTGGATCAGTTTTGCCGTATGTTGGGGTCGCTAGTTTGGGCGCCATATTATTCGGATACCATCTAGGGTAAACACACTTTTATACTGTATGAGTTTTATATGTGATGATAAAGTGTCATGTAATGCGCCTAATTTTGCAAGCTGTTTGTTTATAGAGTGGTTAACGGTGCACTCGAGTATCTTGCTAAAGATCTTGGTATTGCTGATAATGCGGTTCTACAAGGCAAGTTTCACTGAATTTTGAAATAATGCTGTAATTGATTTACGTATAATATATATCAAGTTTCACTGATAATTGATTTACGTACGATATCTGATTGTTTAAAACATATGCTCTTCATACAGGATGGATTGTTAGCACACTACTTGCTGGTGCAACTGTTGGTTCCTTTACAGGGGGGTCTTTGGCTGATCAATTCGGAAGAACGAAAACTTTTCTATTGGATGCAATTCCTCTTACAGTTGGAGCGTTTCTTTGGTTTGATAATCTTCCCAGTTTGTAATTGTTATTGCCTATGTTATGTACTCATAAATGCTACAATTATGATTTGATTTTGGTTTTCCAGTGCAACGGCTACAAATGTACAGACCATGATAATAGGCCGCTTGCTTGCTGGTATTGGAATTGGCATATCATCTGCTATTGTCCCTCTGTACATATCTGAGGTAACTATGTCAGATGTCACAATCTATCTCTAGCTTTCTACTTTTTATACAAGCATCTTACAGTTCTCTCTTGAAAATCTCTCTTGAAAATCTCTCTTTTAGATTTCACCAACTGAAATTCGAGGCACACTTGGATCTATCAACCAGCTGTTTATTTGTATCGGAATCCTTGCAGCTTTAGTGGCTGGACTACCCTTAGCCGCAAACCCTTTATGGTAATTTTCCCACATTTTCCAAATGTTTTATGATAAAGGTTATCTTAACTTTTGTATTCCAGGTGGAGAACGATGTTTGCTATTAGTGTTATTCCGTCTATTCTATTGGCATTAGGAATGTCATTTTCTCCGGAATCTCCTCGCTGGCTAGTTCAGGTTTTGCATAAACTAATTTTTGGTGTTCCACTTTTTCATAAAGACATAAAGTAGTTTCTGGCGTATGAATAGTGATTTACTTGCAGCAAAGGAAAATTGCTCAAGCTGAGAAAGCGATAAAAACATTATATGGAGAGGGTAAAGTTGCAGAGGTTATGGCCGACTTAAGTGCATCAGGTCAAGGTTCAGAAGAACAAGATGCTGGTTGGTTTGATCTATTCAGTGGCCGGTATTTTAAAGGTAACCAATAATACATATATATATAACTATATAAGCATTACACATGTATTCTATTAGATTATTTTGTTATTATTTCATGCAAAATTGACATGTATCTGGGTTGGCAGTTGTGAGTGTTGGTGCAGCCCTTTTCTTGTTCCAACAGTTGGCTGGAATAAACGCAGTTGTGTACTATTCTACCTCCGTCTTCCGCACAGCAGGAGTTGCATCTGATGTGGCAGCCAGTGCTCTCGTTGGGGCGGCAAATGTTTTTGGTGAGAGCACCCTTTCTGGTCTTTCAATTTAGAGACGACAGATGATAATGGAAGTTTTATGGCTTGGGTAATAGGTCGAAGTGATATTGGGTCAAAATGGTAAATTTTTGGTACACATCGAGACAGGCGTATTAGAGTTGACCCACAAACATATTTGTTCATAACAAAAAAGTTATACGTAATTAACGTTTTACTTATGATTATGAAAGCAGTATTGTGACAGCAGTAATCAAATTCTTTGTATAAAAGGATTTAATATGTTGTATATTTTATAAATAGCCTTTGATCGTTTCCACCCATCAGACATTTAGCAAATATTATTTAAAATAACCCAAATCGACTTCCCAGCAAGTATATTACCCGAATTTGTCGCGTGCTCTTGCAATAGACATGTAATGTTCTGAAGAATGGATCATGATTTCTTTGCAGGCACAATGATTGCGTCATCTTTGATGGACAAAAAAGGAAGAAAAAGTCTTCTGATGACAAGCTTTTCTGGAATGGTATGCTCATACTTATCTTATAATTTTCCAAATTTATACTACACTTTGGAATCATGTATATCATTGATACGTGTTTTATTCTTAAGGCTATTTCAATGTTGCTACTTTCGTTGTCCTTTACTTGGAAAGTTTTGGCACCATATTCAGGACCACTTGCTGTTATTGGAACCGTTCTGTGAGTTAAATCATCTCTGATTTTGCTAATTATAGATATTTTATTCGTCAATATATCTCATTTTCATTGATCATGACCATGCACATGTTCACTTGACATCAACTCGCAGGTATGTGCTATCGTTCTCCCTTGGTGCTGGCCCTGTCCCTGCTCTATTACTACCAGAGATTTTTGCCTCCCGAATTAGAGCAAAGGCAGTTGCCTTGTCCCTTGGAATGCATTGGGTAAGTCACCAATTACCGTTTCTTATAAAATGATTTTATCAATTTAAACTTCATCGGCAATTTCACTTACAAATGGTTACATTGTGGTTTTGAGCAGATATCAAACTTCGTTATCGGGTTGTATTTCTTGAGTGTGGTGACTAAATTTGGCATAAGCAAAGTGTACCTGGGATTTGCATCAATCTGTCTTCTTGCTGTTATGTACATAGCTGGTAACGTAGTTGAGACAAAGGGGCGATCATTGGAGGATATTGAGCGTGAACTTAGTCCAGCAATATGATCATATGCACATTTTAGGTGTCGATCTTGACGGGAATTATAAGGTAGCTTTTGCAGTTCACTAATCTTGATGCAGCCGACTGTTCTACCTTACAACTGGTTGTATTTTCTTGTTTATGGTCTGGAAATCTGCCCAAATTGTAAATTTCTGCTACTGTGGGTACTTTTTTTGATAAATGAAACTTGGGATTTCAGCATTTTTTGTGATATATATCATTTAAGGTGTTTCCTTTTGTTAGTGCATGACATTCGTTTATTATAACCGAAAGTCTGAAATCATTCTGCCCCAATTTTGGCTCAGTATTTACTGTGTTTTTTTGGAGCAACAAGAATATAAAAATGACGAATAAACAAATTTGTAATTGTACTGAACCAAAAAGATGATAAATAATACCAGAGTTGCAAATATCATACAAGAAACTGAAAAAGCACATTCATAACACACACTCATAATCTTGCATACAATGCTGCAAGGACCCTTGTCGATTATGACCATTGTGTTTTTCAGAAGTCTGTAAATCTGCCTTTTTATCATGTTCCTAACAATCTTGAAGTCATAAACGCTGAACTGTGGATTTTGCAATCTGCTGACAGAGCTACATGTTAGATTTCCTTTCCCATCTTTCTTTAGTGTCGAGCCTACAAATTAACACACCAAATGAGTAAAAATCGTTGAGCGTCAAAATTATAACAGTAATAAGAACTTACCCCCAGTGTAGCTTCTGTGGTTTCTTGGGAGCTATTCGTGGTGCCACTTCTTTTGGCACAGAAGCAACGTTTTTCTGATGGGCGCCTAATGCGATAGACTTACTTGTATCTTCAACCGTTTTACATGGGATTTCACTTGCACATTCTTCAGCATTACTATTGCTGCTCTGCCCAGATGACCTCCCTGTAAACGGATCGCCTTACAACAACAAGATACAAACAAAGTTACTAACAAAGGGTTTATGAACTAACCTTTTGATTTCTTTTTGATCTTGGATGATTTTTCTTTTATTTGTAGACGCCTCTTGTGCAGTTCCTATCAATTATAGGATAACATATTCTAGATCACATTAAACATAACACAAAATAGTACTAATAAAGTTAAGTTGCATCAAACATATCATGGAGTCAACTATATACAGTTGTTTTCTGTTTTTATCAACTTTTTTGGATTGCAGTACAAAAATAAAAGGTAGTACATGATAAACTTTAATAAGCTCAAAAGTTTACTCCATATCAGATTAATAATTACGAAAATTTAAATCTGTATGAGATTGAATAAGATAACCTGGAATTTTGAAAGGCGAGTTTGGTAAAGAGCAGATGATTTAGGGTTGAGAGATACAGCAGCGGCAGCTGATGCGATTGCTTCTTCTCTTCTCTCGTCATCCTCCATTAATCAATCTCCTTTTGCCCTAATATATAAACTGCGAAAAACTCATTAGCCTCCTGTTTCTGTTTTCATTTTTGAAGTTGGCTACAGAAATAGTCCCTTAACTTTTGTCCATATGCAAATTCCTTATATAAACATTTAGCAATGCTAAAAGTTACTATAACAAGGTTTTCTGGTCCGCGCGTTGCGGCAGGAATTTTGAAAACTACAAATTAATTCTAATGACTTTGAATTCACTTAGAAACTTAAATCCCAAGACCCATTTTTTAATCATCCAACATGCTTGAATTGAATTCTTTTCTCCCTATACTTAAATGAACCAATCTCCTATACTTAATTGAACCAATCTAAAACTAATTTACTTTCCTTGAAAGTAAAAAAGTGATAGTAGATGGTAATAAAAACCATGACGATGACGACAACAACAACAATGGAGTAATAAGAATCATAAATAAATGTACATAAGTAGGGTTAAACACTTTTTGAAGTGCAACATTAAAAACTAAACATATTTTGATCCGCTTATAATCATTTCTATGTTGGACACTTATTCATGACACCATCATTCTACTTGCTCTTCTATTACCAATTCAAGTGATCTTTGTAGAATCTCACTATATTAAATAACCCTTCTCTTTAGAATAATACCTCCCATAACTCTTACAATGTTTAAAGTTACCATAGCAATACGCATTTATATGCGTAAGACAGAGTACATGTACATGATATACACCATTCTTCAACTTCTTTCTTAACCACTCAAAATAAAAGAAAGAGGAACAACTATATATATACACAAACTCAGCATCTAAAATAATTGGAATGAAAAGCTCATACAAAAAACTACCCAAAAACTCATCCCTCTACAAAAACTTGTAAGCTAACAAAAACCTGGATAATACAATAGACACTTTATTACATGGAACAAAATACCATTACTTCCTAAATAAGAAGAATCCATCTTCAACTTTTATCAACACAAACATCCATAAAAATCAAAACCATCACATAACCAAATCAAACATCAAACATATATATATAAAGCATAGACTACACACTTGACAAAATAAAACACACAAAATCTTAGAATAACTTAAAGAAACCAATATAATCCCTTACTTAACCAAATCGTAACTAATCCAAACCATATAAAATGCACAAACACATCAAAATCCAAACGATTAACCATAATAGAGAGCTCCAGATTATATTACCGAGTTTAAGACAATGAATATTCGAGATTAAATTTTGGCAAAACTTAACACTATAAAATCTTAATAACACAACTTATCTTCCCATTATACGTTGAGCTATATCATTTCTACCTAAATAAAAAAAAATTAATATTAGATATGATTACATATAATATGGAGTAAGAGTAAATATAATAAACTTTTCAATAACATATAGTAATTCCTTATGAAATCTCAAATACGTTTTTCAAAAAAAGAAAGAAAAAAACAACAACAAATGTTTAAGACTTTATAAACATACAACATGTAATAATTATAAGATATAAGTGTGACACCCGGCGAATTAGGCCGTCATTAGTGACTAATCATAGATCATTATTACTTGTATTTAGTATGAAATAGGACTAAGTGCAGTAACAGTTCGTATGTATGTAAATATATATAAGCGTACGTATTAAATTTTAATTTCGCAAATTCGATCGGATGGGATCCGACACGATAATACGGACGTTGGTGAATTTTTTTTCATAAATAACGTAAATCTATTTTATAATTAAATAGTAGTTATTTACATTATAGTAATTATAGTACAATAATATACGAACACTTTACGTTTTAAGCAAAACGTACCGTACGCGACGAAAACGCGCGAAGCGCGCCCGACAACCAAACGAAACTCGATTATTATTTTAATAACTTAAAATGAAATATTTTAAATAAAACTTCAATCAAAATGTACGCGAATAAATCGTAACGAAAAACCTAATTAATAAACGTATAACGTTTAAACGAGCGACGAAACGGACGGGTAAACGAGCACCGCGCGTAACGCAAATTGGGAAATTAATTTAAGACAACCACATGGGGGCGGGACCCACCAAAAAGCTGCAAGAAATCAGCCCCCATGTTTTCACTCTTCCCCATTTCTCTTTTCTTTTCTTACACTCAAACACCCTCACTCTCTTTTCTCATTTTCACACACAATCTCTTTTCTCTCTTCTTCTCTCAATCTCTCCTCCCTCCCTCTATTTCCAGCAGAATCCAGCAGCCCCCAAAACCACCACAATCACCACCACAAACCACCATAACACCACCTCTTCGGTTTGCAAGAAAACGCAAGGAAACGAGCTTCCGACTTCCATTTCTTCGTGTTTTCATCATCTTCTTTGTAAGAAACTTCATCTCCCTTCTATCTTACTTGAAACATGTTTATTCTCGTGTTATAATGTCCATTTAACAAGATTATGTCCAAAAACAAAGTCGAAAAACGTTTTTACAAACTCAAAATGTTAACAGTTTGCTGGGCAGAAACTTAGCCCGACTTCAAGGGAACTTTTCGTGCTCAAAACTTAACGAAAATGGACGATTCAAAAGATAAAAATTAAGTTTAAGGTGTTAGCTTCTCGAACCCATAACTCAAGCTACACAACTCCAAATGACATGAGGTTTTATCCTAAATCTCACAAATTGTGTTAACTTTAAAAAGTTCTTTTATGTCATCTCCTGAAAATACACGGATTTTTCTCAGTAACCAGATTTATGTACTTGTGTCCACATTTATGTATTATAAATACTTAGACTTACCCAAAAATTCTGGAAAAATTATTTTAAGTAGCTAACACATGTGGGAATATCATATAAAAATTTCGTAATTTTTCTTGAAGGTTTGACCATCTAAATCGAGCTCACAAAACCGGGTATTTTAGAAGGAAATCTGACCGGGACTGTTAATGATTCCCGAGGTTAAAAGCGAGCACCTTCGGGTTTGTCAAAAATTATAATACTTACTTTTTACAAGTACTAAAACATTGAGATTTAATGTGTAAAAGTTTCGGATCAAAATAAGTATGTTTGACCCAGTCATAAAACGAAACTCAACAACACAGACCGAAAACTGAGTCTGTGAACTCAGTCTGTGGACTTAGCGACACTAGCTTTAGTGTCGCAACACTCGATCTCAGTCTGTAAAACCTTCGGTCTGTGAATATAGCGACACAAATCTTGTGCCGCAAAACCCTTCGATTTTGAGTCTGTGTCGCACAGACTGAACTTTCGCGAGCTTAGCGACACTACCCTTGTGTCGCTACTTTTTAAAACCAACAGTATTAACCTGCGACACTACCCTTGTGTCGCAACATTTATAACTAGCAGTACTAACTAGCGACACTAACCCTTGTGTCGCAACAACCTCAGTCTGTGAAACCCTCAATCTGTGAACTTTAGCGACACTAGCCCTAGTGTCGCAACATCCGAATCCTGAGTCTGTGTCGCACAGACTAACAACCTTCGCAATCACCAAGTTTCTCACACTGCGACACTATCATAGTGTCGCAACTCTTTGAACTTTCGCATCAAGTGTCGCACAACACAGGTGGATCAAAAACACGTTTTCACAAATATATTTAATTCGCGTGACAATACATAACTATGATACCTACTCAGATAGGCACAATATGTACTTTTACAAGTATACATCGAAACGGAACATAATAATAATGTTTTTAAGAATTATTATTACAAACTTTCACCAACAGGTCGTACATGTTTTCTAAACACAAACGATAAACAAACTTTGGACGTAACTAGTTGAGTAGACAACTAGCATGGATGATCTTTTGAGACATCTACTTACTTATAACCTTATACGTTTAGGGCGCTAGAAGGTTACTTTTGGGAACACTTGTTTACTATTTGTAAACACTCTGTATAAGACTCAGGTGAGTCTCATAGCCCTATTTTTACTTTTACTGTTTTACTTACTCTGGGGTGAGAATACACTGCTCTGTTTTTATGAACACAAGTATTATGAATACTTATACGGATTGCATGGGTAACTAAACCAAACTACGATGGTCTCCAACAAATATCATAGTCCGTTAATACTAAGCGCGAACATTATGGATAGATCTATCGGGAACTGACAGTTCGCCGTCCGGGGTTAGTCGCTCTAACTACTATACGGACGCATAATAATTCGTATTTCAAGTGTACTGGTTTATACACTTAACTGGAGACACCAACTACGGTTAAGCTTCGGAACTATGAGCCCATGACAATAGTATACTATGATTTACTTTGGCATTCGTGCTACTACGATAACTCTGAAATCTTGTGGTTCATACTATGATTTTAACTACGTAAACCTATGAGCTCACCAACATTATTGTTGACCTTTTAGCGTGTATTTCTCAGGTACTCAGCAACAGTAGGGTTGCCCACAAGATTGCTTGCTAGCTCGAGTCGCATGCATTATACGTATATGAAGATTTTCTTACATTATTTTGGTATAATCGTTATGTACTAGAATCTTCGGACTAGATGCGAATTCTAAGAAATCTTGCTTTCTATTGTAAACTATGTAATTTGTGAAATGTATTTTCAAACGTCTTATATAGAGTCGTTTGCTTTACCTTTGTGCAATGATTACTTGATTAGTCGCGCCCCGACCCGTCTTCCGCTGCACAGTAAATTTGGGGGTGCGACATTAATGGGTATAACTAACGGAAATGTATCCGCAAACTTTCCATGATAAAAAGATAAGCGACTTGCGTAGATAAAAATCCTAAGAGAAGGAACTCAAATCCGACATAGATAAAAAGTTAATGTTATATCAACATTAAAGATTAAAGATACATTTTTTAGATTCCGCCGCAACGCTTGGACTAAAAAATCCCCGTTTAATTAGTTTACTAAAGAATATTTGTGATTTATACCTTTTACATTTACATATATAGAAAAGTGAAGTCGTTTTTAACGTGAGTGAGAAGTCCTTGATTTACACATATTTATGAAAACCGTGTAAATTTACTGAAAATCGTTCATACATTTTTTTCGCAATATCAGATCAAAAGGTTAATGTTTTGCTTGTAAACGGTCATTCCATCCAACTCCGTCTAATATCTCATGTTAAGTGTCATCAAGTGTTTATAAATATAGAAAAGTGGATAGAAGAGATGGGGAAAAATAGAAAAGACGGATCTACTCCCTTATACAACTAATGTAATGGCACTTAACAGAAATGTTAGACGGGATTGGAGTGGAGAACTGTTCACAAGCAAAACGATAACATTTTAGACTAGTATTGTGAAAAGAAATATAGGAATGATTTTCGTAAATAGCGGTTTTACAAAATTTACTCAACAAATACGTAAAACAATTCCGCACCTTGTGGTAAAAATGTAGTCCACTCTTTTTCTTATTTTTGGCCCAGGTCCACTCTTTTTCTTCAAAAAAGAAAAGAAAATGTAATTCTAGGGTTGTACTTGATGCCTAATAACTTGTACAACATGCCGCCGAAAGTGTTGACACACGGCCCTTGTGATATATCATCAGTCTCACACACCTTTGCCTTCCCAAGTTCCAACATCAGTCTTTCTTCATTCTTTCCACCTTCCAAATCACAATTGTCCTTTATTGACACTCCCCTCAAAAACTCACCGGCCGCCGGAATCTGAACCTCCGACAACTATCCGATGGATGATTACTTGCAACTTTTTGTTAAGGAGACAACTTTGTACAATCAAATAGTCCTCGGAAGTTTACTGCCGGAAAAACTGTGGACCCCACTCCCACATGTCGTTCAAGCGTGGCTCCGTATCTACATTGCTGCTACACTTCTTTACTTCGTTTCCGGCTTCCTTTGGTGTTTCTACATCTATCACATTAAGCGTAGTGTTTATCTTCCAAAAGGTCAGATTTCTGTTAATATTTTTTTTTTATTACGTTCTTGATTTTAGTATGCAGCACTGCAGCATAACGTTTCAATTTTTGTTTTTGTGTTGAATTGTTAGCTTATGATATTGATTGATGATTTAAGAATCTAGATTTGCAATTTTTTATTTTTTAAATATCTTGATCCCCTTTTTGAAAATTCTGGATTTTTAGGATTTAAAATGATCTATTATTAAGTTTGAGAGAAATGGTGCTAGTTTATTGCTGTTATCATAAAAAAATTGCTTGATGATTGTAGATTTATTCTGGTGACTAAAGTCGAATGATGATACACATGTTGCTTTACATCATCACTAAATTGAGCCAACCATACTTCAATTACTTGTATGTTATTAATGATGTTAGGTTAATTTTGTAGTACATTGTGATGGTCAATTCTTTTCTTAAAGTTGTCAATAATGGCATGTATGTTTCTATAGAATTAGGTAATGTATATGTTTGATTTGAATATGATGTATTGACAAGAATGGCATAACTCAATATTTGTTTCCTATTTATGAAATATGGTCAGATATGAATGTTTTGTTTCTTGTTATTAGAGTACTTACTAATGAAATTATATTATAGTGGTGTTTTATGGAAAAAGTTATATGCTTGCAGATGCTATCCCTTCTAGAAAAGCAATGTATTTGCAAATATATGTTGCGATGAAAGCTATGCCATGGTACTGTGCTCTTCCTACCATCTCTGAGTACATGGTTGAAAATGGATGGACAAGATGTGTTTCACGGATAAGTGACATTGGATGGATTTTGTACATAACAAATTTGAGTCTTTATTTGGTAATTGTCGAATTTGGCATTTATTGGATGCATAGAGAGTTGCATGATATTAAACCCCTATACAAATATCTTCATGCAACTCATCACATCTACAATAAGCAAAATACACTTTCCCCATTTGCTGGTGAGTACCCTTTTGTCTTCATTTTTTTTTCATTACTTACATACTGGATTCTTACTATTTAGGCATTTATTCTTTACACTGAATAATTTTTACTTGGTGTATAATACATGTATTAGGTCTTGCATTCCACCCTTTGGACGGAATATTACAGGCGGTGCCACATGTCTTTGCTCTATTTTTAGTGCCTACACATTTCACGACACACCTTGTGCTCTTATTTCTCGAAGCTATATGGACTGCTAACATTCATGATTGCATTCACGGGAAACTATGGCCGGTAATGGGTGCAGGTTACCACACCATTCATCACACAACATATCGTCACAACTATGGACATTACACAGTTTGGATGGATTGGATGTTTGGCACCCTTCGCGATCCTTTAGAAGATGAGGTCAAAAATGTATGATAGTTCTTTATGTTGGCTTGTAGCTAGTTCAAAAGGTTGTTAGTAGCTGTTTGGCTCTTGTTGTGACTCTTCTTTTTACTTTGTAAATGGTCGTGTAACAATTATATTAGCTTACTTTCATTTTACTCCATTGAAGGAGAAGATAAGTGTGTGTAGATTAGCTTGATGTGATATGATCTTTAAAACTATAAATTTTCATCATCTTTTCTGGTTTGTTTGAATTATTTGGTTGAATGTGTGTTCAAGAATCATGATCCCCGCTAAAATAGAGGGGTTCCTGGATGTGTTTGTTGCATTTTAAAATATCTAAATGATTGTTTTTTTTTGTTTCTGCAGCTTTTACATGTTTACTATTGTTGAATCATGTTAGAGACCTGTGGTTCCAAGTTAAGATGTGATATTAGTGTAATTTAGCTTTTGAACAAGTAGATTTGAAAGTCGTTACTATACGATCTGAGTTCATTATCATCTTATTCAACTTTAAGGCTGCACATATGATCATATGGTTTGAATAGTGGGCATTCATGTTTTGCGAAATCTGCCACCTCAGATTAACACTAATCCTGCTCCAAAGTAGATGATTATGAGTAATGTACATCTATGGTCAAGATTTCCTCATAAGTTTAAGTATCATGTAAAATTTCAAAATATATACAAGAAAAATGTTCTATACAAGTTTTAGAAAGGGATTTTGAAAAGTCATGAATGATATAGAAGCTAGCGCGACAACCTTGCATAAGTTTTGTTGGATGTCATCAACAGAATATGATTTCCTTTTAGACTTTGAATCAATTAATTTCTAATAGCCAACATAGGGTAAACTTCATTGTGTGTAGATAACCAGTTTTGCAAAGTGATTACGGCAGCCTCCAACCATCCATAATCAAGAGATGTGTTTTTGTCACAAGAAAATATCTTATATCTGTTACTCACGTTGAATTTGTAGTTTGACTTTTGATACTGTTTTGGTATTACTTGAAAGCTCAAAAATGTTGATAATTGTTCGTACCTAACCTCAATAGGCTTGAGAGTTTGACTCGATATATATATTTCGATCTCCACTTTTTAAAATCGAACTAATTTACTACACGCTCAAAAACATAAAAAAAAAAATAATAATGATAAAAAAAAATGAAAAAAAATTCGTTAGTAATTTATGGGAAGAAAAGCAATATCCAGCCCCCTCTACAAAAAAATCTCAAATGTGACCTTTCTTGCACTTGGATAGAAGTTCTCTCAACTTCCATTTTCAAGTTGCAGGTGAGAAGTTTGTTTCCATCACAATGTCAGCAACCATGTTTCTATCACCCACAATGCTCTCAAAATTCCCTAAAAACATTCAATCCTCAAACCCACAAAATCACCCCAACTCAATTCTTGCTTCCGGTCCACCCACCCCTGAAAAAAATCATGACTTTAACCCAAACCCTTCAAATTCAGCCACAAAAACAGCCCCATGGATGAAGGGTCCTCTTGTTCTTGAACCCAATCAAGTTATAGACTTTACGAAACCTAAACACAGAAAAAAGCCTTCTGATAACAGAGACCAAAAGTCAGAAACTTTATTGACCCAAAAAGTCAGTGGTGGAAGAGGCAAGCAGGCAATGAAAAAAATATTGTATGGTATAGACAATCTCGAAGAATTACAGGATACCCAGCCTAATTTAGAAAAAATTGAGTTTGATTTGAAATTGGGTGATGATAATGGTGATGGAGGTGGTGGAGATAAGAGATGGGTTCGCCGGAAATTGCCGTGGGAAAGGGCGGAGAGGATGGTGTTTAGGAGAATGAAAAAAGAGAAAGTGGTGACTGCTGCTGATTTGAATCTTGATGAGGGGTTACTTGACAGATTGAGAAATGAGGCTAAAAAGATGAGAAATTGGGTGAAGGTAAAGAAAATAGGTGTGAATGAAAGTGTTCTTGAACAAATTAGGTTGATTTGGAAGACTGATGAGCTTGTTATGATTAAATTTGATATGCCATTGTGTCGAAATATGGACCGAGCCCGCGAAATTGTTGAGGTTAGCTAGGCGGTGTTTGGGTAAGCTTATTTATCTGGTTGATTGAAGTTTGTATAAGTCGATAAGCTCATTTTTAAGCCTATAAGCTCAAGTTAGTAAGTTCATAAGCCGTTAAAACTGAGTTTATCGACTTCACCAAATTCCAATAATTCCTTAAAGATAATCTTAGCCAAACACCCCTTAATTATGTTTCATTGTTATCATATTGGTAATGGCTGTTGTTAGATTCTGAATTACACTTTGGTGGCAGGTTAAGACAGGGGGGTTTGTGGTGTGGAGTAAGAAGGATATTCTTGTTGTATATAGAGGATGCAATTATAGTGACAAAAGTCCTTTTTTGAATAATAGATTTAGCATTCGAACGAAATATGAAACAATTGATGGGCATGATGCAATAGGGGATATTATGCCTGTAAAAGGTTCACTTTATGAGAGGGAAGCTGATAGATTGTTAGATGGGTTGGGACCTCGGTTTGTTGATTGGTGGATGCCAAAGCCGTTGCCCGTTGATGCGGACTTGCTTCCTGAAGTGGTTCGTGGGTACACACCGCCATCAAGGCTTTACCCTTTGAGTGGTAGATCGAAGCTGACTGATAATGAGTTAACTCACTTGAGGAAGCTTGCTTACAATTTACCTACACATTTTGTTCTTGGTATGCACGCCAATCTTTCTGATAATTCCGTTTGAAAGTGTTTATGTGATGTTGAATGATCAGTATCACATTATCAGTTGCAGTAGAACAAGATGTCGAAGATAGTGTTTGAATGTGCTTTTGTTGTTTACAGTTGTATTAATTAGATAATAGTAGTTATTTGAGTGCTTGGCATATCCTTATTATTATAAGAATCCAAACGACTAAATGACTAAAAAAGGACATGTTCTGTGAATAAAGTGATAGATGTCTTGTGACATAGGAGTGAGACTCTAAAATGACGTTAAAAGAAAGGGTTAGGTAATCAGAAATTGATATGTGATAATCATTTTTGGTTGCAGCTGTTATGAAACCGATACAGATAATCAGAATTCTTATCATCCAAACATTGAGAATTGATTACATGTTTTTTGTATTTTATTTTTCCTTGCATAGGGAGAAACCGGAACCTCCAAGGCTTAGCTGCAGCCATTTTGAAGTTATGGGAGAAATGTCATATTGCAAAGATTGCAGTGAAGTGGGGGATTCCTAACACAAGCAATGAGCAGATGGCTACAGAGCTTAAAGTAAGATTCTTGATGATATCAGCTTGACCAAAAAGTCAATACTACTACGCTTCATTTAGAAGTGATTATATTTTATCTTGTGCAGCTTCTCACTGGTGGAGTGTTATTACTACGTAATAAATTCTATATTATACTCTACAGAGGCAAAGATTTTCTTCCACCTGATGTTGCAGACCTTGTTGCCAACAGAGAAATGGAGATAAAAAGTTTTCAACTTCAAGAAGAAACTGCACGTGCTAATACGATTGAAACATGTGACTATATTGACCAACCATTATCAGATCATAGCACTGTTGGTACATTAAAGGAATTTCAGATTATTCAGTCAGAACATGAGGGAATCAAGGCTGGAATTAGTGAAGCTGAAATTCAAGTTAAAGCCGAGAAGTTAAAACTAGAAAAAGAAATACGGATACAAGAGCGCAAGTATTTCATTGTATGGATATTTTTTGGTTATCTTTTTCGTTGTATATGAATAAATGAAGATGCACTAATATGAGTTTAATTTGCAGCTTAAGATGAAGATACGTAAAGCTTCAAAAGAGTTGGTAAAGTTAAACTCTGCATGGGATCCTGTTGTGCCAAATGAGGATCGAGAGATCATAACAAGTGAAGAAAGAGAGTGTTTAAGAAAGATGGGATTGAAGATGGATAGCACATTAGTACTTGGTAAGTAGAAACTCTCGTACCCGGAAGGGCAGATTCAGAACAAAAATAAATATAAATTATAATAATATAAAAGGAAATGAAATTCAAGTGTTTAATTGGCAATAGATGCTATTAATTTGCATTATAGGTCGCCGAGGTGTATATGATGGTGTAATAGAAGGTTTGCATCAACATTGGAAGCATAGGGAAATAGTGAAAGTGATAACAATGCAACGTTCGTTTTCAAGGATCTTGTACACTGCACAATGTCTTGAAGCGGAAAGTGGTGGGGTACTTGTTTCAATAGATAAAATAAAACTAGGGTATGCTATAATTATTTACCGTGGGAAGAACTATAAACGCCCTTTAAAATTTTCACGGAACCTCCTTAGTAAACGAGAAGCGCTTCAAAAATCTTTGGAGATGCAAAGAATTGGGGTAAGTAAAGTTTTTTTTCATGATGTTTTTGTGTTATCTCATATCTGATAGAATCCATGCTTCATATGCACGTATATATTGATGTCTTTTCTCTTTTAATTTGTTCTTCTGTTTCAGTCGTTGAAGTTCTTTGCCAACATGAGACAACAGGCAATATATGAACTCAAGTGCAAATTGGTGAGTCATATACGCCTACTTTCCGTAGCTAGAAAAAGCTATCAAGCATAACAAATGTATTTGTAGATTTTCACACGCTTTGACTTTGTATATGGAAAAATAAGGGTGATTTTATAGGTGGCAAGTCATAGTTTGTTATTAGATAAAATGTTACCATTGGCATCTTGTGTTAAAATGAGTTCCTTTGTATTCAGGATGCTCTGAAATACGGAGAAATGGATCAGAATAGAGCGACAACCTGAAGAAGAAAGAAAGAAAATGAAAGAACTAAAGTATTTATTATAATGGTTTTGGATCGTTTTTCTGACAGGTCAATGTGTAACGTTTTTATATAAAAAGTGGCTAAATGGGTCAAAAGTGGTACACCTTGCATATTTAACACATTTAACTTATTACTTACTAAATTATTTTTATTTAGAAAAAAAAGATTATTGATAAAATAAATGGATGAAAACCATTTCATGTCAACCTGAGCCAGTTCTGCTCCAACCAACGCAAAAATACCCATTTCAACCCAATATCCAATTCCACTTGACCCGGCCGTTTTGCCACCTCTATTGTTAATACCTGCTACGAGTTTCAGGAGTTTCAGTCAATGTTGGCCCAAGATCAGCTGGTTTTTGTGCATTCTCATGTGTTGGGGCTTGCTATGCCACTTTCCGAATCTACATGTGGCACAATTCAACATGCTGACAGAATCACGGTCATGAGTATTGATGGCTTTCAGGGTGTCAGATCTGAGCAGATCACAGATTCATGGCAACCCGCGAGTCGCAGGACATGAATTTAACAGGTCTGTTAAATATGGACACGAAATTTCATGGGCGATCTTTAATTGTTCATACGATCATATTTGTTGTTTCTTTATAATTTACCTAGTGTAAATAGACGATTTAAAGCAAGTTAATGAAATAAAAACATATGTCATAGAGAACGTAAACTATCTCGGCCTATACTGACGTGTTAGCTAAGTAGAAAACTGACTGGAACAAACATTGTAAAGGAAAACTGTACTGAAAATGTAATGTATCATAAGTTAAGCTATTGGCATAGTACCAATAGTTTCCCCTTGGCTAATATCCACCATGGATCTGGCTAATGAAAGAAGTAAACATAACGACCTAATCTTGTAAAAGTTGTCCATATGAGGAAAAGGTTTACAAATCCAGAATTAGAAGGAAGTGTTGCAACATATATTTTCCATCTAAAAATACCCATGCATAAACCCATACCGGGTCTTGAAAAGGAAAATAACACAAAGTGACACTAGTACTAGTATAGAAGACCGAGGAAAAAATGATGTCATATAGTTGGAAAGGGTGGTGATATTCACCACTATTTTTGATAGATGCATTAACAATATGTATTGTTAAGTTGTACCGTACAATCATATAATGCACATTATCGATGAATCTATAAAAAAAATAGTCAGTTAAAAATCTCTATTCCACTTTCAGCTGTTCCCATGAAGATCTCACTCCATACATTCTCTGCAAAAAGCTATTTCCTCACACCTTTTCTTTCTTTCCTCTTTCTTCGAAATTCACTTCTTAAAAACACCAAAATTTGTCACAAAAGAGAAAAATTATAAAGATTACAATCTCTTATTACATTTAAGAATCTAACAACAATCACCTATAGAATGATTAATTAATATGCGTAGTTTATTCTTTGCTTGACACGTATCTTATGTATTGTCTCTCTCTTTAATCTTTTCTATATACGGATTGTTTATTACGAAGTATATTATTATATTTTTAGTTCTATATTTAAACACTTTTTAAAGATATTTCACTTGTTTTTTTATGATATGTTGACACATAATTTGTGTACCCTTTTATCATTTTAAATTCAACCAATTATTCAAGTTCACATGATAGTAGAGCTCTAAACTTTCTTTTTAATCACATGGATTACCAACATTCACAATCTAAAACTACTTTAAAAGGTAAGATGTGTTTGTTACATTTCTTTGTAGGTAATTCGATATGGTACACTGTCAATTATTAGGTAGTTTCAACCTTTTTCCAGCCACTTGTGAAATATGCAATTTATGTTTTGCGCACTCTCCTAATTTAATCGCTTTTATCTGTGATTTAATCACGATCTTAAGACAATCCTATTGATTACATTTCACAGCTCACGTGTTTGAACTTGGCACCGAACTTGTAAATTGAGAAAGAGGAAGATATCGAATTTTCTCAATATTCTTAGTCAAGAAAAAAAAACAAGTCTCAGATCGGACCCCGACCGAAAACGATAACGATGTTTTTAATGTCAGGGAGTGACAAAATGCCAATCCTGTGCGTTCTAGGTCTTGAACGGCTACAAAAGCTTTCCACTCCATGTGCTATTAGAGTATTAGGAAACTCATTTGATAAAGCAGGATTTCATTTTCAGTGTATCATTGGAATAATTTTGTCCTTTTCATTGGGTGATGATTTTGCCAGTCAATTTTCCTTGTCCACAGGTATATTATGCAAATTGACAACTTTAAAAATTGTTTTATATTAAAACAAAAAAAAGACATTCTTAAAATAAACACTCAAAATGCTAATAAGTGGAATTAAATCCAGTTGTTATCTATAAGAATTATAATCCAAAATACTCATAATCCTAACCAACTGAAGCCTGTAACCATTTCGATTTCCACAAATAAAAAGAAGAAAAAAAAAGTACTAACACTATAGTCTATAGCACACCACTCTATCATATCATAGTAATCAGTAATTATTTCTGGAAATCATTAATTAATTATTTATTAATCTCTACATTTTTAAGATCAAAATTTAATTCACTCAGGAATTGTAACTAACACAGGCCTCCAAGCTCGTCTAAGTAACCGCTGCCGTAACGTCCCCGGTAAAAACCTAATTCCTCTAAAACCGCCACCACCACCACCGCGCCGGCCAATCAGATCACAATCTTCACCACAGTCACGGCGGATCTCTTCAATCGGCGGCGACGACGCCGATGAAGACACAAACAAGTCCTTTAACTTCCGCCGTACACCGTTATCCTTTTCGTCATCTTCCGATGAATCAACATCGCTTCCTCTCAGATCTACAAGCTCGTCGGTTATCGGCAACCGACGGTTTCCGCCACTACCGCCTCCGCCTCGACTTAGTAACATCCGTAGCGTTTTCCGGCGACGGAGTTGGATGACAGGACTGGTGGAAGGACTACGAGTAGGACTTCCGGCGACTGCACATTGCGTAGCTAACATTTTAAATTTCTGCAGTGTCGCCATCGATTCAGGTAAATCGATCGAATTATTAGGCAGTGAAATTGATTTGAAGGCAAGTTAAAAAGGTGAATTAATGATTGAAGGAAAACATAGATCTGAGATGCTTATCGTGTGATGCAGCTATGCCATGGATATTGTGTAAAGTATAGATTCTTTGTTTTTTGTATTAAAATTTGGTAGAGACAATGAAAGAGGTTAAAGAGATGGTTATAAATTTATATTTTATATTAATAATTAGAGTGAAGTGACAGGGGACGGATGGATATATGATACTGACGTATTTTATAGTATGGAATAACTGTTTGTGACACGTGGATGACCACTTCTTGCATTTTATATTTTTCATAAAATAAAAAATTGTTAGAAGTTGGTCAAAAAAATGGAAAAGCACAAAAAGACATCGGAGCTCATTTTTTCTTGTAAAACATAACAGTTACAAAACTAGTTAAACAAGTAACAAATCAAATAATGTAGTATCTAATGTATGTAAGAAAGAACATATAACATATGCATTTTATGTGTTAAATATAAATTTTTCGGTGTACAAATCACCACCCATTTAAATACGAAATTCGAAATTCGCTTAACCACTGGCCTGAGCACAGCTCTAAACCAGTTTATCGATACCCCCTGAATCAGATGAAGGTGGATTACTACCAACCCCAACCACAATATCAACGACCTCCGGTTGTTGAACATTCGAGTCTTCATTCTGTATCCCTCTTAGAATGTCCACCACTTCATTCATCGTTGGCCTCATATCCTTCTCACTTTGCAGACACCGAAAACCCAACTCTGCCACCAATGTCACCATTCGCCTCACTAAACTGTCGTTCTCAAACCCAATTCTCTTATCAACAAGCTCACCCAACTTACGGTTTTGTATACGATCCATAGCCATGCTAGCCAAGTTAATATCGTGCCTATGTCTCCTCGTGTCAACCGCTTGTAAGGATGATAAAAGTTCCATTAAGACCACACCAAAACTATAAACATCACTCTTATCTGTTAGCCTGTAGCATTGATAGTATTCAGGATCCACGTATCCTGGTGTCCCTTGTGGCGCAGTGGACACATGTGTCACGTTAATAGGAAACAAACGTGACAACCCGAAATCAGCAACTTTGACACGAAAATTCTTGTCTAGGAGAATATTGCATGTTTTCACATCACGGTGAATAATGTCTGAATCATGTAAATAAGCTAATGCTTCAGCTGTTTCTATAGCAATATTGAGACGTAAAGGCCAATTAAGCCAACTCGAATTGGCTAGCTTTCCATGAAGATGATCGGCTACTGTACCATTTGCGATATACTCATAAACTAGAAGGAGTTCTCTGCTTCTTCTTGAAGTGCAGCCATAAAATTTCACAAGGTTTTCGTGGTTTAGCATTGTTAGGATTTCGACCTCGTTCAGGAATTGTTCCACTCGCTTGAAACTGTTTTCGTATAAACGTTTGACGGCTACTTCTCGACCATCTATGAGTTTACCATAGTAAACAGTTCCAAAACCACCGTCTCCAAGTTCTTTTGAATCGTCAAAACCATCAGTAGCTTGTTCCAGCTCGTTGTATGTGAAAACTCGAGTGCCGAAATATGTGCTGTTTCCTATTTCTGTTGTTGAGGAAGCATAAGAAGTGATGGTGGCTGGAAAACTAGTTGAAGCAGCGGTCAGGCTGTCTTTGTTCTGAGTTTCATCCACTCCTATAGCATGCCTTTTCTTCCGTTGTCTGAAAACAAAGAGTCCTAATCCGATGCCAATGCTTGCCAGAATCCCACCAGCAATAGGAAGCGCTAGAATTCAAGGAAAAGGAGTCAAATTTGTGAATACATTTAGTTATAGATGTGGCAAGATGGATGGGTCAGACAGCTTGGCAAATAGGTCAGAAAGGATCGGGTCAACAAGAAATTTTTTTGTACTTGCTGAAATGGGTTGCAGTCCAGTTGACCCAAAACACTTTTTCTCCAAAATCTTACATTCTATATATAAATAGTGTTATCATATATTATTTCAAATTTACAAGAGTTCAATAGTCATATGATACTGGAAAAAAACGATTTATAAGGTTTTACAGTAGAAAAATACGCTTTGGCAAACTTTTGACTTGTTTCATTTTTTACTCTCTTTTTTGTAAAGGAAATTTCAACGTGTTTGACCTATTAGAGATTATATACGATGCAAATCAACCCATTCACAAGTAAATGGGTTAGAATGGGTCGAAATTGCCACCTTTTGATTACTGCAGAATGCAAGTCATACCTATAGTCAGGGATCTCTCTTTTGATGAGGAACTTGCTTGGCTTTTGTTAACCATGGTGCACGTATCTGCACTCAAAAGCGGACCAGGGCAAGCACATGAGGTTTGATTTGTATCGTAATCATAGAAACACCGTCCGTTAGACTCAGTGCATCGGCTGCAACCTACAGTGTCCAGCTTCCACCTGACATCAAATCCTCCCCGGAGAATCTGATCCAAACCTGTTGCATTTACCACTCCCGTGGTTCCAATTGCCATAACAGGAACCGGGACTATCACACTCTGATTACAAATTCCTGGGCCTTGTTCTCTAGGCAAAACCACAACTTTATCAATCCCATTTCTATCACAAGAAAATGGGTTCCCATGAAGTTTAAAGGAATCTGGGCATCCATAAAGGAAAGTGATATTCATGTAACTTGAAGAGTAATCGAAAAGGTTGTGATTGATGGTGGTGTTAACAAAGTCGTGTGGACATATCGACTCCATGACATCTTCTCGTATGATCTTTAACATTTGAGACACTGGATCGATGCTCAATACATGGTAAGTGATATTGCTTATGTCAATGCTAGGTGACTTTCCATCGTTACAGTCGAGCTCAAAACCAGGATACCCACAGTAGACAGGGTCTTTATGTCTCGAGAAAGGGTATTGAATCCCAGAGATAGTCCCACATATAAATGAACCAGCACAAGTCTCGTAAGATTCGTGCAGGTTGCTTGAAGCCTGTGTAACCACAATAAGAGCTAGCAAGATTATGATGATTAAAGACTTCATTGAAAATGTATTAGATCATTGTTCTCAGGCTCTGATTGGAAAATTCATAAGGTTTATTGCAACTATGTTCAACTTTATGCACCTAATATCTTAACTAACTACAACTATAAAATTTTGTTTGAGTTGAAATTTTGATAGATATAGGTGAAGTATTGGTTAAAAGAGTTTGACTTGTTATTAGTTGATTATTACATTTCTGGAACTTCGATATTAGTGAAGTTGTCTCCACCTCCCATTGTTTATAATCAGTAAGATTTAAGTTTTACTTAAATATCTTAGAATTTGGTTAGCATTCTAATTCCATTTTTTCCAATAAATTATATGCTAAAATTGTTTCATTTGATTAAGATATGAAGACAAAATCTTGTTGGCCAAATATTAACTCTAACAAGTCAAAGCTACTCCAACTACTAGCCCATTTCCAATTCTCAAGTCATGACTCATCAAGATGAAAAAACCAAGTAGGTAGAAGATAGTGACAACATGGAAACAAGGGATCATGAAAAAATGATTTGTTATTCACAGCTCAAGAATGATCCTATGAAGGTCACAATAAGAGCAATGATGAATCTTTTTTACTCTTCTCTAGTTGCAAATTAATTAATATTGACTAAAATCAATTCAAAAACATAATTATTCAATTAAAGAAAGAATGATATTGGGCTATTATTTAATGGGTCAATTCATACCCAAGAAATTTTCTTCCTGGCTGGAGATCAGATTCTTCATGTTGATGAATATTGTTGCATCGTTCATATACATCTTTCGGAACAGATAAACTGTAATGACTCTGGTTCATTTGTTGTGCAATGAGCTTCTTTTGATATGCTATCACTTCCTTCACAAATTCCTGCAATCATGATAGTATGTTAAAGTAAAAGATAGCTTAAAAATTCTCTGATTTATGAAAAGAGTTCATGGAGAATGAAAGAATAATGTAGAGTAAATAATAAATGAAACTATGTTATCTCCTCATTTGTTCACCAATTATACCTTGTTATTTCAATTCCTTAACTCCCATTGGGCTTGCTGTTACACATTATATAGTGTGAACCTAATGCTTGAATGATTATGGCTCGAAACCACGCTAGGTAGTTAGTGTGTTGCCTAATCTTGAGTCTTGACTCCTGCACTGCTTTATGCAGTACCTCCAGCGTAGTAACGTACTAGGTCATAATTTCGGAGCTACTGTTGCTTAAATTCATAAAGGTTTATTGCTACTTTGCTCAGCATTATGCACCTACTTATCCAACTAACATTATTTATATTTGTGTTAAAATTTGGTCAATACAGGTCAAGTACGTTTTGGCAGAACATTCTTGATTTTGGTTAAAATTGTTCGACTTCTTAGTAAACTAAATCTATCTTTCGTTTATGATGAAAAAAGAATATCAAAACTTATCGTCGCCCAATGGATCAAGATTTACAAGTTTCTAAATAATTGCAGAATGTGTTCCGGTTCATTCAAAGATCCATTTCCTCATATAGTTTGCCGAAAGTGTGTAACTTGAACAAAACAACTGAATTGTTTCAAGACAAAGCTAGCCCAGCTACTAGCCCACTAACAGCTATTAATAAAACAGGCCCATGTCTAGTTGTCAATTCACTCCACAAAAAAGAAAAACAAAGTGGGTCAAAGATAGTGACAACTGACAAACTGGCATTCACAACTCAAGACATCGTTTAAGATTAGTTACAAAAAGAGGAAAAGATGGATCTTTTTTCCAAAATTCATTAACAATTCATGTGATGTGATTATTAACTAGAAAAATGTTAAACATCATATATAGGCTTTTAGAACAACAATTGCCAAACAAATTATGGAAGATCAACACCAACATTTTCAATCTTTTTCTCCAACATTTCAGAACATATCTGCCCCATCATGTGATAGAACAAATTTAAATCAGATAACTGCTCAATTGACATCTTTCCCATCACAATTCTTGCCAATTTCTCTCTTTCTTCATTCAACTTCAATCTTTGCATATATGAAGATGCATTCCTCACTGTTGCTCCCATTTGCTTCAACCTATTCTCTTGTTGAACACTCAATGCTATATTTGACTGAAACAAATTCCATATCCCATCATTAACCATTGAAATATAAATAACAAAATAAACACTGAGTTGAATCACTAATTATACCTCTAGAAAATCAGCTCCTGGTCTAAGATCAGACTCTTTAAGTTGTCCAACATTATCGCCTCCTTCATATAAGTTTCTCGCAAGAGAGAAGCTACGAACGATAACATTTCTTTTTTTCTCCAATTCTTTATCAAGTTTTAGCGACTTTGGTACATTCGTCGCACTATTAACCTTCCTTTGGTACGCCACCACCGCCTTCACAAATTCCTACACCCATTACACAACTAATTCAGTACATGTTGGCCTAAAAGATCTCTTTTAAAACAGATAATGATCGAATAAAGGATAATCAAAAAATGATGAATATATCTACCTTATAAGCAGCAGGGCATCCAGGATAATCAAATTCATCAGAATTCGGTTTCCTCATTCGTTCAGGATGAAACTGCAACCCCATAATAAACTTACCCTCTTCAGGATTATATGCATCAGGATCATAAAACCCTTCAACTAAACCATCTGGAGCAAACGCCATGGGCTTAAAACGTTGTGCGAGCCTCTTAACTCCTTGATGATGATAACTATTAACCTTAATCTCCATATTATCTTCTAATGAATCCTTAAACCAATCATGCAAAGGGGTTTCTTCCACAATTTCAACCACATGCCTATGCCCATCATAATTATCATAATCCATATGTACCACTTTTTTCTCTTGTGCGCAACTTTTTGTTAGTTCTTTACCAATATCTTGGTAAAGTGTACCCCCACATGCGACATTTAAAACTTGTGATCCCCTGCATATTCCTAAATAAGGTATGTTTCTTTCTAGGCAGAGTTTAGCGAGCGAAAGTTCGATCGTGTCCTTTTCTTTGTCGATCGCTGTATCGCTTGCGTGCAACCGCCGAATCTCGTCCAACTCTTCTTTTGATAAATTGGTTTCTTCATCCTCGTAGAGCGATGGGTCAATGTCTTCCCCTTCGCATAAAAGGACTCCGTGAATCGGCTCGAAACTGTGTAACAACGTGTGGACCCCGGTTACACGGGGTACAATCACCGGGACAGCTCCATACCCAACAATTAGATCAAGATGATACTCACCTAATAAATAAAAAATTTATTGTCGGCGTTGTTAGTTATCAACGTTCTGTAACATGTAAAATGATTATATTTATGATTCATCAAAAATCAAGATAATTAGTATTAATCAGCAATTATGGAAAGCACAATTACATTCGTAAATATAAAAATCTGAAATTTTATTAAATTAAAATGAAGAAATTAAGGAAGATGTGATTAGTATACATACCGACGAAATCAACAAACTTGTTCTTGCGAAGGCTTCGACGAGATACGATGATGACACGGGGTAAAATGACGGCGAGATCGGAGGTAGACATGGGGTGGGTGTTTTGTGTTTGAGAATATTACGAGAATTAACGTTAACGGGGCGCCGCGTATGCTATAGTTGTGGAGTTTGTTTGTTTAAATTGATTTATAATTGAATTGAATTGATATAAGAAAATGATGAATATAAATAGGAGGAAGGATGTGAAAGCCACGTGGAAAGTCAAATGGGTTTGTTGGGGGAGACACGTGAGTCATGAGATGCGGGAGGCCGGGGATGAATGGGATATGACTGGGGCGGGTCAATACTGAAGGCAGTATGACGTGGCAAGGTTTATTCTTATTAATTTTAATTATTCATTAGTTTTATTTTAGGATATTACATTAATTAATATTAATAAATAACTAATTTTGACGTGAGAAGGTTTCCGGTATATTTGATTTTTAATGTGGTAGGTTTAAAGTTTATGCCAGGTTTGTGGAGTAAGGGTTTGATACATGGAGTTTGCGGCTTCACGATTATTGAATAAATTGTTTTATCGGTATTATCAGTTGGTTACGTGTTTTCGGCCTCAATCGACGAAAAATAGCTTTTTTGTGAAGCTCGGGATTTGATTTTGTTGAATATGAGAGTCTTTATTATAAAACTTGTGTTGTTTATTTAATTCAATTTGGTTAAGTTCTCCATTAACTTTCAAAATGTTGTATATTAGCTCATGTCTTGAAAGTTGTAAACATCAAATATAACTCAAATGGATCTTTTGATCTTGTAATAGACATAAGAGTATTGTTAAGTAAAATCTTAAGGGCTGTAAATAGTAAATTTGAATACGTATAAAATGATTGCACTTTAACTAAATTTAAGATAAGGTCAACTAAAATTCAGTAGGTTCAACGTATTTATTATAGTAAAAGTACAAATGCTAATGCATGTGTTAAAGTTTTATTGACAGCCCTTCCCTTAAGGCTGTCATTATCATTTTTCTTGACATGATTACATATTTTTTCTTTCTTAACTCGTAGTTTTCTAAACTACAAGTTTTAAATGCGTATGATACAATAATTTTAACACACACACACACACACACACACACATATATATATATATATATATATATATATATATATATATATATATATTTTGATGATTTAAGATGAGTAAATATATAATTGCTCCACTGTAATCTATCAATAATATTAAGGATGCTCCTAATTATATATACCCTTAAGGTTTATGGTTAAACCTATCATATCCAATTTAATTTTAAATTTATAATTCACAGTAATTACTATGAATAAACACTTTTATCATAATTAAATAAGGAAATATCGTATTAAAAAGAATAATACCAATATTGTTAGAATCATTCTTTATAGTAGTAACTTTACGAATGATCCTTTTCATTTTTAATTTACTCATATGTACACTTTTTACAAAATAAATAATACCAATATTGTTAGAATTTTATTCTCTTAAATATGAAATTGATTTATATATAAAAATTATATATATGATACACAACTTTTTTGTGCGATACTGTGATACACACTAAAATTTTTATAATGTGTATCGTATTAAAAAAAATTATCTCATCTTAAACAATATAAAATTTTAATATAATTTTTTTAATAAAAAAATTTAAGTAACCTTATAATTAAAAATAAAAATATCTTTTACTATCATTCTCACCGTAAGAATGACTCGTGTACGAATCTTCATCAAAAAAATATTCATATTATATTATTAATAATATACTACTCCGTATTAGTAATAGTTAATGCTTTTAGTCAGTTTACTTAAATTAGTATGAGTGAAATGAATATGCCACCGGTGTAGGCTTTATCCATTTATAGTTTTTTGGATCTATTCATCACATTTGGGGATTGGGAAGGATTACAGTTTGCCTCGTAATTATATCTCTTTAATTCCATCTCTATCTCTATCATTTTGCAAATGTCGGTTTACGTTGCATTCTTTATTTATTTTTGTGTGGACTTATGTACTTTGGTTCTGCTAATGTGTGCTTTGTGGTACATTTAAGGTATATTTAATAAAGTTATTTTTTTTTTAAAATATTAATATTTTTACATTTAATGTATATTAATTTAATCTAATAATTACCTTTTTATAAATATATTAACTACAAATTCTGATATTTAAGAAAATTAAGTGACGTGTACTATCGGGGCACACATTAATAAAATCCTTTGTATTTTTATTTAGGGCTTAGTGTCTGGGAATGCAACTAACAAAGGCCGATTATCTATTGTGTGTACCCAACTTATATTTGCTATTTTTAATTAATCAAATTTTCAAAATATGTGTTTTAGTGTACTTTGGTGGTGTTTTGATGATGTGTCAAACTCTCCGGATGCCACGTGGCACCTTAAACGAACGACACATCAGCAAAATACATTTTTGAAAGTTTGATGTATTAAAAATGACAAACCTAAGTTGGGTACACATAATAAATATCGAACACAAGTTAGTTGTATTCCCAGACACTAAGCCCTTTTATTTATGTTTAATTTGCAGTTTTATATTTTACGTTGATTGGGTTAACTTACTTAAACGAACTGGCTAAAGTACTCTACATTGGGGATAACTGAAACTGAGACTAAAGTTAATAATGGATATATTTGGTATTAATAATAAATTTGCCATCTTTTACAAAACAAAAAAAATCATTATGCATGTAAGTTTCTACAAGTTTTTTACAAGGTATAGAATCAAGCCAATAAATAGATTGAGTAATAATTGACATTGGCATTTGAATGGGATCGTTAAAAGGATATGCTTTCTTTCTTTACATGTAATTATATTATATTATATTATTATTATATATAATAATAATAATGTATAAAATAGAATAAAATACTTTATCCATTGCATAAACATAATAAGTAAGTAGCTAGAGGACAAAAGTATATGTAGGTAATTTACAACATAAATGGATACTATTAAAATGCTTTTGATAAGTGTTTTTTTAGTATTATTATTACTCAATGTTATTTAGCATATATATTAAAAAAATTAATTAACAGAGCATATTCCATTTCATTTACTTTGTTAAGATTATCATCTACATGCATTCATCGATCGCCATAATGAATTATTTGTCATTACTATCATCCACATCACTTAAACCCTACTAGATCACCTTTTTTAATTATACTCGTGGTCATTGCAAAAGGACCTTCTAAAAACGTGTTAATCACCGCGCTTACACCTAATTAACTCATGTCATTCTTATCGTAGTTTCTTATGATCATTTTTAGTACGAACGAAAAAGAAAATATATATATATATATATATATATATATATATATATATATATATATATATAAGGCATCTGCTGAATTCCAATGCTAATGACATGTTTTAAGATGAAATTGATATTTGGTTAATAGAAGTTGAAATAGAGTTGTTTGCTAATGCTCTTTGTTGACTCGTGATCTTAATTTTCCATTATAGTTTAATTAATTAATTTAATATTTGATATTTTCTCCTCATACCCCATACTTCAATTAACAGTTAAACTGACCCTAGATGTTTGGCTATTACTTTATTAGAATTCATACTGAAAATGATATATATCTAATGTTTAAACAACACAAATTGATTCATATATGTAACAAATAAGAGCATTTACTTTAATATTGTTTTTGTTTCCACTAACGTATAGTAGGGATAATTTTGTTAAAAAACAATTACTTATATATTTTGTATAAAAAAAATCAAAGTTTGTTGTCTAGAAATCATTTGTTATCGAAAAAATAAAGGATTTCCTTATTTATTCCATAGCTACTTTAGTAACCAAGGGTAAAGTGATCATTTTACTTTTGTCACCTTGAAAATGAGTAGAGAAAATATATCACAACTAGAGGGATGTAATTGCTATTATCTAAAAGTCTTGGGTTGGTCATGCATATTTGAAAACTTGTTTTTGGCTTATGGAGATCATGAAAAGGCCAATGCTTATGTTCAACGTATGGGTGCATGCATGTGCATCATCATGTACAACTATATATCTCTTGGATAAAACGTACGTACTGTATTATTTATCGTCATAACATACTTCCATCATTGCTTGTTTGTAGATATCGTTTTTAATGAAGCTAGCCACTTGATACAACATACCTAAGTCAACATTTCAACTAATTAAATATGCGAATAAAAACTTAATTAAAAATTATCACAATCCATTATTGTGTATGGTACATGTCTAGACGTAGTTTTGGTACCGAAAACAAAGGCCAGCTAATGATTTCAACTTAACACAAGTAGTATCGGCTCATATATTAATAATAATAAAAAAAAGAAATATATAAAAAAACCGAAACAAAATACTTTAAGTGAATATAATTATAATATCAATAAAGCAATTTATATTTTACACTACACATAAAACACATGGTTAATTATCGATTAGACTTTCTTTCTTTTTTCATTTAGTGACCTCGTGGATCAACGATCGACTAATCAAGTATACCAAGTAGTTGTCACATATTTCTAAAATTATACCTATATGTGTTTTTTCATTCATACTTGATATAATTTAGATACCACGTGACTCATAATGCTCATATGTAATGTCCAAAATGCCACTGAAATATGTTTATTACTTGTTTTAGCAAAACTTATGGAAAATTGAAAAGTAATACTGAGTAACACTTTTAAAACTGCCTCATTTCCTTTTATTTTTTACATTAGATAGATTGAGAGTTTACTCGATATTAGGTTTAGTTCTAAAGTACAAAAAGATGTCGATCGGCTAAATTAGCAAAGCATCCATGGTATCACGTACGACACCAAGTATTTGTGTTGTTGACCAATAAGAAAACAAATAAATGTAACACTTATGTTTTCATACCCTCTCAACTTTTTAGATATATAGTATATGCATAATCAATTCTTATTTTTAAAGGTAACAGTACGTAATGATATGGGCCCTTAGCTTCACGTGTCATTTTCCCATTAAAGAATACATAACGCTCTTACAAAATTTTAACCATGTCTATTATATTAAATATTCGTTAAGAGAAAATAGACCGTGTCATCAATAGCACGTGTTGTTGGCTAAAAATATACCTTTTAAAAAATTTAAAGATCATAAAATGTAATATAAAAAAATTTATTTGTTTTGTGATCGGTTAGTTAGTTGTACACTTTTTGTGATGTCAATATTACAATACAATTGATTTCCCTTCTTTTAAACTCAAAACAAAAGGAAACTAATGGAGGCCTACTTTGGTATGTACCGTTATTTATTATTATGGGACACAATTTAAGACTTTTGGTCAACTGATTGAGGCGGTTTGGGTTGAGTTATGAACATCAATACGAAATTTCACATTTCTTTAGAAAAGTAGTATAGTTTCTTTATTTATTAACCCCAATGTCACAATTTACATGTAGAATTCGTGTAAGTAATTACAATATTCAAGATTTACATTTAGGGACAGCGACGCCACAAGCTTTCGCCACCTTCTTGGCACCGGGGGACTTGACATACTTGATGAGAGCCGGGTCCTTAATATAACGACACAAACATGGCTTTTGCTCTTTGAGCTTGGTACAACACTTTGCTGGTGGTGGTGTTCCTCTCAAGATGGGAGTTAAGCACGGCGCAAGTTGTGTGGGTTCACATGTCACGGCTAATGCATGTGTTGCACCAACAACTAGTACTACTACCAATAATGGAAGTGCAATCAAGGCTAAAGACTTCTTCATCTTTAAAATCCGGATGTTTAGGAAATGTAATGAATTTGTATTATTTATACCTGTTTGAAGGATATGGTTAAGTTACGTGTATGAATAAATTGATGTAGTCATTCACGATGCGTGGGCAATTTTGATCTGCGACATTAGATAGACGTAAGACAAGGATTCTATGTCACACGGATTTAAAAGATATTGTTGGCACATGTTAAAATGTTTTGTTAAAGATTGATTGTTTTTATTAATTTATTTCAGGTTTGAACCACCTCCCGATGAGACCGAGCCAAAACTTTGTTTGTTGTTTTCGTCGTTGAAGTTTTTAAGTTTTGTGATCTAATATTACAGTATAATTGTTCGGGGATTGATAGGATAATTTGATCAGATATTTCAGGATTATCGACTCTTTTTTTTTTTTTTCTTTTCAGATCTCTATGTATGTTATGATGTATCTGTTAAAAGCAATGGTATATTCCGTAATGGTCTAAGTTCTTGTGATGGATCACGACAATAACAATACTCAAATTCAGCCAAGGGCAAAGTACTAGAATGTCTGAAGATCAACATGAATATAATTATTACATATGTCAAGTTCAATGGATAAGATGAATAGTGAAAAAAAAAATACTCGAGCCACATGTAATTGATCTATCTATAAATGTTACTCCGTATATGTCAATTTTTAAACGTACGTTTAATTTCGTATATCTTTACTCTATGAACACTTGTGAAAATTCATGAAGTAACTTATGCCAAAGTCCATTAAAATAGTTGACTTGCCCAATAGTAGTATAGATAATAGATTGTGTTTAACTACTGTATTACAATGGACTTTGATAACAAGCCTTTTAAGTTGGGCCACAACTCATAATATTCAAAAGAATTTGGGCCTGTATCATACAGTCCATCACAACCTGTTGGAGTATGAGTATTGGACTGATAAGGATAACCATGGACCATGGTTGAATACTTGAATTACTAGCCCTTCACATCATGAGTTTTACAATAACGTGTACACGAATTTATGGTTTGGAAAAAGGACTGAAATTCGACAAGAAAACCAACAAACTTTGAAAGCTGGTGTAGAATAGTGACTCAAATAAACCATATATGTTACTTTAAACGTTAAACTTTTATTAACCGAATTAGCAAGGAAGAATGTATAAAGAAGAATGATTATGCTTCACTCCCTCACTTCGATTTCTAGAGATGAGGGGTGTCAATTAACTGTGCAACAAGTAATCATAATCCTAATCCTAGTCTAATAATACTAGAGACTTTATTTGTCTTACACTCTAAGCAAACATATTTCTAACACAATTCTAATCCTAATCTAATTACCAAGTACAATTAAATCCCTACACTAGACTAAATTACATCTAGATTCCCGAAATATAACTACTAATATACAACAGTTATAATTTGATTCTGAGTACTATATTTGAAATACAATTAAAAACTTCTAAAATCTAGTTCGAATTTATAATTTTGATTCACAAAGTTATAAAACAAGGTCAAAAGTGTTATTTCTTTAATCCATAGATTTTGGCTTTCTGCAACCAAGTACTTTTCTCTTCTTCTTTTTTTTTTTAAAAAAAAAAAGAATAATAAGAAGAAAAAACACTATACAGAGTAGATATTCCTTTACTTTTACTTTCTCTTTATTTATTTAAATTTAATTTAATTTAAAGGATTTATCATCATAGTTTAGGTGTAAATATTACTAAAAGAATAATCAACAAAGCTCATGACTAAAGTCGTCGTATATATATATATATATATATATATATATATATATATATATATATATATATATATATATATATATATTATATGTCCAAAAGAAATAATTTACGGAGTACGGAGTATCTTTTATATATTACAAAAACAACCAATGTACTTTCATAACATTGTATTCTTATTCATATGTATATTAATTAGACACTGACGCGTTACAAAGTCGATTAAATTTCTAAGGCTAATTGAAGCCATACATCAAATCAAATTTACACATAATATAAAACACCAACTCACCATATTAACTTAATTATTAAGGGATTCAAGTAACATATATATATCTCATGAGTTTATACGTTTCGGACTCAATCAAAAGCCGCATCATATCCAATGATATTAATATTAATTTCCATTACAAGGACGTATAGCCACACCACAAGCTTGGGCGACCCTACGAGCACCAAACGAGCTTAGAAATTGCCGATAATTCGCATTTTGGACATAATCACACAAGCATGGCTCTTGTTCCCTTATCCTACCACAACAAAACCCCGATGGCGGAGTGTAAAATAAGGCTGGTCCTATGCACGGACTCAACGACAATAGGTTGCAAACTTGTGCATCGGTGTGGTATACCGACACAACCACAAATAGTGCCACCACGGTAACGAAAGCAAGATTGTTTTTAACCATCAGGAGATGAATTGAAATTTAAAATCGAATACAGAGATATGGTTGATTATTTGTGAGGAATTTTGGTGCATATTTTTATAACTTGACAAAGTACAATGAAGGGGAAACTTTGAATCCATTTTTTATACTTTCGGTTGCAAAATGTGTAATTTTGGTAATCACTTTTACTTTAGTGATTAGCACTAAAAACGTTATTCTCGCATTCCAAACTGACTTAGAATCTTATGAAATGAGTTAAACAAAGTTACATACCATGAAAATTGATAGAAGAAAAACTGTTTGAACTAATAAAAACAGAAAAATAAGGCTGAAAAATCATGTCTTTAGGGACCATGACATAGTGATCGACAGGTCCCGTAGCTCGGTGCAAGTGGGTGCAACCTTAAATTCTAACTTCCAATCGAGCACATGTAACGACTTAAGACTTTTGGGATCAACAGGACCACGAAGTGGAATTTTTTGGACTTCGTGGACCATAGCGATTTTTCATAATAATTGGACCCAGCCTTTTTAATTTCTTTTTGGAATAGACAAACCACTAGATTATGTCGTCACATGTATGACCTATAGTTGGCTTCCTTTTTCATGTCGACCCCATTTTCGAACTACTTTATCCTTAAATTCCTACATCCCTTGAATTATGAATGAGAAAAAGAGATATTTTAGGCAAATGATTATTTCTAAAGCAATTTGGAATCTTGCATTGTAGTCTGAGATTTCTAAAGCAATTTGGAATCTTGCATTGTAGTCTGAGACCACATAGGTGTAGTTAGGTTTCTACTTTGACTAAAAAGTAGCTGTTTTTAGGCTGTTTTGTCACGGATTACAAAAAAAATATTATAATTTTAAGTGAATATATTATACATGCGTTTTAAATATTAAAAATAACATATTAAAATATGCATACTCAACTGCCAATTATCATATGTGGATTGATTACCATAACATTAACGTCAAATTTTATATTGAAATTGATAGATTGAACAAACTAAATCATTGTACAAACATTATTAATATATAAACGTCAACATATTAATTTAGAAATTTAAATTTGTTTTTATTAGTATAACTTATACATTGTCACATATCATATTGACATGTTAAGGTGAAAGAGTGCACATAGTTTTAGTGAAAAAAATAAAAGATGGCAAAACTTATGTTTGTTGCGTCTAATAAATACTAATTTCTACAAAAAATTATAAGTTGAATGATACTGTTATTTGGGTTCTCATTAAATTCAGTTTGATTTTTAATGCAAACCTAATCGAATCGAAAGCCACGATGAAAGTTAAATTATACTATTTTTAGTGAGTGAAAATCAGTTATGTCTTAAGATCATTAAGGTTGGGTGATATTATTATTATTATTATTATTATTATTATTATTATTATTATTATTATTATTATTATTATTATTATTATTATTATTATTATTATTTTATTTATTTTTATTTTGTTAATTCATCCCAATGACATTATAATTATTGTATTTGTCTTAGTGACTCACTTATACTAAGCTAATAGTGTAACTTGAGATCAAGCGGTTTACCGTTTTATTTTAAAAAAATTGTAAATAATGACAAAAAATGGCCACTTACGTTAAATAAAACACATCTAAATTCTACTTTTTTGTCAAACCGAGTGATTAAGTAAAAGATAAAACATTAATTAATTGAGTGTTCTGAAAATTTTATTAGGTTTATATGCAATTTACGAAATATATACTTTAAAATTTATAGATAAAATGCAGTAATTCATAATTTTTATTTTTGTATGATAAAAATAAAAGATTTCAAAATTTTAAGCTAATATGTTTTTTATGTTTATTATATTTTAGTTTTCTTATATATAAAAAATAAATAAAAAGAAAACTTTTTTATACAATTCATATAATAGTAACTATTATACTATTCACCCTCCTGATGAATAATAGACAATGGTACACGTTGCGCTTTTATTATTTGGATAAAACTTGATTGAGGATCAACCATTCAGTTAGATTATTGACCCCTCTTCAAGTTTCAACTCATGGTTAAAGTAAAACGTGTTAAGTTTTTGGAATTTAATTAAAACAAAAATGTCATCAGATTGATATATAAAAGAGGGAAAACTTGAGGTATGTGATTCACATAATTTTGTTTGACATTCGATATTAAGTTTACACGAGAAAACATGTTGGTCATGAGACTGGTGGAGGCCGTCAGATAGTTGATTATCTTTTTTTTTTACAAGAGAAAAGAAGACACTAATGAGAGTCTAATTACATGGTACGTGACAAATCTAGTTATTTGTTTAAAAGAAAACTATCTTGAACGTGATGATAACGCACTCCTTCATTTTTCTGAAATGTTCATTATTAACTATTTAGACAGGCCAACCTTCAACTATATATATTTTAATTGGTAAAACATAACAGATTTAATATAAAAGTATTTAATTTTAGCCTTTTTTCATCATTATTAGTATAAATTTCAATGATTTGAAACTTAGACGAAGTATATGTAGTTGAAAGACAATATATATCGACACTTACTACTTGTAACGGTACGTTGCCTAGATCTTTGTATAGCACACCAAAGCTAAGTTTTATATAATCATCAGTACAAACACTCAATGACGTTACATATATAGGTAAATGAGTGTTACCATTTATTTCACGATATTTAATTACGTACATATTTTTTAAATTCTAGCATTGTGGAATGCTAACCCCACACTGGCTAGCAACCCTTTGTGCGGTAGCAGGGCTGACCAACTGACGAAGGCTAGGGTTGCGGAGGTACCCACAGAAACAAGGCCTTTGCTCCTTCACTTTACTGCAGCAAGCGTTTGACGGAGTTTGTGATGACGAAATTGCACCCGCACATGGTATCAGTTCCATGTAGTTGCATGTTACGGCTGCGGCTCCAGGGATTTCACCCATAAAAACCATCATTATTGCACTAAGTGCGATCATAATGAAAACCATGTTTGGTGCCTTCATGATGCTGAGAGAGTTTTTGTGCTTATAGTGTGGTGATTTGAACCAAGGGATTGGTGCACAATTTATAGACCACTGAACGCTCGGACCCCATGGTTAGGATTAGAAATTTTTTGATGTTAGGGAAATAAAAACGTGTAGCTCAATTGACTATTAAATTTCAAGAGTTTTAAGGGGTAAATATGAAATTCTATATAGTCAATAGTCAATAGTAAATGGCAATGTCAATTTCAGTAAAGTTGTAGATAAGAAGAAAAGAAAAATCACATGAATTTTTCTGTTAAAAATGTAATCACGTCATGATAATTTTGTCATATAAAATAGAATGTTTAGTGCTATGAATAAAATAAAACTTTTTTGTTACCATCGACAACTGAATGATTCTAGTTAGATTGCAATTGTTCAAGAGGTATATATCACAATTGTTTGGATGATTATGAGATCAACCACCGCGTTCGGTGTTAACATAGACATTGGACCTTTGTTGATCGTATGCCACAGCGGCCTCTTCGTGGTTGATGTCAGGGAGTTAAAAATGGGGTTCTAAAATCGGTGTGACGGTGTGCACCTTCTTCTCTCGAAGGAAAATCAATGGTGTTAAAACTAGTTAGTAATAGTAAAAAATTGTTTGAATACAAAAATTGACGTGGCGTGGAAATGACAGTAGTGATTTAGACTTTCGGAGTGATTGTAGCTAGGGGTGTTCATCGGTTCGGTTTACAGTTTTTTCGGTGTAATCGGTTCGGTGTATTCGGTTTTGAAAATTTTGGGAGCAAAACCGAAAACCGAATTCAAATTGCAACTGAACCGAAAACCGAATTCGAATTCGGTTTGGTTTCGGTTAAAACCGAAAAACTTAATATTTTTTTAGAAACATCTTTCAACATACAAAACTAAGAAATATGCACGATTATATGATACAAATTATATAAATCTAACTATTAATAATTGTTATGTGCTTACCAAATTCGAGTTTATAAAGCATAAAACTGTCAATGTATGTTAATTTTAATGTTCAAACAAAATATTTATTTTTCATAAACACACGGTAGCTACAAAATTTAAGATTTTCAAAATGTCAAACTCTTCAAGTCTTCAATCGAATTCGAAAAATCACATATATATATTAATTTATAAATAATAATATATTTATTAAATCAAATTCGATTTTGAATTCGATTTTCGGTTTAATCGAATTCGAAAAACACCGAATTTGAAAAATAAAGAACCGAAAACCGAATTCAAATTCAATTCGGTATTCGGATTAAACGGTTTTAAATCAAATATTAAGTTGTATCAATGATAGTTGATTATCAAAGATTTTTTTTTCTTAGAAAAAAGAGAGAAAGTAAAAGTAGATAAATGTGTGAGTTTGTTAATATCGAGCCTTTGAATTCGAAATGGGCCTCTTGGAATGAACAGAAAAATTGAAAGCCAATGCTACGTTTTCCGTGGGTAGCCCAAATATGAAAATGGGTTATGTCGAATCCACTACAGTTTCCTGGCCTGTTATAATGAATACTAAATTCAAATTTTTTTACATGCTTAATTATACTATATACTCTATATAAATTAGAATAAATGAAATCACTTATTGTTTTGTTAAAGGTACATTAGCAAAATACTTAAGTTAATTACGTACTAAACTTTTTCATGTTCTAATTCAACTCCAGCTTATGTTACTTGACGCCCTAACGAAGAGTCGTACTTAGATGTGTTAAGTTACAAATTTCACTCCTACATGTTTAGCCTAATGAATTAATTAACGCGTGTCTTATGTAGTTATGTATTTACTTGCTTAGATCTTGAAAAAGTCCCATAAAGTTATTGGATTAATCACAATCCGTATTATGCTAATGAAAAGAAATAATGTTAGTTCAATCAAGATATGAAAAGGTTAACCTTTATAAACTCATTAATCATTTCTTCTTTCGACGAAAGCTCCGAAACATCACATAAACATTTACCTTCATCATCATTATCTTCATTCGTAACTCGGTCAGTTATATGTGACGTGTACCCTAATTCATCTTCATCGTGCATCACCAACATGTTATTGCTAGCATTCAAATCAGGAGCATACACACAATCCCCAACATGAAGACCATCATTGTTATCCGGTCCTATAAATGGCATCTCTTTCCCGCTTAATTCTTGATCGAGTTCAAATACCCCTGTCTCACCTTTACTGTCATGATGGGCATAGTCATGATTGGAATCATGACCCATAATCGAGTCATGGGGATGATCCTTGTGATCGTGTTTTAACCAAGATGAAAAATCAGCATGACGATGTTTGTTGTTTGGAGGTGAAACCTTGACAGGAGGAGTGGAACGAGAAATGGTGTTCCTAGAACGAGATTTTGCTAGCTTCTTGAGGTGGGAATTGAGAGTATGTAAAAGTTTTGCCTCTGGTTTGATCTTCTTGGGTTTTTGGTGATTGTGATGACGATGGTGGTGGTGATGTCGGTGATCAATTACGACATTATTTGGTGGTTTCTCTCCGTCGTTCAAATCATAGCTAACCCTTTTCTTTCCCATTTATGTAATTACATGACAAGATGAATGAAGTGAAAGTTGAATCATGGATGGGAATTATTAGAAAATAATGAGGATTAGGCAATAAATTAATCATGGTTTTTGGTGTTGTCCGAATTTTACAATCTCCCGGATAATATGCATGCATTCAATAACGCGTACGGAAACTACTTCATGGTCAAACCGTCTACCTAATTTTACTTGCTAAATTTGGAGAGATATATACATCGCTAAAATGATTATTATATTGTCTTAATAAAAACGTTTTTCATGTTAACATGTTTTTGCATTTTCAAATTTACATCATTATCATTATATTTGATAAACACGTCTTAAAATCTATAAACCTGTTCTGTACGTGCAGATTTATCATTAAATTAACTAATTAATCATAATTTTGTACTAATTTAAAAATCATTATAACAAACTTACCTACATACTACGTAAAATGAGTCGAACCTACATACTGCGTTTAACTGTTTCTACTAACTACTTATAGATATCAAGAAAATTATATCATTCACATAGTTTACTAAGGGATGTTTGGCTTAGTTTATGCATTATAGCTTCTACGTTATCTAAAAGCTAAAAAGAAGGGGCTTTTGGCTTTTTACATTATTGACTCTTAAATTTTGAAAAGCTCTGTCACAAAAGGCTCATCCAAACACCTTCAGAAAGTTTTTTAACTGTATCATAATACAATAAGCTAAAAAGCCCAATAAAATACCAGGATAAACAACCTCTATTGTAATCCTTATCTTCTAATACAATTAACGAGGTTGAAGTCTTATTTGACCTTTGTAATAACAGCGAATCTTAATCTACTAAAATAGTGATATCGTACGTGGCTATATTGAAGAGAAATGATTTTGGTATAAACAGGATTTGGAATTTTAGATTATACTTACATCTTCTTCCTTTTCAAATCTACCTTAAGCTAAATTGGTAGTAATTCAATATAACAATTAAATGGCTATTGTCCCGAATCTTCCAAAGTCTGATGTATGAGAAGTAAATCGGGCTCACCTAAAAATCCAATTCGCTCCATGGTGGTCCAACCTCTACTAAAATTACAAGGTAAAACAAGCTTAAAGTGAAATGAGTTGTATGACAAAATTTGTACTATATGACAAATTCAAGAATCATCAGTCGTAAAATAATTTAAATTTTAAACCTCAACTAGAAATCGATCTGAGGGACCATATATTTTATACAGGCCATTCAAAAATAAGAATCAGATACACATGTTCATATTCATCAAAGCCTTAATGGCTTAAACTAACCTAAAGTCCTTACAACTATGTGGTGTATGGACTTTAATTGGATTCTAGAAGCAAATTGATCGTCTTAGTTTACTATCACAAAATCCTCCGTAAAAGAAAAACATCGTCACATCATGTAAGTCCATAACATATATGCTCGATCGCCGTTTCAACTTGTCCAAGAAATTCTTTCCCGATACCTTGTCTTGACAAACGACATAGTAGGACAAATTTTATTTTCACATAAGAAGAAAATGACTTACTTTTCAATGTATTGTACGATGAAAGGAAGAAGAAGGAAAAAAACTTCACTATAAAACAATCTATGCTAGCTAGCTTATGATTTTTACAATGATCCTTCTAGACAACTTTCTTTGTTTATGTATAACATGCTTTTCTTACGGACTGTAAATTATTAATTTCAAGTTAAAACTCAAAGTGAAAACAAGGATTGAGACATGTTTTGACTTTTGGTATAAGAAGATTATTACTAATATTAAATTAACAAAATTAGTGGGTTCCATTGTTCCAAGAAGGGCATCTAAATTAGAGGCTATGATTATTTCAATGATTTTTCTTTCATTTTCATCCCTCATTTCCCATTGAATTACAAGTTGAACCATTTTATTTTATATCCCAAACAAAAGAGATGCCCAAAATTTCATCATCTACTTTATCCAAATCTTCCACCTCATCAACCTTTCTATTTCACATTCTATGTGTTGCAGTGAAACATTGTACTTTTGTCTGGTGAGCTCTGCAACCCATTCAACATTTACAAACAATACAAATTCTTTGCTGATTATGTTCTGCAGGATGTGTGAAATTTTGTAGCTGCTGGATTTAAAGTGTTCAACCAGCAGCCCTTGCTCTACAAAACAAACATGCTTCATCAAGTAACTCCATTTCTATTGCTTTATGCATAATTAAAGTATATTTGGAAAACAAAAATCCGAAAACTTGTTAAATTGTAAATTATGTTGTTTCTAGAATAGAAAATATATCAAAATCATAAATTTAATCGAGTAGTTTTTATATTTGTAGTTATAAAAGACAAACGAAAAACAGAGTTTTTTGTTTTCTTGGAATTGGTTTTCTCAAAAACATAGCACTGAATACGTTGTCTAATTTTTCAGTTTTTTAAAAAGAAAAGCTCCTAGGAAAAACAGGACGAGTTTACTGCAACTTAATGCACAATTTTGATCCAAAATGTTGCAGCCATCTTCAAAAGGCGAAAACAGTCGTCATAAAGAGAGCAAAAACAAATCCCCAATGCAAAAATCTGAAATGGATAGTGTTGAATCCGAGCTTTCTGATGCGAAGAAAGCCGTACGTGAATTAGCTTTAAAGATCGAAGAAGCAAATTCGAGGTCGAAAGGAGTGCAAAGAAAACCAAAATGGTGCGAACAAGAAGTCTCAGAACCATCGATAAAGATAGAGAATGATCGGTATACACAAGTGATGAAAGAACTCGAATATATGAAACAAGAATTGAGCAAAGTTAAACACGATATGGCACGTGTGTTAAAGGAAAAACGACATGCTGAGAGATCACTGAAAGCATCGAGTTCTAAAAAGACTACACTTTTGGCTTCAATTGAATTGATGAAAAAAGAGATTCAAGAACTTGGTGAGGAGCAAGCACTTGTGGAATTCGCTCAAATTGAAGCTGTTAAAGAATGTGAATCAATTGAAGCTAAAAGGATTGAAGATTCTAATCGCTTCCAAACAAAATTGTTGGAAGCTAAAAAGAATGTTGAAGAACAAAATCTTCAAGTAGCAGTTTGTGATGTAAATTTGTTAAAGCAAGAAGGGTCTCCGTTAAATTCAATTAACAATGAATTAGATGCTACAAAACGAGAACTTGCATCAATTAAAGGAGAAGGGTTTAACTTCATGACTTCAATGGATGTGATTCGTGACGAGCTTAAACATGTTCGAGCTGAAACGGCTCGATTACAAAAAGCGGTACAAAAACGAGACTTAACTGTTCAAAACTTGAACTCGAAAATCTTGAGGGCTAGAGCGAAACTAGAATCTCTTACATCTGCTGAATCGAAAACCAACATTGTTGGTTCGAATTTAGTCTTCGCACTTGATCATTTAAGAGCAGAAGTTGAAAGTTCAAAGAAAGAAAAAGATTTTATAGATGAAGAAATCGAAAACATGAATGGAGAAGTTCGTAATATGGAATCTGAAATCGAAGTAGAAGAGGAAAGATTAGAAGCTGCATTAGAGGAACTTAAAGCAATTAAATTAGCAGAATCTGAAGCTTTGGGGACTTTAAAAGATTTGATCAATACAACAGTTGAAGCTCGAGATATGGCTTCGATGAATAGCTCAATGATCACGATCACAGATTTTGAATACGCGTACTTAACGGGAATAGCAGGTGTGGCTGCAGAGGTTGCTGATAAGAAAATAGCAGCAGCAGAAGCTTGGGTGGAAGCTTTGAAGGCAAATGAAAGGGAGATATCGATGAAAGTTGAGATGACACAAAGAGAAATAAGTGAATTCAGTGTAGATGTAGATGGGGAAGAAGAAGAGGTAGACGGGCCGGGCTTACGGGCTAAAGTTGGGGGTACGCCTAGGAGATCGGTGTATAGGGTTGGGAGTATGGGCTCGGTTAAAATGGCTAAGTTGCAACGGTTAAGGTCTTCGGCGGTGCGGTATTCGAGTAAGTCGGGTTCATTGAGGAAAGAAAAAGTGATGCCCAAACTCACTAGGTTGTTTGATAACAAGAATGTTGAAATGGTTTGATGTGAAGGTTTCTTCCGTTGAGATTGTGTGAAGTTGAATAAGGATTGTTGTGTGTACATGTAGGCATTGAACTAAACCTTTTTTTTTGGTCAAAATCAAAGTATGAGTATGATCATGTTTATATGTGTAATTGAGTGGATATATACAATTCATATATACCAAAATGGATTATTTGAAAATTCAAGGGCCTGTTATGACCAACTGAGAAAGTTGAATTTCGGAAACATAATTTGTATAGTAGGAAATCAAATTGAGAAAGGAAATGATACTAACATTTTACATATAGTCACTCAAGACTAAATAGAGGAAATCACACCTTTGATTCACCACCTAAAATAGTCACTTAGAACATTATAAATAATCGAGAGAAATGAGTTCATCTATTTTACTGTTTACAAGCGACTTGAGGTAAATTTCTAATACTATTGTTAGAGAATTAAGTTCTGTTTGGTTCGCAAAATTTTATAGAATTCGATGTAATTGAAATTTCAATTACACTTTATAACGATGTTTGGTTCAACAAATAATTAAATTGAATGTCGTTAAACCCCATCACTTAAAAGAATTCACATTCTTTAAAATTTCAATTCTTTTGATGAATTTCAGATCCATAAAAAACATTTCACGAAATAAAAGCGAACTTAGAGAGAGTTATAGTGTTTACACATTACAATGTTTTAATTACATGATCTGATCATCTGATCATATACATTTATCATTATTTTTATTTTATTTTTTCTTTTTGGTTTAAAAAGAAAATTAATAGATGATCTGATGTCGTGAAACTGACTTCTGATAATACAAAAAGTCTATAGGAATTTGTATTTAAAACTTGCATTTTTTTTTCTTTCTTTTGTATACTTGTTTATATCTTGTGATAAATTTTAATTAAACGTTTGGGCTTGTACATGAAACAGAATTTAATGTGTTGCTGCTGTTTGGACGGCGAATCAGAAATAGGCCTCCAGCCCAGCGGAACAGGGCCCAATTTAATAAAGGCACGTTCGAAAATGATTTTAAGCGGTTATAGTTAATCGTCGTGGTATTATAAAATCTGATATATATTTTTAAAAACATATTTTATAAAATAAAATGTTGGCGACACCTAGAAAATACAATCCCAAAAATATGTACTCGTATATAATATTGCGGAGTTAGAATTTACTAGTTAAGAGAGAATTTTCTATTTTTTCAATTATTTGTTCAGTTTTGAAAGCAAAACTTATAATATATTATAAATAGCTTTAAAAGAATTTATTATTCACATGATTTTAAAATTTTTTGAACACTTCAGTAGTTTGATGAAATTAATTTTCAAAGTGCTGGACGTATAATCTATACTGCTTTATAATGTATACACCTCATATCTTATATTTTAAGTCAATCATCAATCTTGACCGTCTATTTAGATTAAAGTTAATCTTAACCGTATATCCTTCACCCTTTCCCTTTAACCTAGCTATAAAAACCACCAACCAACAAATTGACACATACCAAACACCTAAATTTACACACATTTATCCCTTTCTCTCTAATTTGTTGACAAGAAATCATGTCTTCAAATATATAATGTGTCAAAAACAACCATTTTGCCGCCACCTTCCACCTTCACCATCAATAGCCGCGACTACCCTAAGCGAACCAACACACAGCAAGCAATTGTTCTCAGCTCTTAAGGTTTATCATCTTCTTTTGTTAAATTGACTTTTTTCGATATTAAGGTTTTTGTTCACTATTTAGAGATATGAATATTGCACTACCATGATTTTTTTTGTCGGAAAAGAACACCATTTGTTGGGAAACACACAACAACGAACAAGATATGTCGTTATTGCTAAAAGACACTGTTTGTACTCTCTTATATCTTCTTTCTTTTCATCGCCTAATTTTTTGTGTTAGATCTACCTTTTTGTTTAGACCGAAACTCTGATCTTGCTAAACACATGTGTTTTTCTTAAGGAATATGTCTCTCTGGTCAAAAGAAAGGAAAACAAAGAGATAACAAGGTAGGAATTACTCTCGATCTTTAATTAGTTTTGTAGCATTTTACTATTGTTTAATGGTATTTTTTCAGCTTTTTATTTCTTTTGCAGAGGTTGAAAATGGTGACATTGTGGTGAAATAGGTTGATGATGACTAAAAACTTGAAATTAAGTTTCTTTAATATTTGTTTCCATTCTTCATATTATTATATTTTTCTTTGTGTAGAATGTGTTGACAAATTTAAATTAAAACTTCACTTTTTCTACTGAGTTTTCATCTCCATCTGATTTGATTTGTTTTTGTTTTAAATTGCATGTTACTGTAGTTTTTTATGTGAGCTAAATAAAATGTGACACACAGAGAAAAATGAATAATAAATTAACTAAAACTTTAAAAGTGCATGTAACACGACTTGAGTTTTTGTTTGTTGTTTGTTGTTTCCACATGTAGATTTGTAACACTTTTCAAAGTTATAATTCATAGTTACCCTTCAACATTTAGACCTTTCAAACTTGTAATTGTAGAGTTATAAACTTCGGTAGCTTGAATTGAAACTTTAAATCTTGATTTAAAATCCGTCCTTGAGAAAATATTGCTCCATCCGTTATTTATTTATATAAATATATGTTTATTATATGTATTGGTGTTTACAATTAGTTAATTAAATGTCTAAAGCATATCATCATTATGATATATTCTTTATACCTTTCCATATACTTAAAAATGTCATATTATTTAAGTTCCTAATCAAAAATTAAGAAAATTCAAATAAAGAAGTTTGCTTCTATTGTCATCTCTAAATGGTAGCTTTAAAATTTGAATTTTAAAAAGTATAGATGTGATTCTCGAGAATTGTTGACAGTTGACACGGTTGCCAAATCACTAAAAGCTGCAAAAGTCGTAGTAGCATCTTTTCTACACAAGAATCAAAAAGGAAAATTAAAATACAAATATTAACATCAAAGAATAGTACCGCGTATCGCTTGACCTAAAAAATACTCTTGTTCAAATATACAAATACAACTTTTTTCAAAAAAATTCTAATGTAATCTTGATAGTTAAAACATTATCTTAGCTTAATAGTATTAGTAAATATTACTAATAACATTTTTGACAATAAGTGTGTCCCTCAAAAGTCTAACTCAGTCTTCAGAGCCAAAACATGTACAACTCCGGAAAAAAAAACATAATGAAAAGGTTTTTTTTAAGAGGAGAGCTTTCTTAAGCCTTTTTAAAGGCTTTTTGAAATTGTTTTTTGTTTAAAAAAAAACCTACTGTTCAATGGAAAAAATCTTTTCACAAGATGAGACTTTATCACTGTGGAGCAGCTTAATATTTGAGGAATTCATTGATAGTTAGAGCATTCACAATGCTATGGACTTTACAAAGTCCATTATATGCCACCTCATGCTAATCAATATGACCCATAAACTATTTCTCTTTTATGGAGTTTATGAGTGTCAATTTCTATGGACTTTAACATCTTTGTTCATAGAAAGTTGTCACATCCTCAATAAATATGCAACATAAACTATGGACTTGGTGTATGAATATCATTGTGGATGGTCTTAGAATAGATTAAAGGTTTTCTATGACTAAAATGGATTAAATTAATAAGGGAGATGGTTGATTTTGATTGAAAGGTTTGAAAATAAAAAGTTTTTATTTCTCATTCATTGTATTTATACTTCCATATTTAATTGAGTTTAAGTTATAAAAAAACTTTTTGATCATTGGAGCTAAAAGTTTTCTAAAAAACTTTGAAAAAACCTTTCATTGTAAACGTTCTAAGTAATAAAGACGCCATGTTATACTCGAAACCCAACACAAGACATTAAAGATAGCAAAAAATTAAAAATAACCGTAGAAAATCATGGTAAGACCACTCCCAACCGTTGTTGTGTCACTACTGTGTTAGTTGTGTCACCTCAGCTCTACCTTAATACTTTCTAAACTGACACTCTACCGACACAACGGTGCCAACAGTGACTGTGTTACTTTATTTTTTTGGTTATATACATTTATCAATATATCTTAATTTATACAAAAAAAGAAAAAAACCAACACACCTTTTTGCTTCATTGCTATACCGACGGGAAACAATCGACATGAACGAACCACTGCCAACAACGTCGACCTAATGGCAGTGGCCTAACCTTCAAAATCTTTTCCGCCACGCTTTGCGCGGCTAGTAATCAATATATCCATATCCATTTTATCTTTTGAAGAACTGATACTTGAATATTTTTAAAATTGATCAAAAGATGTTTTATAAGTTCAAAATATGACTTGACAGTTGCCACTTGGGCGCCACCTATCATAGGGTTCCATGTCAATAAACCGCCATTCAACGTGGCATCACCATCTTTCTCCAACCAAAAAAACACACATTTCACTTTCTTTCATTCGTTCTGCAACTCCAGTCCTCTGGTTTTGTGGGTTACTACGATTGTTAATAATCAATACAAGGTAATCATACTAACCATAAATTTGTGAGTGATTTCTTAACTACCAGTTATTTTGTTTAAATTGTTTCTGTTACTGTTATATCATCCTCTCCACTTTTGTATATGTAATACTTAGAAGCATTATTCATTTAATCCATCTTGTTTTTTATGATTAGTTGATAGTTGATACCCTATTAATACTTGGAAGTTTTTTTCATGTAAAATTTTGATATCCCTATTCAGTTTTAGGACTCACTGTAACCTAATTACAGTAGATTTTCAGGCTAATTGTTTTTCCTATAGTGACTCGACACATTTATAATTTATGCTATGTTAAATTGTACATTAAAGTAGGAAAAATCTAACTTTCAATTAGATACACTTTTTATTTTATGAATATTTATTTCTTGCAATTGCTTTAGCGAAGTTATAACTCATGTATTGTAATCTGTGTGTTCTTACATCCTAAGGATATAAAGTTCTTAGGAATTCGTAAATTCAATGAAAACAATGACTTCACACCATCTTTAAACAGTGAAGGGTTACGGAAAATACGACCAAACCCACTTTTGGCTATCTAGGTGTAGTCTATGGATGTTTCCCACTTGCTTTTCTTCATTGGATAAGTTCGGCATCTTCTTCACTTAATCGACAATGAATGTTATAGAAAGATAAGTGGGACAAGGTTGTAAGATAGGGAGTGTAATCAGGGGCGGAGCCACGTTGAAGGTAGGGTAGCAGTTGCTACGGGTCCTTTCGTTATACGCAGTGTAAATCACTCCAAGTTCTAGATCCGCCACGAGTGTAATACAATGTTCTCGTAGTCGGAGTGGCCTAACATGTGTTTTGGTTGATGGAGTCCAACGGTCAGGAGCCATCATAAAGAGCCCCTGATTGCATACGGCTTTCTCTAATCCATATTTGTTTTGAGACTATCGCCTTTATTCATATTTGATTTAGAGAAAATGGTATAAAATAAGGGGTCTTTCTATGATGCCTTCTTACCATTGGTCTGCATCAACCAAGACACGCATTAGACCACTTTGACTACCTGAACACGCACTTATACCTCTATCATACAACTTTTTCCTCTTGCATAAGGTGAGCAAGTGAAATTTTTCAATACACTTTGACTACCTGAACACTCTCCTTTTCTAATCTGCCCGTTTCATTGACTCCATTGGACGAAGTGAAAATGATGTTTACGTTTACCAAGGAATAAGATGAGCAAGTGAAATGTTTCAGTACACTACGCGTACATCCAGTTGAAAGTGGGCTTGATAATGTTTACCATAACCATTCATTGTTTGTATAAGTTGTGAAGACGCGTTTTTCTGCCTGTGCTAACTTTAAAAAATATAGATGTGGTTGAAAGTCGTTATATTCTACAAAAAAACGAGATCTGTAATGGTTTTACCATACATGTTGGCTGTGGTTTGCTAGGCCACCTTATGTTTTATATCCTAACTCAGGATTGCATAGTTTATTGATTTTATTATGGAAAGTTATCTAATTAGCTTTTCACTTTTAATAGCTGACTGTCACAGACTCATAGAGCTATAGACAAAGCAACAAAACAAGCCAGATATACTACAATGATGGATTCACAGCGGGCAACATATACTGTAAAGTCTCATGGACTAGCATTGGCCAGAACGCATATGAATGATTGGTTGATTGTTTCACTATTAGTAGCAATTATGATCATTCTAAGTCTTGTCCATCCTTTCAATCGTTATGTTGGAAAAGACATGATGACCGATCTCAAGTATCCGTTGAAAGATAGCACCATCCCATTTTGGACCGTTCCAGTGAGTTGAACTTAACCCTTTTTCTACATAACTTTTAATATAATAAATAGTGATATCTCTTATAGAATGTTTCTTTAATAGTTATATGCAGTCTTCGTGCCAATGGCTATCTTTTGGGCCTTCTATCTACGTAGAAGAGATGTTTATGATTTTCATCACGCCGTACTAGGTGATTAATTTCTTCCATTATATCTTTCTGCTCAGGTGATTGAATCAGAATGATCTGATTTTCATTTGTTATCGTAGGGCTTTTTTTCTCAGTTTTTATAACGGGGGTTGTAACAGAAGCTATAAAAGATGCAGTTGGTCGACCTCGCCCAGACTTCTTCTGGCTTTGTTTTCCAGATGGAAAAGATGTATGCCTGTTCAGATTTCTATTACTTAATCCACGAGGTGGTAAGATGAGCGGGTTGGGTAGCTGGTAAAACTTGGTTCGGTCAAAATGTGTAATTTCTTAGTATGGGTTGAAATGGTTGGGGTCAAGTTGACCCACAAAAACTTCTCTCTTCGGTTTATTAAGGTTTTATATGCATTTTAGATTTTTGGCCATCGTCAAGCTGTTTGACCTTTCCATCCCATTTATTGCATTCCCCTGCATCTTTATTTTGTTTGACCCGTTTGAGATAAAGCACAACCCAAATCAACCCATTTATAAATAAATGGGTCAAAGTTGCCACCTCCATTCAGTCACGCCATTATATTCTTGTTCTATCTCCTTTTCTATAATGATTTATATGATATGATGTCAACAATCGTCTCCCAGCGTTACGATCAATGGGGAGAGGTTATATGTCATGGTGATATAAACGTCATAAGACAAGGCCACAAGAGTTTCCCCAGTGGGCATGCTTCATGTAAGCAAAATAATTATCTTATTCAAGTAGAGTAATAAATTGCTTACTAATTCGAGATTCACAATTTCTTTATAATTTTATTGCAGGGTCTTTTGCTGGTCTTGGATTTTTGTCACTCTACTTATCTGGGAAACTTAAAGCATTTGATCGTGAAGGCCATGCTGCCAAACTATGCGTAGTTTTTTTCCCTTTGCTCGTTGCATCTCTTGTTGCGATTACTAGAGTGGATAACTATCGGCACCATTGGCAGGATGTTGTTGGTGGAGGTCTTATAGGTGCGATATCAGTGAAGTTCTTAACTTTATTTCTGGTTGCTCATAATTAAGACCCATTATGTCTTTGCAGGTATCACAATGGCCATTTTTTGCTACTTGCAGTATTTTGCACCACCATATCACACTGAAGGTATAAATTTAGATGTCAATTTTGGGTTTTTTGTTGGTTCTTAATATGACAACATTGTTACATATTTTTGTAAAGGTTGGGGACCTTATGCATATTTCCGAGCTTCAGAGTCATTGTGTGCTAACACTGAAGTTTCTGGACCTCCACGAGCTCAAAATACTGTCTCTCAAGTTGAAATACAGCAACACGAGAGGAATATCAACTCAGTAATGGGAAGTTCATTAGATGGTTCCGATATGTCACTAGAAGATCTTGAATCTGGTAGGCCGTAGTCATGATGGTCAATGGTAGAAGAATAGCTAGGTTGATTTGCTTATTTGGTAGGCTCAAGGCTCATTTTGTACGTTACTTCTCTGTTGTAAACATGTAATGTACTTGTATCTAGCTTCAAACCGAGTGTATAGAGAAAAGTTTCAAGTGTAAATGATGAACTAATTGTCTCTTAGCTTATGTAGATTAATATCTCCCATGGTTCCATCATTTTGTATACGTTTCTGCTACTATTTCAGTATCTACCAAAGTGCAACGGCTCGGATCTTTGTACCGAGTAGAAATAGGCATGTGCAACATACCCACACTATGAACACAAAAAAATGGGCTTTCTTGCATGTAACACATAAGTTTGTGTATTTTGGTTCAACTACTGACCTTCTAAAGGTTCTAAGGTATTATATAGTTTGCTTGCGACAGATTTTACCAATAATTACTCGAATATAATCAATACTATATTATCCAATATGCATGTACTTCATAAAATTAAACTGTGATTTATAGATTAATAATTTTACACGAGTAATTAGGAAAATTGAAATGTTGAGCAAGTGTGAAATAATTGTGAAATGTGTACCAAACATATTGGGTAATCGGGGATTTTTTTTACAAAAAAATTAAAAACCGAATGCCCGTGGACATATGTTAACAAATCGTGCCAAACCTCAACTGCTTAAACCTCAACTGCTTACAAGAATGTTTGCTTTTATGCCGATCGATTTCTTGACCACTTTTTTAATCATTCATAGCACACGCTCTTGTAGCACAAACTCTTGTAGGAGTTTTCATTATAATACCACAATTTTCACCATTTAGCGTCAACTTAATATTTCTTCCCATCCTATTAGTAACAGATTATTTTCCTAGATCACTAGCAAAAAAAATTAACCTAACAATGCGTTAAATTACACTTTACTTTCGATTTCATTAACATTAACATGAAAGGAGAAAAATAGAAGTATCCACAAACATCAGGGGGCAAACTCAACAAGATAACAAAGGGTAAAATCGTCTTTTAACATCAAACCCTAAATCATCTTCATTCCTATAACAAACATCCTTCTACCGCCGTTCCAAATCTTCATTCCCCCAAACCCTAATTTGTGCGAGTGAGTGAGCGAGATGAAGTACAATCCACGAGTCACCAGCTCTCGCCGGAAATGCAGGAAGGCGCATTTCACCGCACCATCAAGCGTGCGGCGTGTGCTAATGAGCGCACCTCTATCCACTGAACTCCGATCCAAATACAACGTCCGATCAGTCCCCGTTCGTAAAGACGATGAGGTACAGGTTGTCCGTGGTACCTACAAAGGTCGTGAAGGTAAGGTTGTCCAGGTGTACCGTCGTAAGTGGGTGATACATATCGAACGTATTACTCGTGAGAAGGTCAATGGTCAAACAGTCAATGTTGGAATCAATGCTTCAAAATGTGTGGTTACTAAATTGAAGCTTGATAAGGATAGGAAGTCATTGCTTGATCGGAAAGCTAAGGGCCGTTCTGCTGATAAGAGTAAGGGGAAATTTACTGTTGATGACGTAGCTGCTGGTGCTTCTCTCCAAGAAATTGATTAGGTTTTTGTTTTTAATATCATTATGTTTTTTTTTATTATGTTATAATGTTATATTGAGGATTTTTGTTGTTGTTGCTACAGAGTTTATTGATCTGATTAATGCAATTAATCGTACTTTAATATGAATCGATATTATGTGCTATCTAGCACTTGATACAGAATATGTCTAAGAAAGAATTACAAGTTTAGTAGAGTAGAATTGGAATGGAGTTAGTTTTCAGTGTGAGTCTTGATTTGTTGATGATATAACAAGTTATGACGATTTTGAATCCCGCCAATCATATATGTTCACTTGCTACATTGAAGGTCTTGCATAGTAAGAATCATGGAATTTTTTTTATGCATTGACCAACCGTTTGGATTTAGCACTTGTGTTTGTTCATAGGTATTACCTGAGGTTGAAACCTTGCTAAAGGGATTTGCTGGAAGAACTAGATCAAGTTGCACGGATTGTTAAAAACACTTTGGTGCATTAGGTATGGAATACAGAACAACGTCGAAGGTAGACTTCCTGGATTTCTAGGAGTCTATAGTTATAAGAAATGGTGATTATAAGGCTGTTTCTAGTTGTAGGGAATCTTGATAGCATTTTAGTGGCCTTTTTGGGATAGGCACTCCAAAATTCATATGATGCCAACCCTGCATCTTTGGTGCTTTGGGCTTCCAAATAACCATTTATAAACACTACAATTATATGACACTGCGACGTTGTTGCTTCTGTGTTTGCTGTTTCTAGGTGATTAAGGGTACTTCAACATAATGTTGTATGGCAATGTGATTGTATTATTAAGTGCCTTGAGTCGGTTTTGACGATACAGTTTCTTGAATTTTATCGAAAATTGTTCTGTTGATATAGATCCGTGGCTGTTAATTCTGCCGATACAAGTAAAATGCCCTTGTTCAAGGGTCGACCTGCAGCTATACTAGATGTTTTCATTTTAAAGCGACAGTTTCATTATATTATCCGACAACTGATTGGATTTATTTGTGCTTGTACATGATCTTAATGACTTTAATATGTCTTATGTTTTTGTTACGTCGTAGTATGTGATCTTTCTCTAGGAAAGCAATGGATGGTTATGCTTCTGTTAGTGATTTGTGTTGCCCTGCTGCATGCTAGTCATCATATTTAGCTTGAATGTTTTTCTCAGAGTTAAAAGTCAAGTACCGAATACTGATGGTTGTTTGATGCTTGCGAGTTGTCTTAAGTTTATACTCTTGTGGCCTGCTTTCTAGGTTGGAGTCAACCTGAAAGTGTTTAATGAGAGAAGGGATTGGGCTAACTGTTGCATGATGTTGAAAATATATTGTGCCAGTTACACGCTCTTATCAGTATGAATATTTAGGTGAAACTATAAAATGACCTGAAAAATTTGGTAACTACTTGAATGTGCATTTGGCACAGAGAAGTTCTTATCCAAAATACCCAAAGGTTTTTCACTTTCTTCACTTGTGTAAATCAACCTCAGAAGTTATCTTAATCCTAGAATGTGAAATAATATAATCCTTCAGGCACTACCTTTTCAGCAATTTGTTATTTGAACTGTTTGTTTCTTTGAAACATATACACCCCTTTCAAATTTGCAAGAAAACGAATAGTGACTTATATGCTCAAGAAGAGAAGAAAATAAACGGAATCCAAAAGCACAAAATCAGAGAAAAACTGATTTCTCATTTGGTTAAGCTATTAAACTTAAACATACCGAGAAAAGTAGCACAAAAGGACATATATTTTTATGTGTTTGTAATTTCTATTTTGTTCTGTAGATGAAAATTTATGTCTATTTGGAATTTCTTGTGTCACATTTTATATGTTTTTGGATTTAAACTGTCAAATAATATCAGATTTTGTATGTTAACCACTTGAATTCATAGCTATATATCCCAACACTTGAACCTTTTCAATTGCTTTTACAATCTAAGAATCATACTTTTAGTATGTCTTTTGTTACCAATATTTAATTTAATTTAAAGAACAAATTAAGTACGACATGACGAAAATCGACATTGAACTCGTTGAGGATTAGTACATAAATTTCAAAGTGGTCCAATGGTATTCTTTTTTTGTATGTATGTGTAATGTGTTATGAAGGAGGATGAGATGAGATTAGTTAAAGGTGTAATAAGTAAGCAACAAAAAAACAAGAGGGTGATTAAGAGAAGCCAACAGCATCAATCATTCAAAATTCAAAATCTACACCTTAATTTTATATACACTTGCACCTCACGCTATTTGAATTCTATCGAAACTTGAAACCCTCCAACCTCTCCTTTCTTTTTCTCTTGTCAAATTTTAATCAATTCAATTTCTAACTAATTCCCCATTTCCACCTCTAACAGCGACCTTATTTCTAACTTCTAATCACAATCAGCTACGTACATAAATTATATTATGTCAACCGTAATTAGTCCCCGCTATAGTAACCTAGTGGTGGGGGACATGCAATATATATATAATGGTGGAGGTCGGAGGTTCAATTCCTGTCCCCAAGTTCCGTTGAACTGGTCGATGAAGGTCGTCAGATGGTCGGTTACCATATCTTTTTTATGTCAACCGTAATTAAGTGTTGAAAACAATCTTAATGTATATAAACCCTCGTGCCCGGTGGAGTAATACACTAATTGCATGAAAACCTAGCGTACTTATAGTAAGTGACTTTAGGAGAAAACAACTTTTTACTCTTGCCCGTGGCCGATTCAATATTTACAGTGACCCGTAGTATTGGTATCTCAATTTTTGTGAACCCGTAATACAAATAAAGAATGTAACTAAAAATACAACTTTTTATATAAATTTACACCACATATAGCAAATGGACACGTAGCAACTGCTACCATTATCTTATATATTACTCTGCCCTTGCTCTTGCCATTTGTGGGATAGTATGCTTTTGGCTAATTGCATGCTTTTGGCTAATTGCATGAAAACTTATCGTAATTATTTATAGCAAAGTGAGCAAAAAATCCACGAAAATGAATAACTTATATTTTATTATCAAATTAAATGCTAGCCAAGTGCAAACGAAGAGGAAATTGTTCTTTTTAATCTAGTAATCGAGACAAAGAATTGATTGTTTGGCGTTATATGCGTAGACCTTTGTTTACGTAACTTAAATAAGCTATAAGCTAGCGGTATTAGTACAAAACAATAAATGTCTTTTGTGTTTATGTCACTTTGAAAACAAAAAATGGTAGTTGAAAAGAATTTCTAACCTAAAATTATTTATTTGATCATGACTTTCAAAACCACACATTAGCTCATTCATCTTTAATAATACCAAATTTTAGTTCAAAGCCTTCGTTACATAAGTATGTATAAACACTTGGGGGTTTTAATTAATCGATTTACGCATTATACTAACAATTTAGATTGTCGATATCTTAAATTCCGGTAATTTCTTATGTGAAATCTTAAAGTCCAGTTTTAAAAAGTGAATGAAAACCAGTGTAGAATGTATGTAATCAATCAATCTGTATTAGTTTTTGGCATTGATCATCAACGTCTACATAGATTAGTAAATTTTATAGGATAGTGATATATACACCATATTTTTTGATAAATATATCAAAACGGTACAATACTATATTACAAGTTTTTAATGCATAATTTCAATGGATTAATCGAAAGCAGCGGGGAATGGAGATAATCAAGTTTGTCTACTTCCAACGGATTTGAAAAAAAAACATGATGGATCATACTTTACGTTACCGTTGCCCCAATTATCAATAAAAAAAAATGCTCGAGGATACTAACTCGAGCTTGAATATAATCAAGTTTGCATACGGAGTATATTATTTGTCGTCACAAAAAATATGTATTTGCATTTGGCAAAGAACAATAAAAATCGATTGAGAAAATTAAAAAATCTTCGAAAGCATGTTATGTTCGATTATAATCGGCACACAAACGATCTTGCGGTTATTATTCTAGACATAGTATACGAAGTTGATCGTTTTTAACAAGAGGTCCATACTGTAACTACAAGAACATTACTTACTTTAAATAAACTATTATCTTTCATTTTTAATAAAATTTCCTACAAGATTTGCAACACTTTAAAAGAAATGTTGTGTTAGATCTTCAAATGCAACATTTATCTTGATAAATGTTTGAATAATAATCAATGTTGTCTAAATATTAATTGCATTATATTCATTGTGTAATTGTGACACATGATGAATTACATGATACATAAATAGCAATAAATTGTATTGGATCCTAAATTGCTTTCAATTTATATCAAGTACCCCAAAAAGATCGGATGTCAACGTACATTGTCAAAAATTCCACTACAATTAATTAAAATGTCTTAGGGAGTCATTGTTTGTGCTAAAAACACAACAACCTCTTACCTCCTCACCTCTAACATTAATAGTTAAAATTTTACATTTTCATATATGCTTCTAAAAAAACTTGTTCATTCGTCCTATAAAAATATGTATTCATATTCACATTTTAGTTTATTCCAATATAAATGTCTGACTTTCACAACTTAAAATAAACGGTAAAAGTGACATTTGACTCTTAAATACAGATTATTTTGTACTTTACTCAAAAGTGTTTACTTATTTAGTTATTTTGAGACGGGTGTATTATCTATCTATATACTAAAGGAGTATAAATATTTGCTCCAGAATTTGCCACGTAGACAAATATACTGTAAAAAGTTTCTCCACAATTTGACACGTGCCAAAATTTTAATTATTGATTATTCTACAAAATAACTCAATTAATACTAATAATATAAATATATAAAAATATAAATAGATAATATTTAAATAACAAATTAAATATATATTTAATCTCAAAGGAAGAATCCTTATCAAACTGTAATCGGCAAATATACTTGCTAAATTTAAAAAGATACATATTTAAAGAATTTAAAAGATGAAAAAAATTCAAGAAAGATATTTGTAACCATAAAACTTCGGTCTCCATCTTACAACAATTAGTCAATTGAAGTTTGAATTTGATCATAAATATAACTACACATTTGAGTCTGCCAATTAACTATTATGTTGTTCCGTATTTACTGTTACAAAAGTTATAGTATATTGTTAGAATTTTAGTTGTTATTATTGTTATTTGAATTTTCTATCAATCGTAAACATATTAATTTCATGTTTTATGGTTTGGTTTAATAGTAATACTAACTAACTTTGGCTTTTGCTACTATCATGTTCGATTTTACAGAATTATGGGGATAAAGAAAGTTATAATGGCATATAAGAGCGCGCAAAAGGTACTTTTTACATTTACCTTTTTGAAATTACGATTCTTTGTTTCATCGAATGCTTCATGCTTCTTTGTTGGCTATTGTGATGTCTTTATGATCAATTGATCGTTGTACACCCCTATATATAATATATATATATATATATATATATATATATATATATATATATTTGTATACATGTCTTATGTAGTGAAATTTTTATTTTTTTAAATGATTTGACGTAGATGGTAGTAGTAACTTGAATTGATGATTGTATTAAAGGGTGTGTTGTTTTCTTACATTTATATAAGCTAGGCTAACGAACGACATTTTGATATTTTCGTTACTTAGATATCCTCTTTGTTATCAAACGAATGAATGATAATCATCGTTGCATTTATAAAATATCGCATGATTTAGATTGCCGTGCATCGCACGGGTTTTCATCTAGTATATATATATATATATACTAAAGGAGTATAAAAGAAAGCTCCACAACTTGCCACTTGACATAAAATCCTACGTGACAATTTCTTATAATTTTCAAATTAATAAATTAATTATATTATAAATAGTTTTGGATAACTATAATTTATTATCACAATTGTCAAATTATTATTAAATAAGGATATGTTTATAATAATTAATTTATTAATAATTTATTATTGTCGTGTGTAGTTTTATTATGTTTAGGATATATTTTAATAATTATATTGGTGAATTTTCTTGATTATTTATGTTTGTGTTATGTATTTACATTATTCAATTGATAATACACTTGATATATAAATTTATTTACTTTTCTAAAAAAGTTCGACATAGATAATCTTCTTTTGATGTACCATAAAATTAAATATTGTAAATTTGAGATTGCCGTACATCGTACGGGTTTGCATCTAGTATATATATATATATATATATATATATATCCTAACAGAAAATGTATAAAACGCTATTCATTTAAGAAAGATATTATTAATTAAAAAAAATGTAATAAAATAAAAGGGAATGGCTGTAGGTTGGTGAAGCGGCCAGTTTGTTAGAAGTGGACGCACTGGCATTGCTGTTGTGAAGGCGCTTTGTGTATCTCTAACGGTTTCAACGTCCGTCTCAAGCAACTGTAATTTATATTTTTCCTAATTATTATCCCCGTTTTTAATCTCCACCGTCTATCTTACCTTTCTTACCAATCCTTCCCTGTTCCGCGACACACCAGATCCCTATCCCACCTTCCTCTTTTATACACCTCTCTCCGTCTCTCCCCCATTCTTACATCAGCAACCTCCATTTTCCTCCTTTCACCATTTGCAGGTATGTAATTATCAGTGAACTTAAATAATGCAATTTTACTGATATAATTCAATTTTACTGATATAATTCAATTATACTGATATAATATCAGCATGATGAATGCGCTTAGTGATTTCCGTACATTATTGATAATTTCAGTTTTCAGTGTTTAATTCTATTTGTATTTGACTGATTCTGATATATATTGTTTGTGTATTTTGATATATAGATACATAAATTATCACTCCGTGTTTAAAGGAAATGGAGAAGAAGGAATTAAGTTCATCAACGGTGACTGACGACGGTAACGGAATTGATAATAATTTATCTGCAAGCTTATTTGTGTCTCCAATTGAATCCTCTCACAACAACAGCAAACACGATGAGTTATTAGATCATTTCGATTTTAGTTCGGGTGAATTATACAATCCTGTTTCATATTCTTCATCGATTTTCCCGCCAAAATTCATTTCGCAATCACAGCTGTCGTTTTCTTCACCTTCTGATTGTTCGTTCGATGACGATGCGTTTAATGCTAATGCGATTGCGACTGAGAACAGGCTTAGTCAAGCTAGCTTCATTCTCGAGTATCAGCAGCTGTACAATAGCTACACGATGTGTCTCGCGAGCTTACAGGATTCAGTCAAAGATGTTGACGCTTTACGTCAACAGAATGAAGCTTTACGTATCGCGAATACCGATTTGATTCAGAGATTGAAGATGTTTTCTCAAGCTACGAGGCAAAACTGCCTCGTTTCCTCTGTGCGTTCGTCTCCGTCTCTGTCGTCGAACTTAATCGGAGATTTTAACCGTCTCGGAATCGGATCTCCGTTTTGCAAAAGTAATGCGTCGGTTGAAAAAGTTCCGAGTGTGAGTCCGACGAGCGTCATTGAACCTAATCAGTTCGTTAGGCACAATAGCGAGCGAGTTACGATGCCGAAAAGCATTTCAGTTCGTTCTAAAGGTTATCTGAAATCCGTCTCTGCTCAAGCTCAACGACCGATTCGCCAGCCGACTCCGTTAAGTCAATCGGTGAGTAACTATACGATCTAAACAATGCCAGACTTTAATTCTACTGATTTTTGAAAATTGATGCCTAAACTCAACATAATTCATATTGATTTTGATATCATCTGTACATTGGACCTTATGATTCAATTCATGTATGTTTAGTTAAACCTTAATTAATAAGTTAAGTTCTAATAATTGTGGTTTTCATGTAGCAACGTGTAAGAGTTCCTGGAGAGAAGAAAGCAGGGGATGGATTGGAGTTTGATGTATACAATCAAGGAATGTCGAAAACTGAGCTGTGCAACAAATGGCAGGAGACTGGAGCCTGTCCTTATGGAGATAATTGTCACTTTGCACATGGAATAAGTGAGCTGCGACCGGTGATAAGACACCCTCGCTACAAAACGGAGGTGTGTCGTATGGTACTTGCTGGAGATATCTGTCCTTATGGTCATCGTTGTCACTTTCGTCATTCCCTCACTGATGAAGAGATGCGTATGGCTGTGAATCCGCGCTGATTATATGAAAGTTACGAATGAGGTTGAGTTTATGTATATGGAAGATCCATTGTCGATCTTTTTAATTTCACAGACACTAAAATAAGTACTTGTGTAGAGTAATTAAGTATATACCTTAATTAGAACTGAAGGTTATTAATTGATGATTATACCATTTTAAGATAATTCCTTATTCGAGATTGAGATGTACGTTGTGCTAAATTTCTCGAAAAAGTTCTTGCAATTGTATTCAGATCCTAATCATTTGATAACTGAGCTGGTGATTCAAATTGTTTGAGCTTTTATAAGGCAGTGGATCACTACTTATTCTCAGGGGTGTTCTTTTTTTCGTCGTGTTTGAACATGTGTTTGTTTGCACAGTTTGCAGCATGATCCTTACCATGATGCATATGAACTGTGATAGAATTTTGATCGATCACTTGATTATTCGTTTTGCTGCATTTTTGTTTTTATTGGTTGTTTTAATCTGTTCTGATGTGGCACAAATAATTTTTTGTCATTGTGTTTCTGGCTTTGGGTGTAACATGAGACCTTACAAGAGATTAATTCTCAAATGGTCACTTGCTTTACATTTTACTTGAATGGACTCGCAACATAATGACAATGTTGAAAAGAGACCGAGAAACAACAAAAGCGAAACGCTTTAGAGCTATCATAATCTTGCGAATAGTTTTCAAAGTTAAAAAGACGGTTATATTGTGAGATTGAAACCAAAAATCTTGGGTATGTTTGGTTGATGGGAATGGGAACGAAGGAGCGACTTTCATTCCCATCGAAAGTGTTTGATTGATCGGAATGATTTTAAAATTTGAAAATTAAACCCACAAATATAAGAAAAATTCATACTCATATAAGGTGGTGAGTTTGGAAACATATTCCCATGCCAATTAAAAATTCATACCAAGTTTCAAACCAAACGCCCGTAACTTTTTGAAAAAATCAGTACACAAAGTTCTCTTATCCCAAAATTCTCCCATAGCACAATTTCGCTTCTCAAGACAAATTAACCAAATAATATCAACCTGAATATGCTATTTAAATGTAAATTATACTAACTTTATACCCCCACAAATGTGACGATGCGAAACGAGGATGAAAGTGTTTGTACGTCCTAAAGATGTGTGCGGTAACGATATGTTTTATGTTGGTTTTTGTTTATATAATACGTAGTACGTACTCTGTAAAAGATACAAAATAAATATTTGGTATAAAAGTTCTCACTATTTGTAGATAAAGAATTAACTTAACTGGAGAATTAGGATGAACACGAGTACGTCTCAATCGATGGTTGATTTGTTGTTTGCATGTTGTCGCTTTTATTCCTTGTATTGTCAGAAAAATAAAAGGTAGCTAGGTTGATAATCCTTTGCACCCACTTTCACCTTTTAACACATCCTTTCATAATCTTAACAATTGCATGTTGTTGAGTGTTTAGATCATGTTGGACCTACTTACATTTTGTGATCCAACCCAAAAAGAAAAATACGGAACCCAAAACAACGTTAATTAGTTGTTGTCGTGTTGATATTTGATACAACAAAGCTAGCTTCCGTTACTCCTTTTTTATAGCCGATTTGTATAGATCGTTGCCTTATTTCCTAAGTTTTCAATTGGATTCTTTGTGAATATCACAATCTTAAAAGTATTTTTCACAATAAACGTTCTAATTTATAGAAATTTATAAAGCACGCGTCTTTGTACGGACCATACAAGCTTACTAAAACAATTTTATGAAAGACAAATCAATAAAATGTCTAGTAACAATTAATAGAAGTTTGGCATAGTTTTAGAGAATGAGGAGTGATAACCAATTTTTCAGAGTTGAAAGACCTTTAACGCCGCCTTTACACCTTTACGCTTGTGTTTAAGTCAAAGTTCAAAGCCTTAATATTGTATTAAATACTTTTGTTTTTCCTATTTTTTCTATCGGTCCAAACATATTAAAGGTGAACTATTTTTATGTTGCTTCAACATTGACTACTCACACTAAATATCATACCCCGTGACTTGTGTTGTTCGCATTGTTATATTTAACGAGTTCAACACTGAAACACTCATTTGCTCTAACTAAGTTATTATGAGTAAATTTGAACCGTGTATAATATAAAATATTGTCTAGATAAGGCTTTCTATATAATATAGTACTCCTTTTCATTTCAAAAGTAATAATAAGAGGTGATTATTGTTAATTATTAATACTTTTCCAGGTATTTAATTGTTGTTCTTTAATTTCATAACTTGGGTTGTGACATATATTTGTTTTTTTATGAATGTATCTTTGTCTGTTAACTGTTTTTCATTAATCTTCTTATGTACCTTTCGACTTTAATTTATTATTTATTATACTAATATTGATTGATATTGATATCTTTTATGTAAGTTGAATGGTCTTGTTTGAAAAGTTGCGTACGCATCGTGTTTTCCATCCTTTTTGCCGGTAAAATACAATTACATGCATTGATAGAATTTAAGTTAGAATAGGGCTAAATATAGCTAATAATGTATGCATTATACATGTCTAGTTCATATATTTCGCGACAAAGTTTTTCACTCTTGCTATAATTTTCGCGGGTTCTCCTTGTATTTTTCATATACAGCATATAAAGGTTAAGCGATTACCGACGTGAATTTCCTCATTTACCAAAAAAAAGAGATTTTTTTTGTTACTATTTATATAAGCCAATTGTCTTAACGTTTTGCATTGATTTCATGCATTTTTAATCTCATAATTAATCATTTTTTTTTCGTTAAATTCTAATGGCCCTAAATGTCATCTTTTACATATGGAAGCAAATTATTGTTTCAAAGATATGTTCAGTATTTTACCCATACCAAATGGGCAAATGATTACAGTATGTTACACTAGTTTTACACATTTACAACATGATTTAATTAGCAATAAAAATAGAATGTGGAAATGAAAGCCATATATAGTTAGTTTTAGGACATGGGCCACAATTATTTAACAAGATCATCAATTGGGCTCGGCCCACTGTGTATTTTTGTTTGGTTTGGCTGTAAATGATACGTGACTATGTAAAAGAAAAAGAAAAGGTCAACAAAATGGTGAAGGATTACATGTTATAACTCATTCCAAATACTAATATCTTGTTGTTACCTAATAACATCTGATAAAAACATCGTATGATAATCTTATTTATTTAAGACCAAATCTTAGTGTAATATGATATTCGTGCATTTAAGCCTCACCATCAAATATTTAATATCAGGTCAAAATGTAATAAATTATTTATGTATTATTAATAATAACATTATTTTATATTATATTTATATTTATACTAATAATATAAGAATAATAAAACCCAAAACTCTCCATTTTTCTCCCTGAGGAACGTACACTTGTGTTGTGGTACCGAAACCAACCAGGTACGTGCATTCTCGATTTCTAAACTGTCACTTTACCTGTCTTTTGAATTATATATGTTATATAAGTTATGATTCTGATGATATTTTTATTATTATTTATTTCATTTCATTAATTAACTAGTTATTTCCTTAATTTTATTGTTAATGTTAAAGTTTACATCGATCGTTTGTTAGTTACGTTTATTTGTAATCCTATGATGATGGGTAGTAAAAGTTCATTGATTTTTATATTTTTGACTTTTGTAAAGAAATACAAGGGATTTTATTTGTTGGATATTGAAATACATTGATTTAATTTTATCATACAAATACAAAAATAAAATTAAAAAATCGAGTGTGTTATTTGGCGTTCTAACATAAAATTGATTTGAGATCTAGCGCTTTAACAATGTCAGGTTGATTTTATTAACGCAAAAATTGTACAAAAAAGTTAAATTTATCCTACTTGTATCCTCACTTCTATATTTCTATTTAAGGTATAACTTTTTTTCTTTTCGATATAATGTCCTTCAATTTTCTAATTTATTATTTTTAGTTTTATTTTTTTATCATCTTTTTTGGCAACAAAATATAACGCGCAAACGGATAATGATCATGATTTTCTTGTCTATAAATACGTTATACGTCAATCGATCAGAATTCTCGAATAATTAAGAGAATTATCGAGTGTGATCCCCCTATGCAAATTTTTTTTCCTATGCACAAGAAGTTTTTAAGCATAGTAAATGTACTACTACGTACAGTTTGTAGTTATAAACATAGTGTTAGCTATAAGGTCCTGCTTCTTTCGATCCGCTATGGTGAAAGAAGAGAAATAATGAATCTCTTACCTTTTGATTACTAAAATCGAACTATACTCGATACACTATAGAACATTCTACTATATGACACGACTAAATATAAATGAAGAACTCTGTGAAAGACGTCGAATAAGTATTGGCAGTAGTCATGCTGTAAATAGTGTGGCTTATAAAGTGCACTGTGTAAAAAAAAAAAAGATTAATGCACATTTTATCCATATCAGGATCCTTGAAACATCTTATAGGTGTTGATATTAGTAACTGAGTACAGTAGATTGATGCTTAATTATAGTATATCTGTGCATGTCAACTTTGTAAAATTTCCATGTATGTATGTTTTTCCTCTTCTAAAATTGCGTTGCAGAATGGCTGATGGAGAGGAGAACATACCAAGAGACATAAAGATGATAAAAGCACTGCTGACATCAATGGGGGTCGAAAACTATGAACCTCGTGTTGTTCATCAGTTTCTAGAACTGTTTTATCGCATTAGTGGGGAGTTGCTAATGGATGCAAAAACATACTCAGAACACGCTGACAAGACTATAATTGATCATGATGATGTTGAACTTGCTATCAAGTTGAAAAGCTATTTAGGCTCCACCCTTCCCTCTGTATCCGAGGTATCCTAAATGCTAGATTCTATGTTGTACTCAGATTTGTGTACAGATTACTTAATTTCTTGTTTGTGAAAGAAACTCGTATTAATTTATTGTGTATTAATTAGGTCGAAGAGGCAGCCTTAAAGGTGAACAAAATTGAGTATCCGGAGCTACGGACTCTAGGGCCATCATTACCTCCAAATCGAAAGACATTAATTTCTCCAGACGACCAGCGTGAACTCGAAAAGATTCACTCAATTAAAACTGTTGTAGACTTTGAAAAGGAAAAGGATGTTAGTGAAGTTGTTCCGACCGTACCAAAACCACCAGAAGAACAAAGGACCAACTTGCTGCCAAAAACTAATCAACGAGTTTCGTTTCCCCTTGGTCGTGGTACGGGCCGTCAAAGGTAATGTTTATGGGAGATCGTGCATTACAGTTATATCGCCATCTATGCGTAGTTTATAAAGATATTTTGATGCACATTAAACTTGGATTGGTTTATGGTTTTGTAGCCTCCTTGTATGGTTAAACACATCAACCATGTGATGTTTGTTCACAAAATCTTGGATATTAAAATTTTTTAGGACTTGAGTAAATCATTTTGAGATCAAACCTTTAAACTGCTATGGTATATATGTAGTATATTCATGATGTTCCAAGTGAGAAACATCTGCAACTTGGGACATGTTTGGTCTGGTTGTAACTTTTATTTTTTTTAAAGTCAAGTTTGCTTGCTTGTACTATCACTTGCCTGCGTGACCTGCTTTCTGGCCAGCTTCTTAATGGCAAGCGTGAAGCGCCAAGCGCTACCATAACCTAACTAGCAATACATCTTGCTAACTTAATTGCCTAGCAAGCGCTACATCTATATAGAAAGCCCATGTAAATGGTTTTATATCTTTTCTTAATGTATAGTATCAATTAAGACGCAATACAAATGTGTTTTACTCCGACGTTTGAAAACTACAGCTTTGAAAAGTAGCTGATGTTGGACTTAATTGTTTATGTCTTGTTAACCAAAAGTTAGTTAGTTAGTTAATAAAGGTGGTTAATTGTTGGTTATTAGTTAGAATACTTGTGTCTATTAGGAAAGGATACAACATTTGATTGTAAAGGTGTGATGGTTAAATAAACACCACCAACCACCCTATAACTACCATACCAACCGAACCATTGTGATGGTTCATGGTGTTGTTTCATAGTCTATAAATAGGATAGTTTGTGTTTAGTTTTAAGTGTGTCAAAATTACAATGTAACATCATTATTATGTGTAATAATGAAGAATCAAATTCTTGTTAATCTTGTGCGTTGATTAAGTCTTGTGGACACTGGAATTACGATTCCTAATAGCTGAATCTCGACATTTAGAAGCAAGTAAAGCTAGTAAATATAGCAAGCGCTGCCCATTGGACCATTTGGAGATTTAGAAACAATTTCACGTTTGAGGCGAAAAAATTGAGATGCTAGACTCTTGGAGATGAAATAAAACCTTTTTTTTTTTTAATTTGGATTTCTATTAGGTGCAAAAATGTAAAGCTAAAATCGATGGATTGGACTTGAAACCCAAGTTCTTATCCAACCGTATGTAATTGTGTTTCATCGTATCAATATGCCTATAACCAAACAAATTAACTAACTGTTGCCAGTTCTAAGTAGTGAACAAACGTATAAAACTATAAATCGTAAGGAAGTGTGATGTACTAGAAGTGTGTTCTCTTTTAAATTTTTTCAGATGAATTAATTTTTATTTTAGAACTTTCTTTCTTTTTTTTCTTTCTCATTAGGATGGTGTTTAGAATTGCGTTGTGAAGAGATTTTTTTAGCGCTAGCAAAATAATCTAAACATATAATGTGTTTGGCAAAATATAGATGATCGAAGATGCAGTATTAGAGAAATAGTTTAGGCATGCTTCTTCAAAATGTTGTTTTAGAAAAAGGAAAGCTTTTACCAAAACACAATCCCAAACGCCTTCTTTAGCTACTTTGCATGGTATTAAATGTCAATTTTACATATTGTTATTCTGATGGGTACAACTACTTTATGATGGGATTGATAGGTTAAAAATAATTACGGTTTTTGACGTATCATTATGTAAATCCAGTTATCTATCTTCCATCAAACTTGGAAATAATGCTGTTAAAACCGGACCCGGAGTGGTCGTCGGTTTAGCTCGCATACCAAAACCGCCATGGTCAAAGACGGTCAAAAACTGCCGGTTCCGATCAAAACCGGCAAAAACCGTCGAACCGGTGACCAGAAATATGGGTTTCTTCGTCTTTCTCCTTTGTTCTCGACGACAAGCTAAAAAGGTTTGTGGTGAAAGCTTCAGTTTTCAATGGAGTAATTTGGTGTGAGGAATTAAAAAGATAAATGAAACTTATATGCAGATATCGAGATGTGTGGGAGAGTGTGATGTAGGTCGTAGAGAATGAAAGAAAATATATTCATTTTTTAAGATTTGGTTGTACTTTTCTCTATAGTCTTCAATATTTTAATGCTTATAATTTTTTTATTTTCATTTAAACTTTTTAGTTTTCTTACAATTTGAGAATAATATTAACTTAAATTATGTGTTCAATAAAATTTTAATAGTTAATTCATATATTTTACTATGACATTAAAATTTGAAAAGTTTAATTAATTTTTTTAGTGTTTAACTTTTCTTGACATGTTTGATATTTAAATTATTCATAAATAGATTTATATGTCATCCGGTTTACGAAACGATTCAACCTGTTAAACCAGTGAACCGATATGAACGCTAGTTTGACTGTCGGTTCGGTTTTCAAAACTTTGCTTGGAATACAACCATACATGAGTCTTACTCAACAATAAAAATGTACAGCAGGAAACTAGTGTGGCCTTTCATAAGGCCCGTGATTGTATTTCTATTGAACCTAACCATGAAAAGGGAGAATACACGCTTGCTGTTTCATAAATTTATCTCTCAATTTCAATAAAAATCACGTATCTCTCAAATTGACAATAAAAATTATATTGTGTACCTTTAATGGTCATGTTCTTTTATATGTATGCACCATAAAGCACAAGACACAAAACTTACAAACCTCAAATCTTGTGTTGCATCAATGGTCCGGTAATCGTTGACTTTTGATGCACCTTCAATGTGTTCACCTCTAAGTTCGCTTTTCATATAATCGACCAAATCATCTAACATCCACACGAATCTGACAGACTCTGCAACCATTACCACAGTAGTGTCAATGTGGTAGTTTTTTCATAACTTTTTCCTTATCAAGTTTTCCTTCGATGTGTTCACCTCTAAGTTTTCCTTATCAAGTTTAAACTGGAATTGTTACTTCTGTTATTCATTTGTTTCTGTAAATTTAGAGTTCTAGATATTTTGTATTTTACCGTCTCCATTGTTCCCTCGGTCTATTTAGTATATTGGGCCAAGGGACCAACCTATGTCTCCAATTTCAAAAAGTAACATATATGAGAAAATAAATAATAAATACTGTAGATTAATAATATAAATTGAAGATAATTATCATGATGGGCCATTATGTACGATTGTTAGAATATGATTTTAAAAATGTACAATTGTTAGAATATGGGCCATTATTATTATTTTATTAGAATATAATTTTAAAAATGTACAATTGTGTAGTACATAGTTTATTTACTAAAATTATTATCCTTATCCGAAGATAATTCCCGAGTGAATCATGTACATTGCATTTGCCTCAAAATTTAAATACATGATGGGCCATTATGGGCCAATTACAATAATGCTAAGATGGGCTAACTATACAAATGCATATAAATACATAGTATACGCTAACATCCTCGCAGTTTTATCGGAAGGAGAAATCCGGACATTTGAACTGGACCAGAAGTCAGTAAACAGAGATGTAGGTAGTCCCTTAGTGAAGATTCCAGAAGTCAGTAAACAGAGATGTAGGTAGTCCCTTAGTGAAGATGTCGACATACTGGAAGCGTGAAGGGACATGCAGAACTCGAACATTACCTAATGCAACCTAATCGCAAACAAAATAAATATCAATCTCAATGTGTTTCGTTCGCTAGTGCTGAATCGGATTGGATGCCATGTAAAATGAACTAATATTATCACAATAGACAATGGTGCCTTAGTTGGTGAAGTATGGAGCTCTAAGAGGAGGTTGCGAAGCCAACATGTTTCAGCAACAGCATTCGCGACACCTCTATATTCGGCCTTCGGCGCTGGAACGAGAGATGACATGCTGACGTTTAGAGGACCAGGATAAAAGATTATCACCAAGAAATACGCAATATCCAGATGGTTTTAGCTTTTACATGTGTTCAAAGTAACGTTACTTATTGATAATTATTTGAATTCTTTTTTCTAGTTGTAACGGTTATATAGTAGTACAACGGTAGTGTAACTATGTGTTAGTCTCTCATTGAGCTTTATGGCTAGAGAACCAGTGTAGTTGCCGACGAAGAAATAATATGTATCTTTTTTGAAAAAATAAAAAAAGACGATAAATTCTGATACCTCACCGTTGAAGAATTTCTCGTATATTGTTCAACTGTATGCCCTTTAATAAAATATCGATTGTTATATTTAACGGATAAAAAAGACGATCAATTTTTATTAGGTGGGGATCAGAGGGGATTGTGACTTAGAGGGGACAGGAGAGGCATACACTCTCAGTTCTTAAATTTTTTAATCTACGATTCAGATTTACTGCATCATAATTCCATTACATCATAAACGTACAACGTATCATAATAACACTGCATAGTTTCGAGTTCAAACCATGAAAGAAGAAATTTATTAATTATCCTCTTCTTCATATTATATTTTAAGCAACATAGTCTCGAGTTCATCTTTTATTTATACATCAAAGTGCAAAACATTCTTTAAACATTAAAAAGCTTATATTATTCCTTTTTTATTAATAGTGTTTGAACTTTTGTAAGATAAGAAATGAATACATGCACATAAACCACTATGTATTTTTGGCAAAGTCTTTAGCCTTTTTCAAAGCTTATTATTGAGTTTCTTTAACAATTAAAGTGATACGTGTGTCGTGAAATTAACAATTAAAGTGATACGTGAGTTTCAAAGCTCAGGTCGTGAAATTAAGCTGAATGGTTTGATATCTCATGTCGACAATATCATCATCATCATTATAGATATAACACTGCACGTACCATATATGAACTGATATTCTTTTAGCTTTTACGATTTTAAGTTACAGTTGTATGCGTGTTTTCTGATGGTGTGGTTGATTTAATTTGTAATAGGAATTCGTCGACAATTTAGAAGACTTTGAGTTCAACTGTAGCAGCTAATTACAATTAGATGATCTACCATGGAATTGAATATATGGAGGACTGAAGGCGGCATTGCATAGTCATCATCGAAGAATCAAGTTGACACGATGATTCAATATGAAAATCCATGGACATATATACGTACATACATACGAAATTTTCATTATATTTGTGTCTATCATTATTTTATTATAATTATACATGACATACAGTAAATTAATTTATTTGTTTCGGTGAATTTGGGTTCTAGTCTAGGTATTTCGTATTCTACCGTCTCCATTGTTCCTTCAGTCCATGTAGTATATTGGGCCAACGGTAATGGGCCAAGGGATCAACAATGGAGAAACAAGGGCCAGTGGGCCACTACTTCTCTTCACATGCTTGGTGAGTTGGTGCTGCTTCACCAATGGTTTCTAATGTGAATGGTGGTAGGAGCATCTTAGAGCGGTCAAATGATTTTGCTTCGTTTTGTAATGAGCAGAAAACGGCTGCAGGTGATGTATTAGCTGGGGGATTTGTAGGTCCATATTACCAGAAGCTCTGGGTTCATGTAACACGCGTCTGGTTGATGGAGATGCTCATCAACGAGTCGGGAGATGCCAGAAGTTGGGTGATTCATCACTTAATTATGTTGATGAGGAGACTTGTTCGGACGACAGCTGTGGGGGAAGAGATGGATTCTTCTCATTGGACGGATGAAGAGAAGTCGAGTTTTATGAAAGCTGTGCGAACTTACGGCAAGGATTTTTCAATGATCTCTCAATGTGTGAGAACAAGGTCAAGTGATCAGTGCAGAGTTTATTTTAGCAAGGCTAAGAACCATTTGGGTTGGATGTAATTAGTAATCAAGGTGGCAGTGGGAGTGACCATGATGGTACTTGCATGGTTGACAGTGGGTCTGGTATTTCCCATGATTAGTCATCTATGGAGTGTAAGATGGAGGTAGAGGACCTGCACTCATCTGATAGGGATGTAGTGAATGACTGCAGGGAACCTAAGCTGACTGTGATGCAGATATAAAGCCAGAAAGAAACAAGTTCAAATGGTAATTTGGAGGGGGCTGCTGACTGTGAAGTTACTGAAGCTGCTGATGTCGAGTCACCCCCACAAACGACATTTTCTGATTCTGCATCAGGTGCCAAAGTTGAAAAAGCCGACTCGGTTGTCAAGGTGTCTGCTAAGTTTTGTGGCAAAGGAATTATGAATCTAAACGAGTTGCCTAGCAGGGGTGCTATAGCAATAGTAGTGCAGTGAAACGATCAAGTCTTTGTGCTGTTAATGACCTCAATTCTGTTACCTATTACTCTAGAGTTGGGTCCTCATTGATCATTGGATTCAAATGCAGCTTCAGAAAATGTTGTGTCACGGAGCTGGTAATGGTTTTGTGACGACCAGTTTGTTCCCCAAAAATCTTGACAGTAAGACTGTTAGCCATTTGACAGTAAGACTGTTAGCCAGGATGATGTTTGATCCAGACTCTTTCAGGAAGAGTGGTCAAAGATCTTCAAGCATCTGTGGCTAATCATTGCATCTCCTCGAAACCAAGGTTTTAAAAGTTGGCAGTCGGTGACCAATCAGCCAGGACCTTGTACGGACTAATCGGACCGGACTTTTTTTACATTGAAATAATAGATTCTAAAATTCTATGTGTAAATACATAATAGAACCATAAACATAATGGTTGCTTGCGTTTCTGCTCCTTGCTCATTTGCTGGAACATAAATGTAATCAAACTTATTTTATTCAAAACTAACTTATTGTATTCAAGACTATCAAATTAAACCTTATATGTTTCCCCCAATAAGTTTGTAATATAACAACATATAATTATGACTTATCAGTTTAATCAAACAATGCTTTATATACAAAAAAACACTCATGGATATAATCAGATTCTGCATTATGAAATATTAAATCGAACCTAAATCGTAATCTTGGTATTTCCAGTAGACTTTCAGATTCAAAGAGCAACCTATCCCATCAATAGCATGTTCGCGGTTACCATCACGTTGCGACTGGAATTCGTGACGACCATCCAAAATCACTTCCTCGGATTCAGCATCCAGTAAGTATCCTTCAATTATGAGGGAGCCTTCTAAGGGTACGGCCAGCACAGATTTGTTGAGTGAAATTTTGCCATTCTCTATAGTGGATTGAGGATCAGGTCGAAAGAGTAATGCGAAGTAGTAATCTCTCATTGAAGAATCACAATCATAATGAAAGTCACTTCCATAATAAGCACGTATCGATCCACAAACTCTACTACTCTTAGTCGTCTTCCTATTAAACCACACCTCCAGATCAGTATCTACTGCATCCTTTAATAGAATGTAATGCATCCCTGTAACCCCATCCACATCCACATCCACACCGTCAATACATAGGCAACCACACTTGCTATTTAATTCCTTGTCCCAAAAATCAGAGGTGTCTATTTTAAACGTGTTATTGCAAAGATAAAAACACGCATCGTTATTCTCAGTGGTAACAAAGAGTTCCATAAGAACCTCAATGGAGGAAGAGAACGGAACTGAATGACATAAGTGGGAGGATTGCCAAGGTGTACAACCTGACCGTCCCTCATGTATATGGGATCAGCCCAACCACGGTCAAACAAAGGAACAAGAAAATAATCAGGCTCATAAAGAGGATCCCCCTTATCTGATAGTAACCCATACTTATCTGATACTGAAATGTGCCCAAACAGCTTACCCTTTTTAAACCTGAAATCTGTCAAAATAGTGGGACGAATCGAAAACAGCTCAAACCGGGAAGTTCTAGGCAGATCCCTGGTGAAAATCAAAACCACCACAAATTAAAACAAAACAATTATAACTATAGATAAACTAAATTGTGTTGAAGAGTAAACAAAAATTCTGCAATAGAGAAATCGATTGGTTTTCAACAGCACTAAGTAATGCAAAGTCCTTGTCATGTACACAGTAGACATAAAAAAACACGTGTGATTATAAATGCTGATTGAGAGAAACGTCTTGAATCTCTAAGGTGTACCTTTTCACAACATAATCTCTATTCCCTCACATTATCTTTCTTTATCTGAGCATTACCTTTCGCAACAACTAATTTCCGTTCATTCAATAACTCGAGACATCCAGATCCAACCCCAAAGCAAAGATATAATTCCCTATTCTTATACACCAGCCATATTTAACTACTTTATTGCAGTCCATAACGGGCAACAATTTGATGTCGACCCAAACCTTTTGTTTTACTCAAAATAAAGGAATTTTATTTTACTTTAAAATACACAAACTACAGAATTCCCTTCACCCAGCCCAGTCCCCACCAGCCATAATAGAAAATTATTTTGCACATACAAGTCGTTAAAAGTTGGTTATGTGTCACATTTGGGTCATTTTGGAAACAGTGATCTTAGCAATTCTTTATAAAACTTAATATTAAAAAAATCCACATTTATATATAAAAATTTCAATTCTAAATGACATTGACCCGAACAAAACTATTTTTTAATAACCTCAAATTTACACCCGTAAAATTAGTCTTTCAAAACTGATTAATAACTAATAAATTTGTTAAATATATACATAATTTTTATTTTATTTATATATGACTAGTAGCTCACGAAAATTTTTGAATCCGACATTGGCGTTTGGATGTAGCATGAGAAGGATGGGAGAATTATAAAATGATGGCCAGCTGCTTAGTAAATTCATGAGTTTTAATCTATACTAAAAGGGTATTTTTGTAAATTCTGATCTTTAAAACTATAAACCTTTAAGCTTATGATACAAACCCTTTATAACGGTTATAGATTATAGATTACAGGCTATAGATAATAGATTTATAGAGGTTACAGATTATAGATCATAGATAACGATAATAGATTTATAAGGGTTATAGATATAGATTATAAATATTACAATTACAGACTACAAGATGACCCAACCTTTACACGCAGTCGATTTTCAAAGGCATAATGAAAAGGTACAATACTTATGCAACCAACCATATATATTTTACTTAAACTGCATGAAATGAAATAGCATAGAAAATATCGACTATTTTCAGTATCAAAGCCAGAAGTTACCTAGCTTTTACATCCATTGGTCGTTTCACGGATGAGTGTAATGGCAATAGCATTGATTGGGTCATTGATACCCTAAAATTTGAGCATTCCTAGACACAAAAAAAGTAGTTTAAAACTGGTTATAAAATGTGAAATTGTGACTAACGTTATTTTTTACTACTGTAATACTTTTACTTGAGTTATTTAAAATTGACTTACTCTTTTGAAAAATTTCCATATACTTCACTTCTTCACAGTGAGTTATTTACACATGAACTGATTCAATAATATGGTAATAAGTTTTAATGTCTTCTTAATACACCCAAACCAATTTATATAACTTTAACCCAAAAACTTAAATAAATATCAAATACGACCTATAAAAAAAGAGAGTAAATCCCGCATAACAGAATCCGGGAGGAAAACCCGACTCAATAAACCAAATTAAAAATAAAAATAATCTACTCGATAACACATACCAAAGTGATCCCCAAAAGATGAAAGCATTTTTCCATTACCACTGCAGTTGCCTCACACAACAATAATGTGCTTGTCTCCGTAACAGACCCAACCTGCCAATACTTTCAAAGTTACGTTAAATCCCACAATAAATAATCACTTGTCTTTTTGAAAATCAAATTAATTTTTAGATAATTAACTTGGTTTAAGAGAACCAGAAATTAAATTTAATAATTGTATGAGAAACGCATTGGTAGGTAACTATCTGCTTTCTCCTCAGCAGGCCCGCTAAGCAAACCTTTCAAAAATTACACTACATAGGGACAAAAATCTGCCATTTTATAAAGGGTTTTTTGCCGAAAAATGAATCAATAGTTCCCGTTTTTGCATTTTCGGGTATCAACTAATTTCTTTTTTTAAAAATGAACCACTAATTTAAAATCGAACATTTTCGGGTATTAGTACCTTAAAATCGAACATTTTCGGGTATTAGTACCTTAAAATCGAACATTTTCGGGTATTAAAAATGAACCACTAATTTAAAAATGAATCAATATACCCGAAAATGTTCGATTTTAAATTAGTGGTTCATTTTTAAAAAACAAAATTAGTTGATACCCGAAAATGCGAAAAATAGAACTATTGATTCATTTTTTGGCAAAAAACCCTTTTATAAATCAAATAATTTTTGAGATTTTTTTTGCGAAAAAGCATATGTAAGTAAATATACCTTGAGCGCATTATTATAGTAGCTGGTAAAATTCTGAGATAAATTGTAAAGGTATTCACACAGGATATGTGGCAAGACAGATAAACAAGACTCTTCGAGCTCCTGAAAAAAGAAAGTTAGATTACTAATACAACAATATAATTTACATATCATATTTATAAAATTAAGAAAATATATAAAAATCAAATTTTTCACTTCATTTTTTCTTCTACATTCGTGAAAAGTCTTCATTTAGGCAAGTAAATTAGTATTGAATATTCACCCCAATGTTTGTGCCAAGTTAGAAACAACACTATGTTTTTTTTTATTGGTATACAGTCTGATTATTTGTCTCATTGTTCTCGAATAGTCTAGTACGCTACACACCGTTTTGAATTATTGCTTACCATTAAGCATGGGACTAGATAACTTAAATCAACCATACATTTAAGAGCATATAAGAAGAAACTATAATGTCTTAGAGTAACTTAGGGAAATAAAACCAAGTATTCGATCCCAAAAAACTATGCTTAAATAAATTCAACCAGGGTTTTCTATGTTCAAAGAAGTAGTAAAAGTTCATTAAGATATTTGTCTTACCTCAGTAAACGCAAGTAAATGCCATTCCAAATCACGTTCTTCGCCTACCCCCCATCCTGAATCATTCTCCAATATTAACTCTGAAGCCTGTTGCAAACATATATATCCGTTAAATTAAAGAACAAGAAAGCAATAAAGTGGGTCCGAGATGAGAGAGTTGTAACAACATTGAAACGAAAACGAGATGAGAACGTTGTAACAACATTGAAACAAAAAGAAATCTTACCTGCTTTAGCTCCGCAATGTCTTCACGATAATCATCAGTAATTTTACAAATTTCAGCTTGTCTATTTAGTAGATATACGAAAGTATTTCCCTATTGATCAATGCATTTGAGCAGATCAATAAGAACACAATATACGATAGCAAAACAATACTAGTAAGGGAAGAACACCATAAGAATACCTCTTCTTTAAGCATCTCATCAATATCGAATGTCCAAAGATTCAATCTATGGTTTTTCAAGTATGTATACCTGTTAAGAACACAAAAGCAAAGCATTGAATATGAACAACTACAAAACTTAACCTAAAAAGAAATAGTCGGTGTAGACATTGTTAAATTCAATAAAAAAATTTTTGGAAATAATAATTTGATTACAGTAAGTTCATAGGAAATTGACATTTACCACTCTACTCGTATTATTAATACGCACAAGTACAAATAAGGGTAAAAATTATGACAAAAGCATGAGAATCTTACGTAAAAGCACAATCTAAAATTGCTTCAGCAGTATACCCAAGAGACTTCGCAGCCTCACCTGATAAAAAGAGGAATGTGAAATTTAGCCGTTTTAAAATCGATCCAGTTATAATATTAATGGATTCATGATTTGGGACATGTTTTGTCTCTAACAGGTTAAGAAAAAATATAATTTTAATTAAACACGAAACAGGTCAAACGGGTTGAAAGCTAGATTGCTTTATCAAATGAAGTTGAATGATTTTCGTAGTAAAAATAATTTTGGGAATAACATTATTCATTCATGACAAATAAATATAGAATAAGTGAAAAATATCCAGTATACCTTGTGCTACCGCTTCACAGCGCGTTTTAGCTTTGTCTAAGAAATTATCTTCTAGTTTAGTAATAGTACACGCTCGATATCCTACATAACTTGTCCTAGGGGGTTTGTCCCCACTTGGGATCCACTTTTCGAGTTTAGCAGCCTGGAAAAAAAAAATAGTATATCTCATCTTTTTTTAACATGTTATCAGTTTTGCTGATGTGTAAATACTACATACAACGAAGCACATTTCAATATACTCTTGTTGCCGTACAGGAGTCGGGTATACTATCCAATCTGCTTTTTCCACTACAAGTCCACGCCTACATATGCAGACAGAAGACATTAAAGAGGTTATATATGGAAAAGGTTTAGGAAGTGGGTTTACTTGGCACTGCGCATATAGAACTGCTAAAACAAATCTATTACTAGCCAATTGATATTATATATATATATATATATATATATATATATATATATATATATATATGTTTTGATAAACTCAGCAAGTAAAGTACCACAAAGTTACGAGATCTATACAAGCATTGTCGAAATCTCCCTTCGCAAGTGTAAATGGTAGTTTGAGATCTTTATAACCATCCTCCGCAGATAAAGAAGGTTATTTTCTTACTATCAGCCCATCTTCTTTTTCTTCAGTCGAAAACCATTTATTCAATATGGCAGGCCACTGAAATAAATGGAATTATTGAACTCATAAGCTGTAGAATATGCTTGTTTTACATCAAACAGGCGGAATATGTATATGTATATGTATATGTATATACGTATACATATACACACACACATATATATATATATATATATATAATATGTAAATGACAAACATTCAAAAAGCTAGATCAATTGCATATATACCTTCTTCATTTTATAATATTCAAGGAAGGCATCAGCAAAACGATTGGGAAGGTCAGTGGTCACAGCTACTTTAGAATACTTAAGCATACGAATTAGCGTGTTTCCGATAGTTTGTCGTCGAAACCAATCCATATGTATTTCCTCGTTCAATGAGGGATAATCTACTACTACCATTTCCAGACCAAGCTCTGGTGCCCATGTGTCTATACCATCTTTTAGCATCTTATGAATGCTCTGCAAGGAAACAAGAAGAATCTAAGTGAAAATTGTAATGTATGTTTTAAAGTAGTTAGAAAAGAAAAAAAATACATTAGCCATCCATTTCCGTGATAATGAAAAAGTTACAAAGCCAATATCACATGTGAAGGGTGCCCATATGCCTTTTTCGACCACCATTATCATGTCAGATTCCAGAAGCTTTTCCTTGATTTTCTACTATAATAATAATAAAATTACCACACCAAAACATATAAAAAACATATAATTACAGTTAAACAAAAAAAATGATTTGGAAAATAAAAATATATATTACTTCTCCAACATGTCTTGGTAGTTTAATATCTGGATACTTTCCTTTTAATTCAAGGTTGTTTCTTAATTTACGCCATATCGTCAAGACATTTTGGCTGTCATCATTTAGAAGAAAAAGCTAAATGTATATGTTACATGCATAAAAACAGAGAAACCAACCTAAATGTATATGCTAGTATATTCCTATACCATCTGCAGTCATCATACTCGTCATCCTCGTTAGCACGAATGAAAGCTTTCAAAGAAACTTGATCTAAATTAGGGAAAATACATGGCAGTAAGGCATCAAATAGCTTTGATATTTCACCAAAAAGACCGTTCCATCCATTATCTTCCTGTATTACAAAACAAGTGACATCAGTGTAAATACCAATTAAAATTGTCATCCAAAGGCAAATAGTTCTCTTAGACTTGCATATATCATTGTTGATACATTCTTCTCTCCGCTTTCTTCTCTGTTGTTGTTTCTTCCATTAATCGTTTCCATATTCCTAGTAACAAAATTTCTTATTTTTTAAAGTTTATCACAAGTTACTCAACAAACATACATAATTCAAAATAAAACATAAAAAAACACCAGCGCCTAAATTATCAATCAATAAAAATGAAACAAACCCTAGGTAATCAACCAAAACGAATAGGGCCATCATCATAAAATAAATTTCATTATATCGTGTATAATAAAATAATTAATTTCATCATAAAATTGGGGGTTTTTTATTCTTCTTCTACAAACATCAATTATTCATATCATCAATCAATAACAGTAATGTAATTGACTGACTATTGATTGATAAATAAACAAGTTTACATATTAGAAACCTAACAGTTTGTGCGATTAGACATTCAAACACGAGTAAGCATATAGTATTAAGTATTCGATAAACAACATTTTTGAATACAATTACATACAGCATGCAGAAAATTAACAAACATATAATAGAAAAATATACAGCATGAAGTCATCAACAGCGGAAGCTAATATCATGTGTAGTATGGACTTTCAGCAATGGGCTTGTTTTTATGGCCCGTTGCTTACTTTGTGGACCATTTGAATAATAACTTTTTGGAGAACCGCCTCTTTGACCACTTGGTATGGGGTGGTGGGGGCGTTCTGCTCTTACGACGTCCACGGCACCGTCAACGGGAGGCGTTTAGGCATTTTCTACTGGCGTCATGGGGCGGGGTGCAGTGGGGCTCACCTTCATTTTTTATTCATTTTTCATTTTCTTTTTCGAATAAACTAAAAAAAGGTTCTTTTTACCTTTTGACCGTTTGGAAAAAAGATTAAAAAAAAAAACAACGGTTATATTGTAATTGCAATTCTTATTATTAATGAAGATATTTTTATTTTATAGTTTGTGTTTTATTTAAACTAGAAATCTGTTGCTGCTCCATCCAAGATGTTTAAAACAATATTTCAAATTTGATTAATTAATGCAACAATATGTTTCACATTAAAATTACAAACAATAAATCATTGAGCTAAGCATTACATTAACAAAAACATCTTTGAAGGACTTGTATGTACTGCATTGAGGCCTCTTATGAATCATCATCTACTAAATACTTGATATTTATCTAAATTAAGGGAGAATTAACGCATATGACTTTTTTTATAATACAAACTAGTACTAGTATGTACTTTATGATTGGATGTACAAAAAGACCTTGTTTGAGGGGCTAACTTTTTATATTTTGGTTTCAAACCAATAAAACTCGAATTTTATCACATCTGTATAGTTTCCAACCAAAAGGGCTCATTTTTTTGCTATCAAAAAGTTCACAGTTTCTGATCCCAAATGCTCGATATCTATCACAACCTCATAAGTTCCAACCAAAAGGCCCAAATTAATATCAAAATTCTATACTTTATAACCCCGAAGGCTCATTTTTTGTGAAAACAATTTGGTAGCTGACCCAACAGACTGGATATTTATCAAACTTCATAGTTTCTGAACCAAAAGACTCGATATTGATCAACATCTTATCGTTTCCGACCCACAAGACTCGATATTTATCAAAAGTTTATAGTTTCCAACCCACATGGCTCGATTGTTCTCAAACCCTTATAGCTTCTCACTCAAAAGACTAAAATTTGGGTTAAGTGCACGTAAATGTAATTATTTATAGTCTGACATTCATTGTGTGCATCGAACTATTTGAGCTTTCATCGAGTGTAATAAACTTGTTATTCATTGCCATTGTATATAAATTTTAGTACTTTTACTTATGTGTCAGCTGTATGAAGTGACACGTGACAGCATCACAAGTTGACACGTCACCAAAATATATACAATAGCAACAAATGAAAGTTCATTACACACAATGTAACCCCGAATACTTTGTTGCATACAATAAATGTCAGAGTATAAATAATTACATCTACATATACTTAAGCCCTAAAATTTAATTAAAATTATGAAGTTTCCAACCAAAAAGATTGATTTTATCAAAATTATGAAGTTTACAGCCAAAAAGATTGATTTTTTTTGTCAAAATTTTATAGTTTTCAACCAAAAAGACTCAAGTTTATCACAATATTACAGTTTCCAACCAAAAAGACTCAACTTTCATCAAAATTTTATAGTTTCCAACCAAAAAGATAGATTATTTATCAGAATTTTATAGTTCCCAACCAACACGACTCAAACTTTTATCAAGATATTATAGTTTCTGACCCCAAAGGCTCAATTTGTATCACAACTTTATAACAGAAAGACTCTTTTTTTCAAATTTTTATCAACAACAAAAAAAAGGTTATAAAAAACATGAATATGTGGTGGCAATCAGAAGCTGTTTAGCCAATTAATATGTTGAATTGTTATTAAAAAGTATAAGTATACAAACAAATTCAACAATTAAAGACGCTAGAATGCATACCTCAAAAACTTCGATCGATCGCTCAATGCTACTTTTGATTTATAAACTCTAGGGTTTGGATGCGTGAAAAGCCCCGAGTTTTTACAAGTATTTATAAGTATCCAAGAGAGTTAATTTAGGAATGAGTAAATGTATCCGACATGGACTGTAAAAGGTTATTTTCAACTTTCCAAGTACAAAACTATGATCTCTGTGGTTATTTTACATACATAGCCCATCAACTTCTAATATTATTCAGTTCCCATCCTTTACACGAGTTTTTATTAAGGTTGAGTATGTCTCGATTAAGAGAAAAAAAATTAATCATAAATCGATATATCGATTAATTAGAAATCAAACTTATCAGTTATCAGTTAATCGGCTATTGATTAATCGATTAGGTGGTTATAATTTGATTACTGGTTAACTATCGATTTTCATGATATTCATGGCAAACTAATGAAATGTAGTGGCCTGATGCGATTAAAAAAAACACCCTTGATAGTCTTAAATATGTATTACGTAAAAGATAATAATAAATGACAAGTTTTGAATTTATTCATATAAAGTCCAAAACTTATACATAATGACCAAAACCTCGATAATAAATAAAGGATTGGACTAGGATTGATTATGTGGGTTGATGGACTACTACAAATACATACATATACTCTCCGTATCATTTCAGATGTCTTGTTATTATTTTGGGTTGTCCCAAAAAGTGTCCACTTTCATGTAACAACCAATCAAAAGAAATTTTAGTTGATAGAGAATTTATTTGATTGGTGAAAAGTGTAGTTAATGTGGATTTCTAAAACTGTGTACATAGTTAAAGAGACATTTTGATTGAAACGGGGGAGTATAACATATTTTTTCAAAAAAGAAAAAATGACCCCGAACTAAAGATGGGTCACGTTCATTGGCCCTCTTTTGAACACCCTTAAGGACGAGTCGGATGAAATTAGAAAAAACAAAAACAAAATGCAACACGATGACGAAACATAAAAAAAAACCAATAAAAATTGAAATGTGAATAAAACACCTTACTTCTTCTATTGTGAGACTCCGACCGTCATCTATCGTTGACATAGATGTTTATGAAAGTCATTAAACGACACTTTTATGTGTATGTGTGGAACGTTAAAAATAAAGATGAAGAACTTGACGACCGATGCTTGAGAGAAAGAGAAATTAATACATTTTAATTTGTTATAACGATATCTAGTGCCTTCGTTTATGTTAGTTTAAATTGCATTACTTTATAAACTTATATGTAATTTACGTGTGTATAAATTTGTAAAAGAAAATAAAATGTATATACAGTTAATTTGGATCGATTTTGGTAGGTTAAAAATAACCGATTCATAATGTCAGTTAACTGAGAAAAACTAATTGAGCCGCCAGGTTGATTAATTTAGATCGATTAATTCAGCTAATCGGTTAACGGTTCATTTTGATCACATATAATTTTTGCAATTATCATAACTAGGGGCCCTCAATATTTAGAAGTCTACTAGATCATTACCCGTGCGATGCACGGGTTATTCAAAACTTGTGGGTTTAAATTGCACCAATGGATCTGCTGTATAAACAAATAAATTACAATGATACAATGGAGAAATCCTTGTTATAGCTAAAAATGATCTAAGTTCAATAATCATCAGGTAAAACACATCTTCAAAATAAATATTAGCTAATGAATAAGGGAGATATTTTTCCTACAGGAAACATAGAAAACATGTAACCCTTGTTTCATTCATCATGAGGGCATTAGAGTTAAAGTGCTGGTTGATTAACCTTATAATAATTATAAAGATCCTCCTGCTTTATGAAATAAAAAACCTTATACATGTTATGTACTTATATATATGGAATAAAGAGAGATTGGTACCACATCAAGACCAAAAACGAAAAAGGCCAACCTCCATAACACAAGCCTCTAAACTGCACAGCAAAACAATGCCCCTAGCTACAAACAAAAACAAAAGCAGCAGACTATAAGTACCAACCAAGACTTAAAGTAATGCTAATGCCCATGGGAATGTTAATGTTTAATAGATAAAAATAAGTCAGAGTTACAATTTGATACGAAAGCACTATGAGGCACAGAAGCCAACCACTCAACACATGAGTTTTCAGCAAAGATTTATTGTTAATTTGGAACGTTTTGATAAGTCTATGTTAAGCCTGCAACTTACAAATATCCTAACATATCGTCTTTGTAGGATAAAAACAGATTATCATTATTGTAAAGTAAAACGGGAGAGGGTTCTAGAATACAGAAGTTTGTTTTAAATAAAACTTTGCATTTGCTTTTTTTATTTGCATATGGTAGCAATGATACTATCTGCAAGTCTTACCCAACCTACTTAAAATGCCATATTACAAAGAAATGCGAAATTGCTTTATTTATAAGTTTGGTAATATGATGGAATCTTATGAAAATATTACCTGAATTAGAAGCACGTTGAAAATCTTTGTGATACTCGTTCACCCATTCTTTCAATGATGAATAGTTAATAAAATGTAGGATTAATTATTATTAATTCTGCCTACAATAAGATTCTATCATCATTCATGCTCTTTTAACATAACATTACCAACATCTCAAATAACTGATGGGTTTGATACGCTCAAAAACTAAATAGAAGATTATTGAATGGGCAGATTGGTGTTGTTGCCCAAACTCGGATTTTTTGTGTTAACTTGAATCAAATTTCTAACATCTTGCTAAGAGAAGTTCAGAAAAATATATACATAGACGAGTACACATATAGATCTAAAAAGGTCTCCGATCTTTTACGCGGTGAATATAAAATAGGCAAAAGAAATATTCACACACACATACACTTACTCAATGCCTACAACATATCCCAAAATGTAAGGTTAAAAACTTCTAGTAAGATGTCATACTATTATGTAAGTAAAACATGCTTTCAAAGTAAGAAAATGTAAAAGGAGATGAGGGAGTCACCTTGAATTAAAATTTTTATCATCGGGAGTCCATCATCATTAGAAATCAAGGGAACTATCCCTGAAATATGATTCTATTATGGCAACAACATATTCATAGAGCACATGACTCACGAACACTTAACTTATCCATATCAACCAACATCTTCCAACATATTCAATGAGAAATAAGAAATAAGATATCTAATGGTAAGAAGAATGGAATCATATCACTGTTAATGTGTATAGATTTTATCTAATAAAAAAAGTGAATCTAAATACCCGCCATGAATCAAAGCTTGAATTGAGAAAGATTATAATAAAGATTGATAAAAATCTATGTTTTCTCTATTAGTCCACCACAAACACAGACCGTTCACAACTTATGAGTTGACATTTTGTCAAACACTTAGTATGCATGAAATGTAAAAGCACACACTTGTTCAAATAAATCATCATAAGCATCTAAAGAGATGTTCTGAATCTTATGGATAAGACTATAACGGCCCAAATTGATCCTATGTGATTAAAGAATTAAAAATCTTGTGTATTAGAAGAACAATTTTCTTTAGTTTTCAACTACTAACATAATGAAACCCAAACCTTTGGAAATACCAATTGAGTCTGAAGATGAATAGAATTCGTGAAGATTATAATCGACGATCTCTGATTTCAACTTCATCATGATTCATGAGGAATCGCTAAGATTGGGAAATAATAGCCCTAGTTTCCAAAGTATTTTTTCGATGAGATAACCACTTCGTTTTGGAGAAAAATAAAATGGGAGGTATTCCTGCCATGCCTATTATCCAGTGCTAGAAGCTTCGCCAGAAACAAGCAAGACGAGGTCGCTCTGCTTCGTAGACAAGGCTCGTTCCGTACTTTACTTACGAGCTCGTGTAGTACTCGCCCCTATCTCTTCTCTAAAGGGGCGCAGAGTGATATGTAAGGAACAAATATACACTGATGAATGAAATGACAACGCAAAATCAAGTTTTTCTTCCTTTTTTTTCGCCAAGCCAAGGAAAGGGGAGGGGATGACGGTTATATATTGAGATATCAATTTGGCGGGAATTTGAAGACAATTGGATGACGTGGGTCTTCAAAAATGTTGCCACGTAATGGTTCAGTATCCCATTTATTGGATAGATAGATAACTATTATTTTAAAGGTGAAATAGAAAAGAAGTTTCAAAATACCATTTTCTATCCAAAGCATGAAAGCTGATGATAAAAATCCAGATACTGGTTTTGAACCCGGTCCGAGCCCAAAAAAAGTCAATTTTTCTTTGGGCCTGTTCCTAGCTTCTAAGAACACCTGGTCCAGTCGATATATTTATGCCCATTTTTGTAGGGCAGGCTACTTTTGCAATTAACAATTAAATTCTTATGTACGTATATATAATACGTATACAAGAATACACATCTTGAGGTCCCTATAATTCGGAGGCCTGGATGGTCGAACACCTCGCTCACCCTCAAAAACGGCCCTGCAATTGAAATACTTTGAAACTTGGTGTTGTATTTTCTTAATGACTTTGGTGTTTGATGGACTTGTTAACTCCTCGGTTTCCTGGATCCAATGAATTTGCATACATTTCTTTTAAGGGATCCTAGCTTCTAAATTTCAGCATTAGTTGTTAATGTTACTTATATTTTTGGATTTTAGTTTTCTGTTGGATTGGATTTGGGTTCAAATAACATACCTGTTTCTGTGATGTTGTTTTATACAGAGTATACAAATTTAAATAATCTGTAAAGACTTGTTGCATTAACAATTTATTACATCCATTTTTGTCTTCATTTCCTTTCTTATGATGGTTTTTCGATTCACTCTTTCTACCTCTTCTTATATATCTTTCATTTTATGTTTGAAGCAGCAAGGCCAATTATGACATTCTCATTTCATTATAAGGTATATGATCATGATCATGATCATTTACTGTTTTGTTATCCCTTATGCGATTACACGTTTTGATTTTATCAAAACGATCACTACGTCATTATTTGTGTTTAATTTATACACAAGATTAATGATCATAAAAAAGTTACCATTTATAGTTTTCTTCTGAACAATTTCATCATTATTATTGAGTCATTAACCCTCTCTGATTTTACTATCTATAGACTATAGAGATTAATATTTCTATGTATAATTTAGAGATTGATAAGATTGTCAATACATGGGAGAATAGGGATGATGCTTGAGTTGTTGATTGTTGAATTGTACGTGTAAGTGCTCGATCAACCACAACAAACTTGAAGTATTTATCCGAGAAACAATTTTATTTGAATCATTAGATCACTTGGCTTGCAAACATTGGATTACACAAAGGTGAGCATAACGAATAGTTCAACTAGCGATGGCTGGGTGAGCCATTATGTGTTCGTAAGTTTGTATGTGTATTTTTAGTTGCTAGATCAACGGAACGGGGAGCTGTCGCCGACAAATATAGTGTCCTGCATTTTAGCTTCTTCAAACCCTCTGGTGATGTCGGGTCTCTTGTCAATTGCCTGAAAATACGGCCACAATTAAATCCAGTAACTGCAAAAAGTACAGAAAAAAAGTCTGAGCATTATATTCAATTATTACTGATAGCAGGATACAATAACTTAAGACAATTTATTTGAGCATAATTTCAACCAGATTAACTAAAGTTGGGTCGATATATGAGAAAAAACCTCCAGTGGGTTCGCAAGGTATTTAAAATAAATCTAATTAGAAAATGGATCAAAAGTGCAAAAGTTGAAAGTTCCTCAACCTCCTATAGTGAGGTATGGTTTTAAAAGAAACTTTTAGTTCTTACAATGAAGCAATTAACCCAAGGCAAACTTTTAGTTCTTACAGGACTATGATGAGTTTCAGTTGATTCTTCTCACATAAATTTTAAAAAACCCGATTACATATGTTAACGGTAATTTAACTACTATTCCTATAAAAAAAACTCAATTATATGACAATGGTGGTTGTTTAGACACTCCAATCTTTGTTTCACATTTAGACACTAAAACCTTTTATTATATGAAATGAATAACTAACCCATATTTCAAAAAGTAAAATAAAATATGATTAAGAGTCTATACTCCACCTATGAGTTTATACACAATGCCATTTAAAACAAAAATATTGACTAATCTGAAAATTAAATTATACTACGATCTTGCATGAGGAGAACTAATATGTCGTAGTACTAAATTATAACTTAAAGTAGGATGGTAGGTGCAACGATTGAAAGTCAGAATCCTATATGTGGAGGAATGCATTCGCTATCGTCCCATCGAGTTAAATCAAGGTCAAAGCTACAAAGTCATCGGCATTAATGTGTGCAGACCTTGTACATAAGTTGCAGCAACATCAACTTTGCTTTGTAACAATAATATATGTGGAAATGCTTGATCTGCACCACCACAAGTTAGGAGTATTAGTAAAGTTGTCGTATCGAGTTGAGATAATAAATTGTAAGGGTTATGCTTCACATATAATTATTTATAATTGTTAAAAATGAAAATTATCAAATTGAGACCCTAAATTCTTTGAATATACAAATGCAAGGTCTGTTTCAAGAATTCATATGTTGTGTTATCAGTCCCCAAACCTAAACATTGACCACAATTCTAAATTGTCAATGTACTGTTATTGATGCCATTATAGGGCCTCAATTTTACTCTTTTACATCTAGATAAAGGCTTTCTATTAACTTCTCAAATTAGGCCAATAAACCTTATGTTTTTATTGACCGTTTGTACTAATCAATACAATAACACGCTGTTTGCAGAGATTTGTCCATGATGGTTATGGAATGTTTGCTTAATTTGGTCTTACAAAGCAAGCATTGCATCTTAGCTCCTACAGCTCTAACCAATTCTTTCTATTAAGCTACTTTGTCTTACACACCTCAATTCTTGTGTTGCATTCGGCCACTTTCCGCACCAGCAAATGGATCAATTGTCACATTTATAACAGCAGGCTTTCGTGCAACAAAGGATTCAGTGAGAGCAGCTTTGAGCTCATCTAGAGCCCCAACAAGATAACCTTTTCCACCAAAAGCTTCGATTAGAACATGATATGCTGCACCAGGTACAAATGAAGTCGGTGCTGGATCATCTTTGTAGGGCCCAGTTATGTCTTCAGGGTTCCTTCGGTCACCACCATATACACCACCATTGTTGAGCACTATCACTACTACAGGAAACTGATAACGAACCAAAGTCTGCAACCATACAAACACAAGTCAATTAACGCAATATCATTCAAATTGAATGAAAAAGGCTGGGAAAAGAGGCATCTCGACTACTGGACTCGTTAATGGGTCAATTTGGGTTAAGGTTTATCCGTATTCCGTAATGGGCCAAATTATAATAGTAAGCTATAACGAAATGGTGAAATGGGTAAAACGAGTTAATATTAGTCAGTTAATAAAGCGCGTGTGATTGTTACTTATAGTGATTGTTTATAGGCGTTGATATTAGTAACCGAGATAGATTGTTACTTATAATGATTGTTTATGTTTTTAATTATCATTGTTAGGGACAGCGCTAGGATATTACCTTTGAGTGGGTAAAAAAATTTACATATTCTTTTTTACCTTTTTGAAGGGATGTTATTAATACCCTTGATTCTTTTTTCATAATTAGAAATTTATTTAGTTTTTCATAATTAGAAATTTATTTAGTTGACGGCTGGCCCTGCCCTTAGAGCATATACAATGCTCTTTGTTGGCATAATTTAATAGAATGCAAATTTTGATGAGTCAGCGTGTAAATGCATTGTTATGTGTCAGGTATTAATGCGTCCAATCAACCGTTGCTCTCTGAATACACCCATCTTGAAACGGTAGTGGTGGGCCCAATTTAATAAATTATTCTTTTCTACGTTCTAGACTTTTAGAATTCCAATTAAATTGCTTGATGAAATATATATATCAATTAAAGTAATTAAAAATTGTACGATGATGTGGCGTCTATTAAACCCTATCAGATTCAATGCATTGTGAAAGTTATGTATAAAAAATAGTATGTTGAGGTGGCAGTGGCAATGGAGATGGTCTTATATCCATAGAATTCATAGTTGACAGTTAGTATATCCGTACAATGTCAACTTTGTAAGAGTTCCATGTAGGTATGCTATCCATGTTCTACATGTACATTAACTTAGCATGTAATCATGTATTTATAAAGTAAAAACTGCGTGGCAATGTGAAACTTTTCAAACAAAATTGCGTTAGTGTAAGTTAACATAGTTGAATAGTTGCATAATGGCTGATGGAGAGGAGAACATTCCAAGAGATGTAAAGATGATAAAAGCAATGCTGATATCAATGGGGGTCGACAACTATGAACCTAGTGTTGTTCATCAGTTTCTAGAACTGTTTTATCGCATTGGAGTGGACTTGATGACGGATGCAAAAAGGTACTCAGACCACGCTGGGAATGCCGTTATTGATCATGATGATGTTAAACTCGCTATCAAGTTCAAAAGCTATTTAAGCTCTGCCCTTCCCTCCGTATCCGAGGTATCCTAAATGCTAAACTATATGTTGTACTCAGATTTGTCTATAGATTACTTCTCATGTTTATTGTGTATTAGGTCAAAGAGGCAGCTATGAATGTAAACAAACATGAGTATCCAGAGCTACTGACTCTGAGGCCATCACTGCCTCCAAATCGCAAAACATTAATTTCTCCAGACTACCAGCTTGAAATTGAAAATATTCATTTGATTAAAACTGTTGTGGACCTTGAAAAGGCAAAGGATGTTAATAAAGTTGTTCATAACGTACCAAAACCACCAGAAGAACAGAGGACCAGCTTGCTGCCAAAAACTCATGAACGAGTTTCATTTCCTCTTGGTCGTGGTTTGGGCCGTCGGATTGTCAGGTTTAAGGCGACTATGATTTTGACGTACCATTTATGTATCCAGTTATCTATCTACCATCAAACTTGGAATACATGGGTCTTACTCCGTAATAAAGATGTACAGGGGGGTTTGTAATATACAGGAAATTAGTTTGTTGTATCATAAGGCTCGTAAGATTCTATCTATATTAAACCTAAACAAAACAAGGAAGAATACACGTTTGCTGTTTCATAAATGTATCTCTCATATTTAATAAAAACACGCATCTCTCAAATTGGCAATAAGATTATATTGTGTACCTTTAATGGTTGATACCAATTTTATTCACGTTCTTCCATATGTATGCAACATAAAGCATTGAAGCACAACAAACATAGCTTACACACATCAATTCTTGTGTTGCATCCGGCCACTTTCTGCACCCGCAAACGGATCAATTGTCACATTTATGACAGCAGGTTTTCGTGCAGCAAAGGATTCAGTGAGAGCAGCTTTGAGCTCATCTGGAGTCCCAACAAGATAACCTCTTCCACCAAAAGCTTCGATTAGAATGTGGTATGCTGCACCAGGTACAAATGAAGTTGGTGCTGGATCATCTTTGTAGGGCCCAGTTATGTCTTCAGGGTTTCTTCGGTCACCACCATATACACCACCATTGTTGAACACTATCACTACTACAGGCAACTGATAACGAACCAAAGTCTGACAACATACAAACACAAGTCAATGAGGAAAGATTATTTAAACTGAATGAAAGGGCTACCAATTGCCAAAGTGGTTAATTTCGACACCTAAACTCATTAATGGGTCAATTTGGGTTAAGGTTTATTCCTAATGGGTCAAATCAGAATATTTAGCCATAAAAAAACCCGTGAATTGAGTCGAAAGGGTTAAAAGTCACCCATAGTGTATTCTCGATTATAGCCTGTTAAATCATTTTCTTTATAGAAAATATATATTACTATAGACTATAGATATCGTTTTGTAATCGTATTTACAACAATAGCTTTTTTTGAAACTGGTATGGGTCACCCTGAACTAACCCATGCTAAAAACCTGTTTCAATCTGAACCCTTTCCAGCCCGTTACCCAACCTGCCCATTTTGACACCTCTACAAAAGAATTATGATTGTCTAAAAAAGAGTAAAGTAGGGAACAAACCTCGACTTCCATGGCACTAAACCCGAACCCAGAATCACCTTCAACAGCAACCACGAGTCGATCAGGTGAAGCTACTGCTGCAGCAATGCAATACCCTAAACCAACTCCCATTGTCCCCCACGTTCCTGCATCCAACCTTGTCCTCGGCTCCATCTGAACCAGAACAGACCGACCCACATCCATAGTATTAGCCCCTTCCGACACCACCATCGGAGCAGGACTACCTAACCCAATAATCGCATCTCTAATAATCCTCATAGGAGTCAAAAAATTAAACGGTACAACATCCTTCGCCAACTGACCTTCCATTCTCGACACATTATCTTTCACCTTATTTGTTATAGCCTCAATCCAAGGGTGCGTCCGCCCCAAGCAAAACGGGTCATCCTTAATCTCCTTATTCAAAATTTGAAGCACCTTTTTAGCATCCCCAACCAATCCTAAATACGGCTTCCTTAACTCAATCTCACCCTCATCTATATCAACTAGTATAAACTTAACATCTTTCGACCACTTTGGCGGCTCACCAAAATGCAACAACCAGTTCAACCGAGCACCAACAACAATAGCAACATCACATTTACCAATCGCAAGTGAACGTGCAGCCGTAGCTGCTAACTCATGAGTATCCGGCAACAAACCTTTACCCATGGGAGTTGGTAAAAACGGAATCCCAGTTCGTTCAACCAAATTCTTAATCTCATTTTCAGCTCTAGCTATAGCTGCACCTTTACCAAACACAACTAATGGTCTCTCAGCTTTTCTAATTAAAGCTATAGCCTTTTCTATATCCTTTTTTCCTACACTTTTAATCACATCTACTTTCCTACTATTTTCGGCATCGTTTAACAACTTCTCAGCTTCTAATTCAGTCACAGTTTGATGAAGCACGTCAGCAGGTATATCCAAGTAACATCCACCGGGTCGACCCGACCCGGCACAATCAACAACACTAAAAACAGCATTAGGTATTTCTTTCACATCTTTCACTTTAACTGAAAACTTAACAAAGGGTTTTACCGCAGCGATTTGATCGAGTTCCTGGAAATCGCCACGGCCGAAATCGTTCTGATCGCACGAACCGGAGATCATGACCATCGGCCATGCGTTGGCGGCGGCATTGGAGAGTCCGGCGAGGCCGTGGACGCAGCCGGGGCCGGAGACGGTGAGCAGGATGCCTGGACGGCCGGTGAGGTAACCGTAAGCTGAGGCGGCGTAGCCTGCTGACTGCTCGTTGTGGAAAGCGATGAATCGGATACCGAGAGCGACGGCGCGGTTAGCTAATGATGTGACGGGGATTCCGACGACGCCGAACATGCGGTCGATGCCGGCACGTGCTAGGGCTTTGGCGACGAGGAGATTGCAGTCGATTAAGGAGGGTTTATTGTCTAACTCAGTAGCCATTTTAGTTAGGGTTTTGAAAAGGGAGGGAATTGAATTGAGTAGGTGAAAATTGGGGAAATATGAGAAATTAAAGTGGTGGTATGAAGTGGAAGATGTGAAGAGGTGTGAATTGGGTGGGAATCAAAATTGAATTTGGCGACTGATCGGAGCCGCCAGTAAGAAGATGATTATGATGATGATTTACAGTTTAGTATTTCTACGGAGTATTTCATTTCCTTTTTTAGAAAGCGTGCCATCTCTATTAAGATTCCCAAAATTCTGACAACTCAACTATTTTGAGTTTAATGTTTTGTTTAGATAACGCAGAAGTTAAAGTCAAGTCAAACACCTCCTTAGGATGTTAGTAAACTTAATTAAGTTAAGATGCAAGTCAGTTAACTTAATTGTTAAATTGGACCCGATGTTTAGTTAGATGGGCTTATGGGCCTGATGTTTGTAATCTGACTTTATATCTGAATCCAACATGACTAATGAAGACCGTGTAAGTGGGCCGTCAATTCAGCCCAACCTAAATTAGTTTTTTTCATATTTCCATAATTCCATTTCACTAGATAGCTTTTGGAAAATATATGCATATCTAAGGAAAATTATATACTTCAAGTCTCAAGTCTGATATATATCAGTACATCGAGCATAATATAAGTGCGATTTCAGAGAATGTGTTAGTTAACCAACATTGACATTCGACATAACAATCAATCTTGAAGTTACTTTGTTGATTTCGAGGACGATTTCAAGGAAATGATGTAATTAGTAAAATTTTATCATATACATTGATTGATAGTTGATGATCTTGATTAATATTTAATGAAGGTAGTAACTAATAATAATATCATATAAGTTTAGGAGACTATTATATCCGGTTTGTCACTGATCATTGGAGCATATATAACCCTTTTGTTTATCATTACAAACGGGTGGTGGTAGTGGTACAACCTCGCATTTCTAAGTGTTAGTAATTATTATAACAATATGAATGATTGAATTGACTTTGAGATAGATGTGATTTTAGAATCTTGACAAGAACCGAATATAAAAATGAATTTGGAACAAACCAGGTTTTTTCCAACTATTTATCATCACATGTGACGGTGACACTTCATAACTTTAAAAGTTAAATTTAAATTTAAATTAGAATTAATTAATTAATTAATAATTAATATTAATAATTTTTTAAAAAAAATGATGATTTAAAGGGGCAACGTGGAGTACTGTTATGGCAAGTTCCTCCGACGCACAGGGAGTAGAAGTAACGAAAAACGCGGCCGCAATAAGTCATAACTTTTGTTTTGGCTTGTGAACTAATTTTTAAATGAAATCATGAGTCGTGCAGCTGACCACCGCAACCGACGCCTTTCTCTCTTTATTTATTTATTACAAAAAAAAAACTCAACTCAATGTTATAAATCCCCGAAATTGGCGTAATATTTACTGATTAACGCCTATGTATACTCAAATAAATAAAGAAATAATTATCGAAGTCAATGCTTTTAAAAGACGCAAAGTTGGAGGTTTTGACCCGGACAAAATGCTCCAGTTGTCATAGTGAATCCACCTCTACCAAAATGGATAAAAAAAACATCCCTTTTATTTTGTTTCGCAAGTAACGTGCAATAAGTACATATCCATTTATAAATACTAGTGTTTTTGTTTCACTGACTCACCATTTAATACGTATTAACATTTGGTTTTGCATCAATTAAAATTAGGCGTAAATATCTTGATTCTAGCATGTCCATTGTCTACATGTATCATGTTTTTTTGTCAATAAATGAAGTATGTAATATTTGATTTGGATTCTAATAAACTATCTAGTTGCAAATATAGCCAAACCAACCAAAAGGGATCTCATTCATCAAATAACCAAACACCACTAACATACTTAGAACATACTCATCATAATCATAATGCCCAATAACTTAGGAACAAATCCAACAACAACACATTATTGGATATTTTGTAAATATCGTGGTCCGATATTTTGTAGTTCATGTATATTTCCATTATTATGGTTGGATTGAATGAACAACAAATGGATCGAAGAACTTTGATGGCACTACATTACTTGATCGTCATATCATTGTTAGACAATTTAGTGTGTTCTACTTGGCAAGTTATTCGAATGATCATATCGTATGTACGTGTAATTGTATGCATTGGTTTTGTAAGATAATTAGATGGAATGATGATTAGTATGGAACACTTGCTATTATTGAAGATGACGATGACTTACAAACTATATAATTTCTATATACTGGCTGTTTAGATGTCGCATATCAAGTTGATCGTGTTTAAATATTTGTCTTTTTGTGTTGCTTTTCGTTGCTTTTCGTTGTTTAGTTTTTTAATTATTATTTTGAATGTTATAATTATCAATGGATAAACATATCTTTTTCAATTCAAAATATTTTTACAATGTCATCAACAAAAATATGTCGACTCAAACGTTACTCACCAAAATAAAAGTGTAATATAAACCTTTGTATTAAGATAATAAAGTAACCACCAAATTTTGCAGGTATAATCTAGTAATAATTAAATTACTTTCATAATCATTATACTTGTCATGTATTCGTTTGTACAATCAAATCATATTTTTAATAAAAGCATAAAAGTACAAATTACCATACAGAATCCAGGCTTGAGTTTGTTTGGAATTTCTTTAAATATAATTAATTAATTAATATTAAAAAAGGGAAAAACCAAACATTAAACGCCGTGTACCTTCCGTAGAAATTGTTGTACCGCACAAATAGCGTATCCATATCAACATTTTCACTTTTTAAGACGCGGAGTTTTCTTTCATACGCATTCATTCCAACTGTCACATTCAATTATTTTATCAATTTTTAATTCTTATCTTCTATATTTAATTATTTAATTTAATTTAATAATCATTTGTCAAACATTCCAAAATTCCCAATCTCAATAATATATATACACCCCTCACTTCTCTCCCTAATCATTCTCAAAACCACTTCATTTTCCAAACAAAAACACAAATCAAAACGTCGTCGTTATGGGCAACTACGTATCTTGCACATTAACCAAACATTCAAAGATCACAAAAGTCCTTCACACCAACGGCGAAATCCGTAAACTTCAACAACCGATCAAAGCAGCAGAACTCATGTTAGAATCACCAAACACATTTGTAGTTAACTCGAAATCGCTTAAAATCGGAGCTCGGTTCGCTGCATTGAACGCGGACGAAGATCTTGAACTCGCCAACGTGTACGTCATGTTTCCGATGAACCGAGTCAACTCAGTTGTTGCTACCGCAGATTTAGCGACGCTTTTTCTAGCTGCTAAAAAATCTGGTAGTAAAAAGATAGGAAGTGTTAGGATCTTGCCGGAAAATGCACCTACGCCACCGAGATTAAGTTTTGAGGAAATTGAAGAGTGTTCGACACCGGAGTTTAAGCAAATGATATCGAATTGTAGATCGAAGAAACCGTTGCTGGAGACTATTGTTGAAGAACCGAGTCGTTGTAGATAATTGTGTTCCGAAGGGTCTGTTATTATGAAATCGTTACATAGATAGGAAATATTCTTTGCATTATATTATTCTTTTTTTTTGCTAAAGCAAAATAAGGGAATGGGAAATTTTATTACTCCTTGATTGATATGTAACAATTGATTTTTTTGAAGTTGCTAAATATAAATTGGAGAGTTATTGCATTATTATTTTTGTAAAAACTTTATTGGTTACGTTATTGATTAGATCTTATGATTACAAGTATAAAACGAGTGATTGTTGGTTAATTTAATATTTATCAATATCGTTAGTGTTTGTTACTTTATTACTTGTTTGCTTTTTTACCACTTTACCACGCAATAAAAATTTTAATTGATTGAAATCAGATTTGAGATGTGACTCATGAAAGTTGATCATACCATTTTAATTATCATATATCCTCTAAATTTTTCATTCTAATTATCATCATCATGGCAAAACTAACAAATCATTAAGGTAAGAGAATAAATGAACGACACGTGTTAACAATCGGTATTAGGATTAACACAATTCACGGTATTAGCAGAATTAGTGGGAAAATTATATAGGATAGATAAATTATTTTTCTTGTTCAATATACCTGGTAGAGTCACAATTAGTTTGGTACCAAAAGAATAACAAAGCATTATGACAACTAAGATACTGACACATGGCAAAATTAAGAGCATATCCACTGCATCGAACTTAACATGGTTCAAAGCGCTATCACATTAGCATTTTATCTTTCCTTATAAAAGTTTTACAGTGCATTGAACTTTATAAAAAATTTTAAACCTACACATAAGCGTGCTATTATATATTATTTATACTACTTAAGTGGCAGTTCCAAGGTTTCAATAACTATTTAATAAATACATATTCTAGCATTAGTGGGGAAATTATATAGGATGATAAATTATTTTCCTTGTTCAATATATTTGGTAGAGTCGCAATTAATTTGGTACCAAAAGAATAACAAAGCATTATGACAACTAAGATACTGACACATGGCAAACTAAGAGCATCTTCACTGCATTGAACTTAAGAGGGTTTAAAGCACTGTCACATCATTATTTTACCTTTACCTATAAAATTTTCACAGGTTATTGAAATTTACAAAATTCTTTAAACCAACTCATAAGCATACTATTATATGTTACTAGATTATTACCCGTGCGATGCACGATTGTATTAAAAAATGTTTGAGTTTTATAAAGTATTACTATTACAAAAAATATAAAGAAGTTAGACAAAATAATAATGTTACTGACTTAAAATGAAATGTATAGAATATATGCAAGTTTGCTCATGAAACTTAAAAGGAGTATTGTCATGTTTTTATTTTGACCAAACCTATGCAATGTAAACAAAAATGTATTCATTTTAATCAAAGTTGGATATAGACTATAGAGAAAAGATCATTAGCGTACAACATTTTTTGAAAGAATAGATGTACCAATGAAAATGTGCCACGTGTACAAAAATTCATTTACCCTCAAGATCTTAAAAATTAATTATCTCACAAATGACAAATCAAAAAATTATGAGAATTTCACCATAAAATTCAGCGTTTTCACCTCTTTGATTAGACATCTCACAAGGTATACTTAGGGCTGTTAACGAACCGAGTAATTAACGAGTTACTCGAGTTCAAGCTTGGTTATCTCGAACTCCAGCTAAATACTATTCGAGTCCGAGTCGAGCTCGAACATAAAAAGACTACTCGATTAGTTTCACGAGCCGAGCTTTAAAACAAAAAATTCGGCTCGGCTCGTTCGAAAGTTCATTTGATAAACTCAAGCCGAATGAGCTAGTTGAGCTTGTCAAGTCGAACGAGTTAAACGAACATATTATGATTGTAATGATTATATATTTTAAAACTTAAAAGATATGTTAGTAATAATATTTTTACATAATAATATATTTAGAAACACAAATATTGTACTAACACTATATGATAGTGTAAAAAACACATAAGTTGGTTCTACATTTCTATGAAACTTTGTTTTTATAATGTTTTCAATTCCTTAACTTTGTTTCTTTTCTCCTATGTGGGACAAACTCCTATATCTTTTTGCATCCCACATTGGATATGTGTAACAAACAAGATAGGATGAGAACTTTATAAATACCAAGACCAAGTATCCAATTACATACTTGCATTGCTTATTAGAGTTTGCAAACTTTATTTATAGCTTGAGCTTCTAAACAAATATTTTGAGCTCAAAAACTACTGTTTTTAAAAATTGTCAAAAGCTTAAATGAGTATCGAGCTCGAGTTCGAACACTAATTTATTATTCGAGCTCGAACTCGAACATAGTTTTAAAAAATTAATCGAGTTTGAGTCGAGCTCGAACATATTAATATTTAAACGAGTCGAGCTCGAACATCGGGATATTCGAATCGGCTCGGTTCGTTAACAGCCCTAGGTATACTTTCGACGAGTTTTTTTTCTTCATTTTTTGGTGGGTTTTACAAATTACTAACACATGTGTTAGTGTTTGGTTGTACATTTGATTTAGGATTACGATTAGGGTTTAGGGTTTAGCATGGTTTATGGTTTAGGGTTTAGAATTTAACATGGTTTAGGGTTTAGATTTTAGTAGGATTTAGGGTTTTGTAAAGCGTTTAGGATTTAGGGTTTTGTAAAGCATTTAGGATTTAGGGTTTGGGGTACCCTAAACGCAACATGTTAACACATGTGTTAGTAATTTGTAAAACCCACCAAAAAATGAAAAAAAAAATCGTCGAAAGTATACCTTGTGAGATGTCTAATCGAAGAGGAGAAAACGCTGAATTTTATGGTGCAATTTTCATAATTTTTCGATTTGCCGTTTGTGAGATAATTAATTTTAAAAAAGATTGGGGTAAATGGATTTTTGTACACATGACACAATTTCATTGGTTCTCCATACTTTAAATAATTATTGTACTCTTATGATCTAATCTCATAGACTACAATGGTGGATAATTCCAAAACTATTGTAAAGATATTGTATTATTCAACAATCAAATAGAAAATGAAAATTTAAAAGTACAGTTAGACGGAAAAAAGGTTAATTACTAATTATCATTCATCAACCAAACATGTGAATATGAATATATATTATTATACTAACAAATAATGAATGATAAGTTTAAAAAATTAATCAGTTAGATCAATTAAACACCTAATAATATATACATAGTTATATCAAATAAAGTTAGTTAGATTACCCATGAGGCATTGAACACTTTGAATGACCATTTTCATCAATTATTTCTTCCTAAAAAAGGAAAAAAAATGAAAAAAAAAAAGAGATAATTAATTAATTAATTTTGCAAGTCAAAGAAGTAAATTAATTAAAGTATGAAAAAGAAGAGCATAAATTTGAATGGTTTTAGAAGTACAATTTGCAAATAAAGTTTTTCATACGAAATTAATTTACAAATAGAAGTTCTAGATAATTGTGGGTTTGTTTGCAAATATATTGGGATAATATCACGTGAATAGATTTGCAAAATGAAATTAACAGGATGAGATTGAACAGTTAATATTGGACCGTAAATCAAGGGGGTGTAACTGTATGTACGATCAAAAAATAATAGTTAAAATTAAATTAAAACTAAAATGAAAATAAGTGTCGATTCATCAACGAAGGAGGAAATCATGGCGGGAAATTATAATACAATTAAGCTAAATATCTGACACGTGTTTTTCTAATATCATTTTAATTGTTGGGATAGATTTATATCACTAAGAGTCTATTTGGCGTGCAGCTTTTAGGAGCTTTTAGAAGTTTTAACTTTTGTTTTTGAAATTAAAAGTACCTCAAAAAATAATAGCCCTGTTTGACATGTAGTAGCTGTAGCTTTACAAATTAACTAAAAACTCTAATTTTAAAAGCGGGGGGAAGAAGCGTTCCAGAAAAAAATAGGAGCTTTTAGGAAACAATTACACAAATACCCCTCTTTCTATAATTACTTATAATATCCATAACCCTAATCATAGTTCATAAACCTCTCTCTGGCATCACGACCCCTAATTTGGCAGCCACATACAATCATCTCGATCTCTAACTCGATCACTGTAAGTTTACAATTCGTGTTTATTTTCTCTAATTTATTTATTAGATGAACCATAATGTGTTGATATTTGTTTCCTGAAATTGGTTTGAATTTAGAGAGTGGGCTACGTTGTGCAATAAATCGAATGTTTACAGAAAGAAAAGTTGCAATAATGGGTAATTAGATGTTGTGAAAGGAAGTAGACGAAACTTTGTCTCGTGTGAAATTTTGATGGCCAAGTGCTTTAATTGACATCAACAAACTTAAAACAAAATAGGGGTACACTTATTTTAATTAAATTTTGAGTTTTCTGTAAAGGAATTTGTAACATCCCGAAATTCGTTAATTTTAATAATTATGTACTGTTATGCGACACAAGGGTTAGTGTCGCAAGTAGCGACACAGAGCCTAGTGCGACACAAGGCTTGTGTCGCAGTGTCGGTAGAAAGTCAGTTTTGAAGGGTTAAAAGTGTAAAACAGAGGGGTTAAACCGCATTTTTTCATTCTAAACTTCTCCAGAAACAAATATACACTTCCAGAACCATTGTGTGTGTGTGTGTGATTTCGGGATTCTAGAGAGAGAAAGCAAGAAAAAGTTGAAGTTGATAAAGATTTGATCCTTGAAAGTGTTCTTGTGTGTGTTGAAACCAATTTCAGGTAAGAGTTTGAGCTTATTACGTGCTTTGTCATCTTCAGTAAATTTATTGTGTTAAAAGTGCGAAGTTTACCCAGAAAATTTGTCAAAAATCGAAAGTTGTTGCTGTTCTGTTCGTCATTGCGACACAAGGGTTGTGTCGCAGCTTGTGTCGCAATGATGGTGTCGCGAGTTAATACTGTTGCTTTAGCGACACTAAAAGCTTGTGTCGCAGATTGTGTCGCTAATTTATACTGATTAATTAGATTGTTGTTTTAGCGACACTAAGAGCTAGTGTCGCAGGTTGTGTCGCAATAGTGTATTGAGCGACACTAATTTAGTGTCGCAGAGAGGTGTAGCGACACTATGGGGTAGTGTCGCATGATTAATTGATATTTTAAATTATATTAATTATTATCAGAGTTAATTGAGTATGGTCGCCTCGACAGGTATTTCGGGTAGCAATTCATAAATATCCGATCGTCGTCCTCGAGGTAAGTAGTAGGAATGTAAAGAATATAATTGACTGATTTCGTTAATATTAATTGTGTTACAAAGTTGCATTAAATAACTGAGTGCATCATTGAGTTGAGAGGCCAATTGCTGAGTGAACAATTGAGCCTATGAGATTGAGTTAAGAGGCCAATTGCTGAGTGAACAATTGAGCCTATGAGATTGTTGAGAGGCCAATTGCTGAGTGAACAATTGAGCCTATGAGATTGTTGAGAGGCCAATTGCTGAGTGAACAATTGTGTCTATGAGATTAAGCTGAAAAGGGCAATTGCTGAGTGAACAATTGTGCCTATGTATATGTGAGTCAAGTAATCAATTGCTGAGTGATCAATTGTGTTTAGCTGTATGAATTAATGTATGATTGAAGGGTAACGACATGAGATGTTTGATTTATTGTATTACTATGAATGTATTGTTCCTTTACTTACTAAGCAATGTGCTTATGTATTGTTGAATGTTGTGTTGATAGGTACGCTTAAAGGGATGATGGGCAGGGATCCGGGCAAGCGACCCGAGAGCTGCTAGTGATGGACTTACTATAGCAAAATAGTAAAGAGACGGACTCATAAATCATGCTCTGTATTAACACGTGATGTTTTGTAAAAATGATATAATTCGTGTTGAACCATGTGGTTATTACTTTATATTAATATATAAAGTGTTTATGAGAATTTAAATCGAGTATACATTTTTTCTAAAAAAAAAAAAATCTGGGACGTTTCAGAATTAGATAAGACATGTGGCATGGAAACGACTAATCACTATATATGATTATATTGAAGTTGATGCAGATTGTAAATTAATTAGTATACAAATAAAATAGTTACATAAACGAAAGAAGATGAATAGATGTTTACAAATAAAATTTAAAATACTTAACCCATTACTGTGTATGGCTGTATTCCATCTAGATATTGTTGTATACATACATATATTACTTCTGAATGTTTCAACGTTTGTAAATTAGTAAATATTTTGTATTTGTTTCTTTATATTATGTTGATAGATGGCCCCAACTAACGTAACAGAAAAGAAACCATGAGAGGGTTAGCCAGAAGAAACAGTTTTGGCGTTATGTGACTTCCTAAACAAATGTATTGCGAAGAATGGTCGAAGTTGATTTATGACAAGCATATTATATTTATGTTTGCCTTTTGATCTATTTCAATTTGACTTTTATACGGAAAATGAATATTATGTTTCCTTTCAATAAAATACTTTATTTATATAATGAATATTATTTGTTACATTTATTTTTAGTCTTGTTTATCAATTATTTTATATTGATGTCTTTTTAGGTCATTTTACACTTTAAAGTTACAGCTACAGCTAGTTTTTCCAACAGTTTAATAAAAATAAAACTACAGCTTACAGCTTCAACCTACAGCTACAGTCTACAACTACAGCTAGTTTTGCCAAACAGACTCTTAAAGTAGCAGTTTTTATGTTTCAATAATTATTTAATAAATACAGATTATAACATTATATAATAAATAAAATACTATATTTGATATAAATAAGAACCAAATACTACATTTATAGGTTGAATTAAGTGAGTTTATTATATTCAAATATTACATTAATTAGAAATTGAGTAACAGTTACATAATATAATTTATCTTTTCATAATATGACATTTTTATGTTAAAGCGATAAAACAGAGACTTCACAATAGTTTTTATTAATAAAAGTATTTTTAACAAATTCTTGTATCAGATAAAACACAAATAAGAAACTTTACCAAATAAAAAATAAATAAGAATTTGCATACTGTATGTATCTATATTTAAATATTGGTTATCAAGAAAATACAAGTGAAGTGGTGGTGGAGGGAGGTCCCACCATATGGGTTAAAATCAGGTTCAACACTATACATACTCATTTTATGCGTACAAGTTCACAATGCTTTGGAAGGTGACAACTCATGCGTGGGAATTCTTTCAACGATGCCAAATCTGAGCACTGTGATGTTCTAACAAAGCATTAAGTTAAGAGAATAAATAAATGACACGTGTTAATAATTAATGGTATTTGGATTAACACAATTCATGTATGGTAAACGACAATAGAATTAGTAGGAAAATTATATAGGATGATAAATTATTATTTTTATTGTTGAATATATTCGGTAGAGTTGCAATTAATTAGTTTGGTACCAAAAAGAAAGTATGGCATGAATGCATGATAAAGAAGATAGATGAGCTTGATATTTGATAGTTCAACCATTATAATCACAAAACCTACCTAAGTGTCACATGGGACAAGTTGGAAATGGTGACATATTGCAATACATATTTTTATATGAATGACTTGTATAGGCTTTATAACAAACACAATGTGTCCATCTAACCACAAATACAAGCATAACTATTTTTGAGTGGGTTATTGTAACCAAAAGGCTTTTAGTTTAGTGGTATGAGTTTAGTGGTATGAGAGGAGATTATCAACCTTTGAGGTTCAACCGTTGCATGTTGTCCTCTACTTTATATTCTACGGTACAATATATAACTGGTACAATATATAACGTTTAAACACGCGAAAAGTGATCACTAGAGCTTGCATTTACAGATTTCACCGGCTTGATAATCGATATTTACAATTGTATGATCTTATTAAGCTAGTACTTGATTATAATGGAAGTTCCCAAATCTAAGTATCCGATATCTGTTTTCCATACTTTAGATTTGCAATAAAGGTCAAGTGTCAATTTATTGACCAATCAAAACACCTCAATCATATATTACTTATTGGATGGCAACTTGACAAAAAATGATGCATTCATTTCGCACCTATGAAAAGCTAATGCATACTGAATAAATTGAGTTCTTAACAGAACATATTGTCTATTTGTGCAAAAAGTTACTATCACAATTACATAATTTTCATTTAGCAGTTAAGTTAAATTGTTGGTTAGATGAATTGTGATCTATAAGAATAAGAAGTTAGTAATGTATATAAACTTGTTGAAGCAATAATATGCATTGATTTGCGATTTGACGTGCGTATGACATAATAGTACTTTTGGACGCCTCTAATATTTGCAGGATCTACATCACTTTGGTTTTTTTGACTCATATAAACAGTATATACAGACATAGTGGTATCTCCATAAATTTCTTGCAAATTGGATTAAAGGGAGGTATGATCAACTTGTAGAATTCTGGATCATCTTGTGGAAACATTAACCGGCTGAAACCCCCTTCAAGAATATTAACGAACATGAATGAAATGCAGCTGAGACTCTCTTTGTGGGACGTAGTTCTCTTCATCTGGCATGAAGTCAGTCAAGTCATGATCCTAAAACACAAAATCAACCGGAGCTTTTAAGTAAAAACGGCTATATATTTTCACAATTCACCTTCATAAATATGGATATCGAATAAAAATGACCCATTTCAACCCGACCCGTTTTGACATGTTACCAAGCTATGTTGTTTTATTTTACCAAGCTATCATGTACATTTAGATTGTCTCTGACTTTTTGTTTACCATATCAATAAATAAGTTCATCTCTCACATATACATACATGTGCATTGAAAGTATTGTTTGTTTGATTACCGGTTGTTGTCTATGCTGGGCGGTAGTAAAAGCTCTAGCCATGATACCTATTGGCAGCAGGATACCAATGAAACTTAATAAGAGTAACTGCAATAGCAAAAACAATACGTTAATATTTCAATTTAGTAATGACAGCTCACAAGGAAAGAAAATTTGATGTCATTGCACCATGAACATTGAAATGGAGTATGCTTCAGTGCCATTAACGATGATAGGCAGAGTGTAGCGCAACACAAGTAGAATGATAAACTGCAAGAATACAAATAAGGAAATTGAATACAAGACACAACGTTAACCATGTTCATATCAAGTACCCAATGGTTAAAAGCCTGAGAGGACGGGGGTTTACAAATATAGAAACTATACGGCAACATAAAATGCTTGTTGAACTTGGAGCTATGTAGTCATTAATATCAAATTCTAAAAAGTCATGATTAGTGGCAACCATAGCCGAAAACTGCCAATTGTAGATGTCCCTTCTGGAAATCTCCCAATTTCCCCTGAAATAAAATGATCTTAGATTTTATATTTGCCAGTTGATCAGAAGAGTGGGAAATGTAGCTAAATGCACAATTCACCTAAAATTCATTGGAATACCGCCAAAAAGGTAGAGTTGAGATGGTGATGTATAACCAGGCTTGAATGGCTGAAACTCAAACGAGAACTAATGTTACAACATACTTCACCGTCCCACGAAAATAGCAATCATTAGGGATGTCAAACAGAAGTTGCTCCATTTATTATCTTCATTATTAATCACTAATACAAATAAGTTGATAGTATTCATTGAATCCGCAACATTGATATATCAGGTAAGTTTTTTTTCCAAATTTGAGAAATGTATAATAGAAGACAAACCTGAAGGCAAATCTCACAGACAGTGTTTCCCTTCTCATTGCACCACCGCTGAACACATGTACGATGTGCATACTACAAAAATCAATACAAAAATACTTTATATAATTGTTCTAGGTGGCATTTATATCCAGGTTATTATGTTCATGTTGAAATTAATCAACAATTAACAAAATAAATAAAAGGTGTACCCTGAGGGTGCCACAACATGCGCATGGTGTCTCCATGTTCGAATCTTGATCCTCATCATGACAGATCCTACATTCTACTAATTTCATTGACGAAGATACTATCCTATGAGAAGAGAACTCTGTATTCATGGTTTCATTTGCTGACGCTTCTGCACGAGTATGCATGACATCATGTCAGCATCAATGGTTGATTTAGTGAGCATTTTGTCATTTTATCAACCAACAATATGAAAATGATCACCTATCTTGTAGAATATTGTTATTATTTACAAGAGTATAGATTTGGATGACATAAAATCTAGCTAGTCAATTACTGTAAAACGCTTGTGCAGTAGATTAATCTTCTTTAAAGCTATTCAATAATGGAGGTGAGGGTGGTGGTACAAGTCATTTAAAGCTGCATGAAGACCACGGTCCACCGACATATATGTGAAAAAGTTATAGTTAATACCGTAATAATTCTCAAGCTAATGAGCAGATAAGAACGGTATATGAAAAGTGAGGATCTATACCTTTGTTTGGAAAGAAAAGCTATAAATTCAAATGCTCTGATCGATCATACAAGGAAAAGAAAAAAAAGGAAGTTATATAAAAAAAAAATCACAAATTTGGCAGGACTAATATACGTACCCAGACCATATGTAATGTGAAATTTATATAATAGACTATAAATATTAAAAAAGAAACAACATAAGCAATGATCATCATATCAAGAATGAAAAACTGGATCGATAACTACACACATGATAAGAATGAGAAAATAATGGAAGTTTAGTATAACAAGAATGGAATTTCTACAAAAGAAAAGCAAGATATGAAGCCAACTAGCTAAAATTATATCATTCAATCCTTTTATTATCCCTCGGAATGAGGTTTCCTTCAGTTGCCAGCTTTGGGTTGAAGCAATGGATAGAGTGCATGCCCTCATTACAACAATGTCCTAGAAAATCGTTAACGAAATAACCAAAATGAAGATTTTAATTAATTGGGTTTAGTTGCAGGGGAATACATGCATTAATTTTAGTGTCATTTCTGTAGTGTGTACTTAACTTTATTTTAGTCTACTGTGTGTATTAACCTTTCAACTTGGTCTATTGTATGTATTCAATGATTAATTTGATGATGTGGCAACCGTATAATGCGCCACATCATATGACACATTATTGACACATTATTGACACATCATCAAAAACGAGTGTCACGTCAGTCGAATACATATAATAGACCAAATTGAAAGGTTGATACACACAATAGACCAAAATGAAATTGGGTACACACTATAGAGATCGGATTAAAGTTAAGTGCATTCCCCTGCACTAAACCCATTTTAATTGTTACCCATAGTGTTGAAATAAGCAACTCATATAAAAGTAGAAAAATATTTCATACAGTAAACTCACGGATGGAACAGTGCTTTTAGTTTTAGTGGAGTTACTATTTATGTATTTATATAAAAGTTGAAAGACCATAAATGTAAGCTATCATTCGGTCCATATATGGAAATGAAAGAATAAAATAATATTACGTTTCACTTTTATTGTCCACCTTATTATTTTTGTTTGTTCAAAAGATATTGTCCACCTATAAAAAAAATAACCACATAAAACCACTAAACTCTTAATTATACCCTCATATTTTACTTTCAATAACTCATTTCTTATATGTTTCAAGTCAAACTTATTTTGAATATAAGAACAAAAATAATATTTATTCAGAGTATTTTAAATCCAATGATTTATGTTGGGGGACAATATAATTAGGACGGAGGGAGTGGTATTTTTTATCCATCCTTTTGATTGTGAGCTATCTTAGGGGAATAATAATAAAATAATAAGACATTCCAATTCTTAGTTAACTAATTACCCGATGTTCATTAACAAAATCACAAATAATTTATGGTCAAGTAATCGCAAATTCTTTTGTGAAATCGTCAAGTAATCGCAACAGGGCTAGCGTTATTATGGCTAGCAACGAACCACTTCCGATGTTGCTTACCGATCCAGATTTGATTGATTGTCCTATTTGTTTTCGCCCACTACACAATATAAGTTAAAAATCTATAACTAATATCTTTACGTCATTTTACTTTCAAAACTTCTTTTTTCTAGTTTGTTTATTATTAAATTCAAGTACTTTATTATTGTTAAGAACTATTTTATCATTTTATTCTTTAATAACTTATATCTCATAGATTAATGTAATAATGTGCTATGTTAAATAGTGTCTTAACAATATATTGATCGCTGCATTTTGATCTGTGATTAGTGCGAAAATGGGCACATAGCATGTTCTTCTTGCCTTATGAAGGTGAAGGCCGACAAGTGTCCTTGATGCGGGTCCAAATGTTGAAGATTGAGCCTTGATGTTTATGGAGGTCCAAGATCGAATAAATAAATGGGCTTCACGAAAACAGTCATAACTTGGGCTACGGGGCTCCGTTTCAGGCCCACGAGCTTCTGTTTACCCAACTTTCAGGCCCAAAAACGACTCCGAGAAGAAGTTATGGACAATTTTATATTTTTATTTTTATTTTGTGCTTCTGTTTTGGGCTTTTATGTTCGGCCCGTTATGTTTTAAGCCCAATTCGAATTTTCTGCTTTGCTTTTTAGAGTTGACGTTGAGTCTGAAACAATTAGTTTTTGATTTTATGATATTTACATTTTCTCTCAAATTCTGTTGAATTTTGGAGTTGGATTTTACCCAATCGCGGTATTCTTTGAATCAACGTGTTATTTCTGGTGTTCAGAGAATCAACAGAAATTAATTCGTGTTACGAATTTGTCACTACATCAGTCCTACATGCAAAATCCAAACTACGTTTAGTTGTTGCCGTGTAATGGAGAAGATGATGGAGTCGAGCAAAGTTGAGTGCAAAAACAAAATGTTTGGATGCAAAGAAACTTTGATTTACATCAAGAAAGCCGATCACGAAAAGGAATGTCCCAACATGGCATGTTATTGTCCATTTCCATCTTGTGGTTTTTCCGATTCTTCGAAAAACATGCATCTTCATTTTAGCAATGAACATAAATCTTCAGTTACAACACCCCTTTTTATGTTAATGTTGAAAAGAGCATCAAACATATTCTTCGAGAGCCAAGTGAAGGCGTCCTTTTCGTTCTTAAGCAACATATTCGAACAAATATTGGATGACATTTAAGCGTCGAGTGCATTGGATCCAGTTTGTTAAACAGTCAGTTTGTGTATCATCTTAGTACAAAAATGCATGGATACAACTTTTTCGTTAGAATCGGTACCAGAGGTCCAAGCAAAGCTAAAGCATCATCGAACTCCTACCAAGGTATATATATATCTTACTATTCCTTCGAGTGCTTTGCAGAAAAATGAAATAGTATCGGTTCGATTATGCATTAAGAAAGTTCACAAGATTTGACAAGGTCCTGGTTGGTTAGTATCTCTTTTCGGTCGCAAGCAGTGCTAAAGTGTTTTCAATGAAATGTTTGACATGTTTTTGTTATTGCTTATCTTTTTGTTTAACGCTCGAGCTCCTATAAATTTTGTGATTTTGGGATGAGTACTTGTTATGTAACTGAAAGAAGAGATGAGGATAACCAGATGATAATTTCAACTAAAAGTTAGCAATTTGTTCAACTCGAAAACAAAGTAAAAATAATTGAAATTGAGATCTTAATTGAGTAGCGACTTAGGCTGGTAACTTGGTAAGCCATTTATTAACCAAGTAACATGAAGCCACGTGGCATATGATCAATCTATTAGCCTATAACAATATGCCATGTGGTATATAATTTACTAAGATAGATTATATATTTATAAAATATAATAATAATAATAATAATAATAATTTATAATAGAATTTAGAATTCATCCTATACATTGACGTAGCCAAGTGAACCGCCTTCGTTGACCATGTGATCTTGACCGTCTAATGTGCACAAAAATTCGTCGACTTTCGATCATGGCCATTTAATATACAGCCGGCGGTTATTCTGAAGTTACTTGAGCAGTTTTTTATTAATTGGTTTTCCCAATGATTAACCGTCAAGTGTATCAAGGTATTATTTTTGTGAACTGATTTCACGTGCACTTGCGGAAACTGCTATCCTTTTTTTCCTCTCTACTCATGTATGCAATGGTTTACTCTTCTTCATTTAGTCAATTTAATATATATGTATATATATATATATATATATATATATATATATTCTCACTTTCTTTTGAACTCAATGATTAACTGAGTGTTTATTATTGATGTACACATATGCATTTTTCAAATGAGTGACTGGAACAGAAACCCAGAGGTACATGATTGTCATTGTTTCTATTTATATTTTTGAAAGACTGTGTGAATAGAAATATTTCATTTGTTAAAGTTTTAACCTTACTCTTTATTGTCAAATATTTCTTGGACGGTACGTGAGAGCTTCATGCATGCATATACGGTACTATATTTCTATGTTTTAGTTGAAGTATATGTTGAGGAGGACATACATGAGGAGCATACGTGTTGATGTCAATATTAAATCTGGCATGTGATATATATCAAATTACCAATTTTGAGTTATTCTGGCTAAACACTCAATTGATTTTTTTTTACTATCTCTTTTCAGGAAGAGAGTCGGGAATGGCCACTCAACTTACTTTTGGAAAGACTTGTGAATTGGTAAATACACGCTTGAAGTTTGCTGTGCAAGACTAGTGGCTTTGGAAATACTTATTGTTTGAGATCTGATCGGTTGGCTCTAAACAATGGGAAGGTGGCTTTGAGTTGGGCTTGGTGAAGGCCCAACATTGTGGCTCATGAAAGTGAATATCTTATGGAACTAACGGAATTGCTCAACAACTTCGCACACAACGACATCAATGATGTTTGGTTCTGTTTACTCGATGAATAAAAGTATTTAACGTGAAAGTAATTCGGAAAAAGGATTGATTGCGAGTACCTTCCATCTTCCACCGATAAATTCCGATAGAATTATGTGTTTCCTATAGAACTTAATATTTGCAAATGGTGTATCTTAAATGAGCGCCTTCCGACTTGATCAAATCTCGACACACCTGGAATTGATATATCTTCATTCAACTCATTGTCATGTTTGCGACAGTTGCGTAGAATCAGAAAAACACTTATTTTTAGATTGCAAAGTGGCAAAAACAGTTTGGAAGGAGATCGGTAAATGGTGTGGCTTAGATATGTAAAGGCCTCATATTTATGATTCGTTTTAGGTCTTGTCGGAGCTTGAGCCGCTTTAGCTCCAACTGGGAATGTAAATAACCATAAAGTGATTGGTTTGATTTTTGTTTTATGTTATGATGTACTCCTATATCTTTGTTGTCTTTGATGATGCTTCAATTAGATGTGAATTGAAAACCTTAAGTACCCGTTGTATAAATTTGAGTATCAAACCGTATACTTCACATAAATGCAATCAATTAGCCGAAGTTCTAATAAAAAGTTCTATAATCCTGCAAAACATTTTAAAACATGCTTATCATGCATGTCATAGTAGAGAGTAGAATGATACTGTGATATTTTTTTGAGTTTGTTAAACTCACCTCTTTATTGTGTATTGATGGTTTCATCGTGTCTTTTGGGCTTTATTATCTGTCGAACACAATCCAATGATAATTTAAATAAATCGAGAGTTAATTTTGAGGTATCTTAATTCATAGTGTGCTTTTGTCTACTGTTTGTAAATCATAGAAATAGCATTTAGATGTACTTTATATTTGCAATTAGGCTTTATGGTTTTTGAGTTCACATGATTTTCGACTTTTTTTTCACTGCTAGGTGAGTGTTAATTGTAAGTTGGTACTCAGAGATTTGACAAAGAATGTGCATATAGGATACACCACAATTATGGTAAAGAAGGAAATAAAATGATAATATAAGTATTTATAAATTAGTATCTCTATCTTTCCTTTTTTCCTTTTTTATTTATTTATTTTGGCTATTAACCACAATAACATTCATTTTTCTTGTGAAAATGTACACACCTTACTCTTGCAGCATGGTGGCCCTACAATTTCGTATCTTTGGAACTAGGATGATAATTTAAAATCCACTATTTGAGAAATGGATGATAAACACACGAGAGGAGTGATAGTGTCTGAGAATGTATATTTTTATGGTAAAAATGGACATGCCAAATTGCCAACGACAATATAAAGGTGTGCGGATTTGTTGTGTTAGCATATTTCGTCTTTACATAAAGTATTGTATACTTGTACGTGCTTATATGTGATACTCATACTTCCATTTTCGTTTACTCTTTGTCATACTTGGCTAACCTATCATTTTTATGCCTGCTTTTGTTGTTATGATCGATTTCAGTCATTTTTCTTAAAAGTTTCGTCTTATTTGCTTTTATGGTAATCAAAATTGTATAAATATATGACGTTTAAAAATGACAGTATATCTGGGGCGTCGTCCGAATATTACACTAGTTAGGATAAGATAGAAAGAGTAGAATACCATCAACAGATTGAAGAGGACTTAATTTATCAACAAATAAAAATAAATCAAATGTATTCAAATGTGTTTAATTCGTAGCTGGATTAAAACGGTTTTGCAGTTTTCACAATTTTAATTTAAATTTGAATTTGAATTAGAATGATTTAATTTATGGTAACAAATCTCGACTAACAACGTAAACAATATAATAATCCCATAACAAACCCAAAATATCACCTATAATTAAGTTTTATTCGAGGCCTAGGGTTAAACGTTAACGGTTAAACCCCTACTAATATACATCTTCTGAAACAAAGAATACATTATTTCAAATCCCAATGGCCAGAACAAATTTAACCAGTGTCGGGTTTCGAGCTACTTTGCCATTGCCAGCTAATGGCGATTATGAGATTTCATGCCCCTCGCATTCACAAACTCCGGTTCTTGATCAGTCTCATGAAACCGAGTCTGATTCAGGAGTGTTTAATGATGATGATGTGGAGCGAATGCGAATCTACAATGATATCGCAAACTATGAAGCGGGAAGAGTTGAAGAAGGTGATCAAAGTGTTGTCACAGCGGCTGTTAACAATGAAACAAGTGAAGTAACTCAGTGTGATGGTGACCGAACCAGGCTTGCTGGATTGCCCAATCTGCGATGATCCATTGTCCAAAAACATCTATCAGGTAATCAAATGTTTCTTTATGCATGACTATTTTAATTTTTGATGACTAACGGAGTAGTTTACATATAGTTGTTAGAATGTAAATTTATATACTACTTAAGATCATCTAAATAGTAACTAACACAAATCAGAATAGGAATTAGAGTTAATTATCTAAAAACACAACTTACCGAATGACTTGGAACATAAAAAAGTACCTTGTGGAAAAAAGGACAAGACTGAAAGTACATTGTGTCTTTCGTTAATAGTTTAGCAATCGGGGAGGGATAATAAGTAAATTAAAAGTTCATGTTACTATTTTTCTAGATCTTATGACGTTTTGTTTATGTGTTTGCAGTGTAAGAATGGGCACATAGTATGCTCCAGATGTCGCGTCATGATGAAGAAAAGGTGTCAGTACTGTATGTCACCAGCCGCTGGTAAATTCACTCGTTGTCGGGTCATGGAAAAGCTAATGGAATCAATTAGAGTCGACTGCAAAAACAAATCATTTGGATGCAACGAGACATTGAAATACCACGAGAAAGTGACGCACGAAAATATATGTCTTCATACAGAATGTTTCTGTCCTTTTTCTTCTTGTACTTTTTCCAGTTCTTCTGAGAACCTGTACGCCCATTTCAGAATTTATCATTCAGCTTCTGATGCTCTTTTCAGCTACGCTGAATCTTTCAATGTTTTGTTCGAAAGCAGTCAGAAACTCATGATTCTGCAAGAGATGGATGAAAATGTCATTTTCATTCTCAACCAGGAGGTTAAAGAACATGGAAGCCTGTTCAACGTGGATTGCGTAGGACCAGGATCATATAATGATGCTTTTGTGTACCAAATTACTGTGAAAAACGAGGCAAGTTTATCGCTGGAGTGCACACCGGATGTTTATGCAAAGTGGCAGACCCATAGTCTCAACAAAAACTATCTTATCATTCCATCTGACTTCATGCTGAATACGGGTTTATTCCACATAAATATCTGCATAAAGAAAGCATGAAACTTTCTAGTCAATTTGTTTTATGGGAAATGCTTTTCGAGAGAATAGAAATAAGTTAGTGATAATTATTTGAGACTTATTAGTTAATGACTATGACTATTGTTTTCTTATGTTCATCATTGTGTTTTATTGCGAAATATTCTTGGGTTTCACCGTTTTACCTAGTTTTGAGATGATTGATTTCGACGTCTTTAGGCTATTCTTCATTAACAAGTATGAAATCCGAAGTAATATGTACATGATTTGTGTGCGATCTGGATTCTAAGTTCTTCTAGTTTTGGTAATTCTTGTTTTGAAAAGGAATAATTCGTCCGTTGGAAGGAATTATTGAAGTCATATGATTTATGTGACTAGATGTTCTTCATGTTTAAGTAACTATTTAGCAGTAATGTGAAAATTTTGATTTCTCAAAAGATGTAGGACTCGTTAATTAATGGTTATACCATTTTTAGTTTTTACCTTCTTCTTGTGGGAAAAAAAGTTCACAATAATAAGGGCTTATATATGGTAAACGAATAGATGCTTTTTATGAAAAATATTTTTGATATACTCGTATATTATAAAAATGTATATATGTATGGTTGTTTGTTTGAAAAATAAATTCAAATAATCCTCATACTCAAGACCTCTTGGTTAGATAGAAACTCGTTTATCACAACGTAAACACCAACACTAGCTTCTAACACGCATCAATTTATCTATCAAAGTACCTTTTCAAATTCACTATCTTTTAGTAGTCATTTTACCACTTCGTTAAAGTTAGCTTTTACGAACTTTTTTTCAAATTCACTATTCTTATTAATCATTTACCTCTTTGTTAAAGTTAGCTTTTACGAAGCAATATATTTGCTAGTGTCGTACTCGTATAATGATATGGAGTTTAAATTAATAGTTTCAGTTCAGATTCATTAATCAACTTTGTTTTCCCGTTTCATTAAAATCAGATATTATTGTTGTCGTTATTATCATCATTAAATTATATCCTACATAATGTTCCAGGTTAACTTACCTTATATGGTTACATACAATTAAAAATACCTACCCTTTAAGAAGGTTTGGATAAAACTTTTAACTACTACGTGTAAACTTAATCGAACCTAATCAAATCACGATCGTATTAGTTAATTAGAGGTGTTATAGGGTAAAAAAATGAGAGTATATAAAAAGAAAGGGGTAAGAAATAGTAAAAAGAAAAGTTATACAAGTTACAAGGCCGGTGGGCCGTTGCAAATGCACCCGATCGGAAACCAGAAGCTATCAAATGCCCCGACTCTCTGACCCATCATCGGCAAAATCACTTCCTACTGGATTAAATCGATCAGAAACCCTAACCCTAGAAAAACCAACAATGAATTAAAATTTCCCCCTTTTCACAACCCTAACTACATCTCTTATATCTAAATATGGATGCTCCTGATAGCTCTCTTGATTTCGACAGAACTGACATCTCTCCAATGGTATCAATTTCGGTTTTCTGTATTTAACATTTGCGCTCATTTTGATCTAATTATGACGGTGATGACTCAATTTATATTTTGGCTGATTTTGATGTGAAATTTAGTGTAGAATTTGGTTTCTGTTGCCTGATTTATCTGGGGTTTGTTATTGAATTAGTATTTACTAAATGCTACTCCGACCTAGGGTTAAAGGTGTGAATATTATGCCTAATGAATTCCTGCTATTAGTGATTTTGAAAGGATAAAAAATTACTTCTCATTAACTATTATGATGTGAGATACTAGTATGGCTCAAAAGATAATGTGTTGTTTTTTCAATAGTTGTACTTGGTTTTGTCCCACATATACACTTATGTATTATATTTTCAAAGTAATTTAACAATTTGGTGGAATTGGTGAACTTTTTTTCTGTATGATTTAGATGCACAGTGATGATGATTCAATGGTGAGCAAGAGAAAAGAAGTTACAAGTAATGAGCTTGAAGGGAGTAGGAGAAAGAAGAAGAAGAAACAAGGTGGTACCCCTCGTCCTGCTTGCTCTTGGGTGCATTTTAGGTATGTTAAACGTATTATTTAGTAGAAACCGTTGTCATTTAATACAGGTATTGACAAAATCAAGTGTGGATAATTTTTTAGCCGCGAGTTCATTAAGGAGTACAGTGCTTCCCATCCTGAATCTTCTGGTCTAAAAGCTGTAAGCTTTCTTGTCTTAATTCCTCTATAGCATGCCTATTTTTTATCAGGAAACATCTTCTAAAGAATTGGTACTTGTATTATCTTGTAGGCGACAAAGGCAGCCTCGGATGCTTGGAAAGTGATGACTGTTCAAGAGAAAGAAAAATACACTAAACGTGCTCGTGAAGTGTGGGATGACTACTTGAGTTCCACTCCTGTCCGTGAACCAAAGCCACGGAAACAGGTCACATATTTGTCAATGATCATCTCTTAGCAGTTTGAGTAACCTACTTATCGTACAGCCTTCATGATGCAGGCCAACCTTGTCACAAGGTGTTCTCCAGGTCGTTTAGTGAATGTGATAAAACGATTTAATCCTGACCAAAGAGAAGCCGTGAAGAGCATTGGATTCGGTAGCCTCCTTGATCTTAAATGTAGAACTTTGCGACGTAGTTTATGCCTTTGGTTATTAGAAAGATTTAACACAATTAGGCGTAGCTTAGAGATTTGTGGTAAACGTATCCCTTTATCCCCACGTGATGTGGAACTTGTAATGGGATTGCCAGCTAGCGGAAAAGATGTGGTCAATTCTGGGCCCGATGATTTGGTAGCAGATTTAAGACTAAAGTATAATGCTTCAAATCGTGGGATTTCTGTGCGATTTTTGGAGGAGAGATTAGGAGAACCAGAAGCAGGAGATGAATTTAAAAGAGCGTTTCTTCTTTATGTGTTGGGCACTCTTTTGTGCCCTACAGCAAGGCTAGATGTCAGCCCTTCGTTTCTTCACTTTCTTACTGATATGGATTCTGTTCATGAGTACAACTGGGCAAAATTCTTACTTGATAAGTTAGTTAGGGAGGTGTCTCGTTTTCGCCAAGGTAAACAACGTGCAGTGGGTGGTTGTCTTCTGTTTCTCCAGGTAAACAAGATCTTTAAATGTTTGTGTATTGTAGGGATAATGAATGGGTCGTTTTGGGTTATTTTTATTTCGAATGGGTCAAATGGGAAAATTTAACATGGTTAGCTAGAAAGAAAAAGGCTCAGTGTCGAAAGCTGCTAATCATTCATAAAGTTAGATTATCTAATGAAACATATTAATTTCAGTAAAGATATTTGTCACAGTAATTGTTAATAACCCTAAAAAAATGGACAATAAGTTATTCAAGTTGCCTTAATCCGACCCTTTTCAAACAGTACCAAGAAAAAGCACCAATTTGACCTGAAATGGTTTTGGCCCATTACGTAACCTGCCAAGAATTGCGCATGTTGACACCTCTAGTGTGTTAAACTTTGTTTGATGATCCAAGATTCATTTATGGTTATTTAATATTAACAGCTGTTCTATTACGAGAGTGTTGCCATTGGTGGACCTTGTGAGCTTGAGCCTGTTGTTGCTCCATGCTTATCCACGTGGACGGAGGAACATATTTCTGAGAGAGAAAAACAAGAGAAAGAACTCGGTGGTTATGGATTTGGAGAGGTAAGCTATACTTTTTCATGACATATGTATAACTATTGCAGGATTTAATTTATGGTTGTGCAGGTGATTTGCAAAGAGAGGGGTCTCGGGTTGAGTTTGTTAGTTGAGAAGGCTAATGTTGATGTGCTCCCATTGAGAGAGGTGGCTCTAAGAGCTGATCGCAGTATTCTGGCTCCACATGAAGAAAATCCGGTAATTGTATTGTCTAGAGATGGCAAATTTGACCCATTTATTTGTAAATGGATTGATCCGGGTTGTGTTCTATCTCGAACAGGTCAAACTGGTAATATCACTTAGATTAGGTTAAAAGGAAACAAGACGAAAGTCTCGCAAAGTGGCCATATAAATGTGTAAAATGTCCTGAATCATTTTATTCAAAATTCTAATTTGTTATCGAAAATAATCATATTTGATAAGCTAATTACGCATAAAAATGTAAACGGTTTGGTCAAAAGAAAGTGTTTCAGGTCAAGCCAACCTGTTTTGACTGGTACAGAAGTTACACTCTTTGACCCGTTACTCAAGTTGATTCACCTACTTACTTTACACACACTATTAGTCATAAGAAACGCTAATTGGGAGAAGACAAGATTCTTGTGATTAGCCAAGTATATTTGGGTTTATGCATCAGCAGAGTGCTTATATTTTGTGTTTAACATGTTTATTGAATTTCCATAAATTGTTTTAAGATAGTCCTATTCTAGGATTTAAGTGTATAATTGAGTGAGTGATCTCCTGTTGATGCAGGGAAACGTGGCGATCAGTTACAAAGACGAAAGTTCCCTATCAACCAAGATCGAAAGTTATGGGTTCGGGAACACATTGGATTTTTCAAACATTATAGACCATAACGATGGAATCACATATGATCAAAGTCAAAGCACATGCCCTCTTCCAAGCTGTAACTTCACGGGTCTTTTTGAACATCTATCTGATCACTTCACAACAAAACACTGGGACTCAGGACGGCGTTTCCAGTACAATTGCCCAATACCCGTATCACTTGGCATGGATGAAACCTTTCTAGTACTTCAAGCAGAAGAAGATGGGCTCCTTTTTCTACTCAATAAAGGGACTGAAAACATAGGCCACACTGTTATGGTTACTTGTATTGGTCCGAGTTCATCTAATGAGCGTTTTTTATATTATCTCGTTTCAGAAAGAGGAAGCAGCTCATTAAGATTAAAGTCTTACACACAAAGTTTACCTGGCAGAGTTGATGGGATTCCTCCTTCAGATTTTCTGTTGGTTCCGTTTGGGTATCTTAATTCGTGTGGGGAGCTGAATTTGGAAGTTTGTATATGGAACTCATCGGATTTAATTGGAGTGAGATCTTAAAGACTTGCAAGATCATATTTTTTGGTTTAGGAAATGTATGTAGTAGGATTATGCTTGTGTTTTCTTTTTTCATTTTCCCTTTTTTATTTTGATTTTATATTTATATCTAAAACGATGAGGTAGCATATATAAGTGTTGGAAATACTGACGAAGTTATCTGAATATAATTTTTAAATGTTGCAATTACTAAACAAACTTATAAAAGTTTTTTGTTGTTGTTGTGTTGGATGTCAGTTTTTGCTTTTGTGAAAACATCATTAGGACACTATGGCTTACAAGGAATACGCTATTTTGAAGAGATTATGAGAATGTATATGCTCATCTTTTTCATTCAAGAGTTGTCAGTGGAAATTCTGTAAACATTTTGTAACAGTCGAATAATGAACTGCATTTTTGCTTATGTTTGTTGTCAACAATGAAATAAAGTTATTAGAGAAGTGAATTAAGTCTCAAGTTCTTTTGCTGTCCAGTTCATATGGTTCAAAAACTAAACTCTGTATCTAACAGGTTTCAAATGATGAAATTACAAATTTTGGAACTCCAGAGCTACGTAACTTTAAGGGTATGTTACCTCTGATGCTATAATTGATTGAGTTAAATCGCCAAAATCCAAAATGAACAAATGCAAGTTGCAGTAATGTTTTTCCATAAGTGCGTTCATACATCTAGTAAATCCTGCACTTATAGCAAATAGCAGATATTCATGTCCAATCCCTCAAACTTGAATTTGGTAGCCTATAGTTGAGCTTTCAAGACGACTGTGATGTAAAAAGGGGAACCGGGGCTGGAAGGTTATGTAGTGGTCCATTTATCGAGCCACATGTCGAGAATAAAAAGTTCAGTGACATGTGTGTCCATGATCATAATCCAGACTATCTCCACTATCCAAAGTTTCTCATTAGGCATCACATAAGCAGACAAAATCAGGTATAAAAGATAGATTCTGTCAATGGAATCTCTGAGCTTTTCACTTTTTGACAACACCTTTAGTCCCCTCCACAATAATATTCGCTGCGGCTTCATGACTTTCATACTTTATATCATTACGATTTTACCCAACTCTCACGAAGTAATTAGCAAAATGTAACGCTAAGAACAATCATTTGAAGCTCATCCTTAGTTTAACATCCTTAACAGCATAGTGTTTAGGACTGGAAACTTAATTACAGAAACTTGCTTTCTCTAAGGGGCAATTAGTTTTTACTGAATAGTTGAGGGAATTGAAGTTAGAACCACACAATAAAATTACTTTCATGCAAAGAAAGGAATAGAGTTAAAGTGATGATATAGTACTAGTATCACATCTTCATACTAGCATCTTTTTTAGGCAGCTATATTAGAACTTTTGAATGTGGCTGTGGTTTATAAGTAAAGATGATAGAATGAGCGATGCAAAAGTTAGTAGGATGTCCAAGGGGGGTGTTTGTGAAAACATATTTGTTTGGTATTATTGACATACAAGTCAATTGGTATATATGCTTTACAGTGTGTTTAATTATGTGCATCACTGTATATATCCCCGTGCATCTTAATTTGTGGTGTATTACCAAATCATATCTAGCTATTCCACGATTCGGTTACTAACTAGTTTGCACTACTCAATAAAACTAGGGAATGGCAGTTTTGACCGGTCTTTGTTAAAAATGCGTCGATTTGGGTTATATTCTTTTTCCTCTGGCAGCACAACTTAGAAAGCTTAGCTAAAACAAAATTGGGCAAACTCTGTAGAAGGTCAAACAGCCGGGTCGAAAGTCTTCTAACATGTACTCAAATTGTATAGAACCTCATAAACTGTTCATATAATAAATAGATTATTACAATCATCAATATAACTTTCCAGTAATATTTAACACATATAGATTGTATTGACCCATTTTAAAATGTTCACGAAATTTACCAGTTTTGAACTATTACCCAACCAGACAATTCTTGTCAACTTCTAAAACGATCAGGGATAGACATCCATTCAAATATCATGTCAGCTAAAACAATGTTTCGTTGTATCAGTTGTTAATTAATGTTAGTAACACATATTACAAATTTATATAGAAGAAATGATGCATTTCGGATCTTATGGTATATAGATATGGTTTCGTATTCTCGTATTAGTTTAATAAGGATGCATATAGAAGGATAGATGGAATGAATCTGTGGATATCATTTTTAATACAGTATGGGGGGATTGAATTTGCTTCTCTTTATTCTTGTAGAGAATTTGTTTTTTTAAACAAAACGAAAATAGACCCAGCCCTTATGTGCCAATTTGTACGCTATCTTGCTATGTAAGGAAAGTACAGAGGACCATGCATACTAAAACAATTAATCCACTTTAAAAAATTCATAAAAAGGGCTATACCTTTTTTACTTTTTACATGGTAGAAATGACCAAATTTGGAATAACTTATCATACTCTGTATGGCCTAATACATGTAAATGTCATTGGGTTACTGTTGGTGTTATGAAAAGAGGGTAATTTGGAGGTACCCCTTTCAATGGTATGCGTCCCCCCCACCCGCATGAAGCATCAACGTCGGTAAATCACATGTCCACAAATCACCCACATATGCTCAAGTACAACATATTGGATTGTGCTAGGCTGCTAGCTAACATCATTTTTCACTGTTGATGTTTTCGGAATGTTGTTCTTAAATCTACACCTTACACAACAGCGTAGGCATATTCTTAATAATCGAATACTTACCAAAACATTGCTTAGGAATATTGATGAGAAGACTTTTTTTTTTTCCTTTTTCTCATTGACCACTATTCAATTATTGGCAATAATTTAGGTAGGAGTAAGAAAAATCGAAAGAAAGATGGAAAGAATCTAGCAACAGATTGTATTATTGTGGGTGCATAATATTATAGTAATCAAAATCAAAAGGGGATATAACCCACATCCAATGAGTGGAAATCAAAGCAACATAGATAAAGCATTTTACAGCACTTTCTATCATTAAAAACTTAAAGAAAAGCCATTTTTGAATGCTCGATCAAACGATTAAACGCCACTTCTAACTTGTGGGTCCAAATCTATTCAGAATTTGTTCGTGCAACTCATTTTCTTCCTGAAAATGAGATTTCATGTTTATATCTGTGTTATTACTCATTGTAACTCCATTATTGAGTTGTAGACCTCACATGTTATGCTATATATGTTGTTTTTGTACAAAATGGAAGCCACACCCATCAAATGAAAAGAAATTAGTACCTAAAATACTTTGAAAGTAGGTAGTCATCAAACATGTCGTATTCGAGTTAGATGGATGTCCATTAGTGAAGAAGACCTCACATGTTATGTTATATACTCAGGATATAAATCTTTGGTTCATATATGACCATGCATATTCTTATACTTGTACATTGACAAAGTATTAGAAAAGACTCATCATACTTTCCCCACACCATCATCTTCAATCTAATTTCATTTATTTATGTCATGTGCTGTTGTTTCAATTCTCATTGTCATCTTTATTATATAATTGATCATTTCATTGTATCAAATATGACCCACAACCCTAGCTTCTATCGTGACAGTTTGGTTGTTTTAGAGATGAGAACATTTGAAAGTATTGCGATTTAATCCTCAACTTACGCATTGAGAAACCTGAGCTAAATTCCTTAATAAGATCGAGTCAGTTGGTTGTGAGTTGTGACACCGTCTATACGAGCAGCTAGATAGGTACGCTAATTATACCTTTCAAGATTGACATGGAGGTCTATACACTACACTAAATCATAAACAAAAGTAACAAATAATTTGAATGTGAAAAGAAAAGAAATTTTTATATGCACATGTATATTCTAATTTTGCACCATAGATTTTCTGAGTTAAGAAAACTAGAAAAGTTAGAAATTTGAGATGTTTTCTTTCAAGGTATTATTATTATTATTACTCTGTATATAGGAAACAAAGTTATTACCACATGGGTAAATGTTTGATATCTATCTTGTACTTGAGGTTACTTGTCCATTTATAAATACCAAACTACCAAGTGCAGACCATCTAGACCAAAAGCCACCTCCTTTCATCTCTCTCAACTGTTTATTTCTTCAAATAATTTGCAACAACAAAACATGGGAGCACTTGACTATCTATCTAACTTCTTTGGTGACACAAGCACCAGAAGCACAAGTAGAAGCAGAAGAAAACCATTGCAGGCATGCATACTTTTCTTTCTCCTTCTATCTCTCTCTTTCACACACACTTCTACAGCCTTTTTAACAAAAATGTGATGTGGTTTTGTTTCCCAGACTGTTGAAATAAAAGTTAAAATGGACTGTGATGGATGTGAAAGAAGAGTCAAGAATTCTGTTAAATCCATGAAAGGTATGATTGTTTATCCCCTGTGTTCTTGTTTTCTTTATTTGCTTACTTTGTTTTGTTGATTAATTATTAGATACTTTTTGTAGATCAATTGTACTGTTAACTTCTGTATATACTATTTAAGTGACCTTCAATGATTGTAGCTTATGCTAAAACTATACCAAAATCTTGACTAAATTTATGGATAAATCATGATCTTAAGCGCAAGGAATGTATTTAAAGGGATTAAATATGATTAATTAGATTAGTTAAAGGACTAAATACGTAAAATTCTAACGTGTAGCTAATAACATAGATGTCAAGCCCTTTCGAACATTTTGTATGAAATGCTGAGTTGTTTTTGTCTGAAAGAAATGATTTGGATTTTAAAACATTGTTTTGTCATATCCTAATGTAATTTAGGAGTGAAGACTGTGGAGGTTAACAGAAAGCAAAGTAAGGTAACCGTTAGTGGTAATGTTGATCCAAACAAAGTGTTGAAGAATGTCAAAAACACTGGAAAAAGAGCCGAATTCTGGCCATACATACCTTACAATTTGGTGAGTTATCCGTACGCGACTCAAGCCTATGACAAACGGGCTCCCGCTGGCCATGTTAAGAATGTCATTCAGGCTGTTGCCGTCCATAATACTACCGATGAACAGATGACCCATCTCTTTAGTGACGACAATCCTAATGCTTGTTCCATTATGTGACCTTACTAGATCTAATTATTAACATTCTATATTATCTTATGGTTGTAGTATTATGAAATGTATGTTGAAAAACTACGCTTATTTTTTTGTAATGGCATTTTTTTTTTAACTTTTTTCCCGGTGAAAATGCTTATAAAGGAGATGGATTGTTATAAGCGATTTGGATTTTCGTCTGTTTTAATTTATCTTTAATAATCTCTACATAGGAAATTGATATATACAAATTGTAGATATGTATAAATGCAAACTAGTTAAGATTAAGATCCTTATAAGAAGAAGATTTAACGTTCGAAAATAATATAATAATAACAATAACATATATGGGTTTTGTTAACGATCATCAAGAGAGTATTACATGTATTGTATGATTGTACATTGACCATTTATAGAACTTTTTTTTAGGGATGTTATCATTTTCTTGATAATATAAACCATTATTATTATTATTATTATCATAAAAAAGACGAGATTAACTCTGTCTTTACCCTAAAAAGAAAGTAAATACGACCAATTTAAACATGTTTTTATACAAATAATTGGTAACAAGTTTATATGTGTATAATACTTGCAAGCACAAAATCTAAAATGATGCACGGCACAAAAGAATCCAATAAAAGTGTAGCTAACTTTAGTTGGGGTGACCTTTTTATTTTGCAAAAGAGACTGAAAAGCATAGACACAACAAGATTCTAATTTTCTTTCCTAAAGTTGTTTAAAAAGTCCATTCTTTATTTATGCATAAATTATCAGCTTTCAAGATAATATCCCTGTTTGTTGATCAATTATTTAGACGGTTCACAAATTTAAGAATTAAAATTAAAAAGAAAAAGAGTTGGAATTGGAATTGGAATATATGTAAAATGAAAAATTGTTCTCCGCATTAATTTCATGCGGGTTTTGCTAATTAGGAATATTAATCTTCTTTGGGATCTAACATTTACTTAATTTGGAAACTTTCTACTTTTAGAAACCTTGAAATCACCTGCTACACCAAAATTCCTTAACGTATAACATATCTTTGTCGATTATAACCCAAAACTTACAAGAAATATCACATGAAAAACAAACTCAAACTTAAAAAGTCAGCCAATATGTAAATTCTCATAATTAACAACTGAAACCAACAAATTGATCACTGAAATTCATGCTTTCGACACACCAAGAACGCTATCATCACTCGAAACAACATGTTTACGAGGACTTTCTGGGATAGGATTCCCATTCTCATCGTACGAAATCTTCCCCGAAAACTCAAGAGGACGACATCTTTCTCCCATAATAATCGTTCGTTTCCAAACCGCCTCTTCATCATTATTATTATCAAATAATCCTCCTTCATCAACTTTCCTCCACGAAATCATCTTGGCCATTAATAACGCTTTACTACTCAAACCACTTCCTAATTTGGATAGTCTTGGTTTTTTTACACCTAACTGCACCGTGTTTCTTTCTCTCCTGTATGTATCCGACCTCTTCAAATTACCATGCGAACCACATAGAAAACCAACTATTGAAAAGACCGATATGACCCCGAGTAAGACTGCCAAAAATGCGATGCCCGGAGAGGGCAACATTGTATTTTGGATAAAGTTTAGTGGTCTAGCCATGGTATACTTTTAGAAGAATGAACAGAAAAAATTGATGATGTGTTATAAATGAAGGATTGTTGATATTAATGGACCATAGTTTGTTGGTTTATATGGAGTAGCCATTACGGTATTAATTGGGTCAAGTTAACTTGGCCCGTTAATTTTGCCAACCGAAATGACTGAATGGCACTTGGTTTTAACGCGCCTCATGGGCCGAGTTGACTTGACTTGACCTGTGTCATCGACTGACACTTGACTCACGTCTAATTTGTCCGTTACCTCGTTTGGTTTCATGTCAGTGTCGGCTCTTACAATTGAGCAAAAATTTCTTTGTTTAGTAAGTTTTTATAATTAATCAAATTTTAAAAACGTTGATTAAGAAAGTACGTATGGAAATTTTGTTCACAAATTAAAAACATTTAGGTTGATATATTGTCTTACAAAAAAAAATAAAAAAAATCACACATGACATATAGTAATGGATGGATTAGTTCTCTGAATTAAGTTAAACTTAACAAGACACATGATGTTAGTAAAGATAAAAGGTTTAATAAATTAAACGTGACTCACTCTTTTGGAGGTCATATACTATTTTTCTATCACTGCATTTACGTCTAAAGAAAAATAATGTGCCTCGTACTTTAATACAAATATATATATATATATATATATATATATATATATATAACGTATTCAGTTTTAGTTTGATGTGAAGCAATCTCATCGTATACCATAACAACACAATACCAAGTAAAGAAAATTGATATATATGTATTAGGAATTAAGAGCGGAATAATTTTTTTTTAGGGAAATATAAAAGCTAATTATTTATTCGCGATAAATAATAATCAAACGTAAAAAGTATATATTTTTATTAAGAAATATTAATCATAACTGATATTATATCTACTAATATTCATAGATAAACTATTTTATAACTTATAATATCATATGTTCAATATTAAGAAAAATTTCTAACATTCAACATTAATGAATTTTAACCGAAGTGGATATTATCAATTTCTAATAAAAATTATTCGTTAATCTTCATCTACAATGAATGATAATCAAAGCGTATAAAAATATATTTTTACCAATAAATATTAATTAACAACGCTCTTATAACTACTAATATTCATCAATAAACTATTTTTTATAACCTATAATTACATATGATGAATATTAAAGGAATTTGCTAACATTCACGGTAATGAGTATGTAACTTTCCTGCTTTTCCAGAAAATAACTCACTCTAAAATAAACTATTCTTTATAATCTATAATTACATAGGATGAATATTAAAAGAATTTGCTAATATTCACATTAATGAGTATTTAACTTTCCTGATTTCTCAGGAAATAGTACTCTCTCTGAACTCGGAGCCTGTATATATATAACATAATATATGTAACTAAATATTTTAAATATATATGATGACACAAGTCCAAGTTACGAAATTTGATTCATATATTATATAGTTTAACTAAAAATAACTGGTTGCTTGCATTGGACACGAAGGAAGCTAGTCGGTATGTAAAGCTTAAAGCAATACACAAACATTACATACTAATATTAAAAGTATACAATTTTTTTCGTAAGAAACGTAATATAGGTACTCCATTGCATTACGTGTTTATAGTAAAACTCTCTTTGGTGTTACAGTGTACAAGTCTTATTTAAACATTACATTACACACATGAAAATATTTGAGTTATATAGGAATGGCTCTATTGACTTTGGGGTAAACAACGGTGGCAGGGTGCGCCATAATACGACGGCCTTTCACGTGCCGGAAGCAATAAACCATCGCACCCACCGGCCACTCCACTAAGGCAGCCGCCGCAAATGCTATGAACCCGACTGTCGGACCGACCACCTTGCAACGACACGGGTTGCTCTTTGTCCCACACTGCACACATATTGGGAATCCACCTACCATCTTTAGTGCCTGCTCGCTTTATCTGTTTGTACTCTGACGTACTACTGATCAAATTAGAAGTTATTTAATTTTAGTAGCTGTTTATGATTGTTTTGCGGAAGATATGATATGATGATGAGTCAAGGTTTCTGTTATGGGGTTTTATTTATAGGATTATTTTGTGTAATTTTATAGTGGTTTGGGGTGGCAGGTGACTGCTACGTGTCGTGATGTGAGTGAGGTGTTATGTAGACGTGGTACATGGATGACTGATGTGGACACGTGTCAGAAGATTAGTGAACGCGATAACTCTTATTAGGTTTATAACTACAACAGAACTTAAAACTGTTACTCTCGTCGATCAATTTAATTGAAACGATGATATCATGAAGAAAAATGGCCTTCTAATATTATTATGGATTGAACGACTGGGTAGGGATGACATTTAAAGTTGGTCAAAATAAGTCATGCTTGGATAGTTGGATCGTTTCGATTTATCAAATATAATGTTCATTATATTGTTACTTAACATAATATAGATTAGTTACATCGGTCATCTCTAGGTCAATAGACCAGCTCGATCAAGACTGGTAGTATTTGGTCCCGGCCCAAAAGGACATGTTAGACCGATGTCACCGATAGATTGAATGACTGAACTGTCACATCAACTTTTTCTTAAAAAGATTGAACACTGTCAGTGTCAATGGCAGACTTAAAAACTGAACGCTTAAATCTCACATTTACCATTAATACATCATTTTTATACCTAAAACAAATAATTGAAAACAAATAGACATTAAAGTTTGAAATTTTGCATTGGTTTTTGGGTTTTATTATGTTCGTGTTGGTCCGAAAGATTCTAAACCAATAAGCAGAATATTTGGATTTTCAGTTTTTAGCTTGCCTTCGCAATTTTTTCATGATAAAACCAGTTATATATACTTCACGTATGTGGCGTCATCCATGTGTTTGTAAATGTACGAACTTGCTAATTATACTGTACGTGTTAGACTATATTGAGACTTATGTGATGATATACATTTAGTAGGCCAAGAATTGAAACGCCCAGATTTTATTTTTTTTATATGGCGACATTCTATCAGTGTCGCTATTAATATAAGTATCGCCTCATGCGACACTCTGAAGTGTTGCAAGAAGTCTCACAAGAACACTTCATTTTAATATAAACACCATAATTAAAACACTTCTCGGTCAAGTACATACGTGTCAAACTTTATAACCATTAGATACAACTGAGTAACAACCTTATGTCTTTCAAAATATACTTTCTATTACAAAATACTACGTCTTTTCAAAAAGGGGCTTCTATCAAGAGCATGATTTATGAGACGTAATAACTAGGGGTGAGCATTTGTACCAGATTTTCGATCCTGTACCGAACCGGTACCAACCGATTTCAAGTGGTCTGGTATTCGGTACCCATTTTAGGGCCAAAAAGAAAACCGATACTTTCGGTTTGGTACTGGTACTGTCCCACTTTTTCCGCTTTGGTACCATATTCGAAATTTACCTTTTATTCTTTGTCATTAGCGTTGGTTCTTTTCTATAATCTATATTTTATACTTATTTGAGAAAAAACATTAATTGTGAAGCTTAACTTCTATGATCATATGATAATCTATGTTACCACAGATTGATATTTTGAGGGATTAAGAAATACAAAATCAGAGTTGACTATTACGTACGAATACAATTGTAATATTATTGAAGTATAGCTAGTAATCACACAAAAGTTCACGTTTTAGCATTATGGTTAAATTGAATTTCAAGCGTATTGCTTATTAATATATAATTAAGGTGTGTGACTTTGTGTCATCACCGAATTAGATAATACGGTTCAAAGCAAAGTTTTTGTATATATATGTTTATCTTTGTCAATGTCCTTTCTATGTCAGTAAATGATGAGGTTTTTTTATTTGAGATTCATCGATATTTATCGTCTTTATTTGTTATCGAATATAAGATGCGTACGCATGGTTTCACTCATATATGTATTAGTTATTTCTTCAATTATATTTTTGGTACCAAAGCGGTATAGTACCATTTTTTCTGTACCGGTACCGGAACCGTACCGGTACCAAACCGCTTCAAACGTTCCGATATTCAGTATTCAATTTAAAGCCAAAAAGTAAACCGGTACCAACCTGTTCCATCCCACGCTCATCCCTAGTAATAACTTACTATAAGAATATCGCAAGTTTCCACCACTAGCAGTCTTCGGGTCTTTTACCCGGATTTCCACCCTTGACCCCACTCGATGTACCTATCAAACAGTACAAATAATAGGGGTAAACTCACGGCTTAGTAAGTAATGGAAATATAATAAAATATTTGGACTCATTACAATTCAACAACTCATTTTAAATATGTATATATATTATCTCCATATGGCTCCTCGAGCCTGACTCCCCGAGTCTAAACGGATATTTACCCAATTGTGTACTCTTCTAATTGGCATATCCATTAATCCACATCAAACTGAACAATACTGAACCACACACATGATCTAAGTATTGTCTCTCAATAATTAACTCAAGAATGCAAATACTTAACCACACACGTGATCTAAGTATTGCTACTCAATAATTAACTCAGAAATGCAAATACTTAACCACACACGTGATCTAAGTATTGCTACTCAATAATTAACTCAGAAATACAGATACTTAACCACACACGTGATCTAAGTATTAACAGTCCAGATGAACAACTTAAAATAACAATAGTTAGTCATATAATTTAATCAAGATATTTAACTCTATCCCATATTTTACCCCCCATTACTTACCTCGAGTAGGATGTCTGTTTATTAACCTTGATCCTTCCCGTACAAAATACCTGTCCGTAAATATATGTATTCAACTCATTACTCATTAACTCAGATTAAATCAGTAAAAGTCAAACCTTATATTCTAGTTGAGTGCATCGACACTTCCTATTAGTGTCGCATATTGTTTTGGCAACACTTCCACCAGTGTCGCATAACATGCTTTAGCGGTATTATTAGCGACACTTAAACTAGTGTCGCTACACCAGCAGGTGTAGTGTCGCAATTATGAACAGCGCGGCAGGAAATTGGGGATTTTCTCAAGTTTAAGACATATTTCGATTTTCCAAACTCATATGGGCTTTCTGTTTATGATTTGCAATAGTTCTAAACACTTAAAACTCATTTCTTAATCTCAACCACTTTTACCCCAAATTCTTTCAAAATGAAGAGCTTCATCTCTCTAAAATTCATAAGCATATTACACTCAAATTAACAGAGATTTAAATTTTTACCTTGGATAAATCAGAATACTTTGAAACCCCTTTAAAAATCAATTCTTTAACTTAACTTTTGATTTCCCCTTGATTTTCTTCTTCTTTCTCACTCTAAAACAATCACAAAACACACACAATGAATCTGAATATTGTTTGGAATGAGAAAATGGGTTTAAGCATCTCTAATTTACAGTTTTAGTCCCTGCAGACCGTCACTACTACAGGTACTGCGACACTTCCAGTAGTGTCGCAACAAGTAAAGTGTCGCTACTTGCGACACTCTGCTAGTGTCGCAAAGATGAAGAGAATTTAGCTAATTTTAGAAATTTTGGGGTGTTACAAGAATACAGCCTTATGTGTTGTACATTGGTGAACTGAGTATCTCTTATATCAAAATCTATGATACTATGTGCACCGAATGGAGTATTTCTTTATTTTTATATTTGATTTGTTGTTTATTCATGGAGTTTGACTCATAAAGCCATGAAGGTTTCCTGAAAGGCTTCTATTAGTTTTAATTTGAAGCAAATAAAATAGGGAAGTCTATCGTGAAGACAAGTAGAATTTAATTTATATCGTTTATCTTTTCTTTTTTTTTAAGAAAAATACTAAATAGAACCTTTAAGCCTATAAATAAGAAAATCATATATACATAAAGTGTTTGTACCTTGATAATAATCACTCACCACCTGAATATAACTGCTTTCAACAAATTTAATGTACCATCAAATTTTATACAAATTAATCCTTAAACGTAACACTTACAGATACCAAAAATCCTAATTTTAAACATACTTAAAGTGAAAACTAATCCATTGTTTGGTTTTTATAATCTCCTAAATAATTTGCTACCACGTGCTTTCATCACGTTACTATCTAACTAAAAAGATTTAATAGTCGCTTTAGTAACACTCACTTCAAGACTAAATCCAACTTGTTATTATTTTACTACACGTAACATCATATTCATATATCTACTTTTAGACTTTCAATTCAACAATAACTCAATAGAAATATAGAATATACCTTTATTTTTATTTTTCAGATAAGGTTCTGAAAGTAGTGGGCATTTTAAAAGGAAATGTGTAATTTCACATTGAAATATGAAATAAAAAAAAGAAGTTATACATGTGTTTATAAGTTTATGGACTATTTATTCGATCAACAATTAGTTTTAGAGTGTTGGATATTATTGGACTAATAGATCCTAACAGAAATAATAGACGATCTAAACTGTTAATTTCTATGATAAACAGTTCAAAGTGGTAAGAATACATTTTATGTAACAAAAACAAACCGAAAACCATATCATTTCATGTTAATCTCTTTTTCCTTTTATTTGGAATTGTGGAAAAAAAAATAAAAAAAATAAATAGTAATTTGACTAATTTCTTCCCTTGCCTTTTGGTCATTATTTTAGTCGTTAGTATCACTCTCACCTGAAATGTTTACTGGTTTTCATGATTTCATCTTCGCACCTTCATTCCTGAACCTCTCTCCAAAAAGTCAGAGTCAAAGTCAACAATCCGTCAAAATCTATAATCCTTGATTCAATTCATCAGAAACCATGGGAGATCCAATAGTATCATCAGTAATCAATCAACTAATGGAACGATCCACCTCACTCGCAACACAAGATTTCGCAGTTTTATGGGGCCTCAAATCTCATCTCCGTTCTCTCCGCACCATTTTCACACAAATCCAATCCGTACTCGCAGACGCTGAAATCAAACAACGTAAAAACAAAGACTTACAAAATTGGTTAAGAAAACTCAGAGCTGCATCGTTTCAAGTCGAAAATGTGTTAGAAGAAGTATCCACTGAAGCTTTACTTCGTAGACTTCATGTTGAAAGAGGTATTAAAAATAATGTAAGTACGTTTTTTTCAGCTAGTAATCCGTTACAGTTTCGTATTCAAATGGTACAGAAAGTTAAGGAAATTAGACAAGTGTTAGATTCAGTTGCAGCTGAACGAATCAATTTTGAATTAATAGAAGGTGTTAGTGAATTTGAAAATGTTGCTGATCTGGAAATTAGGGAAATTAGGTCAATTAAGACAAATGGATTAATTGAATCTGAGATCGAATCGGCCGAATCGATTTTAGGAAGAGATGAGGTGAAGGAAATGATTGTTGATAAGATATGTAATGATTTATTGTATTTGGATAATGTGAGTGATGATTTTATTCGTGTTTACGCAGTTTGGGGTGTGGGGGGATTAGGTAAAACTATGCTTGCTCGATTGGTTTATAAGGATTTGAGAGTTCAGAAGTTGTATGATTTGAAGATATGGTTACGTGTGTCGAATGAGTTTAGTGTTTTGAGGTTGGTTAGAGATGTTTTGAAGAGTGTAGAAGGTGATTCGGGTGATTTAGCGGATATGGAACTGGGAGCGTTGCGGCAACGGCTGAGAGAGAGGTTACGGAGGAGGAGGTTTCTTTTGGTTTTGGATGATGTTAACAATGAGAATAAGGGGGAGTGGGCTGGGTTGATGGATTCGTTGAGGTGTGGTTGTAGAGGGAGTGCGGTTTTGGTGACTACGGGTAGTGTGAATGTTGCGGATATGATTGCTACGGATTCTACATTGGTATATCCGCTATGTTGCTTATCGGAAAGTGATTCATGGTTGTTATTCAAACGTTATGCATTTGTTAAAAAGGAGTTCGATAGTGTCGAGTTCGAGACAATTGGGAAGGCGATTGTAAAGAAATGTGAGGGTTTGCCTTTAGCATTGAAGGTTTTAGGAAGTTCAATGTGTGTTAAAAGTAGTATGAGTGAGTGGTTGACTGTGCTTGAAAGTGAGGTTTGGGAGTTGATTGATGAGGTGAGTTGTATTTTACCTGCTTTGAAGTTGAGTTATGATAATTTGCCTGCGCATATGAGACAATGTTTTGCTTTGTGTTCGATTTTTCCGAAAGGCCATGAAATGGATAAACAGTTGCTGGTTGAGCTTTGGGTGGCTTATGGTTTTGTTCCGTTGAGAGGAGATGCTGATTTGTATGATTTAGGCGAAGAGATTTTCGATTCTTTGGTTTGGAGGTCATTCTTGCAAGATGTCAAAGAATGCATCTTTGAAGGTACGACTACTTGTAAAATGCATGATGAAATGCATGCTCTTGCACAATCTGTTATGAAATATGAATGTTCAAGTATTATGTCTGGTGAAATGCTGAAATTCCCAGAAGAGGTTCTTCATTTATCTTCTAATGACATTTTATATTTGTCAAATGAGGTAATGGCGAAAGCGAAATCGTTACGATCGTTAGTTACGCTAGGGGGAGTTTCTAGAATTCCCACCCCTGATTATATCTTTGAGCAAAGGTATCTTAGAGTATTGCATTTAGGGGCGAGTTCGGATATGCTAACAGATTTGCCTGAATCAGTTGGAAATCTAAAGTTTCTTAGGTATCTTAACATCTCTCGCTCAAAAATAGTAGCGTTACCTAAATCCGTCGTTCAACTCCAAAATCTACAAACTTTGAAACTGACATTTTGTGAAAACCTTTGTGAGTTACCTGAAGGTACCAGATACATGAGAAATCTTCGCCATTTGAATATACACGGGTGTTGTTCTCTTGATCACATGCCACTTGGAATGGGACAGTTACGACACCTAAGAAGACTAAGTACATTTCATGTGGGTCAAGGGCAGGGAGACCAAATAAGCGAGCTTCAAGAGTTAAATCTTTTAGGAGGAGAGTTAAGCATACATGGACTTACGAATGTTAGGAATTCATCTCAAGCAGAGAGTGCTAACTTGAAAAAGAAACAGAATATAAATTGTTTAAATCTGTCGTGGAGTTGTAAGAATAGCAGCAACAATAACTTACCAGCAAACAATTCTGAAGAGATTTTAGAAGCTCTTGAACCTCATTTGAACTTGAAGACACTAACAATATCTGGCTATCAAGGCTCTCATTCTCCAGATTGGATTGCGAGTTTGGTTAACCTGGTTAATATTGCATTTGACGGATGCAGGAGATGTGAGAATCTACCTTTTATTGCGAAACTACCCTTCCTTAAGGTTCTTGAACTGAAAGGGATGGATGCTCTTAAATATGTAGACTACAACGAGCACAGTAATGAAGAACTATTTCCTTGTTTGGAGAAATTAGTCATCAATGACTGCTCCAATTTGATTGAATTGCCGTATATTCCAAACTTGAAGTCATTGCAAATAATTGGTAGTAATGAGAAGATTTTTAGGTCCGTGGGGAAGCTACTGACTGTTACTTTCTTTGAAATTGGGAGATTCAAAGAGATGAAGTCTCTTCCAGATGACATGGTTAGCAATTTAACAGCTTTAGAGGAATTGCAAGTCTGGGGTTGCCCGAATTTGAGTTGCTTACCTGATGGTGTACAATATCTTGGAACACTCAAATCGCTAATTATTGGGGATTGTGAATTAGTGAAGGTAAGGTGTGAGAAAGAGGTAGGTGAGGATTGGTCTAAAATTGCACATATTGCTCACATAAAGATCAACGATCAAGTGATACAGTGAATCTGATGGATGTGAATAGTAATCTTCTACCACTCTGAATTCAGGTACTTCTTCAAAAAATTTCTGAAATTAGCGAGCTTTTTGATTCTTAGCTTATGGCCTACGGCTACTGTAGTATTACACGTTTACACCATTAGTTACCATTATTTGTTTTATAATTCACCAGATGAGACTCTATTAAGGTAAGCCTTGTGAAATAAATTCAATTTATAATTAGTTCATACTGAAGTAATGATAGTTTTTAGTTTATAAGAATAGAAATCTTTGCCTGAAAATCAGCTGAAAGCCCTCGAGTTCTTTACTCTCCGAAGATGTTTTCTTGAGTTTGATTAATGGCTGAATACCGATCAACACTTGAAATATGCAATGTTCATTTATCATAAATAAATATGACGTTATGAACATCGAGAATGGAGAATTGAGAAGAATTATATAGGCGAACATACCCTTCGTTCTTTCCATTTTGCTAAAGATTAGGCCAAGATGTTAATTTCATGCGTATATATATATATTAATTAATACATACCTAGTCATTTAAGCATATATAAGCAGATTTTTATTATTTGAATACATATCATTTACAATTTACAATTTTATACTCATGCGAAAAGTAACTTTTTGCATAGATCCATAAACGTTCAACTCATTAAAAATAGCTACTTCTCAATAGGTGCATTTTATAACAACAAATTTTGGCAATTTGTAATTACCTGAATGCAGATATTACGAATCCAAACACTTGTACCCATTATATCATTCAGCACTGTTTCTGATATGATCAAGATTTTGAATAATATTTTATTTTTTAACAACATATCTACTTGGATGCAGATGAATAATGGAGCTTCTGACATCCAGAAAAGATATTGATGTCTAAGCTAATGACTACATGTAAAATGCCTGCAGAAATGAAGAATGAAGCTGCATTGCTGCAATACCTCAACCCATAGCCAATGCATTACATGTTTGCACCTGATGCAACAGTAGATAGCACATGACAATTGAAAACATGCAACAATAAAATTAAAATTCATTGTATATATGAAAAAGTAAATTACATAGAGAACTTCCATAAGTTTGCATCTTTTAATCAACCTACAGCTACACCAAAGCTTAGGGGGAAAAAATACCAAGTTTTGTAGGATTTGTATCATTAGCTCATAATTTAATGCAACAAATTGATATATACCGAATATATATCGCTGACAATTTCAGTATGTATAAACACCATTCTTTCAGAGAGATTTAATCGTCTTGCGCTGCCACATCGCAGTTTCTGGATCAAACTTCAATTCCCAAGTAGGCCAGTAGTGCAAGTCCTGTTTTAATGTTAGCACCCGTGGTTTCCCGTTGAGGTGCACAGTTTTTATACGAACAAATTCTCCATTTTCTATCCCCTGTATACACCATGAACAGCAATGAAGTCTCAACATAATGTTTAACTGCTATTGTAAGATAAAACAATTTGAAGATGTACCTTTGTAACCTTTACTAGGGCTTCCAGATTAGGAGTTGGTTTCCCATTAATTTCAACAATCCATTGAAGGGCATATAGGCCATATCTATGCACAGGACTCCCATGAGACCACCTGAAAATTCCAATTGATCGTCATAACCTTTATGAGTGAATATACGGCTACTAATTGGAGGAATAACAAAAACAACTATGTGCCAAGATGGGTAGGTTAAAAACAAGTCAAAACAGGCTGAGGTGGATACAGGTCACCCTTTAGTACAGGTCTAACCAGACATAGGCGGGTTGTGTTGGCCACAAACATTTCTTTGGTCTATCTTTACAGATATTTAATGTATAAAGGTGGCGTTTGGTTTGCATATGGGAATGGAAATGGGTAAATGACAATAAAATAGAAAGATTGGGTATGTTGAAGTCTGACTACGGGTTTAGATTATTTTACATTAAAAAGAAACATTTTATAACTAATATTTTGATTTACAAAGAACGGGAGGAAGATGTGTGCCCAAACTAGGGAAGGGTATTAAAAAAACACCATCCATGGAAGGTTTCCTAAACATGTACCTTCAAATCAAACAACATCTATTACTTTCAAACCCATACCTTGGAATCTAAACCCACAAAACAAACACATCCTAGTTACAATTACTAGGATATTGATGATACCATAATAATCTGAATTTTTCATATAAACGGGTTAGGAGATTGCATGCAGTAAAAAGACTTTACGCAACTTATAATCCGCTCGACCCATTTATAATGAACAACCCATTCATAAGTAAAAGGAACGAAATCGCAACCTCCAAAAAAAAAGAACAGACCCATACCTAGTCACATATACACCATGGCCTTCATCAGGCAAAAACCCGAGAGCACGCACTGCTGGGTGAGAGTCCTGTAAAAAACATCCACACCAATTGATCACACGTGTGGTTCCATTTCCATCTCTCACGTCTGTCCCCACAAGAAGTTCGATTTCACACCCCTGAGAAACCACAAAGAACAATCATCATGAACATATCCTTCATTTCTTGCATACGTGAAAGGATAATTACTCTGCTAATTTGCTAACCTGACGGAAAATCGTCAGCCCAAGTTTTCCATCCATGTCATCACACAGATCTAATGCTTGGCATGCATCTTCAATATCACGGAAACATGTAATAGGATTTTTATTGATTGCCAACACCATATCACCTTGTGTTAATAGATTATCAGCTTTAGATCCTGCCAAACAACCTTTGACCCACAAAACTTGACGTCTAACGGGATCCTTTTTTACAAGAGCTTGGATCCAGTGGTCACTCAGCCCGAAACTTCTAGCCTTTGAAAGCAGAGTAGGATAAAGCTCAACCTCCAAAATTCTAACAAGAGGCATTGGTATTTTGATGCCATTTATAAGAAGAGGAAGTCCTTTTGCACCAGATGTTATTTTATTTAGTATTTGGCTTATTGCATAGATAGGGATACCCCTAACAAACTGATGGTCTTCAGATGAATTAACCCCATACTTCACCTGCACATCCAAAATTTATTGTTGATTCTCACTCATGAAAAACGTGAAGAATACAAGTATGATTACAAAAGTACAAACCTGAGCTGAAAAGCTCCCCCATAAAGCTTTAACCTTTCCTTGTTCATCTGTAAGCGCTCCCGAAAAACTGCTGCCAAAATCTGCAAACAGAAAGTCAATACACTTGCAACCAGTAAACAATAATATATTTAGGAACAGTGAAAGACAATAATGCACCTGTGTCGAGCTCGATTACTTCCATGTTGGTTGCCCTGTACCGCGGAGAATCAGCTGAGCTAATGTTTAGAGCGGCACATGGGTTGGTGACAACCGATTTTCTAGATGTTGCCTGTAAATTCCTACTTAACCCCACTAGATAGACGGATTCACCACGACGTAATGAAGGTTCTGATATATAACAACAAAACGTAATCAAAGTTCATATGAAAATGGAAATACATAAACCGTTAAAACGTTTCTGACTCATTTACCTATAAACAGATCAATTTGGTTATGCTTTATCTCAAACAGGTCAAACATGTAAAGAAAATTAACTTAAAAGGAAACGGGTCAAACAAATTGAACGGGTCAAGGTCTCCCAAAGTTTATTTTCAAAGAATAAACCTCTGAAAGACCAAAACCATTTTATTAAAAAATTAACATTAAAATACATGATTTGTAATATATATAAAACACTAATCACATATAAAAAGTTCTGGATAAAAGTGTTGCCGAAATTTGAGTTTTGACTTTGGCCACAGCCCATTACTCAAATGACATGCCCCACTAATTTGCCACCTCTAGAAAAAGTAACCTACCAGGAAGAAGTTGGGCAGCTCGCACTACAGAAGCCCCAGCAGATCCTAGTGCAGAAGGGTCATATGCAACAAGAGCATAGTTGTGAACAGGATGCAGAAACACAACCTGCAGACCCACAAAAGTCAACCAAAACCGTATTGACATTAATTAGAGTCGAATATAACAGAGGAAAGTCAACCTCGCCAGGAATTTCCACTGGAAAGGCAGCAAAGGAAAGCATAATGTCAGATGCTGATATAGCAACAGTGTTCTTGTCGACCACAACCAACCCCATCTTTTCAGAATGATGTATGATTACCCCCGTTCCAAAAAAATGTTGTGCGTGGACACCATCTAGCATACATGACGATGGTACATGAACCTAAATATTCAAGCAATAATCGCAACTGTTTAGGCAGACTATAGCAAAGACATGAACTATGAGTTAACTGAGCCCAATTAAGTTTTACCTCAAACATGACAAGAGTGGGCTCTATCTCACGCTCAGCAACGCAACCATGAGCGTCTGTCACAACTGCATCTTCTTCAGATCTTGGATCTTCTTCTATCTCAACCTTAGGTTCATTTCCATCACCAGATAGACCTTCCTCTACTTTTCGTTTTTTAATTCCAGTGACGAGTTCATCTTGAGCATGTAGTTCAATTCTACTACTTGTTTCCATACTGGTGACACCATTAGCCAATTGTTTATTGCCATCTGGCAGAGCTTGCTTTGCCATCCAGAGACCGGAATCATCATGACGAGTGTAGATCTGAGGGGAGGCATACCACTGATGTCGATCAACAGTGACTAGAACAGACTGTCGTCAAAAGAAAGCAGCCATAAGATACCACTTTGTCAAAGAAACTTGTAGATAAAAGACTATTTAAAATGGGTATCTACCTTCCTCCTATGACGATCTGAGTAGGTGATATATTCCAAAGGAACCCTGGTTCCTCTAGAAAGTGTAGACAGAACTTTAATGAAGTCTTCAACGTGTGAAATCTCTTCACCTGCAAACTTCTTTATAATCGCATGTCGTGGAACTCCAGCTCTAAAAAGCATATAACTGTAGACACCACACTAATAATAATAAGTTTATATTTGAATAATTAAACTTCTAGAAATTCACCATGAGTGGAATCTGTAGAAGAACTTACCCAGGTTCCGCAACATACACAAGACCACATTGAAATCGGAAATTTCTGGCCTGTACAAAAAGGAAAGGTAGTTGAGGAGACTATAATAAGATACACATAACATACCATCAAAAGGCAATAAACAAAAAATAATCAGAACCTGTTGATAGGAAAGTGGGTTTATCACCGCACCACTAACTTCCAAGAAGTAGTTGGGAGTTATCGAGTGTAAATCCTGAACCTAAAGATAGCATATGGGAACTGGTCAAACTTGAACCACAAATTATATTTTAGTCAAACATGAAATCCAAAATTTATAGTAGCTTACCGTCAATTGTACAGTCAAAGGATTGCCACCCCTCTCGAGTTCTAATTCAACATTTTGGCCAACACTATCATCAAGCAGACTCTCCATTTTCAGAAACTGAGTAGTTACCTGCATGAACACGTGTAATTAGAACATAACTTCAGATAATATTCAAGATGTGTATATAAAGAACAAAACGACATCAATGTAAGTTTAAATGCATCAAAAGCATGCTATACAGCGTAAATTATACGCACCTCTTTGTTCATGCGAACAAGCACGTCACCTGGCTCTAAGTGTTTATGAGCTGGGCCACCTGGCACCTACAGAATCGCCATGATGCCATCAGCACAAGCATTCTGATGAATCTATATAATCAAGTAACTCATCAATAGAAGTGGAAAGAAACTTACCACAGATTCAACAACGAGCATTCCAGTTTCGCTTAGAGGAGATGCATGGCGCACCAACTATTTCACCCAAAAACTCAGGTAAGATTTCACAATAAGCAAAATAGAAGCAAAAGATAATACAATTAAGAAAGTATGCACCTGCTCTGTTTCGGTTTGCAGACCAAGCCGACGAGTCTCATCAAAACCTTTATGGACAAATGTGGCCTATAACAAACGTATCATGTTATCGAGCAAACTTAGCATAATTATTGTAACATAATTTGGTAGGCTTTATATCAAATACAAAGACAGAAGAAAGTCACAAACCTGAAGCGTACCACGAGGTATTGTAACAGCCTCCCATTTATCTTGAAAAGAATCTCTTCCCTTTTGCAAAAAATTCAATGCCCTCACCACCTGTAACGTCAGACAAAAATGTTTACCCTTTTTACTTTGAGATACTGCTATTTGAGAATATCACAGAAACACGATCAGCATAAAGTATACATAACACTTAACTCGTTCTAAAGGAAGGAAAAATGCTGAAGCACTTGAAGACTTGCTGCCAGCATTCAAGCCAACTGCTCTTCCTTGCCAATCAATGACTGGGGAACCGCTTGAACCACCTTTAGTACCTGACGCTGCCTGTTGTAAGCAGAGAAGTGGAAAACAACAAAAAGAAAAAACAAATTTGTCACCCTAAACTTGACTTGCAACAATCAGATTAGCAAGAAAGTTTAGCATATAACCAAGAATCAAGTGGCACTTTATGCACATTCGGTGTCTAAAACACAATCAAATATGACACAGAAAGAAATCTTTCATGGGACATATGATGACTAGTACAATTGGAAAAGCAGACGATATGCATAAAATCAAGAATTGCGAGTAATTGTGCAAAAGTATAAAAGTTTGAAAAGGCTTTACCTGCATGTAGAACGTGTTGAAATCGTTGTAGCCATCCCTGCAGCAAGCAGAAGACTAGTTATTACTTCTGCCTTTAAAAGTTATGTTTTCATAACAAAGTGAAATGTATAAAATACTATTAACTACATACTTCTTATAATGTGGAGCATCCCTGTCCAGACGAGCTAGGGTACCAGCCAAAATAGAAACCTACAAATTCGGACCAATATTGAATAATATTTAACATAAGGAGCATTTAAAAAATACTAGACCCAAGATGCATTAAGCTGATAGTGGCAAGCATCCACTTTAGACAACACATCAAATATTGTAGGTGGTTGGTAGCATAGGGCTTTATAGCAAGATGGCCAAACCCAGAAAAAAAGGAAACCTAAATATGATCAAAGATAGAAGTGTAAAATGGTGAAGGCCTATATACTACATAAAAAAGCTCACAACTTCCATCCATATGTCACAGAGAAAGAGCAGACAAGTGCAACAATCAGAGCTTAAAAGAGAAACTTGCAAATAATTTAAATTTATATCACTCGCAAGAAAGTTTAGGAGTCATGTAAATAATCCTAATTACAAACATGATTTATATACCTTCTCTCCACTATCATTACCAACAACTCTGATTTCCAGTCCAACAGAGGCAGCATCCGGAGCAAGAGGAATCTCCTCATAACTCAAGAATTGGATTGCAGCAGGATCATAACGGAAAAACCCAAAATCATGAACCTAAAAATTGGTAAGACATTACATTAGTAATCTGTACCCTACAAAAAGGTCCTTTGAACCGATTCCTTCAAAAAGAAAGTAGAACGTTTTGAGTGCTTTTTTTCCCAGAAGATAACATATGAAAAGCATAATGAAACAATAAAATGAATTAAAGGCATCGAATTTTAGGTACCGAATATACAATTATATCATTTCTAAGATTAGATGTGGAACAAGAATATGCAGATTCTATAAAGTTGCATACACAAACACACACTTGCCCAATTATAAATAAAAACCTTTCAAAAATGATCCAGCAAGCAAACTAACCGGGTCTCTATAAATCGGATACACCGGAATCTCTTCACGATTGACAAACATAGCTTCCGCTACAACAGGACCTAAAATGTACAATCAACCAATCATTAAAAAAACAAAAGAAGTCCACAACTTTCTCATCAAACTATACATTCTCATAACACAACATTAACTAACAATCATGTAAGTAACACATTTCATCGCAAGATACAAACTTTTTACAAATATCACCTAACTTTAACAATTACCAACCCAACAAAAAAAAGGGGGTAGTGCTAATTAACCTGGTTTAACAACATGACGATTGGTTAGTATAATTCCACGTTTCTTATCAACAACAAACCCTGTAGCGTAACTTGAACCAGCAGATTCAGTATCAAAAGCTCGAGTGGCAGTCGTCCGTAGCACCACCACTGCCGGAACCACCTTTTGCAACGCCTTTCTCCAGTCCTCAGCAGTAGCTAGGTTTTCTTTCATCGGTGGATCGATTTCCATTGACAGTTCATCCTTCATCTCCGATGAATCACCCATCGCAAACCTAAATGTGTGTGTGTGTTTCTATATGTGAGTATAAAGTACGGGGACCGTTGGCGAAACTCCGGCGACGGAAAAGTGGGTATTTGGAGTGTGAGAGAAAGAATGAGAGTTGACAATGAGATGCAACTTTTCAACTTGTTAGGGGTAAATTACAAATGAGACCCCTTACACGTGGCTGTTTAAACTTGGGGATTGCGGTAATAAGTGAAATGAAGGTGAGGTAATTTTCGGAATTTTACTAGAGATCTTGTTTGGCCCGGGCCTCGGCCCACAGTTTGGTGTAACATTATTTTGAAAATTCTCAAACTTCTATATTTGTCAGGATGATAAATAACTATTCAATGAATAGTTACGATTCAGTGTAAGATTATATATTTATACGAGAAAAACATAACAACTCTGCTTTATGGTTAACTGGTCGGCTGTTGTTATAGTTCCTCTTTTAATTCACAAGCGCCGATTCGAATCTCACTCTTAAACCTTTTTTGCGCAGGTTCGAATCTCACTCTTAAACTTTTTTCCCCCTTCTAATGTACATCATTCCCAAACTTCTATATTTAGCAGGATGCTAAATAACTATTCAATTTTAGTGCAAGGTTATATATTTATATGAGAAAAACATAACAACTCTGCTTTGCGGTTAACTGGTCAGCTGTTGTTATAGTTCCTCTTTTAATTCGCAAGCGCAGGTTCGAATCTCACTCTTAAACCTTTTTGTGCAGGTTCGAATCTCACTCTTAAACCTTTTTCCCCCTTCTAATGTACATCACCCAGCCATCTGATTCCCCCTTCCCCATCAAATATTTTGATTATCAGCCGATGAGCGAATCTTTTGAGTATCGTTTCATCCTCCCTTCCTTTTAATTGTATACTTCAAGCTAACATCTTTATCCCTTTTGTTTCTTCCCCTCTCCTAGGGTTTACTGTCTTCTGCGATTTAGGCCTGTTGTAGCTTTTAGGGTTTATGTGCTGGCCTGTAGCAGTGATTAATATTATGTTTAGAAGAATTAAAAACCCAAAATCACGTTTCAGACACCCTTGACCGTGATACTTTAAGGTATGTCCTTTTAATTTTTGCTTGGTTTTGATGAGTAGCACTCTGTAAGATCTTATATTTGAAAGCATCATAAAATTGTAGGCAAATAAAGTTAAACAAAGTGTTGCAAATTAACAGAGATAACTAAAATCGAGAATGAAGAATTAGAAATAAAGTTAAAGTTAGACTTTGACTTGAATGAATACATAAGATTATACCTATTGTATTCAAATTTGAAATCAGATTACCTGCAAATTTGAATTGAAACTTTACAGATACATGTTACAATAATCGAATATTAGATAACTAATAACTATAGTTAGCTGCTACATATGAATGAGTTGAACCGGAACAAACACCTTATTTGGCTATAATAGAGGGAGAAGTTTTTTTGGTGGCTAAGATTTCGTTTGCCTTAATGACTTATTTGCTAGATCGCATTTTTATGTGATAAACCAATTGTCACAATTGTCCCGGTATGTATTTGGATGCAATTTTTTTTGGATTTTCGTCTCCTTTATGTGTGGCCTGTTTTTATTTTGCTCATTTGGCCCGCTCGAAATGCAACATAGGCTGATTCAAATTTCTTAATTACTAGATGGGTAAAAATTGTCACCTATGCTTAATTTTTTCTCATATGATTAGTTCTTAACTTTTTATGCATTTTATACTTCTTTTAGGATTCTGATTGTTTTGCTGACTTACTTCTGGGCACGGGTATTTTCCAAACTCATGTATATATTATTTGGTGTTATTTGGTTTGCATTGTGTTAAGATGCTATTTTTTCTGTACTAATGACTGCTTTGAATGCCTTTCATGATATTATCATATGCTATTGTAATTTGTTTTACTCGATGTGCAATACTTACATTCAATATCAAATCATTCCTTATAATAAATTTGTACAAATAAGCACAAAACAACACGAAAGGCAAAAACAAACTGCTTGCATCTTTATCGATGAACCAAAATGCTCTTCAAACACCTTTGCAATCTCGAATTGGCTAACAGATATGGGGATATGGGGCTGGCCGACAAATTGATTGTTTACCATATATCTCTTCTTCCGATCAGGTCCCTACTGTAGATAACCAGGATGCTGCTGCCCATGATTCCAGTGACGAGTCTTCTTCACAGGGTCTTCGAACCCCTTTACAATCTCAGACGAGGAATAATGCATTGGCTAATCAACATGGGGCTGCCCAAGAAGTTGAAATTCTCCCACATATCTCTTCTTCTAATCAAATTAGCGATGTCGATGCTCAGAGTGTTATTGGCGCATCGTCAGCTTAAAAACGTCCTAGACGCAAGCGGTCCAGGGCTGTACAGAATTCCAATGACATGTCTACTTCCCAAGGTTTGTTTTTCTGTGTACGAAAGCTCTAACTCTTTCGACTATCTTTTCATTTTGTTAACCGTATATTTTTCTCATTTTCCTAGGTCCATCTTCAACATATCTAGATTTGGGAGATTATGATCAAGTATGCGAGTATTGTGATGCACAATTTTGGTATGCAGAGCGACTCAAAGGGAATGATCATGTTAGAACAACTCGATACAATCGATGTTGTAGAGGTGGTCAAGTCAGGTTACCTCTTCCAAGGGAACCTCCAGAGATCATTAAAGAACTCTTCAGAGATGGGAAATTCATGGAGAATATTTGTGCATATAATTTGATGTTTGCCATGACTTCTATAACATCCACCCTAAGGGCCTAGTAATATACGGGTAATTTTCTAACTTTAAATTTATTATTTAATGTGTTAGGAATAGTTAATATTATTATGTTATTTGATAATATTAGTCAAAAGGATAAATGAGTTATTATGACTAATACATAATTCATTGTTTTAAATTAATCTAGTTGACGGTAAAATAAAATAGTTGGTTCTCGCAAAATGGTTTTAGGTTCCAGACAATAGATTAAGAAGTGAACTAAAATTGTAATGGTATTGGGTTAGATTAATATATATATATATGTATGAGTATGTATATATATATATATATATTTATATATATATATATATACTCATACATATTCTCAAATCTTCTGTACGTTCTCAAAACTTCCATACCCTGCGAATTGAAAAACTCAAACTTGGAAGAAACTCTTGTGAAGTCTTAAATCATCAGTATCATCATCATCTTGTTTTAAAAACGAATTTCAATAACATCATCATCATCTTGTTCCTGTGAGTATTTTAGTGTTTATAACGTGTTTTTATGAAAGTAGTCAATTCATGAATTAATTGTGAAATAGAGGCTTGAAAGATGTTATATGATGTTATTTGATGTATATGAGTTGTTAGAAAGCTTGTTAGAATGATAGGAAGTCGAATTTGTGAGTATTGGAAGAAGAAAGTTCGGGTTTTGGTTACAGCAGGCTCGGTTCGCAGCTTGCAGGAAGAAGAACTCAGTTCGCGAGCTGAGTTGTTGCGATGCGAACTGACTTGCTGCGATGCGAACTGAGATGCTGTGCTGCGAACTGAGATTCGTGAACTGAACCTTGCGAACTGAGCTGCCTTGCGAACCGAGTTATTGTCTAGCGAACTGAGTTGTCTTGCGAACTGAGAATCCCTGCGAACTGAGATGTTGCTTTGCGAACTGAGATTTTTAAAATTTTGTTTTGCAAATTTTGAAATTGCGCAAGTGTTTTCAGGGTAGCGACTAAGTGACAAATTTCACTAACTCGGATTGGGTAGAAATTCGCATGGTCACTAAAAAACGACCAAATAATCAAGGCTCTATTTTAAGAGTCTAGGCAGTTTTTGGCCTTTCGGGGTCATCTTGGGGTCGAAAATGGCATTTTTCAGTTTTAAACCTCGTTTCGGGATTTTCTGGTTTCACTTCGGATTGAACTTTTATTTCTTAGACGTCAGAGATTTGCTTGTTCGCTTAAATATGTTATATGATTATGGAATGAGTTACTAACTCATTATTTGTTGTATTCTCAAATCTGCAGAAGACTCAGTAACATTAGACTTCTGAGTTGTTGGACTGAGACTGACAGGTGAGTGGATCTGGAACTCACAAGTTTGATTTGGTTGTAACGGTTTGGTTGTAACAAGTAAACATAGATATAATTGATAGACTGTTTAGTCTGATTTGCTGATTATGAATCTACGTGCAATGTGGCCTTCGGGCATTGGTTGTTACCAAAGAGGTCAACAGATTGTTGGACTTGGTTATTACAGGATTACAGATACAGGGTTTGTACATGTGTTGTATTAAAATCTGTGTCGTGAAATGGTAATATCAAGTTATCGGTATATTCTGTATAGGCCAATACAGATTGTGATAAGCGTTCTTTGAGGGCCACCGCGGCAGTAGAGTTCCTCAAAAACCACCGATCCTCTTTGACGATATGTGTTTACGATTAATTGGTGTAAACAGATTGTTATGCTAAGTTGAACTGTTAGTTTCATATTCATTCACTTAGCTTTGTGCTAATCCCCCACCTTAATCCCTGCAGGTCATGATTGAAATGGGCGGGCAGGAAGATTATGTTCAAGGAATGTTTGACCAGCTGGCAACTCTGATATGTCTTTGATAACTAATGAAAGTTGAAATTATGTAACACCTGGTTATGTACGATGTTTTGAACAATATATATGTACCTTTTGTAAATATTATTAATGTAATATATGTTTTGACCTACGCTTCCGAAATGAAAGAATATTTTATAGAATATAAAGAGAGGGTGTTACAACTTCCTTTGGAGTTAAGGTGGATGATTCGATCAATAATGGATCCGGACCGTATGTATTCAAGGTTGAAGGCCAAATTTCTCACTGGATGGGATATTTATGTCCACCACCGGATCAGAATCCAAGGTTCTTGTAGATGTATATCTATGACACTGACAATGAGGTCTGCAATAGACTTCGTCATTTCAGTGGAGGTGAATCCGGAGATCTAAAACCCGAAATCGTGCAGACTTTAATTGACTTCTTTGATGAATCTAATGATTTGGTCCGACTCTTTAGAACAGCCAGAGATATATGTGCTGCTGAAGACCCTTCTGAATTTAAAATCAGATTATATAGCAGTGGGAATAGGATGCGCTATAATGCTCCTGCATCAGGTACGCTTGGTGCAATCATGTATGACAGTGGACCTAGAAGTAAGAACGATTTTGACATAATCATTCATATGAAGGATAAAGTGCCTCGGAGAATTAATAAGTTGCATCCTTCATATATGGCATTGCAATTTCCACTGTTGTTTCTATTTGGTGAGCATGGATGGTCACGTGAGCTGAAGTTGGTGAGTACTGGACCTAAAGGTGCTAGGCAGATGACTATGAATATGTTTTATAGCTTTCAACTTCATGATCGTTTCAATCGATATGCATTATTACCTAGAGGAGGTAGGTTGTTTCAGCAGTATTTGGTCAATGCATATATATCGATTGAACAGAGTAGGTTAGACTACATTGAATCAATGCAAGATGTACTGAGAAGTGAGTATCTCCAGGGTGTTCATGATGCATTGTTGAAGGGTGACTCAGATGGGCATGATGTGAGAAAACGAATGATATTACCGTCATCATTTACTGGCAGCCCCAGATACATGTACAAACATTATCAGGATGCCCTTGCGATATGTAGAGTACATGGAAATCCTCAGTATTTTATGATTTTTACTTGCAATGTTACATGGTCAGAGATTTACAGATACCTCCAAAATCATCCTGAGAAGAAGAGTGCGGATAGGCCTGATATTATAGCTAGGGTCTTTGAGATGAACGTTCGGGATTTTATTACTTATCTTAAAAATGAAAAACCTTTTGGCCAAGTTGCAGTAGGTATTTTCATGATTTAATTATTATTATTTTTTTCACTTATAAGTAGGCATGTCCTGGATTGGATCTTGAGCCATATTCGATCTAATACGATTATATTTTTTAATGGATGCATAATGGTTCGTATGAATCCATTAGGCGAGACAGCAAAATGAATTTTTCCCACTTAATTTTTTGGATCCCTCCGTGATCCATCCGATTGATCCATATAAAAGGTCCATTTGTTTAGTCAATTTTTAAACATTATTTGTTTTAAGTAACCATGATTCTAGCCTAATTGTTATATTAAAACAAAATGTAATTTAATGGCCTATATAGAAATTCATGTTTACCAGCTTTTAAACCCAAAAAAGCAACTGCGAATAATAAAAAAAGTTGTTACTCGCAGATATTGGACTGGTCAGAAGTAAATAATTACAAGAGTCTATAGAAGTCGACTTGAACAAGGTTGACTCATTAAATGTAGCAAAAAAAAAGTTTAAAAAAAGGAAAAAAAATTGGATGGATAATAAATGAATGGATCGTGAACCATTTACTTTGATCATGGATCGAATCATGATCCAATTAAGATACGTGATTAATGGATCGGTTCGTGATTCAATAGAAATCCACGCTTTGACAATCCTTATAAAATTATCACCATCATAGTTAAACGTTTTTTTTCTTTCTTTGCAGATCTGTATACTATAGAGTTCCAAAAAAGAGGTCTGCCTCATTGCCATACACTTTTGTGGGTGACACCTCCACATAAAATTCATACACCGAAACAAGTTGATCAATTTATATCTTCTGAAATACCTGATCGACGGGTTCATCCCCAACTTTACAAGGTTGTTACTGAACTTATGATACATGGGCCATGTGGTCTTGCAAAGAAGAAAGCACCATGCGTGGTTGATGAGACATGTTCAAAGCGTTTTCCTAAACAATACGAAGATGTCATGCGATTTGATGAGGACGGGCATGTTCATTACATGAGAAGGAATGATGGACGCTTTGTCATTAAAAATAAAGTTAAGTTGGATAATTCATATGTTATCCTGTACAACAAGAATCTTTCCTTGGTTTTCAGAGCTCACATTAATGTCGAGCATTGTGGGTGGAGTTGATGATCAAGTATCTATTTAAATACATCTCCAAAGGAGCTGATCGTATAAGAGCAAGAATTACCATATCTCTAGGCGAGTCTCCTGATACAGTCTGGGCAAGAAGAAAAAAATAGATGAAATCAAGAATTTTGTTGACGCCAGATTCATTTGTCCTCACGAGGCGGCTTGGAGAATTTTCAACTTTGATATCCATAGCAGAAATCTAGCAGTGCAAGTCCTTGCTGTGCATTTGGAGAAGATGCAGATGGTCACATTTAAAGATGGCCAAACCTTGCAGAATGTCGTTGATAATCCAATGACAAAGAAAACAACACTGACACAATGGCTGCGTAATAACCAGGTTGACGATAGAGGTCGACATCTCACGTATCTTGATTACCTCTCTGAATATAAATGGGTTGCTAACGGGAAGGACTGGGCACGTAGGGCTACAAAAAGGACGCCTGCTATAGGAAGGCTAATATATATTCATCCAACGTGTGGTGAGGTCTATTATTTAAGGATGCTTTTAACCTACCAGAAAGGTTGTCAGATGTTTGCCGATATCTGGACAGTTGGTGGTGTTGTTTTTTCCACGTATCGTTCCACATGCCAAGAGTTAGGGTTACTTGGAGATGACAACGAATGGACATACGCGTTTGATGAGGCTTCTGCTTGGGCATCTGCTGAGGAGCTGAGATCCTTATTTTCTCACATGCTTATGTTTTGTGAGATCTCAGATCCAGTCACTTTGTGGACGAGACACTGGCGTCGAATGAGTGATGATATAGGGCAAAGGGCTGCTCCAGATTCACGTGTTGTCAACTTACATGTTAATGATGAAGACTTGCAACACTATATCTTATATGAGCTAGAGATAATACTTAATTCTAATTGCAATTCGTCGTCACTTTCTGACTATGGTCTGCCGATGCCTCCACCGCATTTACTTGCAGAGTTGAAGAATAGATTACTCATGGAAGAAAGAAATTATGATAGGGCCGCACTAGCAGATGAACATAAAGTTTTGACATCTAAGCTTAATTCAAAACAACAGTTAATTTATGAGTCTCTTATGAAAGCCTCATTGGAACACAAGCAAGAACTTATATTTGTGTATGGACATGGTGGTACTGGTAAAACATTCCTTTGGACAACCATCATTTCTGCTTGCGGTCTGCTGGAAAAATTGTATTGGCAGTTGCGTCATCGGGAATTGCCTCACTCTTGCTACCCTCCGGTAGGACAGCACATTCTCCATTCAAGATTTCGTTGGACATTACAAATGAATCAGTTTGTGATGTAAAAAAAACACACAGTTAGCTAAGTTGCTTTGTGAGACTACAGTGATCATCTGGGACGAGGCACCTATGAACGATCGAAAATGTTTTCAAGCACTGGACAAGACACTTAGAGATGTACTAGACGAACCAACTTGTCCTTTTGGTGGAAAGTCGGTGCTACTAGGTGGTGATTTCAGACAGACTTTGTCGATCAAAACTAAAGGGACAAAGATGGACATCATTGCATCGTCTATAGCTCGATCGTCATTGTGGAGGCATTTCAAAATCCGCAAGCTTTCTCAAAATATGAGGCTTTTTCAACCTAACCTCAGTGCCGCAGAGAGAGATCATATTTCGGTTTTTTCATCATGGTTGTTAGGCATAGGAGATGGTTGTGTTGGTGTAGATGATGAGGAGGACCCTGTGGACACGAAATGGGTGGAGATACCAGAAAAGTTTCTTATACAAGATCATGAAAAAGCAATCAATGAGTTAATCCAGTTTATCTACAGTGATGATGTACTTCGAAATCCAAGTGCGGCCATGTTATGTGACAAAGCCATAGTTTGTCCCAAAAACGCAATTGCGGGTGAAAATTAATAAGCTCATACTTGATACACTGCTAGGGGAGCCGACAATTTCTCTAAGTGCTGATTCAATTATCCCGCATGAAAACGATAGAGGAGATACAGAGGTTCTCTACCCACCTGAATATCTCAACCGCCTTAAATTTAACGGTTTTCCCAGCCACTCTCTTGAATTAAAAGTTGGAGCTCCAATCATGTTAATCCATAACATAGATCAAATGGCAGGACTTTGCAATGGAACTAGGATGATAATCACGCAATTGCTGCCGAGGATCATCCAAGCGGAAGTTATAACTGGAACACGGATCGGTAAAAAAGTTTACATGCATCGAACGTGTTTGAATCACAATGAAAAGGAGTTGCCTTTTGTTTTTAAAAGGACGCAGTTCCCGGTTAGACTTTGCTATGCCATGACAATCAATAAGAGTCAGGGGCAGTCCTTAAATAGGATTGGAATTTACATCCGTCAACCTATTTTCGGCCACGGCCAATTATATGTTGCATTGTCAAGGGCTACATAGCTAACGTTCTTAAAATACTTATCAAGGAGCAAGCAGGCCGGCCTTTTAACTGCACCAAAAATATAGCGTACTCGGAATTCTTAAACAACCTGGGACTTGCTCAGGTTCGTACAAAAAAAAAACATATTTTATGTATGCTACGTACCTCATTTGTTTCCAGTTGTTGAAATGTCAGACAAAACTTTAATATTGAGTAAATTACATTGGCCTCCTTGAAAAATGTTATTAATTTCACTCCCCGTCTCTGGGTCGATTTTTTTGCACTCCCCGTCCCTTGACCCGGTTTTTCGATTCACTCCTCCTCCTTCAAAGGGTCAAATTATCTTAAAAGTTTAGGTATTTTAGTCATTTAATGATGGATGAGGGACGGGGAGTGAAACGAAAAACCGAGTCAAGGGACGGGGAGTGCAAAAAATTCGAATGAGGGACGGGGAGTGAAATCAATGACATACTTCAGGGACGTGGAATGTAATTTACTCTTAAATATTTTTCCCACCCGTCAAGTGTATTGCTTCATCAGAGTGGCCATGACATGTTCACCGAACTTATTTCAAGCCTAAAATTTTCCTTTGTCTTTTGTTAACAATATATAGATGAGGCAACATGGTATCCAGGATGATGCTGAATCGCTGAGTGAGTGAACCAGTTGATATCGAGTTCATCAGGTTTGTTATACACTACAAATGCTCTTATATCACTTGAACTACTGATGTGTGATATGTGCACATATGGTACACATAATTGTATAATGATTATACTGCATATATTTAGATGATCTTTTGTGCATCTTTTTTCAGGCTGATCACGTGAGCGGCATGGTGTTTTGGCTAATGTAAATCTAAGTGCAGTTATATATGTTGTCGTAGACAACCGAAGCTCATGAGCTGTTTTAAGTTGTTTGACCCTATTCCTTTTTAGTAGTTTTTTTTGGGGGGCTTAAGTGCTTTACATGTGCTATTAGACATAGAACACAGGCTGAACACAAGAGAAAGTCTCACTTGGGATAGTTGTATCTTTATGGTTAAGATAGATAAGAGTGGACTAGCTTCTTTTTCGAACTTAGACGCAGGGTCAAAAGTGCGTTGCATTTTGTTTTAGCTATGTATGTTAGCATATTTTCATATTTATTTCCTTTACGTATATAGTATTTAAAAACGGCACAGTTGATGCCATGTAATGTATGTTGCTAAGATTGTGATGTATAAATACATAACATATGGTTTAGCAGAGTGTTCTTTTAACAATTGTCTTTTATATTTTAAAGTAATAGAAGAGAGTCTTGATTTATTCACTAAAAGGTACATTGGTGTATAATACACATGTACATTGTTGGGTTAACAACTTCATAAGTGTATACACATTAGATATGACAAAAGAAAAGAAAAAACAAAAGAACAAAAAAACTTTGTATGGACTGTTGTTTTTTGCATAGGTACAAATAACCAATAAAAATATGTATTATAATAAATATGTTTATAACGGAATTCATTAATACAAATAACCACATGACCCTATAGTCCTATTTAAATAGTAGCAGACAACCAAAAAAATGACTCATCAATTCCATTTAGAAAGTTAACCTGTGTTTGAGAAAAAGTGATTATAGTGTTCCATTATTACTAATTTGGATTGGATGTGGTGGCATGTAGTTTGTACTTATCATGTATTTTATTTATCATACTATATACTTTCAGAGAAGGTAGGGTTGCTTTTAACTTTTTGGGCTTCTCATCCTTTTCACATTTCAGCCCACACTTTTTCACTTTATCTCCATCCATATTTTATTTATTTTCTTTCCCTTCAACCTAATTGCCTTACTTCCGTACCAATTCAACCATTTTATTCCATCCTTGAAGATGGTGATTAGATTTGCTTGGATCCTTTTTACTTTAGTTATGAGTTTTATATTGTTGTACCATATACAGAGGTTTGGCTATATATGTATCTCCACTTCACATTCTAATCAAGCAACAAAATCATTTATCAACAAAATCATTTACCAGATGTCCTATTCTAGCATGTAATTTTGGGGCAAGAAATCAATCTTTTGCTCACTTGTCTTATCAAAAAGTCAAGGTAAATCTTTAACCCAACTTATATTTTAGGTTTGCCTAACATGGACTATTTTTATATTAATTTTATATTTGATGATTAAGGCATTACTTTGTTTGTAAGTGTTGTAATGAGTGTATGATTTCTTATAGGATGGTTATATTATCATATGACTAATAAGTTGTAATCATACTTACCAGGTACATACAAATGGCTGGCAAAATGATAGCGGATCTTAAACCTGGAGATGGAGATCAACCGATTGAAATTAAAGTCATCAGGAAGTGGTCACATGGTGTAAAACACGAACTAGGCTTTATTTTCATTGGGAAAAATGTGAGTTCTTTTAGGTAACATTTGACGCACTTAACGTAGTGATGATATTTTTCTCTAGATTGTTAAACACTTAACGTTTTACAGGGAGATGCTATTCAGGCATGTGCAAGCCTAAGTGATAAAAAATACGTTGATCCCCTGATCAAGGTCAACACTTGCTACAACCTAACCAACTACATATGTGAAGTTGACTGTCCCACACAGCACGAGTATAAGGCTTGGAAAAGCAGCAAAGTTTCAAGAGATACCAAGTGATGGCTTTCCTGCCTATTACTTCAACTTCCTTGATCATGATCATCTATCTTCTAGGCTTGATGAGCACACGATACTTACAGGCATGTCACTTTTATTGCTATATCAATATTTTGTCCCTCTGCATTTGTATGACTCATATATGTGTTTCTTTTAAGATTATCTCGGGAAGATAGAGCATGTCACAACTATGTCTGCTACTATCATGAGGATTAAACTTGAAAGTCCGAGGTTCGTACTAACTCACAATACAACAACCTACTAAAATTTAAAAGCCTTGGCATGTCGAACATATTTAGTCCATGTCTTTCAGTGAAGTCATGATTGATGCAACCTTTTGGGATGATGCTACTGTTTCATTTAACAGGGAAGTTGTCAATTCTTTGCCTTCTCCGGTTATAGCTGTTGTCACTTCAATGAAAGTAACTGACTATTATGGTTCGTGCAAGTCAGATTATTTTACTTTGTACAAATTTTACATGTTTTCCTTTAAATCACTCCTTATCCTGAAAAACGGATATGTTGTTTAATTAAATGCATGTACTCTACATTATTTTATGTTGAGTACATTTTTAAGGACTCATAATAATTCTATGCATTTTATATGACAGGTCGATTACAGTTTAGTGCAACTCCCGCCTCCTACATTTACATCAATCCTGATATTGATGTGGCTAAAACAATGGCCGCCGAGTAAAGTTCTCCTTTAACATCTTTTTTTATCCATAATCACTGATTTAAAAGATCCTTGTGGTTAATAAGTTTGATGTCCCATGTTTGTAATCAGAGATGCTGCTAATCCTGTCCTAAAGATAGAGTATGAAAAATTCAAAAATCTTGCGGTTGAAAAAAACAGGAACAGGTTTACACTTGCCGAACTGCTATCTCAAAACCCAAACCGATATGTGGTATGCACTCTTACCTTTTGAATTGCGCTCAAGTTTTCACAGTATTTTCACAAAAGCATGCAGTGTATATAGTATATAGTTTGATCTGAATGTATAACCATGGATGCATTTTTAAAACCTTACACAATATATTTAGGTTTGCTGTTGTATTAAAAGATTGTTAATTTTGTTATTCATATTCTATTAAAATTTGTGAATGTAGTTTCTTTTACAGGGTGTTCAGTTCACATGCAAAGCGGCCCTCACAAATGTAGACGAGGGCAAACAGTGGTATTACATGGCATGTGATCAGTGCCGCAAAAAACTTCAGCCCTGAACTTTTGCGTGTCAAGACCACCAACCAGTAAAGAAGCCTAAACATTTGTAAGTAGTGCTCTTCTCATATCAAATGCTTAGGCATCATGGATTTTCATACATATATTTGATAAGTTTGATAGTAGGTATTTGCTTGCCGCCACTATCCCTGATGATACGGCTGAAACAAAGGCAACCTTTTTCGATAAATCTGCTACGGTGCTCCTTGAAACAGATTGTAAGACCATGATCACTCAACTTGGATTTGTTGATCCTCACACGTTGCCTGCCCCGCTGGTAGAAGTCGGAGGGAAGACCAAAATCTTTCAAATGCGATTTAGCGGGTCGAGTAAAAAAGGGGTTGTGGACTTTGTGATGGATAATATATTTGAAGACACGTTAGCCCCGCAAACAGAAACTGAAACTGAGCAGTCTACTAATGCAGCTCCTGCAACTCCTACTGAAACAGAGCAATCTACCAATGCAACTCCCGCAACTCCTGCTCCTACAACACCATCGCATACACATGCTTCATCATGCACTCAGACTAAACGCCTTCAGAAATTAGCTGCTAACAAAAGCCTTTTTCAGACATTAGGTTGTCCTTCTAAATCTATTTGATTATTATTTATAAACATACACAGGCATACATACATATAGATACATTTGTGTATATGTCTCTACTTCTCAATTTTTTTATCGTCTTTGTGCTAAAACCAATACAGAGAAACTTAAGAAGCAAAAGCATTGTGACAGTGTACCTTGCCAAAAAATCAAAGGACGCGCTCCCATGGGTGACATGACCCAAGAATAGAATCAAGAAAACAAGTAAGAAACAATTAAACTGTCACCGTTGTTTCATATTATGCGGTTACGTTTTCTGATACCATGTTCTACAACTCGCTCATCTTTATAGGGATCTTTTGGGTGCACTTTTTTGGCTGCTCAGGTATTGTTCAACAGCCGTATATGATGCGTGTTAAGTAGTGATTAAAAATAACAAGTTTTAATTGAATGAAAATACTAAACTTAACTTTAACACAACCAGGCAAGAATACATGTTCGTATTATAGTATAGCTTTGGTAAGACCGAGTCGAACCACAGGGAATAGGTGTAAATTAAAATAATTAATTAAACCTTTAAATTACAAATTACAAATAAATAAGGGGTGCGTTTTAGTTCCGTACGAACGATTTTAATTAAATACAATTTAAAATTAAAACAATTAAAAAGATAGAAAAGTAAGTAAAGATAATCAGATAGAGAAACATGTATTTACTTAAAATTGTGATTCTTCGATTCAGGTTTCAGATATGTTTATTGAATTGTTGATTATTTATTATGGTGATTTTAACAAATATAGATAGTCTCCTGTTAAGGTTAACTAATCTTAATAAACCTTAACTTAATACTAGATTCTCTTGAATACACTAGAATTTCTTCTATGTGTTATTAACCTAAACTTTATTCAATTAATACTATCAACAGATCATTGAGATTCATTCAGCAACTTCATGTTAACGCAAGTTTATAATTATTGGTTAAATAATTATCACATTAATCAGGTTATATTAATTGTTATTCTCTTAACCTATTACCGGTTACAGTCTCAAGCCACAATTAACTAATAAATTACTTAATTGCAGATAATCAATCAACTCATACAAACCCTAGTTATAGCATAAGTCTTTTGACCACGTTAAGTAACAATCAATCAACGCACAATTAATATGGATCTTTCAAATAAACTCAATAATCATTCATAATTCAAATCAACATAAACATATCATAAAACCTTTATCTAATAATCATTCATATAAGTAAATACAATTAGAGAATTAGCTCATGTTCAAAGTAAACCTAATCAAATCTAAAAACATGCAATTACACATTGTAAATAGAAAAGAATAAGAATCAAACCCAAGAACCGAACCAATTCTTCTTTTGGGTTGAAAACCCTCAAACCCTAGCTTCCTAGCCTCCAAATAGCCTCTTCAGTCGACCTCCAAACCCTAGAACCGAATTAAGGTTTACTTAATTCGTATATGAAAGTGTATGGTTAAGGGTTGAGTTTGACCTCTATTTATAGATTTCAGGTTCGCGCATCCAACAGCCGGTTGAATATTTCAGCCGCCGGTTGGGTTGGATTTTTACCCGAAAACCCAGATCTTGACCCGCGCGTTCGACCGCCTTCCTGATTTAGGTTCAACTGCCGGCTGAATGTTGATTCCAGAATATTCTGCAGCTGGGCCAGGCTTCCTTCTTGGGCTTCTATCCTCATAAATCCGAATTTTATCCTTCTTCTTGGCCCAATAACTTATTCTTTTTGGGTTTAATCTTCTTTTAAAGCTCAGTCTTCTTGGTTCTTAATCTTCTCTTCATTTTCTTCAGTTTTTAGCCCGTTTTCGTTCCTTTTCTTTATTTCTTTAATTTAAACACCTTTTTGCAAAAATAAACAAAATCAGTAATATATATATATAATTAAATTGCAATAAAAATGCTTAAAAGTAATGGAATATTATTATATAAATATGACATTATTTGATGTTATCAGTATAGGGAGCCTTTAGGCGTACAACTTTTAGTGAAAGGCATCTGAAGTTGTTTGCTCATTAAAATGTTTCTTTTTTTGTTCTTATTAGATGCAACTTCAAAACCTTATCTCAAGTTGGCCTATCAATTGTATCATGTATGTCTTATTAGGATGTAATGCACTATGCAATGCACTATGTAAATTTTAAGATGCAATGCAACGCACTCTGTAAATTAAACCATGTTTCAAGTATGTTTCGATGTGCTTTCTCTTATATATTTGTCACACGTTTATGGAATTATATTTTTTGACAATGCATATAATCTTACAGTTAAAGTATATCGACCATGCTGTAATTGCTGCTACTAATGGTGTGGAATGAATATGTTTATTTATGTGTGTGTGAACTTCTATGGTGTATTATTGATTTGGACAACCGTTTTTTCACAAATTATGCAAACTACATTTATGATATAATGCGAATTTTTATAAATTTATTTTATATCCGAGTCTACTTTTTTTTAAATGAAAAATATCCGCTGCAACGCGCGGGTTAAAAATCATTCGTTTATCTTAATTATCATTTCAGATTACTAGTTTATAATTTACAACGCAAAAAAATCAATAAATAAATAAATAAATATCAGTAGCTTTCAACTTTCTTTTACTAAAACCTATGAACTCTATTAGTCTATCAATAAGTAATTAATTAATGAAAATAATTAAATGAAATACGGATTTTCACAAATTAATAAGGGCATTGATCGCTAACATATATATTCATGATGATGAAGTGTATTGGTTAAACCCATCGGAGCAAGTAACTACGAGTGTTACATCTCTCGAGATAAATAACTACGGATATTTTTCAAAAATAACGAAAATATATTATAAAAATTACGTGGACAACTTGTATATCTATAAAACTACCATAGCTCATGTGCAACGCGATGGAACAAATTTACATATGGTAACATGACTATTAAGCAACATACTTGTAAGTTGTATCGAACAAACATAAATAAACACCCACTAAACATAATCATTAAAACTATATATTTCAGTGTCTCTGAAAACATACGAAATAAAACACTAAAGAAACAACAAATTACCTGAATATCTACTTTCTAAGATAGAATATGACAACTTAATAAGTAATTTTTGTGACAAATACAGTTAAGTTCTCTTAATTAATTCGCTAAAAGATTTGTCTGTTGGCTTTAGCAAGTTGTATGCAAATCCTCCTGCAATCGCTCCGATGATTGGACCAATGATGTATACCCAGATTGCGTTATAATTGTTTAGCACGATAGCTGGTCCAAGGCTTCTTGCTGGATTCATCGATGCACCAGAAATTTGCCTAAAATATGTGTCCAATTAAAGATAGTTCCATTATTGCAGTCAATCTAAGAAATAAAGGGAAAAAACTCAGTTGGAATTGAAGTTAAAAGGCTACCCTCCAGCAAAGATGTTTAGTGTTATGGTCATCCCGACTACGAGCGCACCATGGTCTTTAATCTGCAATTTTACCGGATATAATAAAATTATGTAAATAAAAGCTAGTAAAGTTTCGCCAAGTTAAATATGAAGTTTTGTGTTAGTTGAAAAATTACATACCGCCCTACGATCATTAGTGGCTCCCGAAACGATAAACATCATGATGAAACCGACGATGATCTCAACAACAACTGCTTGCATGGTCGATCCAGAAGGTGTAGTTCCAAAAAATGCTTTGGGAGTTGTGTTCAAAATCAAGGCTATTGTTCCGCTAGCTAAAACTGCTCCCAACAATTGCGATGCCAAATAAAAAATCACCTACATATGAAAATGTGAGTTTGTTCTGACTATAATGTAAAACTTTCAAGATAAGTGGAAAAGTATGGTTTGGGTTAAATTTTATAGGGTTCAGAACATTTAAGGAGTGTTTAACTACTAAGAATTGATATTTTCTGCAAAGTTTTATCAGAAAACTAAAAATTTGAAAACTGTTTTTATTAGGAAAATTACAAAATATCACCTTTGGAGTTAAGGTTTTATACTTTATCTATGGAAAATGAAAACTGTTATCTCTTATATTTGAACGCGTTTTATAAATTATTACTAGTTTTCAAGGGACGTAACTCTAAAAAATGGACATGAAAAAATAGAGTTATTCCCCTAAACTAAACGTGCCCTAGATTTTGAATGAGAAAATTGAATTACCTCGTTCACCGGAAACAAACCCAGGAAGGCCAAGGCGATGGTCACAGCGGGATTGAAATGGGCTGATACATGTTGGAGGGCGTAAATTGTAGCCATAACAATTAGCCCCCATGTCACACATATGCCAGAAAAAGTGATCTTACCGCCGTAAAGTTTATCGGATGCCACTGATGAACAACCCACAAATATAATAATATATGTTCCAAGAAACTCAGCTATCAACTGTATAACATGAAACGTAAACTATCAAAGTTATTTAACGCGCGATAATTCCATTATATTGATTGCATTAAACACTATGACATACCCTTTGTGTTAAATCAATAGTAGGATTCGAGGAAACAATCAAATCAGAATGAGAGTCTGTTTTGCCTTTTTCGACAGCTGAAATATTTGATTCGTCAATACCTTCACTTGTAACTGCTGCCATGATCGAAGATTAATTGGACTTTAGAGCTAAATAAAGTAGCAAAAGAAACTTGTAAAATGAATAGATTTAGAAATTTAGGAGGGTTAATGGTTGATGTATATATAGAGGCCGAGTCATAATTAGTTTACTATGATTAGTAGTTATTGTACTATTTTTAGAAACTTAAATGTGATGAGTAAGTATTTTAATTTGAATTATAAACTATAATATAATTTTATAATTATAGTTTATATTATAAATTTTAGGTAATTAGCATGATCATAATAATTCTTAATTTGCAATCGTAGTTGATACAATCGAAGTTAGCTTAATTAACAATGTAGTACAACATTTCCTAGCCGATGGTAAGTCGACGGAATATGTGATGGTTTGACGTAAACGGTTTCTTTTTCTGCAAATATCTCTCTCTAAATAACAAGTAAAGATACTAATTGATTTTTACTCTCAAAGTCTCAAGTTTTAAAAGATTATAATAGATAGACTATATATATATACTAATACAACCATTTTTGGCCCAAACTCATCCGTTCCGCCCAATGGGCTCTATTAAAAATAAATCCGGACTAACGGGTCTGTATATGATAGTCGCCCAAAACAGAAATTGACCAAAAGCGGCGAACCAAGTCAACGAACGTTCAAAGCTTTGCAGCTGAACTCTCAAATCATCAATTCATCTTCATCTTCATTTGTTCGTTGTAACCAATTTCAGGTTCGTTTATCTATCTTATTGCACATACTTTGTTGTGTCTGTTAAGTTTATGCGCTTGCTATTTCGAAAATTAGGGTTTATTATTGGGCGTTTTTTGTTGTAATTCAAATGTGGAGACACTATGTGTCTTATTACTGCCATAGTTTGTGTATGTTGCCGTGAAATCAATAAAAGATGCAACCTTTATTTGTTTAAAGAAAAAATTGTTAAGAATTGATGTGAACTATTAATAAAAAGAAAGTGAATTGGTACATGTTTGATTGGTACTGAGAATGGAAAAATGGTATTTGAGATTCTTACTAGTTTGTTTATATCGCGTTTACATCGATAAAATTCAAGAAAGTTGTATCCTTTACTTGTTTTAAAGAATAACAATAGCTAAGATTGTGTAAACTGTAAATAAATAAAATGTGAAGTGTTGATGTTTGATTGGTACTGAGAATGGATAGACGGAGCTCGAGATTCTTTCTTGTTTCATTCTCGTGTTTATCCAAATACCGGAGAAACGTCGATGAAGGAAAATGATGTTATGTATATGACCTTCAGTTCTAGATGCTTTAATATAACATTTGCTTAACTGCTATTGACAAACCTAGGGGTAATTTGGTGATTTTCTTGTTTGGGTTGTTTTGTCATTTTTAGTCATAGTGATCTTGGTTCTGTGGATTGCATTTTGGGATTATTTTACGTATATTTTATGTGTGAATGTTTTCTTTGGATGTAGATGAAGACGGTTTCTGGAACGATTGTCTCTACAAAGCCTGTTAGTCTCTCAAAAGCGGCTAACATTTTGTCAAAGTTTGTGAACTCCGATAATGGAGCTTCTCAGTCGGTGAGTGCTTACCTACGTCGTGCTTCTGTGGATTTTAAAGAGCTAGTATACTTTAAAAAGCACCACAAGTTTAAGCGGCCAAAGGAAGAAGCTTCAGCCAAATCCGATTTAAGTCATAGAAATCTTGAAGAAGATGAGGGTAAAGTTCTGGAAAATGATGGGGTAAAGAGTGAAGATGATAAATTGAGAAAGAAAAAGAAGAAAACTGATGGTAGTTTGGGGAGTGGGCAAAATGACAAAACTGAGGTTAAGGTTGAAGAAGGTAACGAAATTGTGGAAGAAAAGAGTGAAGAAAAGAAGAAAAAAAAGAAGAGGAAAAATCCAGAGGTTGAAAGTGGAGAAAATGGTACTACAATGGCACCCGAAAAAAAGAAGAGAAGGAAAACCAAAGCTGATGAATAGGCATGAAAATTCGGTAAAAGTTTTGTTGCTATATTAGTTAATATATGATGAATATGATATCATTATTGAGCAATCATTTAGCGTCCAGGCAGTTTTGATGGTGATAAACTAGTTTCCTGATTACTATTATTAATTTTCATATATGAATCAATTTTGATTGTTGTTGACTTCTTCTTTCATGCTATTGCATTTAAGAAATAGATTCAAATTGCTTAAATCCATCTTTAGATCAACATAAACAATAAGTGTAGAGTAAAGGTTTGGATTATCAAATATCGAGATTTTAGTTGCGCGACAATTTGGATCCACAAAAGTACGCTTGCCCAGTTGAAAATAGCAATATAACAGTAGTTGTAACTGTAGGAATGTTAGCAATTTTCTTAAAAGTATCAAGACTTAGATACTTGCACACGATAGCTTTGTCCGTGAATGAATCCGTAGAAGGAAAATGCTTTGCACAGTTCCATCTCTTTTAGTAGCTCTTCTGGAAATCAAAGTGAGTCTAGGTTTCTATGCTATAATGTTTACACAGATGTTTATGGCAATGTTATACTTATAGAAGTTGACATTCTAAGCAATGGGTAAATTTAGTCTTTCCCAAGAAAGAAGATGCAGATTGCTGGAGGAATGCCATGTATAAACACTTTCATCCCTCTCATGTTAGGTCATAATATGAATTATATGTCTGTAGTACTATGTATATTACACTTCATGCTTAGTTGAGCTGTTTAAGTAGATGCCTAAAAGGTTGTAACATAAGGTGAATATGCATATATCTTGTAACATATATCGTGATTATGCTCTGTTATCATCTTTAACACCTGAACCATTTGAACTGCTGTTTTTTTCCTTGTTTCTCTTTGTTCGAGACCTTCCATACCACGTCCTTCTTTTTCTGCATAATAAAGTTGGTGAATACTGGTGTTTGTCATTTGAAGTCTGTTATCTTTATGTCCTTTCATCACCAGTCTAGACATGGAAATATTATGTTGTAGGTGTCATGCTACTTTTACTCGTTTAGTGTAGACCATCAAGAGCGCTAGTGGTTGGAATTGCTCTAGTACTCGAGTCTATTGGTAATGAGTATATTTTAATTCGTTTAGGTAGTGTTTGGTTAAAAATGGTGAAATTTTTAACTAACATCAAAGAAATACTCAGGGACCAAATGCTGAGCATTTTGCATCATGATGATGTGAAACATGTCCACCACCCACATCATATGGCTGAAAACAAAATAACATTACATAAACCAACATCTGGTAAGCAGACTTTCATGTATGCCGATGAATAAGAATATAGGGGACTATAGGGGAGGCACGTGCATTTTATTGTCAACCATCAAACTTCGATGTTCTAACTAAACAAGGCTTATAATTCCAATGTATTACGTTCAAACATCAAAGATGATCCGAATAGACAACACCAACAATTAAAAGACGAGCGGCAACAGTTTTGTAACAAAACTCAAGTGTTTGCTGAACTTTTTTTTTTTGTTTTACCTTTACCAGTACTGGTCCTAAGTTCCTGCAAACATAAGCATAATGTAGTATGTGTAGTGATGTATGCGACAGATTATAACATAGTGAAATGCAAACTGTTGCTCAAGTATTGCACGTGGTTTATAGTTCATATTAAACCTTGTAAATATTTGTCTCTCAAGTCTCAATCTTTTGTATATAAATCTCAATGGGATACTGAAACTAAATTTGCTACTCCTCGTAAATGCTAATATTAATTTGAAAGAAGCGAGACGTTTATTTATTAACCAAAGAAGATATAAACTTATGTTGCAATGTATGAGTATAGATCTTGATCACGGAAGAAAGAAATTATTTAGCACCTCCTTTCAATACTAATTCAAAATTCAAATTCAACTTCAAATTCAAAGTGCACGTTAACATGTACTACTATCATTATTTTGATACCAACCAGCAGTGTATCCGCACCGCACACAGTAGCGGTAGCGGTAACGAATAGATGCACACGTTTTTTTAAAATTTTGATTTGAAAATTTTATAGTCAGTTTTTATATATTTTTTAAAAGATTTCTTGAAATAATATGTTAAAAACTCAGAAAGACAATTTGAAAAGTTTAAAAAGGAAGGTGTTATAAATATCATAAACCAATAGTTAATTTTGAAATATTGAAATCATTAACGAATTTTGAAAGACAATTTAGTCATTAAACATTGTTGAGTCTAATTTTAAAATCATGATGGAGATGTTTTATATGTAATTAAGATTAAAATAAGATATAATGACTATATGCCTGGCACATATAATCAACCAATACAAAATATGGAAAACACATCATTTCTAAATAGGGTTTATTGTTTTGTTAAACTTAACGCGTTTTACTATTGTATGAGACATGCTTTCATTTGTTCTATTGTATGTATTGAACTTGTAAATATCGTCTATTGTATGTAAATTTTCTTTTCTGAGTAAGGTCAAAAAAGAAAAGTTTACATACAATTACATACAATAGAAGTTTTCAAAATTCGACTAATATAATAGTAAAACGTGTAAAGTTTAATATATAACGAAACAATAAACTCTTCTAAATATGGTGTTCGCATACATTCAATATAGCATTAATGGAATAAAATTGGTATGCAAGTCAACGTTTACGAAGATATAATTTTTATTTTTATTTTTATTTTTATAATAAATTAAAGACACCACCCACTAAAATCAAATACTTATTTTCTATATAGTTTACACTGATTTATGAAAATTGTCCCTATATTTTTTTTTTTTACCTTTTCAGTATAATAAGTTTACGTTTTGCTCGAATATGGTCCCTCCTCCACTTAAAATGACTAAAGTACTCTTTTCTCTTTTTTCAGATAGTCAGGATCTAAATGGCCAAGGGTACTATTTTTTAGCAAAGCGTAAACTTATTAAACTGAAAGGATGAAAAAGAAAATGCAGGGACGATTTTCGTAAATCGGTGTAAACTACAAGGACCACTTATGAAATTTACTCTACTTTCAAATTTAATGAAATAAAAATCACCCACAACTACAAAAATAACACTACATACCAACACGGGAAAGCATTCCAAACATCTACTCTAGAATCTAAAACTAAATTAAAAAAAAAAAAAAAAAAATATTAGAAAACTATTTCAATTCTCATTTATAAGCTACCGATTTCTTTTTGAAAATTTCGCTAAAGGATTTTTCCGTTGGCTTCAACAAATTATAAACAAATCCTCCAATAATTGCTCCGATGATTGGCCCAAGAATATAGGCCCAAAGTCCTTTATAATTATGCCCCACTAAAGCTGGTCCAATACTTCGAGCAGGATTCATTGATGCCCCAGAAATTGGCCTGATATAATTGATCAAGTCACCACGAAACAAATTAGTTAGCTAACGAAGAAACACAGTAGTATATGAGTAATAAAGACTTACCCTCCAACAAATACATTTAACATAATTGTCATTCCAACTGCAATCCCTCCATGCTTTTTGATCTATTTTAAAACAAGATAAAATAAAATGGAATCAGTATATTAAATAACTTTGATTCTAAAAATAAATGCGAAATTTAATGTTATCTCAAAAAATCAAATCATCAATATTTTTTTCATTAACAAGATAACATACCGCCCTGTGATCATTTGTAGCGCCAGAAATAACAAACATCAGGATAAACGTTACGATGATTTCAACAACAAACGATTGTAGGGTTGAACCGGCCGGCGTTGTTCCAAAAAATGCATCCTTGGTCACATCCATAAGCCAAGACAACGTTGCGCTTGCAAGAATCGATCCCAACAGTTGTGCGACAATATAAAAAGCCACCTACATTAAGAGAAAAACAAACAGTTATACCCTATACAAAATCAGCAAAACGCAACTACCAAAATCTTAAAAGAACGTAAAGTACTTACTTCTTTAAGCGGATGTAACCCCAAAAACGCCAAGGTAATCGTCACGGCCGGATTAAAATGTGCCGAGATATGGCCAACCGTGTAAATCATGCACATAACGATTAAACCCCAAGTTACACAAATTCCAGGAAATGTTACGGTCCCACCGTATAGTTTATTAACCGCTACGGATCCGCAACCAGCGAAAATAACACAATATGTACCAATGAATTCTGCTAACAACTGTCGAAAATAACAATTAAACAATAAGTAGGGGGGAAAAATATATCAATTGGCATATCGTCACATGTCAATCATATGATAATTTAAAAACGTACCTTTTGAGCTATATGGATTTTATAGCTTGTTGACTCGGTCAAGGAAAGATTGCCTTTTTCCATGTCAGAAAGATGTTCTGTACCATTAGGCGCCATTGTTGGGGATTGAAGAAATGAAGTTTGAAGATGAAAGATTTAGGTTTTATTGTATGTGTTGTAACTACTAGGTAGGTGTTTGAGCTTATATAGGGAAACAATCCTAGTGGATCATGATCGAGATATGTTTTTGTTTACTTTTTTAGATTTTAAAATGTTGATAAGTTATATTATATGGATTGCTTATCACGGAATTACTCGTAATATGTTGGATATGGTGTAATTATATTTCCCCCTTTTTCACCTGTATTTCGATTTACTTTGTAACCGGCATATGATATATAATAATTAATAAAAACCATGGTTTATAAAAATAAAAATAATAATATACGGAATTGCATATTATATATCCATTAGTTAATGCTAACTCTAGTATGTAATTTGATCGTATTAAATTGTGTGTGTATATAACCTTATTATCATTAATTAACAAAGTATTAGTTTTAAAAAATCATCTGCATTTTAATACTCGTAATGCATATGAGTAGACATGATTAGAGGCTTTTTTAATTTATCTATTTGGATTTCGGTTCTGCTTTGTTTTGATCAAAATCCTGAAAATGTTTTGTAAACACACATATAATATTATAAAATATAAAAATTGAAAATGAAAATGAAAATGGGACTAATACAATTGCATGCCCATACCCATTTAAAACCCGCAAGTTGAAAATCATAAAAAAAATATATGACCTGTAGATGTTGTGTTTCATTAGTTGATCATTTATTAAGTACATTTATTTATTTATTATTCTATACTTTAGGGGTTTTAAATTAAATAAATAATTCATTTGTATGAACAATAATGGTAAATAAAAAAAAAAAAGTGGCTGATCAAATAATGAAACCATAAAAGATTTTAAGGGTGAGTAAAGGTAGGTTCGGTTCGAGTTTTGGGTAAAACTGAAAACCGAACCATGAGTTCGTTTTTTCGATTTTTTAAAAACCATAACCATTCGGTATTTTCGGTTTCAGTTTTGTTTATTTTCGGTTATTTTTTTAGTGTTTATGGTTTTTCCATTCAAGCTTATTAAATTTACAAATATACATTATATACAAATATATTTAAAATATACTATCCACATATATATTAAAAAAATTTAAAAATGATATATATTATAGATAAGAAGAATCATGCGTTTTTTGTTATTTTGAATAGTCTTTAATCTTATCTATTTTTTGACCAACAACTTAATATATAATGAAATGCGGATATCTCGTGATTGTAAAGTGGTGAAATTTGAACCGTAATTTAGGTTTTAGTTTTCGTTATACTCTTTTTAAATAAATAAATTAATAATTAATTAGTTGTTTAACCCTATGTGATTAAAAACAAGTCAACAAAAACACACGTACGATTATTAATTTTTATGATAATATTATTCTATATCTGTACTTAAGGTAAAATATTTTGTTTAAAAAGGGAATATGTTAGCAATAGTGATAGGAATACAACTACTAGAAATAATGTCATTGATGTTAGGAAAAAGTTGATGGTAGTTCAGTTTGCATGCATCTTGTAATAAAGAGGCAGAAGCTTTTAGGTTGTGGTCAGACAAGTGGGTATATTAAGAAGAAAGGCAGCAAACAACAAAGCGTGTGTGTATTCAAGATGTGGTCCATTAAAAAAGCTTAAAATAAGGCAACCAAGTTGGGGTTAAGAGATAAAAATAAATAAATAAAGAAAAGATTAGTATTGATTTGGATATGAGACAAGAATTAGGACTCCATGAGAAGAGATTGTTAAAACTTGGTCGTTTTGTGGAGGAGACAAGTTGTAAGGGATAAATATAGACATCAAGCAAAAGTTAAAGGGCCTCAAATAGAATTTTGAGGCAGAAAACAAAAGGGAAATAAATGTCAGAAGTGGGATTTGAACCCACGCCCTCTCTCGAAGACCAGAACTTGAGTCTGGCGCCTTAGACCACTCGGCCATCCTGACTTTTGGTTAATAGCTTGAGGTTAATATATATATCATAAAGAATTTCAACAATCGCTAAAATAAATACACAGTCCAAGCGTAATCTAACTTTTTTAGTGAAATAATTAAACGCTAGTTTACATGTATTTCAGAGTAAAGTTGACCCGTTTAATTCTTTTTGTTTAAGTTTTGTAAGTTCACTCATTTGACCCTCGAAGTAAAATACAGCCTAGTTCAATACATATTTCGGTAAACGACCGCCAAGAGGTTTTATCGTCTTTATGTTAAGTCAGGATAAATTACGACATCCATCACAACTAGAGGAACAATATGAGGAACAAATATGGCATTAGCTACATACGAACATTCTTACATAGTGATAGTTACATTCCAAAGAACGCTAAATATATTCTGCAACTCCTTCCTATTAAAGGGTCTATACCAATACTAGTAGTTTAAAGCTATAGAGGTTTATCATAAGTACCCACTGGACTAAATTTCGTGTAATATTCTGCACATATCATCATGCATTCCATGGAGAATAAGATCTTATTCATCATTCTGCAAGAACAATAACAAAGTATTAGTAACTATCATACTATTACTTAAAAATTATTTAGAAAATTTAGAACTTTGGTTAAAAAATGTCTGCAGGTCACAACCAGCCAGCCTGGTCCATTTCAACCTGAACCTCTTGACTAACCAAACCTGCTGACCCACCCATCTTGCAACCTCTAGTTATACATGCCAAAAGATCCTAACAATTAATAAGCATATCAACTTCATATTTGTTTATCAACAATGAACTTGTCTGAGAACTCAAAGGTAGTACCCTGGAAACAGAAAAGATGACACTTCAGTAGCCAATAAAGTCTTTCTATTTTGTATATTTTAGCCAGCTGAAGTGTTATTACTTCCAGCAACTTGATTGCCATTCCTTTATTTTGCAATTTTTCAAATATGTTGGTTGTTAAAAGCAAAGTACCGAGTAAATTTGTTTCAGAATACGAACCAGTCTTAGTAGTGCCTCATTACTTCCTTTGTCCAAAGGGATACAGTATCCGATTTTGATTTAAATATTCAGTTTTGGTATATTTTGCACATGCAATTCTAATCATTAACAGCTCCTTATAGTAGATTAGATGTATGGTTTGTCTGAGACTACATGTCAAATGTTGACTATTTCTGAGACAAAGGAACATAACGAATAGAACCTGAACTTCCAACAGCCACAGACTAGAAACTCCATATTGAAGAAAGTTTGCTCACCTTAAGAGCATCGACTTCGAACTTCTTACTGCGTCGCAAATGTAAGTACTTGACTTGGAGGTACAGCATGGATAGGCAACCTGAAACAAGAGAACAAAGTAAGAACTAAGAAGTCAATTGTATTAATCTGTCATCTTAAATGGAAGTTTCAAAACGAACGCATTATAGATCAAATATCTCTTTTGTATTTGATACTCAACTTGATAATTTGAAAATATACAGGTTCAAAATGCCACAAATGATGACCTCCACCCCAGTACCTAATGAAGATCTAACAACCCAACACGCGGAAATCTATACGACAAGAGTATCAAATGCAAAAATAAAACTTCACTCGCTGCATTCAGTTTAATTATAACAATAGTACAAGTAGAGCATGAGATTGGTATTGATTGATACATATGCAGTAAATCTAGAAGTGAAACAGCTGGAAATTTAAGAAAGTAACAAGTAAAGAGCCAAGGAGATGAATTCTCAGAAATATAAGTGGCAGTGCTTAAACTGTGGCAAGCAACAGAACAAAACTGAGCTCTTGTTACACAATAAAGGGTAAAGCTAATCAAGCCTTTAAGCAACATCATGCATATTATGAAACCAAATTAAATAAAGTAAACATATCATGCACAACAGATTGAAAGATAAAAGGCGTAGAGGTGCCCATATTGACCCATTTACTAATGAATGGGCCAGTTTTGGTTGTGTTTTATCTCAAGGTCTCCAACTTGTCATATTGTCATTTTGTACATATTTGGATATTGCTATTATAGTACTGTTGCTCTTTGAATCATCTTAATTCATTTCTTGATTAATATGTATAAGCAGATAGGACTAAAAATGTTCCGTTTCAACTCAAACCCATTTTTACCATTTACTTCTGAAAGGAACTACTCACGATTAAATAAGTAAATATTCAAAAGATGAGCAACACTTACTGATCTTCCACACGCATTTTCTTTTGTTCCTTTTTCTTGTGTTTACGATTTCGCTTCTTGCCAGAAGTTGGAACCACCAATGTCGCTAGTGCTAAAGTTGGACATGGCAATAGAAGTGCAGGAGCAGCAGTTACAGATAAAACCTCTGAGTTTTCTACCTTAACTACATTTGAAGAAAGATGAGCCACTGGAATGCTGGATAAGTCCCCTAAGGGTGGTGCTGATACTAAAGTAGAAGAACGTTCAACATGGGTCCCAGCAAATGGAGTCTGTGGCAAAACTATAGTCGCTGAAATAGGTGGAGTGAGTGCCTGAGTTGTTGCAGAAAACGCCTCTGAGTTTTCCACCCCAACTACGTTTGAAGAAAGATGAGTCACTGGAATGCTGGGAAAGTCCCCCAAGGGGGATGCTGATACTGCAGTAGAAGAAGGTACAACGTGGGTCCCAGCAAATGGAATATGTGGCAAAGCTGTAGTCGCTGGAGTGAGTGCCTGAGTTGTTACTTCCTGGCTTGGCCTTGGAGTTGAATCAACAGACAACTGTGTTGCAGGGATAGTAGTGTCTTGTACCGAGCAACTCTCAAAATGAGGCCTTTTGTTTCCTTCATCAACTTCAGCCTTAATCAAAGTGACACCATTTTCAGATCCAGTTGGCACTACCTCCTCATTGGTGTCATTGCGTTCATTTTGTAACTTCTTAAGTACGGCATTAGGTTTGTACTTACGCTTAATTATCTCTGACATTATGTTTACTGATTCAGAATCTGCACATAAATCAATAGATTTCAGCTCAACACACAGAAACTTGAGAAGAATGTTACAATCAGCTCACTGACAAATGATTTCAAATCTAGAATGTACCTAAACATTTTAGAACAACAGCATGTGCTGCTGATTGTTCAGCTTCTTTCTTGCTTCTGCTGTTCTCTCCTGTACAAGAAACATCAGCGATAACTAAAGAAGAACGGAAAACAGGAGAAGGTGTATCCAGTTGAATGGTATGATAGGTCGGATTCTGTATATTCATCCTATTAGCATATTCAACCAGAATAGACTTGCACAAAGATTTATCCTGTACAATTGCACGATTTAATAAGAAACACTACCTTAAAAAGAAATTTTTATACTACTACGTAAAAAGTTGTAATCAAGAATAATGTATGCACCAAACCTCACAGACAAGACGTGATGCTTCATTCTTTAGATTTTGCAATGTACCAAATAATGCTACCCGAGAAGCATCCATCTCAGCCATTTTACGCAGCTGAAATGTGTTTGGGGATGTATAGCCCATACCACCGACCCACACAGTACATCTGAAGTTTGGTGAATGTTCAGAACCTTCATTAAGAGTTTGATACGTCGGTAGTTGCTTCCATATTTTTTGAGCATGTTGATTCAGAAGACTCTTGTATACGTGTGGTTTCACACCTAGAATAGAAAAACTATATATTGCATTATATCTAACATGAAATTAAAAACCACAAATCATGTCTCCTATACCAGTAAAATAAGCAGCAAGTACAGTTAATTTGAGCATTAACTTATTAATTTGCCTATGTTGCATTTGGACCTGTATATGCTGAAAACACAGATTCGAATAATGTGGTTCTATTTCTTTGCTTTCAATGATTAATCACTTCGTATAATGATCGTATAGTGCCTTTGTAGTATAAATGCTCTTAATAACATTAAGGATACCTAAGTATAAAGTTATATAATGCTCTAACACATGGAACAAAAACATTAGTTAATTCGTTATGCATATCTCTTTAATTTCACTATGTTATCACTTCGTATCGTAAGAAGAACGATCAGAATCAATCAAAATAAATGATCGTATGATATTCGCATTATTTGTTGACTCTATTAGATATATATACAACATATATAGATAGAACACGAAATTACCGGTGGCCGGAGGTTGAGGCGATGTGACAGCTTTAATCGGATCCGTCATGACTGACTGATCAGCCGAATTTTTCTCGAGAATTCACCGGCTGTAATTGAGTTAGGGTTTTTACGTCACCAAGGGGTTTTACGGGTCCTTTGGGTTTCACTACAAGTTCACTTAATTCCCACTCTCCGGAGGCCGGAGCTGAGTGCCTCATGAACTATATTGAAATTGTATGCAAACTGCCCTCGTATTTATATTCTTTTGTAAAAATGGCGCCTTTATATTTTGGCTACTTTACCGAATGAACCCCAAACTTGTTAAAGAGAAAAGTTCGTTAGAGTACAACACCCTTTTTTTAGAATGAGAGTATCAATGAAAATTCTTTACGTGTACAAAAACTCATTTACCCCAATATCTTAAAAATTAATTATCTCACAAACGGCAAATCGAAAAATTATGAAAATTGCACCATAAAATTCAGCGTTTTCTCCTTCGATTAGACATCTCACAAGGTATACTTTCGACGAGTTTTTTTTGTGCGTTTTACAAATTACTAACACGTGTGTTAGTTTTTGGTTGTACATTTGATTTAGGGTTAGGGTTTAGGGTTTAGCAGGGTTTAGAGTTTAGGGTTTTGTAAAGCGTTTAGGGTTTTGTAAACCCTAAACGCAACATATTAACACATGTGTTAGTAATTTGTAAAACTCACCAAAAATGGAAGAAAAAAAAACTCGTCGAAAGTATACCTTGTGAGATTTCTAATCGAAGATGATAAAATGATGAATTTTATAGTGCAATTTTTATAATTTTTCGATTTGACTTTTGTGAGATAATTAATTTTCAAAAAGATGGGGTAAATGAGATTTTGTACAAATAGCACAATATCATTGGTTCTCCCATACTTTAAAAAATTATTGTACTCTAATAATTTCGTCTCAACTTGTTAAATGATCGTATTGTCATTGTATTCCGTACTTGTGAGTGTAGCTTAGTAGGTTGATCGCATTATTTTTTGATTCTTCGTACTCCTAAAGTCCTATTATAGAAATTATCACATGTGACTAAAATATATGTATATAAGTATATATGTCTAATTATATGATTGATGTACATTTTAAAATCATTGATAAACATATATTTAGATGTATAGTTTTAGCCGCATATAATTACTCGTCTTGATTATCAATATTGGTAGATAGAGCTTCTGACTAAATTGATGGTGGTGGGTGACAAAAAGAGTATTAGGTGAAGTTACTTGTATTCCATTTACCATGTATTTTTTATGTACACTAATACTAATATGCGTGTCGATCCTATACATCAGAACATGCATGTAAGTTGTGTGAAATTTTTACGTCAACTATTTTTTTATGTTGTCACAATATTGATTGAATTTATGTGTTTAATTCAGTTTCATAGTTAGGTGTGCTTGGTTTGATGGTAGATATGAATGTTTTGGGTTTTTAAAATGAGTAATTTGATGTGAATAGAAATAAATAAAATCAAATGGTACTCATTATTAAATAATAATTAAAATAGTTGACATTTTGTAGTTATGTCACTTACTCACTTATGTGTAAGTCAACAATTCTTTCACAATCCTTAATATTTCAAAATAACAAATAATAAATATCAGCTTTTATACATTTCATATTTTCACACACACATGCACCCACACACGCATATATATATATATATATATATATATATATATATATATATATATATATATATACACACACACACACAGTAGAACCTCTATAATTTAATACTCGATAAATTAATAACCTCGATAAAATTAATAATTTGTTCGGTCCCAACTTGGGACCAGTACAAAATTGAACCCCAATCGATAGAATAATAAAATAATAATTTTTTTAAAATCTCAATGTAAATATATTGGTCCAAGCGAACTATAAATTAATAATTACTAAAATATTATAAAATTATATGATTGTCTAGTAAAAAATGAATCTATAGTCACTTGTTTTTTTGTGAATCTCAAATCTATATTGAGTTCATCTTTAAATCTCATCATTGCACTTAAGAGTTGAGACATTGTATTCTCGTATTGCAACAAAAAGTTGTGAAGAGTTGTTGCCGCTTGCAATGCTTCTTTCCGAGTGACCGGTTCCAAAGGTACTGAATCATCATCAACTTCATCATCAACCGGATTTTGAACGGTATCCGCCATAATTTCTTCAATGCTTTGAACCTCGTAACATTCATTATTTTCACCTGGATAATCCAACAACTCATTCACATCCGTTTTGTGCCAATAATGCATTCCCGTAATCAAGTTCTCAAGCTCACGAATGCATTCCCGTAATCAAGTTCTCAAGCCAACTCTTTAAATTAATAATTTATTAATTTATCGATATAATAATATCTCGCTAAATTAATAAAATATCCCGGTCCCAACATTATTAATTTATAGAGGTTCTACTGTATATGGAAGCTACAAATCCATTATCGATGAATGTTAGCGAATTCCCTTAATATTCATCATATGATATTATAGGTTATTAAAAATAGTTTATTGATTAATATTAGTAGTTATAACATGGGTTTTGATTAATATTTATTGGTAAAAATATGTTTTTATACGTTTTGATTATCATTCATCGTTGACGAACGTTAACGAATAATTTTTCAAAGAAAAATGATAATATCCACTTCGATTAACATTCATTAATGATGAATGTTAGAAAATTCTCTTAATATTCATCGTATGATATTATAAGTTATAAAAAGTAGTTTATATATGAGTATTAGTAGTTATAACATCGGTTTTGATTAATAATTATTACACAATATTTTTTTTATTTGGTTATCATTCTCTTAATGTTAAGCTATGTCTAATTCATCTAATACTACTTATAATGAGTGTCCATTTGTTGAATCTTAAACTTCTTAATATTTTTTTACTAAACTACCCTCTTACATCAATCTATGCATAGTAAATGAAATTAAAACATCTAATCAATTACCAAATATATGTTGTTGTGCATTTTAAAAATACATCAAATAATTGTGTACTGATTTTAGGTGTGATTTGATAACATTCTATTAATAAACATCAGACCAACTATTACTATAAATAAATCCATTTCTTTTGTTATATTACTATATAAATAATATTTAACACACAGTTCATAAAATAAATTTTCAAAACATACATATTTACTCTCATCACCACCATCACCACCATTTTCACCGTAACATTGTGCGGGTAGTGTGTTATTATACATAAAAGCATACCTAATAATATGATTTTGGACCTTTTGGTTTAACATAAAAAAGTATTCGGGGAATCGTGAATATAATAAAGAAAGCAAGTTATGATGATTATGCATGGTTTAGGACTTTAGGCATAAGCCCGAATAACAAAATTCTTACGAATTTTCATTTTTGACCCTTTAATTTTCTACTATCACTTGTCACTCGTTTCTCTTTTGTTAGGGTTTCAAACAACCCACCTTCAAACTTCCACCGGAAAAAATGACCGAAAACAGAAAGCGGCACCGTCACGATTCTCCATCACGAAATCACGATCGACGGAGCAGCAAAAGTCCCTATCATTCACCGTCACAACATTCCGAACCACCAACTGGTAAGCGCCCAATTTTTGCATCATACATTGATACCCCTAATTTGTCGGTTAAAGTAAAATTACTATGCGAAACAATCGAAAAGACACCTTCATTAGAATTAGAGAGGGTTTTAAGTGATTCTGGACTTAGGGTTTCAACAGAAGACGTTGAAGACGTTCTTAAACTGTCGTACGGACACCCGGTTTCCGCCGTAAAGTTTTTTCGATGGGCCGGGTATCAATTAAATGATAGGCATAGTCCTTATGCTTGGAATTTAGTAATTGATATGTTAGGAAAACATTGGTCGTTTGATGCAATGTGGGAAGCGGTTAAATCGATGAAAAAAGAAGGGATACTTTCGTTAGCTACATTTGCGTCGGTTTTCGGTAGTTATGTGATGGCTGATAGAGTTAAAGATGCCATTAGGGCATTTGAAGTAATGGATCAGTACGGTTGTTCGGCGGATATTGTAGCGTTGAACTCGCTTTTTAGTGCGATTTGTAGAGACGGAAAGACTGTTGATGCTAGAGTTTTTTTAGACTCTGTGAAAACGAAGATTAAACCGGATGCGGATACTTACGCGATTTTATTGGAGGGTTGGGAGAAGGAACAAGATGTGGTTAATGCTAAAAGAACGTTTCAAGATATGGTTGATGAAATCGGGTGGGATCCTAATAATTTTTCAGCTTATGATTCTTTTTTAAATACGTTGTTAAAGGGTTCCGGTGGCATTCGTGAGGCTTTAAAGTACTTTGAATCTTTGAAGGAAAAGAGTTGTTTTCCAGGAATGATGTTTTTTAAAGCTGCATTAAATGAAGCTGCTACAAAAGGTGATCTGAAGGCGGGTATATTGTTATGGGATGGATTGAATGTGCAGAATGGTTTTAAACTTGATACTGAATTGTATAATTCGATGATATTGTTGTATGCTTATGTCGAAGATGCTGAGCTAGCTAAAAAAACGTTAGATGAGATGGTTTTTAATGGGGTGTTTCCTGATACTGACAGTTACAATATTTTGTTTCAGTTTTTGTTAAAGGGTAGGATGTTAAAAGAAGCGCAAGTGATATTTAGTGAGATGATCAGAAACGAGTTTGTGCCAACACATGGTAATTGTTATATGGCAATTAGGGTGTTTCTAGATGGTGGGGATCCTTATACCGCTATTAAAATTTGGAAATGTATGGTTGAGAATTACTTGTCGGATGTTGAGGAGACAGGGAATATTTTGGTTTCTGGTCTACGTGATCTTAACCGTCTTCCTGAAGCAGTGAAATATGCTGATGATATGATAGATCGAAGGATCAAGTTGAGTTCTTCTACGTTAGCAAAAGTGAGGCAAAGTCTTGCGAAAGCTGGAAAGGGATCTGTTTATGATGAACTTTTTAAGAAGTGGAAGCTTCATTAGGCTGTTAGTTCATCGTGTTTTTGTGCCATGTTTATACTTGGTTATATGATTGTTCTTGGGTCAACTTTAGATTTTGTCTATACAAGATGCTATGTGCAGTGCTCCATTCATGAGAGAAAGTGTTCTGGACGTTCTTTGAATATGGATGGATTCAACTCCATCCTTATATCGTATGAAAACTACTCGTTTTGTCGGGATAATGTTTGAAGTCCCGAATGTAGCATAGTTGTATAGATAAAACAGTACTCTTTTTGGTAACCAATATACAAATGTATCTAGCGTTCAGTTTTGACCTACACAGTTTTCCATCTCTTTATGAGAGCATGGCTTCTTCTCTCTTTTTTTTTTGTTTTTTCCTTCTCTCTTTGGTTTGTAACTTTTGGTGATCTGAATATCTGATTCGTCTGAAACTTTGAATGTTATCTATATCTGGCAGCTTTTTTTAACTCATCTAGTAGAAAGTGTCCTAGTATACTTTCATGATCATGAGTTATGACTTCATGTACATTTGAACAGTGCAAAATGCTCATTCGTTTATGTTAAACTGGCGTGAGACGACAAGAGACGGTAACATCAAAGTCTCGAACCTGTGTCTCACACCTTATGATAATAGTAACCACAGTTGTTTTGTCAGCAGGAGGTTGATGATGCAATGGATATATCGAGTGGTGGTTGGATATGTAACTCTATCATGTCTCGTATGAAGGTCATTCCGAAAGTTGAACAACTACTTTAGGCACTATTAATTGCTGGTTAGTTGAGTAAACCTACGAAATTTATTTTTAGTTATAGTATAATAAATGATGAAAATAATAAATATTGCATGTAGCTGGAATAGCTCAGTTGGTTAGAGCGTGTGGCTGTTAACCACAAGGTCGGAGGTTCAAGCCCTCCTTCTAGCGTTAGATTTCTTTTTTTAAAAGCTATTTTGGTGCTTTTTCATGTACTTTAATGTTCAGTATATCATATGTTCTGGCTAGGCTATTCTTGTATGTCATGTTCAGAAAACAAAATCTTATATTAAAAAAAACAGCATAAAAAGAAGACCAACAGTTGTGTTTGCTTATAATACAAAGTCAATGGCAAGCATGTTAATCAAAGTGTGCATCAATCGTGAAACTTTTAAAATCACAATGTTCACGGTTCCCTTCATAAACAACTCGCATGGTAGATGTCAAATTTTCACTTTTGTGCTTAAAGGTTAAACAAAATATTCTACATCACATCGACTAGCAATAGGACGTACTAAAATTACATGGAGAAAAACTTGAAACTTTTCCTTAAAACAACTTTCCGTTATATCGCAAAGAAATTGCCTAGAGATAATAACCGTATACTCATACGATCTTGGCAACATCCTTCATCAGTCCCCTGTTAGCATTACAAAAATCAATGTACTCTTGATAAGAAATAAACCCATCACCATCAGTATCGATTTCAGCCATCATACGTTGCACTTCTTCAGGTGACACAGAACCGAGCAGTTTCAAAGCTTCTCCAAGCTCTGAAGACGAGATCTTTCCATCTCCATTGATGTCAAATTTCTTGAAGATTCGCTCAAGGTGAGCCTGCAGATCATCATCTGCCATTTTGGTTTCCTAATGGGCAGTAACAAGTCTTCGTTTTTATGTACGTCGTTTATGTGCTTGGTGGTTTGTTTGTTTTTGTGAAAAGATTAAGGATGGTATAGGCTTATAAAATGGTGGTTTGGGATAAAACTTGTGGCAGCCCTTAGAATTTGGAGTGTAAACAAAGAATGAATCACTAAATTGTCCGAAATGAAGGGGTTAAAGATAGTCCATACACCTTTAACAAATGTTCCTGCATAATTTGAAACTGTCTTCTAAATTTTAATACAGTTGTTGATGTTTGCTTCCTTTTCGTGCAAATATTTAGGGTATATAAACTTTTGTTCTTTTATTACCAACGTTTATTTTATTTTATTTTGACAAAGTACCACTTATAAAATTTTATTTACCCCTTAAATACACCTATATCCTTCCGTTTTCTTTAAAATAGTATATACCATTTTCCATGTTTTTAGTTTCTTAATAAGATTCCACTTTCCAAAAAAAATATCATGTTCCATGTCGGCGCCGCTAGAGGGTCGGTTTTACCTTTTTTTTTTTTTTTTTCTTTTTCTTTTCAAGTATATACCATGTCACTCCAATGTTGTCATTGAATAATGGTAGTAGGTCCTTAACCATTTTGGGAGCATTAAAAAACTTTAAGACGTGGTCAAGGGCCCATTGCCCTTGCATGACAGCGAGAGCCTCAGATTATGAAAAGATATAGACATGAAAAAGCCTGATGATAATTGGGTTGATACACAACAACCATCAAATCTATCATGAATTCGTGATTTCCTTTTGTCCTTCTATATAACAAGAAACAAAAGTTCATAGATTGTTTTTCAAATAGTTTGGTATCAACACGAAATCTTGTAATATGCAAGACTTATGTAAAACATCTTCCTCCACATAGTCCTGCATGAGATTGAATTCAGGTCTTCTCATTATGGTGCTAGATTGATATCTAATTGGCTACACGCAAAAAGACTCCCACTTTTCAACCAAAAAAAATCTTACATATGATCAGAAAGAGAGGGATTCAATTCAGTAGCAAAGAAGACAAGAGTCACTGCACAAATACAGAAACAAAAGCGCGGATAAAAGGCCACTAGGTTAAACATAATGACACATATTCTTTAAAATAACCATAAAAAGGAGGGATTCAAACCCACAACTTTATTACCACCTAAAAAAGTATTTATTTAAACTAAACACCAGATGGGTATGAATCAGACAAATATAACTAAATTGGAAGTTAACAGTTACAACAACAACAAGCTACATTTGCTACAACAATCGAGTTTATTGACTCACCGTTTCTGGAAAAATGAGAGGTGTTTGTGGATGTGATTAATATACAACCTGAATTTGCAAGGAGAATTATGCAACAGTCTTCAACAGAGCATTCATGACAGCTTCTGTAGTAGGTAATGCTGGAATTGCACCTCTTTCTGTAACAGTAATTGCACCACAAGCATTTGCAAAGCCAAGGGCTTCTCGTAGTCGTTTTTCATCCTATAATATTGGAATCATAGAACAAATTATTAAACTTCACGAATGTGAGATGAATTGCTAATGATTTAAACATCTTTATTCATCAGCATTTTCATTTTGTCGGTTTCTTTTATACAATAAAGAATGCCAATGTAATAATTATATATTGCTGCAAAGTGATACCTTCAGTATTGAGACATCTGCAGCAATTTTTGATAACACTCCAGCTACAAAAGCATCTCCGGCACCTGTTGTGTCCACAGGTTCCACCTTCAAACCTTTCACTCGTCCACTAAACTCCTATAAAATTAACGAAATTGACAAATAAGGTTAATTACTGGCCAATTATATATATGTTCATTATGGTATATTATTAAAATTCTAGACATAAACATAGCTTAAAAAGCCACTACTAAATGCAAACCTTGGTGTAATATCTGCAACCATCTGGTCCTTCTGTCACAAGTAGCAATTTAAGATTTGAATGGTACAATTTACGGACAACATTATCGTCATATGGATCTTCTCCATTTGTCAAAAAAACAATCTCCTCTTCACTTATCTGATTAGAAGCAACGATCAAAATCATCAGACTACATATAGCATAAAAGTTTCTGATAAAAAGAAGGTTCTTGAAGTGAATTACCTTGATTATATCGGCCGTATCCCATATACTCAAGATTCCTTCTCTGGCACTCTCGGCTGACGGCCATAAAGGAAGCCTCAAATTAGGGTCGTAAGACAAAAGAACACCAGCATCCTTTGCAACTTTTGTAGCTGCAATATGAGCCGATTTACATGGTTCTGTAATCAAACTTATGGAACCATAATGAAATATTTTTGCCTGCCAGAGAATAACATCAAATTAAAACTATGTAAACCAAATTATCTTCTCGATACTTACAGGCATTAACATATTCGCATACCTTTCTTATTAAATCAAGATCAAGTTCAGATTCCTCTAAGAGCATATCAGCACTAGGATTTCGATAAAACATGAATTCACGTTCACCATCCTTTTTCAGTGTTACAAAAGCTAAAGCAGTACGAGCACCAGGATCAAACCGCATTCCTTCACTATTCACATTATTTTCTTTTAAAATATCAGCAAGCATGTAACCAAACTCATCTTCTCCAACCTATAAAGTAAATTACACAAAACCAGTCAACCACATAACATCCAATAGTAGCTAATTCTAACTTAAAGTTTGCAGCTTTTTAATAAATTAACATCAGGAATATTGAAATAAAGTACCTTCCCGATGAAAGCAGACGAACCACCTAGGCGAGCAATACCCACAGCAACATTTGCAGGTGCTCCACCAGGTGCTTTTTTAAATGCAGGGGCTTCAGCTAACGCAAGCCCATTAATTGTAGGAACAAAATCTATCAGCATTTCCCCAAAGCATACCACAAGTGATGATTTATCGGTTTCAGGTGCTCCCTTAGCACTTGCCTGTATTTTTGCTAATAACAAATAATCACAATTAAAAAAGCACACGTATTTAAAAATTTTGTTAATTTATCTTGTTTTACTTAAATAATTAGATCATTTCGTTATTCCTTTTAGACTATCTTGGATAAGCTAATTTTTCAACCTTATGGCTTATTGAATATTTGAAAAGGCAGAACAGTTTATGAGCTTGTCAACTTGAGATTAGAAGCTGAAAAACGCCATAAGATGAAACCTATAAACTCATAAGACGTTAGAACTAAGCTTATACGCTTTTACGAATTTGAATAAGCCCGTGAACTGAGAAAATTAGATTTAGCCAAACACTCCCTAAGAGTTGGATATAAAATTAGGTGACATAATAGTGCATCCCAAGCAGATAATTAGCTGCAAAGCTGTTTATTTATACAGTACATGATTGCTAATTTACATATGCTGACATTTATACTTATATGCACATGCAATTAAATATTACAGATTCGTACACAATTATTGTCATAAAGTATCATATCAGCATTTAAAACTAAGAAAGTGAAAATAACATGGTCAATGAAAATCAACAATACCTGGGCGTGATGAAAAACGTGAGGACGGATGAAGCGATGGCGTAAATGATAAGCTGGAAGGTTTTACAGTAGAAGAGGATCTGGAATTTAATGAAGTTGAGGATCGAGTGGACCAAGAAGAGGGACGAAAGTTAGAAGAAATGGAAGGAAAACAGAGAGCAGATGATTGAACGACTAAAGCCATAAATTAATAACTAAAGAACAATCAAAACAATTAAGTTAAAGTTAGTTGAGATCCAAATTTGAGTAACTTAGCATGAATTATTATTAAACTAATAATAAACCAGGAGTGAATTGAAGATGGGAGATTGGCGTTGAAACCCTAGGTAGTTGTTGTTAATTATGTTATAGAGACACCTGTGATACGATGATGGGTGAGAGAGATAGAGATAATGGAGATGTAAGTATAGGCGGAGAATGCCAAGGGGATCGGCAGGGTACAACAGTAGCAGAAGTGAGGTGTGTCCAAACTAACGGCCTTAGTTGTTAACGGCAAATTTAACCTTTAATGTATTCGTTAGATCCTTTCCCTTGTGATCCTTCCTCCGCATATACCAAGCGTTTTTATTTTTTTGTTTTTCTTAATTAAATAAAGGGAGGGTTAGCTCCGGCTCCTGTACAATGGATAAATTGCTAGATTTAAGATCGGACCAACTTACAAAAAAATGATACCCATAACATCTATGGCCAGAGGAAGGAGGGACAGCTAACTCTTGGTTTCAGGTTTCGATTTTTTTATACGGTCTAAGTTAATACATTTTAAATTTACATTATTTTAAATGTAAAATGTAGTGAATTTAAAATGCATTGCAGTGAATTTAAAATACAGTGAATTTGGACCGTTGATCGAAAAAATCGAAGGCTGAGATTAATTATGATAGCGGTTGCTCCTCTGATCCCACGTCTTAAATAAATACGGAATACATCAGTATTATTTTATTATTTATTATTAAAAGTAAAAAATATTAATATGAAAGTTAACATTTATCTAGGAAAGAAAACTCACAATATCAAGCTGTAAATTATGTCTTAGTGTTGAAATATTCGATAAACCAAGTACATGATTGATACAAGAGTATAAATGTATAAATACATACGAACATACATGTGAAAAACAACGTTTCTTAGCTAATGATCAACTTATCGTAGACCTTTGGAACCAGGGACATTAATCCATCCTAGTTGAATCTCGATTTCACCAGATACCACATTTCGTAATCGAAGGACCATATTTTGGATAACTTTTCCTTTGGTCCATGTTATACTACTCTCTTCGGATAAACAATTAGTTCTTGTTGGTTTTACTGTCGAAATGATCGTTTCATCCGGGATATCATCCAAACGCATTTTCAGTGCTTCTACGAAAGGTTTGATGTCGAACTCAGCATCACCCATTTCATCATCACTAGAGAATGTGTCCTTATCGTAGACTTCCTGTATTTGAGCAATTTATAAAAATCGCATCACAAAAATTTGTATACATATACTGAAAAGCAAAATATATAAATTGAAGAGCAAGATTACCATTTTTATTGGTAGAGGTTCAAAAATGGCAATGGTAACAATTTCATCCCATACAGGATTGATGTTGTTCTTTATTACTCTAGTCTTCAATGTCTGCATATAAACCTCTTGCAAAATTAGTATTTATTTGTATTTCATGTATCTAAACCTATTTTGTGTTATGATACCTTTTTTTTAGATCGTTATGATTTCTCATGAAATTAAGAGCTATTAGTGGTGAGTATACAAATCCTTACAAAAGTTGGTTCAACCATCTAAATCTGCCTAATTATATGACAAATTATCTTTCTAATGACATGATTCTGACATTTCTCATGATCTTACGCTTCAAGCAATAAATCATATCCGTTAGCAAGGTAATTAGGCATACTAACTAACTAAAAGCGTTTAAGGTTATTCAATTAAAGAAGACCGCATATAGTTGAGCAGAGTAAGGATCATGGAAAAGTGACCTACCTGTTCCCCTATTCGAAAAATGATGTATGGATCGCTACCTCGAATATCCCTAGCGGCAAGGTTTACGCCTTTTTGCACATGAATGCTTAATAAACCCAACAAACGCTCCATTCTAGTAGTTTAATTGAGTGTTTTCTGGAAATTATACAGCAAGTTTGTGATAGAACAGAACAATTAAAGGAAAGAGATATGGAGAAGATATCGGTGTAGTAAAAACAAAAACAAGTATCTAATTAGTAATTATGCTGTTTGTGTTGTTTTTTGCTGAATTATGGTAAAAGTTACCGCATGTTACGAACAATGTTTTGTTTTGTGTTAATTCATTGTTACGTAAAAATAATTCAATTCTCAATCCATCTAAATCCTTAATACAAGGGGCGTTAATGAAAGCAATTATCATACTTCGTTTGCATTTATACAAACAGTTAAGTAATATATATTAAACGAACTTATAGTCAAAGCCTAAAATGTCAAACGCCACCTCTGAAAATGGTTTAAATGACTAAAAATGTAGTAATGAAGTAAGGCTTGATCGCTGTGAGCAAATCAGGCTAGTTAACTAACTACAGTCGTATAGAGACAGGAATACGGATCCAGCTCAAGTTAATTTCAATTTCACCGCATTCAACATTTCTTAATCTAAGAACCGTGTTTTGGACAACTCTTCCATCTGTCCATGTAATGTCGCATTCCTCTGATAGGCAATTGGTCCTCGTTGGTTTCATGGTTGCAATTACTGTATTGTTTGGGAGATCAACATTCAAATGCATCTTTACTGCTTCCAAGAATGGCATGAAGTCAAATTCAGCATCTCCCATTTTATCATCAGCTGAAAATCGATCCCAATCATAGACTTCCTGCAACATTGCAAGGTTACACACTTACACTATCAAATATTCATCAACAGCACTTATGATTATAATCATAATAGTAATAGTAACAAGACTTGCAAGTTTAACAGGGTGTGGATCTAGAACTGATAGAACCAAGTCTTCATCCCGCACAGGATTGAAGTCTTTTTTCACCACTTTAGTCTTCAATTTCTGTACACCAAAAAAGAGAGTCAATAATTGAATCATACATTCATCTAGAAACTTATAAAATAGCTGGCTGCCAGTTTTGGTCCAACTACATTGTGCGGAAATAACGAAAAATGGACCTCTGTTCCCGTGCGGATGATGACGTAAGGATCACTGCTACGAAGATCTCGTATAGCAAGATTAACACCTTTATGAATACGAACTCTTAGTAAACCTAACAAGTCATCCATCGACATTATTATTATTAGTTATAAACCAGGTGATTAAATTAATGAAACTAAGCTGGATCAATTACTGATGGATAATGAGTGTTTGGAAATGGAGAGAATGGGCTCGGGTTGAAACCAATCTAGAAGCATGAAAAACAACATGGTGAGTTAGGGTAGAGGTTATAAAATGCAATTCACATTTCATTTCATGTCATGGTTGCCTATATAGACTAATAACTTCTCATCATTATTTTAGGTTAATATGAAAGCAATCTATATAAAAACAGCAGAACAAAGCAAGAAACAAATTATCATGGACCAAACGCAAATCGATCAACGGTTCTTCAACCTACCATCATATTTCAATCGCTTTTGTAGAAGATTACAAACGATTAACTACTAACTAAATTTAAAGAAAAAACTAAGTCATAAGCCTCAAAATGCAATACACACACCACCTCTGGAAACCGATGCAGTAATTGAGCAAGTGCGACTAGTAAACTAAACTATATTCGTCTAGAGCCGGGAACGCTGATCCAACTCAACTTAACTTCAAGTTCACCACATTCAACGTTTCTTAATCTAAGAACCATGTTTTGGACAATTCTTCCATCTGTCCATGTAATGTCGCTTTCCTCTGCTAGGCAGTTGGTTCTCGTTGGTTTCACGGTTGTGATTATTGTATTGTTTGGAAGATGATCATCATTCTTATGCATCTTTACTGCTTCCAAAAACGGCGTGAAGTCGAATTCTGCATCCCCCATTTTATCATCCGCTGATAAGAAATCCCTATCGTACACTTCCTGCATTTTTTGATTTATCAATCAAAATGTCAGAAATCCAAGTGAGGGGGTTTTCGAGATTTCTTATTTAAGCCCCTATTTGCTTATTTTTACACCAGATAATCAAAACATTAATTTGAAAACTGCATATTTACTTAATATATAAAGAATAAACACTTAAAAATAAGCATTTTGTCAATTTTTAGGACGATAAGCGCTTTATAATACGCGATTTCATACATCCCCTAAACAATCTTTCGGGTTAGTATGCTTATAAACTTATAATAATTCATACATATACATTATCACATTGCAATGTTACACTCGAAGAAATATAAAAAATACAGTAAATAACTTACAAGTTTAACTGGGAGTGGGTCTACAACTGATAGAGTTAAATCTTCATCCCACACAGGATTCAAGTTTCTCTTTACCACTCTAGTCTTCAATTTCTGTACACCAAGTATAAAATAAAAATAAAACATATAAACCTTTATTTTTATTTTCAGCTGAAAAACAAAGCAATCACTATACATCTATCTAGAAACTTCTACTAGCATATTTGAACCGATTAAATCTAACTACATTGGGCGGAAATAACTATGTAGACCGGAGTTTATCACTAACTCAATAATTGTAAGAAAAATGATAAGAATTAAAAATAAATTGACCTGTTTGCCCATACGGATGATGACGTAAGGATCGCTGCTACGTAGATCTCGAATAGCAAGGTTAACACCTTTATGGATATGAACTCTGAGTAAACCCAACAACCGATCCATCGACATAATTATAATTATTTAATTAATACTAAACCAGTTTAATTCGTAACAAGGTGAATTAATTATTGAAATTAATCTGCGAGAAAAGGAATTGGGGGTTTTTTGATGATATAAATGGAGGTTTTTAAGGTTTTACGTGGCTCTGGTTTTGGCTAACAGACAATGGGCTCTGGTTGTCTTTAAATGGAGTATTACTACGGAGTTGACACTATTGTACATTGTACAGTTTGTATATGCGTGTGATTATTTTATGTTTCCCGAAGAAACAGCGCGTTATTTGAAAGCAAACAAAGAAAAAGGTTCCAAATAATAAATAAATGAGTATCGTTGAGTTCAACTAAAATTCATATGGAAAACCAGTTTATTATGGTACAAGTATAACTATTAATTTGTATTTTAAATTCTTCTTGACAACCTTTAAAGTTGTCGTTATCATTTTCCGAAATAAATACTTCCGTCTCAAAATTATTGTCACCAGACAAAAATTACACAGTTTAAGAAAGATACATTTATTATAGTTGTCTACTAATAATTTTTCATTTTTACTAGTTTAAAACATTTTAATTGGTTTATTTTGGATTAGACAATTAATTTGACATATATCAAAATAAAAAGATGGACATTATTTTTATCTAAATTTTTTTGGAGAATTAACATGTTTAGTCACGAAACACCTATTATTATTATTATTATTATTATTATTATTATTATTATTATTATATTATTATTATTATTATTATTATTATTATTTTTAAGATTATTAGCTCAAGATCACATTTTAACGAGACATACTTTTAGAATTTCTTTTAGGAAAAAAGTTATTGTATCTAGCAAAGTAAAATATTATTTACATTAAAAAATGAATTACCTAAAAATAAGGATTGATGGAAAATAAATTGTTATATTGTTCAATAATGTACCTAATTAACTAAATTACTTAGCTATGTTTAGATCTTAGGTCATCATAAAACTATAATGAGAATACGTCTCCGTCGATCCTAAACTGAATTACCTAATATTAATGATGATGATGATATTGATTGAAAATAAACTCCTGATTTATTCAATAATAAGTATACGAATTTACATAATTAACTACTATATTTAATTACCAAAAAGTCTTCGACCCTCAGAAGCACGTCAACGATCAACCAAAAGGTTATAGGTTCAAATCTCGTGAAAGGCATCATATGCTATGTACATGTAGGTTATGTTAGTGTAAAATTGTCTTCCTAAAAATAAAATAACTACTCTATTAAATTAGTTAGCTATGTTACATTTAGGTCTTTAATTATATCATAAAGAAATATGTATAAAAACGAATACGTCTTCGTTGAATTAGTAACTTGCTAACTTTATGAAATCATCCTGCTTATAGTATAGAATGTTAACATTTAGTTTTATTTATTTCTTATTAATTAATCATAATTTCATTATCATTACTTCATCGGTTTTGTTAGAGTAATTATGTAACACCCCAAAATTTGAGGTAATATTATAATATGTATATGCTTTAATTTATAAGTCGTTGTATAAAATTTTATACACTATTAATGAACAAGAAATTTTTAAGTTGCTTAAATAATTAATAAGTGGTGAGTAACTAATAAAGCGGTATACCTTTAAATAAATAAGAATTGAGAGGCTAGAAGTGTGTATACTTAATAGATAAGGGTAGTTAATTAAAGAAAACTTATACACATACATATACAAATCGATACATACATACATACATACACATTTAAAAACATTCTAGAGAGCTTGAGAAAGAGAGCAGGAACGAGAGGGAGAAGGGAGGAAGAAATAACATCCATAAACCTTTAAATTGAAGATAGAGAATTCGAATTCAAGCCCTTCCAACCTTTTCTAACTTGAGGTAATCATGATTCTTGAATTCTTTAACCTAGAAATTGAGTTTCATGGGGGGTTTTGGAAGGTTAGTGATTATAATCCGAAATTAGGGCTTAAATATGTTGAATTAATACTAATAAAGTTCATTAGTAATGGGTTCTAACCTAATTACAAGTTAGAGGTAAAGAATTATAAGTTGTGATTATAGTGATTTTGATGAATCATATTGAATTATTGTAAGCTAGTGTTAACTAGTTCAAAGTGTGGTTTAAAAGTGTTATTATAATACAAATATGGTGCTTTGATTGAAACTAAAGTAAAGGTTCAAGTAACCAAACTTTAAAATTGAGTATAGAAATCATTGTTGTTAATCACTAATTGAACAAAAGAATTAAAGTAATCAATTGCTTTATAAAGTTAAATGGGGTTTAGGTTGATTCTTGTAAATTAAGGCTAGTTCACCCTATGGGTAGTTTGATTAAGTCGAATGAAAGTTACTAATGATGTTTAAAGTAGTGAAAAGAGTAGTTAAACCATAAATTGAATTATGCCTAAATTGGTAATTAAGTTCGGTTTGACTTTAAAGGTCAAACTGACCATACGAAGTAAGAAAATTTGTAAATAATGTTATTTGATCGTTAGTATATTAGTTGGAATATGTGTAGTGGTTATATTTCAATTTCGGGTAGTTGGGTAATTTGGACAAAAAATTGGAGATATAAGTGTAATTAATATAAACTAAGCAAGAGCATGAGTAATTTTATGTTGTGAATGTTTATATGATGTGTTATGATTGTCTAGGTGCAAAAGGAAGTGGTGCTTATGTATATCTCATGCTTTCGCGTAATCGAGGCTAAGGTGAGTGATATGGGGGTTATTTGGGTAATGGTTGTGTGTTTCGGATTGCATACGTGCAAGAGGTTCACATGACCGAGTGGAGTTGCTTATTATATGCTTATGTGCTATGTGTTGTTGATTTGGCATTGTAGAGATTAGCTAACTTATGTTAGCCTCAGTTGTTGCACATTGTGCTTGTTGTTGCACTTGTGCTAGTTGTTCAAGTTGTTGCACATTGTGCTTGTTGTTGCACTTTGTACTAGTTGTTGCAGTTGTGGCATGTTGTTCCTATTGATAGTTGACAACGGATCCGCTCAGTGGTGATAATCTCTACAATTGCCCAGTGGTTAATTGCTTAATTGTTACTTGTTTAGTTGTTGTGGTTGTGGTTCAGTTGTTACTTGCTACTTGTTGTGATGTATTACTCATTTAATTGCCCGTATGCTCACTAAGCTTAATGCTTACCCGTTCAGTTGTTTATTGTTGTAGGTATGAGTGGTTCGGTTGAACCAAGTGGACAGAGGGCGGGCAAAGAGGTTGCGATGGGATAGCGTGGATTGAAGCTTGCTAAGTACGGTTTGACAAGTTTTCATTTCTTTTAAAATGTCGATTACCATGTTGTGTAAACCGTCCGGTTATATTTTGATAAAACACGTAATTGAATGTTATGGTGTCAAAATGAGTAGTGGTCATAGTTGAAAATTGTAAGTTTGGTTAGTTGTGAAAGTGAGTGGTTTTTATCATGAAATTGGTGGGAATGTGATCAAAATGCCAAATGTTGAATTTTGATCGATTGTGGTAAATGGCACCCGTGAGTCTGTATGATTTTAGACATGGAATAGCGGATACGTTGTTAGTTTAAAAGCCTAATAACTCAATTTGTCGTTGATTTTCCAAACGGGTCAAATTGGGTCTCCCAGCGGGTTGTTTTGTTAAAACTAGTCAAAATGATGGTTTGGACAACTTTAATGTATGTCGATATATTAAAATATGCAAGTGGACTTGTTGGAAGGTAATTGGAATAATTGAGTCAAAGTGTTTGCAAGTTTGGTTCCTAAAAATGTCCAAATGGTCACTTCCGGATTTAAGTCCAAAACCGTCATTAGTGTGAATTTTGAAAAAGTGCGAAATGGGAAACCTTCATTTTATCATATGAAATACGTCTGCAAATTTTGGTGGGGTGATTGTTAACGAGCCAAAAGTTATGCGCATTCAAAATTGGGTCAAAAACTTGAGTTTTGCTGATTTCAGATTTCATGTGTAGTTACGCGATCCCACCACTCTTCCAGGATCGCGTAATAATGAAGAAAATCTTCTGTAACAATTTTATGCACATTTACGCGATCCCACTACTCTTCTAGGATCGCGTAACAATGAAGGAAATATTCTGTCACACTTCCATGTATAGTTACACGATCCCAGAGGAGTCTTAGGATCGCGTAACATCAAAGAAAATGTAAAAAAAAAAGAATTCTGAGCGTTTCAAATTACACTTTTTTAACGTCATTTTACGCAATACAACTTTTTAGATAGAAAATGTTTATGTTAATATATTTTTTATATCTTAATGACAAATATTTATATGTTCTCTGTTTAAAAAAAATAATAGTTGTGAGTATTAGATGATAGGTTGACTTAATTTCAATTGCGGGGGTTTAGGGTTTCATTAGAATTAAATCAATCTATTATCTAATAGTGACAGGGCCTTATATATATATATATATATATATATATATATATGATAACAATATTTTTAAGCACGTTAATGTTTTTTTTTGTTTAAGTACAAATTCATTACCTGATGATTGAGTTTATTGATTATCAACTTGAGAACTAATTAAATTAGAATAAGTAATTCAAAATAACACTTAATATTGGGGGCAAAAAAAAAATCAGCGTACTATTTTAAGTTACCTAACTATAAGTTGTTGGATTATAACAAGACAACTGAAAATAAAATACGATAAATAAGCCAGTTCATTCTTTTTAAACTTGTTCACACCTAATTTATGCTAATAAATAGTAATTAATGCCAAGATTTGAAGTTAATACAAAAGATATTGTATTTAATAGTGAATTGAAATGAAATGTATTTATTGCTAATCACGTTCTTAATTATTGAAATAGAAAAGTGATTAGTTTTTATAAAAATAATAAATAGGAATAAAATAGGTCAATGAGAAGGATTAATTATTTAATTATCATATTGAATTGAAATTGAATTAATGCAGAGGTTGTTGTATTGTTGCCGCCCACCCTGCAAAGCTTTTCACTAAAAGACAAAAAACCAACAGAAGAACTTTCTACGTACTTGCTCAAACACAATTTTAAAAGATGTATGGGAGAATTAAACAAGACCCCTTTCTTGTGTAATATTGTTGCATATGATTCTAGTTTAAGTTATTTAGCTTTTTTAAGAATATTATTATATATTAATATATATTAAATTAATATAAATTTACTTTTAAATAACATCAGTGAAGTGTTCATATATAGCAGACAAATATTTAGTGAATCTCGTCTTATTCTACAAACATTTTGTGCATGTAATTTATTCACATAGTCACATGACAAGGTATGTTGTATTTATTCAAGTTTTTTAGTTTTCTCTATTAAAAAATGATATCATATGATATGATATGATGTGATCCATTTACTGTAACACGGTAACCCGATTCAAAATTCAAGTGTTATGATCATATTCTATAGATTTATATATAATATAATTGACCCAGCCAATTTGACTTTCAGTTACATGCATGAATTTTTGAGCTTGACGTCTTAAACCATTTACCGAAACCTCTAAATTGATTCAAACCCAAGATATGAAAATTGAAGACTTGAGTTCACACTTATTAGTACTTGTGGTTAGTTGCTTCCAAACTTATAAGTCCCACAATCACACACACTTACACGCGCATCAATCCTTAGTAAAACATGAAAAACAATGTTGAGCATATATATTAGTCTGGCAAGTCTGTTTTAGGTGGGTCCGTTTGCTCTGTCATTGTTGGATTATTGTGGTCTGGTGGCTCAATTGCTTCTTGTAGTTGGGTGTGTTTTGTTTTTTTTGTTTGACTCATGTATTTGCTTTGTTTTTAAGTAATTTATGTCTATTTCTTCAAAAAAAAAAAAAAAAAAAAGGTTGAGCATATATTTCAGATCGGCTCATGCCCGGCCCACTGAGAACATGTCAGACCATATTAAAAAATGTGACATTTTTGCAAACTACTTCCCCATTCCCCTCCATTTGTTATATGATAGCATTAATTTAATTGCTTGTACGTACCGTTAGAATTCGAAATACAATTAGTAAAAAGTGAAGAAAATGTAAAATTACTAAAGTAATAATGTAAAATGGATCAATAAGCAAACTATATATAGAAATGTTAGAATCTTAATATAAAATTTTCTAAAACTAAAATACAAACATGCATCATAGATATTATATAATACTAGCATCAAATCCGCACACAATCGAAAGATAATTTTTATATTATTTGATTTTTATATTCGGTCCACGTCAAAGATTTAATTCAGTAGCGTTTGATTACTATATTGATATGGATGGATGAATATAAAATTTACAAAAATTTAGTTTGTATTGATTCTCAATTTTGTAAAGTATTTCATTTTCACAACGTATTATTATTACTATTACAATTAATTAATATATGTAATTATACATTTATACTTTATCTAAACTAGACATTTAGAGATAGATAAATAAAACAAACACTTAAGCCGAGCAATAAAAATTACAATTACTATAACATAATGTTTGCAGTCTTTGCACATAGTTATAGTTAAACCATTTAATAGCTCACTTGACTCGGACCATATTCAACGGACCAATTCGATGCTGGTGTAAGTCATTGAAGCGCCTCCTGAACTTCCTTCAAGATCATCTGATACTGCCAAGTATACGGGCACCGGCATCTTCATAGGAAGATTTGGGGTTGCACCCTCGAACTTTAAAACCTGAATGGCTTGCCTGATCGAGGGTCTCAAACTATGATCAGGGTGCGCACACCATAACCCAACCATCATTAAACACTCCACTTGTTTCTTATCAAAGTCCTTATTCAACTTCGGGTCCACACCCGAAAGCAGATCACCTTTTCCAAGTAAATCCCAAACCCATTGCACTAATCCGAGATCAGAATTTGGGTCAACACTATCCATAGCCTTTCGCCCACAAGCAATCTCTGATGCAACCACCCCGAAACTATACACATCCGACTCTTTGCTTGCCTTTCCTGTTGTTACATACTCAGGAGCCAAGTAGCCTAGCGTTCCGGCTAACCCAGTTGTTTGTGGGCCCAACTCGTGGTCCATAAATCGAGCCAACCCAAAGTCCCCGAGCTTCACATTAAAGCCCGAATCAAGCATAATGTTGCTTGTTTTTATATCTCGGTGAACCACACATTGTTCCCATTCTTCGTGCAAATACAACAAAGCAGAAGCTAAGCCCGTTGCGATCTTATACCTTACAGCCCATTCAAGATGACTCTTTTGAGCAAAGAGATGCGAGTCAAGGCTACCATTTGGCATGAACTCGTAAACAAGCAAGAATTGTGTTTGATCATGACACCAACCGATAAGCTGCACCAAGTTTCGGTGCCTTAAACTGCTAATAATCTTCACTTCCGTTATGTACTCTTTCTTTCCTTGTTTAGAACCCTGTGAAATTTTCTTGACAGCTACTAGTAAACCTTCACGCGATAAGTAGCCTTTGTAAACACACCCGAATCCTCCCTCACCCAACTTCCTATCATTTGAGAAATTGTCAGTTGCTAAAGCGAGATCGCTGTAAGAAAATCGCTTGGGTCCTGCTCCTCGTTCAAGATCATCATTCATAGAAGTCAAGGTAACTGTTTCTCCTGGTTTCGCTGCAGGTTTTCCTTGTTTCCTACCAAATAAAACACATGCAACCATAGCTGGTATAAATAGAACGCCAAGAGGGACAGTTAATCCAACTGCTAGTTTCCATTCTTTTGAATTTTTTTCACTTTTTTCTTTTACGATTAAGCTTGAATTAAACTCCCAATATTGTAGGATATGTCTCTCAACATTTTCACCTGTGGCAGCCGAGAACCCGACTGTGGCCCGCTCAGGAAGAACTTCTCGGAGGTCAACTTGATATGAAAGGCTTTCGTTTCCAGCACCGTAGCTCCACCACAAGTTGAGTATCTGAGTGGTTGCATTGTAAGAAACCCAAACATCTGTAGGGTCTCCACTATGTAAACTAACATTCCATTTAGTATAATTAGCAGAATGTATGGAATTCTTGTTGATGCCCACATGTTCGTATGGTGGGTCCCATTCTTCGTTTACAAAAGAGTCAAATTCAATAACAATCATTCGGTTTCGGGTTGAATCTGTGTAAGTTGTGTTAAACAGGCCTAAAAATCCGTCAGCTGAGTTTGGTGGGATTTGGAAACCAACTGGTGCTAGAAAGAATGTGAGCCCATGACCGTATGCGGATCGGGCTTGTGTATCGATAATGAAAGTGAATTGAGTGGTGAAATCAGTAACTTTACCGGATTTTTGATCCCATATTGGGACCGTATCAGCATATATGGCTTGACCGACCCGAGTGAGGTAGTTGACTTTGTTGAACTCTATTGTTCCAACTGAAGGAACTGCATCGCCTGAATAGAGTATATTTGTTGCATCAACATCAAAACGATTGATCTTAAAATCTAATGATTCTGAAAAAGGCAACAAGAATAAGCAAGAACATATAAAGAAAAACGTAGCCATGATTATGGAAAAACAAAATGTGTTTGTGTTAATGACACCTGATAATGTGGATTAGTACCATTAAGGGAGATTATATAATGATGCTAATTATGCATATCCTTCCAAAACTTGATCTTTAAGTTTCACCTACTGCAATTTTATATAAAGAATGAAAGGTTCGTGAAGATTAGAGGAGTATTAACTAATCAATGAACAGCTAACTGCTTAAAGTCAACATGGTAAATAAATATATACCAAGGAATAAACTCGATGATCATATATTCATACGAAAAAAATATAATAACGTGTTCATATATTCATGCCTCTGTCTTGTTTAAATTTCAAATTCTAAAGACTGTTTTCCTTAGTTTTTCACAGGTTGTTACACAGGCCATTTTGTAACTTCGATAACTTAATCAAGAACCAAAAAATATTTGGTCCTAAACACAGTATAAGTGACAAATGTCCTTTATTAGTTGGGTTTATCTTCTGTATATATAGGTTGACTTATAAACATTGAAGCAATTCCATGTGTTTTGGGTGAGTCATTATAAATGTGCATTGTGATAAACGGCACCTGAATATGTTGAAAAATACCACAAAGGACAACCTAAGAAGAGAATTTTATTCATATTAATCGAAAGCATGTTCTTCGAGATTATTATATTGTCTCCATTATTGGTGTATGTATGTGAGATGTTTCATGGACATTGACATAATGGATATAATATATACAATGAAAGGGATCAGGAGTCAACTTAGCAGAAAGATAATTATCATTTTAGAGTTTCAAAAGATCGCCAAGCTATGTTACCGTGTGGGCATGCTATACTTGCCCCGAAAAACACAAACGGAAATAAATATTGGCAATTTTTACCCATTCCCTTATATATGGGTTTATTTGGGTTATGCTTTTTTTCTAATGGGTCAAATCGGTCCACAAGACAGAATCAATAAATATAGCTAGAAAGTAAACCAGAAAGGAACCGAGTTTGCTCAAAGCACATCTCTGATGCAAACAACCTCACCAATTGATTTATGGAAATTATGATATTAGCCTATTTTTGAGGATCTATTTGCAATCATATTATACATATTAGTCACATTATTAATTTTTGAAAGACAGAAATGACCCGTTTTGACTGGTTAGACAACACGTGCTTAATGATTCCTTAGACAAACTGCCCCCAAATTACCTGTTTGCTGCTCCTTGAGAGAATATGTCCGGATGAATCAGAAGGGCATGAATCTGGGACGATTACAGAACTTAGATCAAGCTTCAAATGTATATGTTTGATTCGTCTACAATAACTAAAATTATTTAAAAGTTAGTCCATAATGTGGATTGTGGAATTATACTTGGAAGTAAAACTTAATTACTTATCATACCAGGTTTGGTTAAGAAATAAGAACAAAAAACCCCGGCCAAAGTAATATACACTTAAATAATTTCTCATGATTCAAATCTTGTCTTAAATCAGTCCAAATACAAATTTGCTCTTACAGGGTGGTGTCATATCAGCATGTCAGGATCGACTTGATCAAGATCAAGATTAAATGTAACTATGCTTGAACTTCTTAACAAGAAATTTGCGGAATAATACTTGTTAAGTTTGGAAGTTGTATGTATGTTTTGTATAGATGTTTTTATTTTAATAGACAAAGAACACACAAATTGTATAACAAAAGCTCCAATATTATTAAGATTAATAATACGAATACACTTGATTGTATTAGGGTTACAATAACCTTGAAGCTAACTTATCTATATGTATGACTGTATATGAAGAGTATCATAAAGTGATAAGTGTGCTTTTCTAAGTTACAATGAACTGCCATTTATAAAATGCATTGCCTACTTCTAAAGTATGGAACTCTACTTATTATAATGTAGAGTTCCAATTACACGTTATAGTAATTAATGCATGTAAGTCAAACTATCCAAGCATGTCTTGTAGCCGTAAAGCAGCCCATGCTTTGTGATGCACGCTTTGTCAAGATTAGGTAACTGCAGACCCATGTGTGCCGCATATCTACTGGACAAGATCAGCAGTAGAAACTGTGGAAACTGGTCCAGCAGTACTAACTCCAGATATCATGCCAGCAGTACTAATCTTTGTAAAACGTACTGGCAGTACTAATCCTGAAATTCATACTGGCAGTACTAACTCTGATATCTGGCAGTACTAATCTTCATCTTGCTCTGGCAGTAGAAACTTTGAAGTGAACTGGCAGTACTAACTTGTAGACTTTAGCAGTATTAACTTCTTTATATCCCAACAATCTCCCCCTAAACTTAATCTCTCAATCATATAGATTAAGTTTCTCTTCTTAATTTGCTCCGGAGATATGCTTGGATTTGTCTGATCAGTTCTGAAGCAACTCTGAGATTTGCACAGCTCACCTTCAGTTGCAGCATATGTTTGAGCACAGATAAATTCCAGGGATATTCCTTATCCATTAGGAAATATCCAACTTCTGCATCTTTCTGGTGGATAACATGTACTCTGCACAAGTCATAGCAATACCATTTGTTTACAGGAACAAACCCCTTTCTGAATATGTTCATCTCTGTACTGGGTTTATACATTTGAAGAAGACAATCATACAGAAGCTTATTATCATCAAAATGTCCCTGCTTGGCATATTTTCTTTGTGCAATTTCCCAGAACTGATCCAAGTCTCTTCTGGTACAGCTTCTGAATATGGTCAGTATTGCAGCATACTTTTCTTCTATACCTCCAGCTCTCACAACTTTATAATATTTCTTCTTATCATTTCCCATTGTGAAAAACCAATCTAGAATTGGATAATCTGTAGCCAATGGGGTTAGAGTGAGAGCTGTCTCAACCACTATCATTTCTCTAATCAAATTATCATCATCTTGAGCTGTAGATGGCACATCAGTATGCACATCTTTTTCATCATTATGCTTCTTCTGCACTTTCTCAAAGTACCATTCACTTTGTATGCTCTGTGCAGCATCTTTCTTTCTCTTGAAGGTTTTGATACCCTGTTGAACAGACATATTATGCATACCCTTCATTTTCCTTTCCCTTTCCATCCTTATATCTTCTGTTCCCTTCTTCATTCTTTCTTGCTCCCTTTCATACATCCTCTTTAGATCTTCAAATTGGAGGGTTGCTAGGATTTTTACATGAAATCCAGCTCCCTTGAGGAATGTAATGAACTCCTTCTTCAACTGAGCCTTAGTCTTTGGCTTTGCTTTCTGTTTCTTATATTTAGCCTCTGACTCTCTCCTTTTCTTTTCATTTAATAGCCTCTGTAGCTCAGCTTCTCTCTCTTCCTCTGTATACCTCATCCTTTCCTCCTCCTGTAACTTTCTGGCCAATTACTCATCAGCCTCTATTTGATGTTTTCTTTTCAGAGGCCTGACTTCTTCAATCATTATCCCTTTACCCTTATCTTTGGCCCCAATCTGCTGTGCTTTTCTTGTTGGTGTGTGTTTTGATGGTTCTTGGATGCTCACACCTTTTAGTTTATGTTTTTCCTTTTCTTTTGGGCTCTCAGACACCCTTATCAATACCTCAGCAGCAGCAACCTCTTCATTTGATTCAGCAGTACTAACTGGCTCATCTAGCGCAGCAGTATTAACTCTATCTTCATTAGCAGTACTAACTCCAGTACTAGCAGTAGTAACTGGAGTAGTATTCATCTTTTCCAATAGCTGCTTGACCACCCCATTCAACCTTACAATCTCATTTCCTTGAGATGCTAGCATTTCCTTCTGCCTAGCCACCTCTTCTGACAAATTGGTACATATTACCATCAATTCCTTAAGTAATGAGCTATCCTCACCACTGCCAGAAGTGTTTCCCTCTTTTAGTGGATCATTGGAAGATTTAGCTAATATCTCAGACCTAGTCTGAGCATCACTAGCCCCCATTGTGGTTTTTTGGCACCTGGGACCACTGGATGCATTGATATCCACTGGATCTTCTGCAATAGAAGAGTCCAATGGAATCTATGTATCCTGTGTTGCCATGGATTGGGTCCTAATTCCATTACCACTGTCCTGTTCTCCCAATGGGGCAGAATCAGTAGTGGCAGCCCTTTCCATATGGTCACCTTCCTCTTCATTGACCATCTCATTTAGATCAATTGGCTGATGCATCTGAGGAAGAGGAGCCTCAGATGCATGTTTCTTATCCCTTGTGGCTTTCTTGGAGGTTGGCTTAGGGTCCCTTGTTTTCTTGGTTTTAACAGCAGATGTGGGTTGAGAAGTAGTGGGTATGGCTACTTCTTCATCTGCTGTGGAGGGTGCACTAAGCATATGTGCAGTCAAATTTGTGACCCTCCCAGAAAATGTAGTACCTTTAACTAACCCTGTTCTCCTCATGTTTGAAAAAAGTTTTTGTGTATGTGAGAGGAGAACAATTTTACCACCCACTCTTGGTAGGTTAGTTAATTCATTTTCAAAAATGTGTTGTAGAAACCTTGGATACATCAAAAATTTTGAGTCGGGATGTTCCAGGTTGTATATCATTCCAGTAAAGATCATTTTTGAAAAATTGAACTTCATGTTATTAGCTAAGCAGATCAAAGCCGAAGCTATGTTACTGCTAAACTAATCCCATGCCGTTCTCTTCTGAGATATACATTGTTGCAGGGTATGAATCAAAAATTTCCACTGGGGAGAGAACATGGATTTCCAAAAAGTAAGTTTATTCAACTCCCCCTCATACCCTAGCAACAATAAGTTTTCATAAATTTGAGGTACAGATAAGCATTCAATACCTTCTTCATCATGAAGTTGAAGATGAGCACGAACAGATGCCTCTGTAACTCTGATAGTCTGCCCTGCAACTTGACTAACAATGGTAGCCACCCCATCGACTTCTGTCTTTTCGGCAAAAGTCCAAAAATCGTTTATATTTGAAATAAAAATGATGGGGTTGACAGAAAGTGCTACCTTTAAGTTGCTATTTTTAAGAAAATTTACAATTTCATAAAAATCTTCTGCTCCTTTGGGTTTTAGCAGATAAGCACGCAGATTGTGCTTATCGGCAGTTGGTAAAACAACGTTAGAAGATGGAGAAGAAGTCATTTTAGAAGTGAAAGTTGAAAAACAAAATTTTCTTGAGAAAATATGAATTTTGATCGCTTTTGGTTGTATGAGATTAACAGTAGGTGAAAAAGCGAACAGTGAAAAAGGTTTGCTATTTATACTATTTGAAAAGGGGCAGCATTAAATGCCCTAATTTTTAAATAGAGTAAATTGTGCCAGCAGTATTAAATTTGGAATTTTGTACGAGCAGTATTAAAACATACACAGTACTAAAATTATGCTAGCAGCAGAAACCGTTTATCACAACCAGCATTACTAATATAACTAACAGTACTAACTAAGGAAAGCAGTACTATTATATATTAGTTACAGACAGCAGTATTAATAATGACTAACAGTAGTAATGGAAACTACATTAGCAGTATTAATAATGTGAAGCATTAACAGGAGTACTAAATGAGGACACAGTATTAAAAACACTCACAATATTTATACTGGCAGTACTGAGAGTAACAAGCAGTATTAATGTTGGCAGTATTGGGAATACTTTCATCCTTAAGTAGTAGAGCAGTATTAATGATAGTACTAATTTATCAGCAATATTAAAATTACTTATCAATATTTACACTAGCAGTACTAAAGATAGCAAGCAGTATGAATATTGACAGTACTAAGAATACATAGAGAATAAATTAGTGGATCAGTATTAACCCATTAAGAAGCACAAAGTTTTGCAAAGAGCAGTATTAATCAAAGATTTATGAAGAATTTATCATTCCAATACTTGTAACCAGGAATGTAAATCTACCCACATCAAATGCTTTTGTGAACAGATCTGCAAACTGATTATCAGTATGAACTTTAAAAATCTGAATTAATCTTTTCTCATTACAATCTCTTATAAAATGGTATCTGATTTCAATGTGCTTAGTTTTAGAATGTTTTACAAGGTTATTTATAATACTGATAGCAGAGTTGTTATCAATAAAAATGAGAGTATTTAGAAAGGTCAAACCATAGTCCAACATCTGATTCTGAATCCAAAGCACTTGAGCACAACAACTTGATGCTGCAACATATTCTGCTTCTGCTGTAGATGTAGAAACTGTAGTTTGCTTTTTGCATTGCCAAGACACAAGTCTTCCTTCCAAAAATTGACAACCCCCAGATGTAGATTTTCTGTCCATATTGGCTCCTCCATTCCAAAGTCCCAATTTTGGTTGACCTTTGAGATATCTAAAAATTCTCTTGACTGCATGAACATGTGACATTTTAGGATTTGCTTGTAATCTAGCACAGACACAAACAACAAACATAATATCTGATCTGCTTGAGGTCAGATACATGAGGGATCTAATCATAGATCTGTAGAGGTGTTCATCAACATCCTCCCCCTCAAGATCTGCATGCAATGGTTTGTGTGTCTCCATTGGAGTGCTAGCAATCTTTTTACATCTTTGTATCCAAACCTCTCCAGAATGTCATTAACATATTTCCCTTGACTTATGAAGATCCCTTCTTTCTGCTGTTTAACTTGTAATCCTAGAAAGAAAGTCAATTCTCCCATAGAGCTCATCTTGAATTTCTGATACATAAGAGCTTCAAATTCTTTATAAAGACTATCCTTTGTTGAACCAAAAATAATATCATCTACATAGACTTGAACTAGTAGGATATCATTTATAATTCGTTTGATAAACAAGGTTTTGTCAATTGCACCTCTTTTGAAACCATTCTCCAACAGATAAACTGATAAAGTATCGTACCATGCTCTAGGAGCTTGATGCAGTCCATAAAGTGTCTTGTCCAATCTGTACACTTTATTTGGATGCTTGGGATCTTCAAATCCTGGTGGTTGGCATACATAAACCTCTTCTTCAATAGTGCCATATAGAAATGCACTCTTCACATCCATCTGGTATACCTTGAAGTTCTTGAAAGATGCATACGCCAAAAACAACCTAATTGCTTCTATTCTAGCTACAGGAGCAAAGACTTCATCATAGTCAATGCCCTCTTCTTGAGAATATCCCTGAGCAACCAGCCTTGCTTTGTTCTTGATCACAATGCCTCTCTCATCTTTCTTGTTTCTGTATACCCATCTTGTTCCAATTGCCCTTTTTCCTTTTGGGAGATCCACCAATGTCCAAACATCTTGAATCTTAAACTGAAGCAGCTCTTCTTGCATTGCTTCAACCCAACTTGGATCTTTCAAGGCTTCATTTGCCTTCTTGGGCTCTATCTGAGATAGAAAACAAACAAATAAAGAAGTATTGATGTCTTCTTCATTTAGTCTGGCAGATCTTCTTGTTTGCATTGCAGAGTCAATATCACCTATTACATTCTCCAATGGATGATAGGCTTTATATTGTTGATACTGACCAGTAGATGACATAGGAATCCCAGATTCCAAGTTTGTATCATTCTGTTTTATGAGAATGCTAGTCTCAGACAAGGATAGACTAGTTGGATCTTGATTCTCATCTACATTTTCTTCTGCAATTTCATCTGCACTTCTTTCTGCATTCTCAGATGTATTCACACCATTTGCTTCTTCTTCTGGAAGCATTTCAGGATCTGAGGAGGTATGACCATCATCATAAGCACCATACTGTTCCTGATTTGATGTGATTGGTTCTGAACTCTGAGCTTGTTGTTGTGGAGGTGGATGAACAACTTCAGGTGGATTAGGTGACCAGATGGGTAGAGTGATGTAATCTAATGGTGTATCTTTGTTCTGGTTTGCTGCACTTGATTCACCAGCATTTGTACCCGCATTTGATGACTCATACACATATCTGAAAGATTGGGTTAGAGCATCAATATCAAATAACCAATCTGGACCTTTGCCCACAACACTAGGTGTATGTTCATTAAAGGTCACATTCATGGTTTCCTCCACTATTCTAGTCCTATGGTTGAATACTCTATATGCTTTGCTTTGGGTAGAGTATCCAACAAAGACTCCCTCATCAATCTTGCTCTCAAACTTGCCTATGTGATCTTTGGAATGTAAGATAGTAACAGGACATCCAAATGGTTTTAAAAAGCTAATCAAAGGTTTTCTTTTGAAAAACAATTCATATGGTGTCTTGTTATGAGGCTTTACTACTAGTGCCCTGTTCTGAACATAACAAGCAGTACTATCTGCTTCTGCCTAGAAAGTCATTGGTAGTTTAGCATCTCCTAACATTGTTCTAGCTGCCTCAATTAGTGTCCTATTTCTTCTTTCTGCTACTCCATTTTGTTGTGGAGTTCTAGGAGCACTAAACTGTCTTTCTATTCCTTTTGTTTCACAGAATTTATTCATCTCATGATTCTTAAATTCTGTTCCATTATCAGACCTGATGATTTTAACCTTTTGATTAGTTTGGTTCTCAATCCTAGTAATGAATGATCTAAGTATTTCACCTGTTTCATCCTTAGTTCTAAGAAAAATACCCAACTAAATCTGCTAAAGTCATCAATGATCACCAAGCAATAAACTTTCTTTCCTATACTACTGACATTGGTTGGTCCAAATAGGTCCATATGCAGTAGATGTAAAGAAGAAAAGTTTGAGTTCACACCTTTGGTCTTATAAGAAGATTTGTGTTGCTTCCCCTTTAAACATGCAACACAATGGTCATCACATGAATATGTCTTTTCAGGTAAACCTCTAACAAGTTTGTTTTTAACCAGTTTGTTAATAGTTTTAAAATTCATGTGACACATTCTTCTATGCCAAAGATCAGACTCATCAACAGATGCCTTTGAGATAAGACAGTTTAAATCTTGTTGAGGTTTCATGTTTGCTAAGTCACAACAGTACACATTATTCTTTCTGGGAATTTTCATTAAAATTATGTTTTCATCTAGATTAAATTTATCAGAAAGAATAAAGCATTCTGTGTTAGTAAAAAGAACTGGATTCTTTTTCTCTGTGATTTGACTCACACTTAGCAAATTGAATCTCAACTGTTCAACATAATAAACATCTTGAAAGCTTATCTTATCACTGTTGACAGTCCCTTTTCCTGTAATCCTACCACCTTTAGGATTACATCCAAAAGCTACATATCCTCCATCAATCTCCTTGAAGTTCTGTAGCTTGCTTCTATCCCCCGTCATGTGCCTTGAACATCCACTATCAACATGCCACAAACTTCTTGGCTTGCTCTGCACAGATAAAACAATAAAGATTATCAGTTTTCTTTGGGAACCCAAACCAATTTGGTTTTGGGTCTCCCTTGTACATCCACAAGGTCAACTCTTTCAAGAATCACTGCTTGTGGTGTACTGTTGGTTTTGGAAACTTTTAATTTTGTTGTAGGTATAAGTTTTCAAATCCAACGAATGTTAGACTCATTCATAGCATTAAAATGACTAACATTATTAACATGTCTGGCAGTATTATTTCTGTTTGCAGTAGTAACCTGCCTAACAGTATTAATTCTGTTTGCAGTAGTAACCTGCCTAGCAGTATTAATTCTGTTTGCAGTAGTAACCTGCCTAGCAGTATTAATTCTGTTTGCAGTGTTAATGTGTCTGACAGTATTAACTTTGTTAACAGTATTAATATGCCTGGCAGTATTAACTTTGTTAATATGTCTGGCAGTATTAATTTTTAATGTTGCTTAAGTCTTAGTACAGTTGGCTCTGTTTCTGATTAATGCTGCTGTAGTAAATTTTGACACAACAGTATTAACTGATTGAGCCTTGATTTTCTTCACAGTATTAACAAAATTAATTTTAGTTTTAAAATTGTGATGATTAATTCTGTCAGTAGCTGTCCATGGTGATCTCATAACCCTTTTATTTCTTGGATTATGATGACACTCATTCTGAAGATGGTTTGTTTTACCACAGATAAAGCATGCCTTCATCTTTACCATTTGAAAATTCTTTCCCAGTCTTTGTGAAACTGACTGATTCTAGTTTCTTTGGTTTCCCCTGGAAAATTGTTTTGCTTTGAGAGATGGTGATGAAGTGCTTGCTTTGCATTTACAACTAGTACAGTTAACATTTGCAGATTTATCATGTTCAGTTTTGTTAACAGGATTACTAATTGTTTTTGCCTTCTGATTTACAAATCCTAGGCCTCTCCTAGACTTGTTTCCTGTGGCTGTCTTCTGTTGTACCCTCACTTTTGTCTTTTCTTGATACAACACTTTACCCTCTGCTAATCTCTCATCAGAAATTTTAGAAATCAGCCCAGTATGCACTTTGTTATTTTGCAACCTATTGTTTAAACTAGTGCTTGTTGTTTCAGATTTAAACTCAACTTCTTTAAGCCTATCAGGTTTAGACTCTTCTTCATCATCAGATGTCCACTCAGTTATTTCAACTTTATCAAGATCATTGTCTTGATTCATGATAGGATCAACCTTCTTGAGCATATCAGACATTTCCTCCTTTAAATTATTTAGGTCTAAGTCAGATTTAGGTGGAAAGTAGTTGTTGTTGTATGGTAGTGGTACATTATTATAACCTAGGCTTGTTTTGATTTTATCATGTATTTGTGCCTTGATTATACTTTGTACATTTTTGGATGCATTTTCTAAGTCACAAACTTTTAGTTTTATGCTTTCTTTCTCACAAGTGACTTCTGCTAATTTTTTAGTTAGCTCATCCACTTGGTCTTGTAATACATCCCTTTCCCACTTAGCATATTTGACATCATAGCCAAACTGAGTTTCATTTTACTTATATGCTTCAATGGTTTTTTCAAGGTGTTCTATGGCAGCAGTTGTATGTCTATGTTTAATGTCCCACTCTTTTAGTTCATCACAGATTTTAAAGTTGTGATCTCTGTAATGTTTAACAGTTTTCGTACATATACTAGAGCACAATTTAACCTGTACCTCATATGGGACTTCATCAGAAGTGCTTGCAGCTTCTGTTTGTGCCATCAATGCCTGATTCTGAGCTTCATATTCTTCTTGATAGCTCCAATCAAATCCCATACCATCTTGGGATACCCCCTGACTTTGAGCTTGAGCAGGAACACTTTTTCTCTGTGCTCCATTGAATCCTCCAGACCTCTGACCATTCACCTCCTGTCTTCCAGATCTGCATTCTCTGGCAAAATGACCCATTTTGTGGCAGTTGTAGCACTCCACTTTGCTTTTATCAAAACCAACATTATCCACTCTTTTCATGGAGAAGTTGTTTCTGCCAGTTCTTTGTATGTGTCTTTTTGCCCTCATTGTGATCATGGCCATCTGCCATTTGATGTCCATTTCTTCTAGATCATCAGGACTGATCTGTTCTAGTTCTTCATTAGTCAGTGATGAAGTCACATGACTAGCAAAGAAGGCTTCTAGAACTTGATCACAAGATTTGTCCTGTGATGATGATCCAGATGCAGACCCTGTAACAATAGAGGTAGATACATATGCTGAGTTTGGATCTACCTGTACTTTCTGTTAAGATCATCTTTGTCAATCTTAACATTGTGGTTTTCAAGATCACCCACAAGTTTAGAAAATCTGTCAAAAACTTGTGTTAATGTTTCAGTCCTTACAGATTTAAAATTTTCAAATTGTTGTTTTAAAAGGGATCTTTTATTTTTCTTGGTGCTTTCATTGCCACCAAATCTTTTCTCTATTGATTCTAAAAGAACCTTTGCATCCTCACAATTTTCAAACTTTCTTTGATATTCATTAGGAATGGATATTAATAGAATGCTAAGAGCTTTAAATTCTGTAGCTCTTTCCTTTCTTTCAGCATCTGTACTTGGTGGTGCCCTTGGAATCCTGACACCATCACCATTAACAGGATACTTAGGACCATTTACACAAATATCCCATAGTTGATAGTCTGTAAGCAACATGTACTGCTTCATCCTATTTTTCCACATATCATACTCATCTGGCCTGAGTATGGGGATTTTGTTTGCCTGAGTTTCTTCAGAAGACATTTTAAAAGTTTTTTTTTTTTTTTTTTTAAAAAATAGCTTTTAAACAAACCAAATTTTGACTTCCAAAAGTTCAAAGCAACCTACCGCTCTGATACCACTTGTCAGGACCGACTTGATCAAGATCAAGATTAAATGTAACTATGCTTGAACTTCTTAACAAGAAATTTGCGGAATAATACTTGTTAAGTTTGGAAGTTGTATGTATGTTTTGTATAGATGTTTTTATTTTAATAGACAAAGAACACACAAATTGTATAACAAAAGCTCCAATATTATTAAGATTAATAATACGAATACACTTGATTGTATTAGGGTTACAATAACCTTGAAGCTAACTTATCTATCTGTATGACTGTATATGAAGAGTATCATAAAGTGATAAGTGTGCTTTTCTAAGTTACAATGAACTGCCATTTATAAAATGCATTGCCTACTTCTAAAGTATGGAGCTCTACTTATTATAATGTAGAGTTCCAATTACACGTTATAGTAATTAATGCATGTAAGTCAAACTATCCAAGCATGTCTTGTAGTCGTAAAGCAGCCCATGCTTTGTGATGCACGCTTTGTCAAGATTAGGTAACTGCAGACCCATGTGTGCCGCATATCTACTGGACAAGATCAGCAGTAGAAACTGTGGAAACTGGTCCAGCAGTACTAACTCCAGATATCATGCCAGCAGTACTAATCTTTGTAAAACGTACTGGCAGTACTAATCCTGAAATTCATACTGGCAGTACTAACTCTGATATCTGGCAGTACTAATCTTCATCTTGCTCTGGCAGTAGAAACTTTGAAGTGAACTGGCAGTACTAACTTGTAGACTTTAGCAGTATTAACTTCTTTATATCCCAACACAACACTTACATAAAACGATTATAAATAGAAATTTAATTTTCAGGTAACCATTAAGTGTTCATACCTCAAGCTCCGAGCAACAGATACAGTCAAATAGCATATCGCATAAACCCGCTTCAAGCAAAACAAATTCAAGATGGCAGTAAGCCAAGTCAAAGGACAACTTAATTATACGCCTAAATGAACCATTACACGGGGTAAAAATTATATGAAGGATACTAAACGATGTGATCCTTCTAATGTTTATAAACGAAAGAATCAAATTTAACAACTAATACAATACAAATTTAAAGTAATCAAAGATATAACAAAACATGCAACCTTGAACCTAAATAGAATAGTACTTCTTAACGACCAATATTAATACTTGAACAAGTTAAGAGTGGGTTTTCGGAACTGCTTGTAGGAGTAGTCGTTGATGTATCAGGCATATTCTTTGAAAGATTAGGAAAAGGGGCCTCAAAGTTAATTACTTGAATCGCTTGCCTTATCGATGGCCTCAAACTACGATCAGGGTGTGCACACCATAACCCAACCATCATCAAACACTTCACTTGCTCAGCGCTAAAATCTTTATTCAGCTTCTCATCGACAGCAAAAAGAATATCTTCTTTTTCATATAACCACCAAACCCAATCCACCAAACCCATCTCAGTATCAGTATCAATACAATCTCTGGCTTTTCTTCCACAACAGATCTCTATCACAACCACCCCAAAACTATAAACATCTGATTCCTTACTAGCTCTACCCGTTCTTACGTACTCAGGTGCCATGTACCCCAAAGTTCCGGCTAAACCTGTGGTCTGAGGACCTAACTCATGGTCCATAAGTCGGGCTAACCCAAAGTCACCAAGCTTGGCATTAAACCCTGAGTCAAGCATCACATTGCTTGATTTAACATCTCGATGGATAACACATTGCTCCCATTCCTCATGAAGATAAAGCAATGCAGAAGCTAAACCTAATGATATCTTGTATCTTAAACCCCAAGCAAGGGGAGGCATGTCCCCAAAAAGATGGGAATCAAGACTACCATTTGGCATGAACTCATACACTAATAAAAATTGTTTTTCATCGTGGCACCAACCTATTAGTTGCACCAAGTTTCTGTGCCTTAAACTGCTAATAATCTTAACTTCTGTTATGTATTCCTTTTTTCCTTGTTTGGATCCCCTCGAAATCTTTTTAACAGCAACTACTTTTCGCTCGTAAGTGAGGTAGCCTCTGAAAACGCACCCAAATCCTCCTTCGCCTAATTTTAAATCGTCACTGAAGTTATTAGTAGCCAAAGCAAGATCTTTGTAAGAAAAATCTTTTGGGCCCTGCTCCTCGTTCAAGATCATCATTTATTGAGGATAAGTTGACTGTTTCTAATGTTTCATCTGTAGTTCTTTTGTGAATTCTTGACCAAATTGCATACGTTACTATGCATAATATTAATAAAACGCTTAATGGCACTGCTAATCCCACAGTCAGGTTCACCTTATTTGATGCTGATTTGCTATCTTCTTTTATATCTAAGCTCGAATTGAACTCCCAGTACTCAAGGGCATGTTTCTCCATGTACTGACCCGTAGAAGCTGAGATGCCGATAGTGACCCATGAAGGAAGAACCTCTTTAAGATCAATTTCATACGAAAGAATAGATTCTCCTTGAAAAATGGGGTTCCTTTCATACGTCCAAAAAACACTGAGATTCTTGGTGGTAGCATTATATGAAACCCAACAATTAGCAGTTTGCTTATCATGCAAACTAGTATTCCAAGGCGAGTACGTAACCGAAGAAAGTGAGTTCCTGTTGATTCCTACATGCCCACCTGGCGGATCCCACTCATGGTTAGAAAACGAGTCGAACTCAACCGAAACAATCGGGCCTTGAGTTGGATTATCACTAGTTGTTGTGTTAAAAAGGCCTAAAAAACCCGCAGCTGAATTAAGCGGAGTTGTGAAACCAACAGGAGCTAGAAAGAAAGCAAGGCCATGGCCATAACCAAAGCCTTTTGGAGGAACAAAATCTTGGGTGTCGATTATAAAGGAGAAATGAGTAACGAAATCTGATAGTTTCCCTGAATTTGAATCCCATAAAGGGACTTTTTCTTTATAAAGAACTTGACCAACACGGCAACAAAACACAACACTGTTTAAATTCACAGCTCCGAAAAAAGGGGCTGCATCTCCTATATAGACAACTTCTTTCATATTAGGATCAAAACGAGGTACTTGAAAGTACAACGAGTTAGCGAAGGGAATTACAAATAATAGAAAACAGATAAAACAGCAAGAAGCAGCCATAGTTTTGCAAATCTTCAGGATATGTTGGTTGAAAAATCTCGACGTTTTCTTTTTCAACAACTACTTTGATTTTATATGACTTATGAAGCTGACATGAACACGAAATTAGATAAGTAAAGACAGTTTAACATTACAGTTACTTTGTTTAACGTTTATTTTCATTCATAGGTCCCAATAATGAAGATAAAATATATGTCATTGTAAGTTTTAGCAGGAAGAAGAAAAAGACTTGACTTCTATGTGGTAGTGTGGTGGACTAATAGAAATTAAGATGACTTTTCAACATCACCTTTTAGCTGGTAAAGCCTCATTTGACAATTAATATATTAGAATATTAATAAACTAAAGCCTAATTCAGAATATATACAGATCTTGTTCAGGCATAGGTGTCAAAGAAAACACTATTAGTTTTTGGAATATAATATGATGATGAAATGCAATTCAATGAATATAAGTTCTACGGTATTATTGTTCTTCCTAGTTAGAAGTTGCAACATTTATAAACTCCAAATTATCTTAAAATTAAACTTTTCTCTTTACAAGAAGTCGAGTGTTTGAACAGCTGCTCGTATTTTTAACAATAATATTGTCATAACTTTATCTCCAAAACGTGTCATTTCTTTGAATTCTCGGTCACCTGAGACGGATCTAAAAAGGACAGCTGTACTATAAAAAATATCAAATTATGTAAAAAAATGAATCTTTTTTATTGGTATTGGTGACAATTTAAAAATTTTACCCCCTAAAAAAAGTTTTTAAAATAATTGGCTCCAACTAAAACTTTCTAGCTCCGCCCTATCGGTCACACCGACTTACATAAACAATTACTCAGCTCCTTATAAATTAATTTATTAAATATTATAATTAAAAAATCATTATCTCATCGTTATCAAATCTGTGTACGATAAAATATAATACATTGATACATGATGTTAATTTCATTAGCTATTTTAGTGTTGACGGTAGTTCATGTAAAGAAAAATCTTTTATTAAGATTCTTTTCATCAAAGTAAAAAAATTAGTTAAATTACTCCTTATAATATCATTCACTATACATTAACACTAACTTATTATATATATAATAGATTAGTACTCCTTCCGTTCCAAATTTATTGTCACCAGACAAGAAACACAAAGTTTAAAAAAATGTATTTATTACTATTGATCACCAATAAAATTTTATTTTTATCATTTTCAAGCATTTTAATTGGTTGATTTTGGAAGAGAACAATTATTTTGAGACATATCAAAATAGAAAGGTGGACAAATAAATTGGGATGGATAGAGTACTAATTAACTTATTTATATTTATAAACTTAATTGAATTAACTACAAAGTATAAACATTCATTTTTAATATCAACTTGCCTTATTGAAATTTGATTAGAGTATTTATTCATGGTAATTGTGAGTTATAAGTTTGAAATTTGAGTAAATATATAAAGCTTAAGCTAGTGTTACACTTAAGACTATATTTAGAATTCTCTATAAAAGTGTTTCTCAGATTAACATCGTAGTATAAAAACTTTCAAAATTTATTATCAAAATATTACTCATGATAACATTTAACATTCTAGTATAAAAAAGTTTCACAATTTATATTAAAACATCACTACACAAAAACTTTATTAAATTTGGTTACTATGATAAATACTACTCGTAATAGTAGCAATAATAATAATAATAATTGGAGTTTTAATATATTAGTACTACTTAAAACTAATAAAAAGTATAATAAAAAATTAATAATATCAAAATAATAGAATATTCATATAATATGGGTAATTAATAATAATAATTCTAAGTAAGTAGAATATCATGAGATATCATGATATACTGTAAGTTGGTAAAAAAAGTCAAATGAGATATCATGTATTCTTTAAATCTCATGAGAAAATGTAAGTTCACTTTGCCATTTGATTATAAGGGTTAATATATTTCTCGTATAATTTATGAGTTTAGCAGTTTGAATTTTCAAAAATAATTGATCTATATGTTAGCAATGTTATTCTGAAATAGGATTTTGCATAGATTATTTTCTTAGTACTTTATGCTTTATTTCTTGTAACTTTCTTAAATGGTGTTTTGGTAATTTATGATGTAAGATGGCTAGGGTATAAATTAGTGTGTTAACCCTAACCATCAGAAGTTTTCTTTGGCTGTAATTCTCCTGCACATTCATATCTATCTAAGCCGCATCAAGTTTTTCATCTTTGTTATAAATACGATTCATCAATAGCTCGATTAAACCGATTTCACTATAGTTTATTAAAACTACCATAAATGATACGGAGTAGTTTATTTTTGTTTGCTAATGCACATATACTAGACAAAAGAGAGGTTAAATCGACCCTCTAGCATAAGAATCCATTATATCTAGGCATGTAAACGAACACGAACGAAACCTGTTTGTGTTCGTTATTAAGATTTTATCGAACGAACGACCACGAACGGATAAACAAACGAATTTTGTTGTTCATGTTCGTTCACTAAGAAAATTCGTTTGTTCACGAACGCAAACGAACGAATATGGAATGGAGAGAGGTCCCAGTGGAGGAGTGTGGGGTGGAGGGAAAATTTGAGAGGAAAATGTACGAAGAAAATTTGAAAGGTAAAAATATCTAAATGATTAATACCATGATATTTAGAATGAAAATATATAAATGTTTAATACTACTGTAATAGAATTTAGATAAGATTAAAATAATATATACGAATATCTACTAATTTAATTAAACTATTAGTTAACGTACGAACATGTTATCGAACGTTCACGAACGTAAATGAACGAAAAAGCCATATGCTCATGTTCGTTCATATAATTAAACGAACGTAAAATTTTATTTATGTTCGTTCATATTACGAAACGAACGAATATAAATGAACTTTTCATTGAACAGTTAGCGAATTTTTCTGAGTTTACAGATATATACTAGTAAGTAAATTGCATGTCAGTGTTGTATAATAGTTATAGTTGTTCAAAATACAATCTTAAATATTAACCATTTTTTATTAAAAAAAATAAATATAATATTGTTCTACAAGTTATGCATAATCTTCCAATGTTATCCAAATTCACCTCACGAAATAATAGAACCAAATTAGAAAATGAGAAAAAAGATCGTATCCATCGCGACTACCCTAGTTATCGTGGTTATTACAATGGCTACCATCATATCTATAGCTCGCTCATTTCATCGTCCCCTATGCACTTCTCCTTTAACCTCTAAACACCTACTTAAATCTCGCATCTGTCCTCTCTGGTCTTCTTCTTTCCTCCTCTGCCTTCCTCCCTCCCACACTACTCTCCTCCGCCGCTCACCGTCGCTTCCCCACGCCGCCGTTCCCCGCCGCGCTTCCTTCTCCTCCGCCACAATGTCAACGATGACCGATGACAATCCGTTACTGAAAGACTTCGAATTTCCACCGTTCGATTCGATCGATGCTAGTCACGTGCGCCCTGGAATGCGTGCCTTGTTGAAGAAGCTAGTAAGTTTTTTCTTTCCTGATTGATTGTATACATATAAAATATGTATCTATATGATTTGATTGTTGATTTTGTGGAATGAATAAATGTTGTTACAGGATAGTGATTTGATTGAATTGGAGAAAAGTGTTGAACCGTCATGGCCGAAATTAGCTGAACCCTTAGAGAAGATGATGGATCGATTGACTGTCGTTTGGGGAGCTGTTAATCATTTGAAAGCTGTTAAAGATACTACTGAACTACGTTCTGCTATTGAAGAGATACAGGTTAATTTAATTTCGGATGATTTTGTACATGTTTTTTTTTTTAATTAATAAATAAATAAAGGTTATATGATTGGATTTATATACATATGTTATTATTATTGTTATGTTTGCAGCCTGAGAAAGTGGAATTTGACCTGAAATTGGGTCAAAGCAAACCTATATATAATGCTTTTAAGGCGATAAGGGAATCATCAGACTGGGAAGGACTAAGTGATGCTCAGAAACGCATTGTTGAATGTAAGTGAAGATATTCTGATTAAAGTTGATGGGGTTGAGCTGATACATGCTCACATGTCTCCTTTTAAATTGAAGTATCTTGAAAATGTTATCTGTCCAACTGTGATTTAAGCATGAAACTGCATAACATCTTAGTAGTTCAAGAACCAATCTTTTTTGCATAGAACAATGATATCCGTATATCTTTTACTTGTATCTTTGAATTTTTTTAACCTTTTTTGAATTTTTATTTTTTTTTGCAAGCAAGCTAGATGTATATCATTTCACCCGTTTTTTTTTTAAATATCGAGTGTCTGTGAATTGGTATGACATGTTGCAATTTGTTTGAACCTGCAGCATCAATAAAGGAGGCTGTTCTTAGTGGTGTCTCTCTTGATGACTCTAAGAGAGAAGAATTTAACAAAATTCAACAGGTGTGCTCTTTTGTTATTCAGGGCAGTTAGATTTTTTTTTCCATAAATGTTTGACCAAAGTTACCATTGTGAGACATAAGTCTAAAGATCATTGATGTTGCCGTGGATATCGATAATCTCTTTCTGTTCATTCTCATCCTTTATTATGGTCATCTATGTTTTCTTCTCTGCGGTCTGCATGAGTTTAATACTGATTATCTTACCATGCATATTGATTTTCTCCTTAATATTTATTTCCATCCCTCATTATGATTATCTATTTTATTGTTGTTTAAATTTGTTAAACTGGGGGAACGAGTCAGTCCTGCTTTAATTATCGTAAGTCCCTTAATCTAGATCGATAACGAGGTTATCTAAATGTTCACAGGTGCGGAATCCCTGTCAACGTTCAATCAACACACAGCAATAAACTAAAACAATAAATGATTCGATAAACGCAAGCAAATATATAAACACAATTCTTTTATTTATTCTAATCAAAGATTACAATAATCACAGATATCACGTCCCTAAAACCACAAAACTACATTTGTCGATAACTCTGGAAAAAACTTAACAAACCTAAAACTGTACGCGTGAATATATAGCGTGACAAGTTCGCCGGACTGGGCCGGGCGACCTTGTCCAAGTTCGCTAGCCCAGCAACACATATCACTGGTTCGTTCGCTATTCTCACAAGTCTGCTAGACACTTAAGTTCGCTAGACCATGTTCGCTGACTTATAAGTTTGCCAGTCTCAAACATTTACAATATTTTTCCCAACTACAATCTAGAATCCTATTGACACCAAATATGTCCCAACAGATATTAAGATCACTAACTATGTTGGCGTTAATTATTTGTTGATCTGCAGGAGTTGACAAAACTTTCTCGAAAGTTTGACGAGAATGTTTTGGATGCGACTAAGAAGTTTGAAAAACTAATAACAGATAAAAAAGAAATCGAAGGATTGCCCGCTACAGCTCTTGGCTTGGCTGCACAAACAGCCTCAACCAAGGTTTCTAAAGAAATCTTATTATTCTCGCTTGCTTTTGTAGGACACCAGTGTCCCATTTGTTAATTTGTTTGCATATCCGAATCCAGGGTCATGAAAATGCCACTGCTGAAAATGGGCCGTGGATGATTACATTGGATGCTCCAAGTTTTATGTCAGTCATGCAACATGCTAAGAATCGAGCTTTAAGGGAGGAAATCTACCGTGCTTACATAACCCGCGCTTCGAGTGGTGAGCTGGATAATACTCAAGTTATTGAACAAATTTTGAAGCTTAGATTGGAAAAGGCTAAGCTTCTTGGCTACAACAACTATGCAGAGGTCTAAATCTGTCTTCTCTGTTTGTACTTGGATACTTGCTATCTAGCTTAGCTTCTTAGCTGCTTTATTTGATTCACATTAAGATTTTATTATCAGGTTAGCATGGCAACCAAGATGGCTACTGTTAGTAAAGCAGAAGAGCTTCTTGAAAAGCTCAGGAGTGCTTCCTGGAATGCTGCAGTTCAGGGTAATATACCATATATTGTTTGAAAATAAAATTGATACACGAATTCTTGACGGAGGTTTCTTTCTTTAGTATTCACAAATTGATAATGAAGAGATTAGAGAATGACAGGAAATCATGAGTATATCAGTTATAACATATGGACATTTGCAGAGCTATAGGGTTGTTAAGTTATGGTAGCCAAAATTTAGTCATCAAAAACTCACTGATGTCGCTTTTGCCTTTATTTGCATCTGTGGTGATTAACGTATTAATTCAGATATTCCTGGATAAAAACATGCCAATAAAGAATTTAAAACGGAGGTAGTAGCAAACAGTTGGAGAGAAATAACTGAACGCTGTTTTTTATTTTTCTTTTCTGTATTGTATGTATCCTTGACTATTACATGTGCTATGCATCATAATAGTTGTTTTTATATTATCTTTGCTTAGTTGTACGTTCACTTCTTTATTTGGCATTGTTTGTTGCTACATCATTTATATTGCTGATATTCTGTTCATTACAAGTGCCATTTAGAAGGTCTATAACACAGGCTCATTATACCATTTTTGATATCTTTTAGATATGGAAGATCTAAGGCAGTTCTCCAAAAGTCAAGGCGCTCCTGAAGCTGATGACTTGACCCACTGGGATACCACCTTTTGGAGTGAGAGGCTACGTGAATCAAAATATGAGATAAATGAGGTTCGCTCTCTCAGATTGTCTTGACAAATTCTGGAACCGGCTGTCGTTATTACATTTTTATATTCCCTTTACACAGATAGTAGGCATTTTTGTGTTGTTGGACCAATTATTTCCTTCCCCTTTCAGTGTGTAATTGTTAGAGGCTGTTTTCTTAATAATGTAGGAAGAACTGCGACCTTACTTTTCATTGCCTAAAGTCATGGATGGGCTTTTCAACCTTGTGAAGACGCTATTTGGCATTGATGTTGAGCCAGCTGATGGTTTAGCACCAGTAAGATATCTAAATGTGTTTCGTCTTACCATAAGGGAAGATGGGGGGTGGGATTCAACATATTACGTTCTTATGCTTTGCTAATTGTGTAGGTATGGAATGCTGATGTTAGATTTTACCGCATCAAAGATTCATCAGGCAAACCTATTTCATATTTTTACTTTGATCCATATTCTCGCCCAGCTGAGAAAAGAGGCGGTGCATGGATGGATGAGGTTGTTGCAAGGAGTCGTGTACTATCAGATGACAGAACCTCTGTTAGGTTGCCCATTGCCCATATGGTGTGCAATCAAATGCCACCTGTAGGAGAGAAGCCAAGCCTTATGACATTTCGCGAGGTACAAAGAAGTAATCATGGTCGAATGCAATATATATTAGCCCTTACTATGCTCAGATGACCTATGCAACATCTGCCACTGTGTACATAATGAGGAAGTTATTTCATATTACAATTAGTATGCTTAATACGTGCTTTCAGTTTTGCAGGTTGAGACTGTGTTCCATGAATTCGGTCATGCACTTCAGCATATGCTAACAAAACAAGATGAGGGTCTTGTTGCTGGTATACGTGGCATAGAGTGGGATGCTGTAGAATTACCTTCTCAGTTCATGGAGAATTGGTGCTACCATAGGTATATTTTGTTATTATCAGATTTTAACTTAAGTTGTTTTAAAATTAACCTTAGAAAACGTCTTTGCCAAGGCACATTAGAGACATCATTGCAAACACTAAAAGAGAAACAGAACTTTGGTAATATAATGTAATAACATAACGGTAAGTGCTGTGCTATGTGATAAGATTGATGCGAAAATGCAGATGTAAGAAACTTGAGTTCTGATTTTGATCAATCTGTTCACTTCATGGATATACTGGTCCTAATCTTTACCTAAAATGTTGTATTCTAGTGAAAACACACATACTCCATAATAAATTCTCAACCAGTTAGTTTGATAATTAATTTACCGTTTTCAATGGCTGATGCAGGGATACCCTGATGAGTATAGCGAAACATTATGAAACTGGAGAGTGTCTCCCAGAAGATATATATCAGAAGCTTCTTGCTGCTAGGACTTTCCGTGCTGGCAGCCTGAGCCTTCGTCAGGTGCACATAACATTCATCCTTTTTCCAAAATTAGTTCATTTATTCATGTAAAACATGTGTTATTAAATATTGATGCACGGCCCGTTACCTTATTTAGATCAAGGGTTTTTTTTCTGTTATTTTTTTGTTTAAGCAATAACCATAGCTAATTAGCCATCCATATTTCATAAATTATGGATCACCCTTAATGGTGAGTCATGGATGTGATTTTCTAGTTATCCTTTCCTTGAAACCAGTTGGCCTCTTGTGTATGTACTTCGAGTTTTCTGCTATAAAGTTTTACCTCGTTCTTGTTCTTATTTGGTCTATATCTGTTTCGTACCATTACATGTTTAACAATTGAATAGAAATATGGAATAAATTGCTGCATAAAATACTGGTATTTTATGTGTAGCCTTTGCTATAAGGAACAGTGGTATTTCTAGTCATAGATAATCATAATTATTAAAAAGAATTTGGTTCTTTTTACTAACTTGATGTCGTTTTACAAACTTGATGTCGATTAATTCGCGAGTCTAGAAATTCATTTCGGACAATTGAACCTTCTCGAACTGTTTCTTTTTAAGAACCAAAAATTTTGTGCCAAAATAACAGATGCGAAGAAGAACAAAAGGCCTTGTAGACATAATGGATGAGTACAAAAAAGTAAATATGTTAATCCATTCACCTCTGATGTTGTTTTGTAGCTAAAATTTGCAACTGTGGACCTGGAGCTGCATAGCAAGTATGTTCCTGGCGGTCCTGAATCGATCTATGATGTTGATCGAAGGGTCAGTGAAAAAACGCAAGTAATTGCTCCACTTCCAGAGGATAGGTTCCTGTGCAGTTTTAGCCATATTTTTGCAGGTTGGTTTTTGTTTCATTTATCAATGCCGATTAGTCTGCAGTTCAATGATTTGTTATAACCATCTTTATACATTCTCATCATGATGTGGTGTTGCATTAACAGGTGGCTACGCTGCTGGATATTACAGTTATAAGGTATTTTTTTATCTTGTTCTTTGATGGCCTTAATCATTTTCCAAAGTTTGTTTCTGGGTAGCATGCGAGGAGCTCTGTGACTCATGGTTGTGAGTTTATTTCTTGTTTTAGTAAGTAATTGTATTGTAAGTGTGGCGAGTAGGAAGTAGAAACATCGTGATCTATATATTGTAATCAGTTTATTTTGCTTTCTTATTTCTCTCTTGGGACTCTTTCTGATTGTCAACATAACTTTGGCAGTGGGCGGAAGTGTTGTCTGCTGATGCCTTCTCAGCATTTGAGGATGCTGGATTACATGATGACAAGGTATGGTGTTTGTTGATCCACATACTCTGTAATTTTTCTTCTTCTGTATTACAGCTTCTACAAGTCACGGTATCTTGCAACTTTATTAATTTGATATCATCAAAAATTTCACGATTGAATGATAAGTCTTTTTTTTCTTATATATTTATTACTCCATTGTTATCGTGAGTGACAAGTCAGCTACATTGAAATAAAGAGGCTAGGGGCAAGTTCACACACAAGTAAAATACAAGAATAATATTCCCTCTTATTTTCATATATATAGTTCTTAGATGGTGTATTTGTTTGTATAGAATTTTATATGAAGGATGGTATGCATAGAAATTGGTTATGCATCCCGTGATTCATATATAGATTATTTATTATCTTATTTGTTGTGGAAAATTTTATTCAATCATGAAATTTCTACAATTCTACCTCTTGGAACTAGTTTCTACATTTCCTGTTCAAGTGTAAATAATAAAGAAAAATTTCCTGCAACAGGCGGTCAGAGAAACAGGGAATAGGTTCCGTGAAACTATTCTTGCACTTGGTGGTGGAAAAGATCCGCTATCGGTGAGATTTTTTTCGAGTTTACATGTTTTTTTGTTTCCTTTCGACGCATTAATTGCAGATTCTCATAGAACATTGTGGTTGCTCACCACTGATGAGTACTTCACTATGAAAAACTTTAAACGTGATGTGCTTTTAGGATGGTATATGCGGCTATTTATACACGAAGAACTATAGATGTTTTGATGTTCTTGTAAGATAATGTTGATATCTGTAAAAGTTTCTTATTTTACACTAATTTGATTTGATGCACAGGTTTTTGTTGAATTCCGTGGGCGGGAACCATCTCCTGAACCACTGCTCAGGCACAATGGGCTGTTACAAAGTGCCACATGATTAGCCATGATCTGATTAGGGCCGTCAATGAGGGTGAACAAGTACTGTAATTGCTGAAGCAGGGAAAAAAGTTCTCGTACAATGCATGTTTTTTGTTTTTCACGAGACTTGATTGTCACACTAATTGTCAACCCTTTTAATATTATTTTGAGTAAATTACATTCCTCGTCCGTCCCTAATGTTTGTCGTACATTTCCCTCTTGATTAAAAAAGTCATGAAATTTAAGGGTATTTTATTTATTTAATGAGGAATGAGGGACTGAGAATGAAACGGAAACCTGGGTCAAGGGACTAAACCCGACCCGGATACAAGGAGTGAGATGTATGACAAACATCATGCACGAGGAATGTAATTTACTCTATTATCTTAGTTCCTGATATTTCATGCGACTATTTTTCAACTCAATACTCAACATTCTTAACTATATAAGGTTACATATCAACGGTTGATTTATAGATTGAATCACAATCGTAATCTTCTATTAACTTTTGTTTTTTATTTTTTTTTATGTGGCTCATTTTTTTGAAAAACTTGGTCTTACATTACAAAGATGAAAGACACGCTTCATCTTTACCCATTTATAGTCTTAACATTCAATGTCCTTGCATGAACTTTTCTTAATTAGTATCATCCACCTTTTTTGTAAACGATCATTTTTTAAAAATACAAATAAATTTAGATAAAAAAAACACAAATAATTTTCATAAAACTAACATGAAAGAGCAATCAAAAACACCAAATTTACAACAACGAGCACCCTTACAAAACTAAAAACATTAAAGAAAACCCGTTTGAAGCTACATTAAAGACGACCTTAAAAACAACGAAACCCGAATGTCATCTTATTGAGTACTTAAACTACAAAAAGCACTTTCATTGTATATTTGTGTATGATTTACGTAATAACTATAATCATTTGTTTTACTCAGATGCAAAGATTATCTTTTATGCGTTTCAGATAGGTGCTCTAATGTGAATTGTAAATTGGTCCGACTGGATTTTGTTTTTGTCGCTAATAGGTTGGGCTGTTCTCCTATTATAGTTTTTATTAGGGCTTAGCTTCTTAGCTCCTAGAGCTTGCCTCCAATTTTGTACGGAGTAATATTTTCTTCACATCCATCTTGGATTGTTGATTTTTTTACTATATTTGCTGCTTCCAAGAAAAATAAAATTAATCAAGGGGAATGGGTGTGTTTCACGGGTCAATGACCAACTTTACTGACGCTATCTCTGTCCCGTGTATGATACGACAACGACATTATTTATAATTATCTATGAAAGTGCTTTTTGTAAATCATACACAAATATACAATGAAACTAGTCGGAAATCGCCTCGCTAATAAATAAAAATTTAGTGGTCGATAACGATGATCGGAGCAATGATATGTTCGTATCAATTTAAATTGTTATTTATGTATTTGTGTATTTGTGTCAACTTCATTAATATTTTATGTTATCATAACAATTATGAATAATAATGATGATAGAAAGATATTTTTTTTATTATATGCTCAAAGACTTTGAATTATATATTAAAGTCTGATCGATTAATTTTAGAAATATGCTCGTCTATCATTCATTGGGTTGAAGCTTTGAAATCAACTTTTTAGAGTCATGCATGTTAAACAATTATTCAAGTATAAATACACCTTAGTGTGCATTTCGGTACTAGCATAGTAGATGTAACAGAAAGCCGATAATATTATCAAAAGTTCAATTAACTAATAAAATTGTGTAATTTTGTTAAATTGACTAAAATTAAGAAGATAATGACATCGTAAATCATTATTTAAAATCAATTGAATTTAAATAAATATGTCAAAAATTGATTTTAGATAATCTTTAAAGAAAAGTATACGTAGTTTTTAGCTTAGATTAAGTAGTATAAATCCCAAATGATCGATCATACATCCATCGAATAGATCAATATCAATATTTATAATAGTTTAATTCGGTTTGCGGTTTGCATTTTAATATGTTATACAACCATGAATGCAACCTAGGCTTATAACTTATTTTTATTTTTTCACCCATGGTTATTAGCATTAGTACTATTATTGTTATTACTATTATCCTTTTCTTTATATTTTATACAAAGTAGGGTTCAAATGAGTACAACAACTTTGTGTAAGAATAGGAGATTCAATCTCAACCATTCATTTTCATCAATACACATTTTTCCCATCTTTTTAAAACTAAATATCTCACAAACGATAAGTCGAAAAATTATGAAAATTGCACCATATTTTTCAGCGTTTTCTCCTCTTCGATTTAAGATTTCACAAGCTATACTTTCGACGATTTTTTTTCATTTTTTGGTGGGTTTTACAAATTAGTAACACACATGTTACGGATTAGTTGTACATTTGATTTGCGGTTAGGGTTAGGGTTTAGGGTTAGGGTTAGGCTTTAGGGTTAGAGTTTAGGGTTTAACATGGTTTAGGGTTTAGCAAGGGTTATGATTTAGGGTTTACTATAATTTAGGGTTTAGGATTTTGTAAAGCGTTTAGGGTTTAGGGTTTAAGGTTTAGGGTTTAAGGTTTAGGGTTTAAGGTTTCGGGTGCCCAAACCCTATACCCCAAACGCTGAACCCTAAACCCTAAACGCAACACTAACACATGTGTTACTAATTTGTAAAACCCACAAAAAAAAAATTCGTCGAAAGTATAGCTTGTGAGATCTTAAATCGAAGAGGAGAAAACGTTGACTTTTATGGTGCAATTTTCATAATTTTGTGACTTGTCGTTTGTGAGTTATTTAGTTTTTAAAAAGATGGGGGAAAGTGAGTTTTGTAACACGTGGCGTATTCATATTAATTTCCTATTCTCAACACTTTTTTCATTCTCATTTGAACCTCACCCATGTATAGGTGGGGTTTAAATGAGAATGTAAATTTTTGTGAGAATGCAGGAACCAATAGAAAAGCACACGTGTTACAAAACTCACATTTCTCAACATTTTTAAAAATTAAATATCTCAAGAATGACCCATTGAAAAATTATAAAAATTGCACCATAAAAATCAGCATTTTTTTCTCTTCGATTAGACATCTCACAAGGTAAGCTTCTGACAACTTTTTTTTAATGATTGTACAATATTAGTAACACATGTGGTACTCGTTGGTAACACATGTGTTACCTCCTGGTAACACATGTGATAGTTGTTTACAAAACCCAACGAAAATAAAAAAAATTGTCGAAAGTATACCTTGTGAGATCTCTAATCGAAGAGAGAAAAATGCTGATTTTTACGGTGCAATTTTTATGATTTTTCCACTTACCGTTTGGGAGATATTTAATTTTTAAAAATACGGAAAAAAAAGAATTTTATGAGATGTGACGCGTTTTTGTCGATTCCGATATAAACTAATATGAGATTTCGAAGTTAAAGGCGCATGCAAATATAATTGGTCTAATTAATCTAAGTGATTACAATATTATTAATCTAAACAGACTGTTGTTTCTATCCATCTAAAATTCTGCTCCTATTTTGTCTCTCTCAGACTCACACTATTGGCCAGCTGCCTCGTGCACCTTTGTACCTCATCCTCTTCCTCTCCGCCCCATCGCCACCACGGCCGGTACGATTCTTCTTTTACTTTGCTTGTATCCGTTTTAATCTACACTAGGATCCGAAACCTTAGTTACCGTAAAATTAAACCTAATTATTCTGCTGCTACTTAGTTTGTTAGAATGCTTAGCTTTTAGCTTTGATTTTCAGTGCTCGTACTTTTTTTTTACCGGAAATATATAGATATTAGATACGTTTGTTCGAGCTTATGAATCGACTTTGATTTCACCGTCGTATTTATTATTTGACCTGATCTGATTCTTTATATTCTCATACTTAACGCGATGTTTAGTTACCGACAATTTATCATTCATGAATTTGTACTAATTTTTAACCTTATCTAAAATTAAACAGAATAACTTACTTCATCTTCTTATATGTATATATACGTATTTAGAAGCAGTTCAGGAATATTGCCATATTCTCGTTGAGTTCATTCGTTATAAGGATGTCGAGAATTCCGTTTATTGTCCTCGTTGTTCTTTGCTCGCTTTCGAGTCTGATCACGTCATCTAATGGTATCGGTGGGAAGCAGTTACGGTTTAATAGAAAGAATGGAGAGTTTAGGGTTCTACAAGTGGCTGATATGCATTATGCTGATGGCAGGAAGACTCCTTGTGAAGATGTGTTACCAAAACAGTTTGCACATTGTACTGATCTCAATACGAGCGATTTCATTAACCGTATGATTGAAGCTGAGAAACCTGACCTGATTGTTTTCACTGGAGATAATATCTACGGATTTGATGCAACAGATGCAGTTAAGTCCATGAATGCTGCATTTGCCCCTGCTATAAAATCGAAAATCCCATGGGCTGCGGTTTTAGGGAATCATGATCAAGAATCAACGTTGTCACGAGAAGGTGTAATGAAACATATCGCTGGAATGGAGAACACGCTGTCTCGGTTAAATCCTTCTGGTGTTGATGTTATTGATGGTTTTGGGAATTATAATCTTGAAGTTCATGGAGTTGAAGGGTCGAGTTTTGTTAACAAATCGATTTTAAACTTATATTTTCTTGATAGTGGGGACTACTCAACAGTCCCCTCGATTCCTGGATATGGATGGATTAAACCGTCTCAACAGTTTTGGTTTCAACAAACGTCTAAAAAGCTTCAAAAGACGTCAAAAGCTCCCGGACTTGCTTATTTCCATATCCCATTGCCTGAATATGCGAATTTCGATTCATCAAACTTTACAGGTGTGAGACAAGAAGGGATTAGCTCTGCTTCTGTGAATTCAGGCTTTTTCACGACATTAGTTGGTGCAGGTGATGTGAAGGCTGTTTTCACTGGTCATGATCATATTAACGATTTCTGTGGGGAGTTAACTGGGATTCATCTTTGTTATGCTGGTGGGTTTGGATATCATGCTTATGGGAAAGCGGGATGGTCAAGAAGGGCTAGGATGGTTGTGGTTTCTTTAGAGAAGGAGTCTCATGGTGAATGGGGTGCAGTCAAGTCCATCAAAACATGGAAGCGGCTCGATGATAGAAACTTAACCGCTATTGATGGTCAGGTTCTTTGGAGCCAACATCCGTCTGGGAGTCGTAGAAAGAAGCCTATTCACTTAGTTAATTGATTCATGGTTAAATCTATTTTTCTTTTTATTAGCATTCCACAGTTGCAGAGATAATTAATCAGTTTGTACCAGGCTCTTATATTTAATTAACAGTGCTATTACTTGAATGCTTAAAAGGCATATATAACAAACTTTATCTACTGATTTTTGAGTACTAATTTTGAAGTAAGAGTTATGTTCCAGTTGACTGTACAAGGTTTCGGATAAGGTTTCGGATCTGAAGGGAAGCCCCTTTTAAGAGGAAGGATGAGAAGATCTCTTTTACTGTATTTTAGGACAATTTTTTTGTAATTTACAATAACCAATGCATTTTAATGACACTTCATTTTAATAACACTGTATTTTATATCTATAAATTTTACTGCAATTTAATATGCATTTTAATCCTTACAATTTTATTTTAAAATACAGTAAAAAGAGCCTTCTCCTCCTCTTCTCAAATTACATATTTTCCTCATAACCGTACCCTTTACATAAACCTAAGTTCATATGATAACCAAGTAAAAATGTTGTAATTTTGCAGGTTTAATTTGGTGGTTTATTTGTTTTACAATTTGTTCAACCACTTATCTTGGAATACTTAAATCTCGAAGAGAAAAGAAAAAAATACCGTTAATTTAATAATTAAAATCTTTACAATGCTCAGTTAAAATATATTTAAAAAGTTGCAAATACATGATTAAAAAAACAAGTGCCACTTCATAGCTCACTGGGGTTTTAAAGAGGTTTTACCAAAACGACATCGTACTGGCTTACAATTATCCGAATAAAGATATTCCTTTTGAGTTCCCAGATCAGAGTAAGGTGAAAAATATGAGCAAACTCCTAGTACTCAATTTCGATGCTTCAATCTCCGTCGCCGGCGCCGCCGTTTCCACCAAGTCATCTATCTTAATTTCCCCTAAAACCTCTTCGTACTTATTCGTATCTCATAATAAACCCCTTCCAACCACCGCCAAAGTCAACAGATTCCAAACACCCAGTAAGTTAATTTTCTCACCCTTTTTTTTAATGTATCAGGGAATAATTATTATGTGTATTAAAATTTTTAATTTATTTTGTTGTGTAGAGATATTATTATGTGGGAATTTGGGTACATCACAAGTTGAGGATGAGCAAGAAGCTGAAATAGCTGAAGGGTACACAATGACCAAGTTTTGTGATAGGATGATTGATTTGTTCATGAATGAGAAACCTAAGCCTAAAGACTGGATGAGTTACTTGATTTTTAGACAAGATTGGAATAAATATAGAGATACCTTTTATAATCGTTGTAAATCTCGTGCCGATGCCGAAAATGATTACACTTTGAAGCAGCGGTTCATCACTTTTGCAACACAATTTAAAAAGGTAACATTTTTATTCATTATTACTTGAATTTGTTACTCTAGTATTAATGCTAATTACCTCCATTTTGGTCAGAAAATCAAATAGGAGTATTTTGAAATATGATAATTGTTGTTGCCAACAAGTTCCCTTAATAATATATTGGTAGCTATGTCAATTGTCAAACCATATAAAGTGTACATGTCTCTTTTGAAACATGATTTATAGGTCATGTTTATTATGATAGTAGTGTGAATGAGGAAATGTATTGCAGGTTGATGATGAAATGGAAAAACATGCAGAACTTCTTAAGCAGGTGGAAGATAGTCCGATGGATATAAATGCTATTGTTACAAAGCGGCGTAAAGATTTTACAAGCGACTTTTTTCGTTATTTGAATGTTGTTCAAGAAACTCATGATAGCTTGGAGGACCGTGATGGTAATATTCTTAAATATTTCATTCTTATTTTACTCTAGTTTTTTCATCTTGATCTTCTTTACATGTTCGTACTAAAAATTTAGCCATAGCAACAATATGAATCACAAGTCTTTATGCGTGTGTGTGAAAAAGCACCAAATTTGTCATGTAAATTTCTCATGTTACTTCTCTTAATGATTAAACAGCTGTTGCGAGGCTTGGAGCTAGATGCTTATCTGCAGTCAGTGCTTTTGACAACACATTAGAAACCGTTGAGACATTAGACGCTGCACAGGCCAAATTTGAGGATATATTAGACTCACCTTCCATAGAAGCAGCATGTGCAAAAATCAAAAGCCTTGCGAAAGCAAAAGAACTCGACTCCTCTTTAATCCTATTGATAAATAGTGCTTGGGCTTCTGCAAAAGAATCCCCTACCATGAAAAATGAGGTGAAAATCACAACTTTCTATTCTATGATTTTTCAAGAAAGAAGTCCCACTTTGAGCTTTTGACTGAATTTGCAGGTGAAAGCGATAATGTATGAGTTATATAAAGCCACAAAGAGTAGTCTAAAGAGCATAGCACCAAAAGAAATAAAACTACTCAAGTATCTGCTCAACTTCACAGATCCAGAAGACCGTTTTTCAGCTTTAGCAACTGCTTTCTCCCCTGGTAAAGAGAGCGAAGCCAGGGATCCCAATGCAATATACACGTAACTAACCCACCATCCTGCCTAATCTTTTTGTTCTTTAAAGCAAACTATATTTCTATTTTTATTTTTTTATGTTTGGAGCAGAACTCCAAAAGAGCTGCACAAGTGGATTACAATCATGCTCGATGCGTACCAACTTCATAAAGAAGATACGGGTATTGAGGAAGACAGTGAGATGACCCTACCGATGGTTATTCAAAGACTTTCCATTCTTAAGGAAACAATTGAAGAAGAATACTTGGAAAAGGAAGCCCATGAAGCCATTAACGACACCGATGTAGAAGTAGTAGAAGAGGAAGAATAAGGTACTATATTATTTGCATGAACGGTTTATCATCTGTGATTATTGGCTAGTGTTCACTAAAATTGTACTCTATTTTTTATATGCGGATTGATACAGGCTGTACAAAACTACAAATTATGTAAGCAGATGGTTACAGTGTCAGTTAGAATAGTTAGGATGAGCTGACAGTCATTTTATTGTATCATTTTTGTCTGAATATTTTCTTATGAATGACAGAAACCTTCTTTATATTTAGTGTCGTGTTACTTTTTTATTTTTTTCCTACAAAAGTTATTATGTATCGGATGGCTGAACGGATGGACCTTTTGGCCAATGAAACGTGATTCCTATGTTGTCGATAACAACTGAACAAATGAACCTTATAAGGTCATGTGTTTTTTGTGACAAGCTAGTATCACTTTTTGGTTTGTCTGTCTTCAGAGGTGACACATAACAGAATCTAAACAACCTCTAAAAAAGCATGATCATGTCAAGTTTTTTCTAAAGGAGGATTAGTTAACAACTTAACATTATTCTCAGGGTGCTATCAAAAGTACCAATTATATTTTGATGATTTGCTCATTGTTGCTATCAATGTACGCAATAAGTTGGAATATACCGGTAAAGATTCGGATTTTGCAGGTTTAAAATAGATATAAAGTTGACGATGAAGGTTTTTGATTAAATATTGTGGAGATTGGAGTGTTTGTACTTGCAAGCAAGCAAACAACCTAAAATTTGGATTTTGCAAACATAACAATAACAAATCATTTAAATAAGAATTCACGCAACACCAATAATGGAGGTAAATCGTCCATTCTTAAAGCAAGATATGTCCAACTGAAAATGCAATAGACAACATATTAATTGTAAAAAACTTGAATAAATTTAGATGGTAACAAAAAAGTAAATACATATTTAGTTTAACAAATACTTCGTATACACTAAGGCGGTGTTTGGATTAGCTTTTCAAAAAAGCTTTTTAGCGTTTTAAACTTTTTACAACAAAAAAGCTCTTAAGCTCCCTCAAACACCTTTTTAAGCTTTTAACTTTTTACAACAAAAAGGTTTTTTTTTGTGAAGCCAAGAAAATGAGGCTTCTGGCTTTTGGCTTTTTAGCTAAAAAGCTAAAAGCTCAAATTTAAAAGCCAAGCCAAACACCACCTAACATGTATTATGAGCATATGTTAGGCAAACCCTTTTATTAGTGTGGATGAGTATAAAAATTTTAATAACGTGTTCTCTAAGTGCCAATCATGGGTGGTAGATATGTGACGTTTCGACCAATAAAGTTTTTATTATATGGATGATGTTTCAATGTGGTACAATGATCTTATATATGTTTTGTAATTAGGATTCTATAACTATAAATACTCGCCAATTAGATATGGACTATGGAGTATTCAATATAATATGCATTCCAAAAATAAAATAGAAAGTACTAACATAGATATAAATAATAAATTGTATATAGATACAAAAGTACAGTTAGTACATGTAGCAGTGTAGTGAACGTACAATGATAGAATTAGTACACATGCCTAGTGAATTGAAAAAGAGTGCTTATCCTGCCTACAAACAAACATGTAAAAACAAACACGAAACATATATTCGATCCAGTCAGCTAATCATCAACACTGATCTTTTTCTGGTAATCAGTCATCACAAATCCATTAATTCAGCTTGTGGTCGATCATTTCTTTTGAATTTCATCCAAGTAATCCAGTTTTATAGTTTTATATAATTTGTAATCATTTGAATCCGTGTTTAAGTTTTTTCAATAGTTAAATTCATATGCTAATTGGTTTCATGGTATGCTTGTTTTGTAGGTGAATTTGAAATGAACACCAAACAGGAATCAGAGTGGAATGCAGCACAAAGTATGATGATAACTCAACACCTTGTGGCTGCTGCTAAACTTCAGCTGCAGTTTCTTGCTGCTGTTGACCGAAACCGTTGGCTTTATCAAGGCCCAGCCTTGGAACATGCCATCTACAGGTACATCTTAGAATCATGAACGCCGTGATTTGACTTCCTATTTTCTTTAATTATTATCATTACATCAGAATAACAGGTTTTTTCCTTGACCTTTCCAAGAGCCCCCATAAGCGTATTTTTTTGTTTTACGCGCCCGTAACAATAAAATCATCACGCATTAAATCAACAAAGCCCAAATAAATGGAAATATTACTTTGTTCATTTCTGGAAATCCTATTTTTACCTGTGACAAGAATGTTAGAACATAAAGAAGCTATCATATCTCATTTAAGTTAACCCCATCAACCAAAAGGTTGTGTTCAAGTCTCGTTGGAGACCAAATATGTAAATAAAATGTGGGTTAAAAGTGTGTATTTATTGGCGTTCAAAAAGAAAAGTATTGCCATCTACTGAGAAAAACTCGACTTTCAGGTATAATGCTTGTTGGCTTCCATTGCTAGCTAAACATACCGAGTCTACGCTCACACAAGGACCATTGGTTGTTCCTCTTGATTGTGAATGGGTTTGGCATTGTCACAGGCTCAACCCGGTAGGTTCCACTATTTTGTATCATTAGAAAATAGATATTGAGACTAAAGATATATTGTTCTTGATCCCTACTTCAGGTTAGATACAAATCTGATTGTGAAGAATTTTATGGAAGGATTCTTGGCAACTGTAATGTTGCGTCTTCTGTTCAAGAAACGTCAAAGAAAGAAACAGAAGAAATATGGAACAAACTGTACCCTAACGAGCCTTACGATATTGATTTTGCATTTTCAAATGAATTTTCTGAAAAGGTGTACAAAGCAGAAAAACATACGAAATACAATCTGGTTCTAGCAATTGAAAGACAGCACGCGTTCTTTTACCAGGTATCCAGACCACATGTGAACAACGATCAGTTTCTCGAAGCAGCAGTAGCCAGATACAAAGGCTTCTTGCATCTAATCAAGAGAAACAAAGAGCGATCGGTAAGATGTTTTTGTGTTCCGACTTATGACATTGACCTGATCTGGCATACACATCAGTTACAACCTGCTTCCTACTGTAAGGACTCGATGGAGTTGCTTGGGAAGATTCTAGAACATGATGACACAGATCAAAACAGAGACAAAGGTCAGAAGCTAGATGTTGGATTTTATAAAACTACCACAAAATGGGAGGAGCTATTTGGTTCAAGGTATTGGAAAGCAGGAGCAATGTACAGAGGTAGTACACCTTCTCCAATCATCACCGCCCCGTTTATACCAAAACATGTAGCCAAAAAGTTTGATTCAACTAATCAGTTTCAGAAATTGATCAATCTTCCTGAAACAAGTGTCATCGAGGTAATTTCCGAGTACTTAATGAATAGCCTAGTTGTAGTTTAAATGATCAGGTTGTAACAAAACTATGTCACTGCAGGTGGTTCTAGAGTTTGTGGAAATCAAGAACTTACCGGAGACCCACAAGGAAAAAGTCAGTGTCTTTTTTAGTAAGGGGCAACCTGATGGAGTCTTTGATGTTAAGAGGAAACTTGATATCCAGTCTGAATCTGAGAAGAAGCAGGTTGCTACATTCCGGTGTCAACCTACTGGAAATCTTTTCTGTGAACTTGTATCTGATTCCCTTTCCAGTTTACCACTATCCAAGTCGGTCAAAACTTTGGGTCACTGTTTAATCTCTTTGGAAGACTTGGTACTTAATCTCTCTGCGGAGAAATGGTTGGATTTGGTTCCAAGTTCTGACTCTATTAGTTCTGAAACTATTCGATTGAGAGTAGCAGCCTCATGTACTGTGCCAATCCCAGCACCAAATGTGATTCAGATAGCCCATACGTCCCCGTTATCAAAGAGCTGGACACAGGTTACAGATAAAAGTGGGAATGAAATCCTTGGCCTTCAAATGAGGTATCCTTCTTGATCAAATTCTGTAATTTTAATTATTAGAGAAATGTTACAAGTTGCTTTTATTGCTGGGTTGTTACACAGGGAGGCGAACAGATCAAAAGATGTGAATGATAAATTGAGGAAAGAGGTCATTGGGATAACAAAAGAAGGTGAAATTGTTGTTCTTGGTGAGTTTCGTGGGTCAGAGTGGTCTTTGATGGATTCTCTATGGTCCCTACAAGTTGAGAAGAACGATGACAGAGATGCCCACCTACTGCTCAATGGCCCTCACACAGTCAGAACCACTTGTTTACGTTACTTTTAGATTCTTTATTTGATTCATTATGTTTAAGATATACTAACTGCGCTGTTGTGATTGACTTAGGTTAAACTTGTTCCTGGAAAAAAGTTGGAGTATGAGGTCAAGTACCATGAAAGGCAGACACACAAACATAATTTCATGACAGCAGTTGAGTTTTCTGCAGAGTACCCATATGGAAAAGCAGTAGCATTGCTTGATGTCCGATCTGGGATTTTGAGGGTAAATATTTGTTTTAAAGTTTTTACCTGGCTGATACTGAACACAGATTTACTGGTATGTTTTAATAGTTATAGTTTAAGTATCTTTTACCAGGTACAAGAAGCATGGTTTGCGTTACCTGGAATCATGTCGGCTTTCATAGTGTTTGATATTTTGAGAAAGGAAGGAAATGATGGTGAAGTTGTGAAGGGGACAGAATTTATGGCTGGGGAAATTGACTTTGATGCTGAAGTTGCTAAAGTGAATATGGTGGCACCAGAAGAAATTGGAGGTTATAAAGACAAATTAGCAAGTGGTGGATGTGGTGGTGGATGTGGAAGTGGATGTGGGAATATGATAACGAGTGACGGCTGTGGTGGTTGTGGCGCAGGATGTGGGGGTGGATGTGGAGGCGGATGTGGAAATATGGTGAAGAGTGGTGGCTGTGGTGGTTGTGGCGGAGGATGTGGAGGTGGATGCGGGAATTTGGTGAAGAGTGGTAGCTGCGGTGGAGAATGTGGAGGCGGATGCGGGAATATGGTCAACAGTGGTGGCTGTGGAGGGGGATGTGGTGGTGGTTGTGGGAATATGGTCAACAGTGGTGGCTGTGGTGGTGGATGCGGAGGGGGTTGTGGAAACATGCTGAAAAGTGGTGGCTGTGGTGGTGGTTGTGGTGGGGGGTGTGGGCGTGGCTGTGGGAGTACGATGAAAAGTGGTGGCTTAGATAGCATCTCCGGAGGTCCCTGCAATGATGAACAATCAATGCAAGTAACAGCTCATGCATAAAGTGTCTGTTCATTATGTACAATTCCAGCCAGAAACCGAGGCTTTCATCTTGGAAAATTCAAGTAATTTATGATGTGTGTCTAGTCTTAATAAGTGTGGATTTGTTGTATAAGTAGTGTCATGTGGTCCTGGGAGTTGTCTATGGTTTCCTTGTTAGCATAAAAATATGCTTTGGGTTGATATCGAACTAAGTGGCATAGCTCCTGGATCTTGTTAATATTTTTATTCTCAAAAGCATGAAGTTGTTTGGGCGGGAACATTCACGAAAGCTAGTTTGATTTTTCATGCCGAAATACTGGTATGCCCTCAGCTTACCGAACCATGGATTTCCAGTTACCCACTACAATACGTAGTCGAGCAAAATGCATATATTATTTTATAAGCACATATCATATATGAAATCATTCAAGTAGGTGATTCTAGCTTCTAGGAGCTTAAAATCTGCCTTCCATCCTTAAAAACGTCCTCTATCACCGTACTTTCGTTTTGCTGGAGGTTATACAGCAACAGACTAGACTTACATTACTACTCATGTATTGATAAAAAATGATTATCAAACACTTAACATCTTACTACACACATCGTTACCTTGCATTAAAACAGGTGCATTTGTCCTATAAAAAAAGAACTATTACTGAAGTAATGAACAATTAAAAAATCAAAGACAAAAGCAATTACCTAGAAGAAGCACCAACCAACAAAAACATATATCCAAGCCTCAATTGAGTTCTTGTGAACAAGTCATCTCCGAGAATCCAGGGATAAAGCACAGAAGCCATTGTAGCCATATTGCCGCTGAAAAACCTGTAAATACTAATGTCTAACAACCCTTATAAGGCTGGCGTAGCTGACCAGGATGGTGTCAAAGCTATGACCACATAAAGTATCAATAAATGACATAAAATTGGGATACCAAAACCAATAAAGACTATGGTAAGAAATATTTTCTCAATCGAGTTTCATATGAATGTAGGTAAAGCTTTCCATTCACTTTATAAAGCCGATTTGATTTTGAGTTCCTCAAAAAGTTGTGCTACAAGCTGTATTTATACCAATTTTTTAAACAAGTAAACTATCAAGCATACATAACGGTTCAAATGATCATTTTATTCAACTCGCGTTGTCCTCGTCAGCATCAACCACTCTCATAATCAAAAAGGTTGCTCAATACCTTAGCCTGATGATGTTGAAACTCATTAATAGCATCTTTTGCACCAAAAACCAATGCATTCTTTGCATCTTTAATTGCATTCTTTCTCTCAACAGAACTCTCTTGTTTCATCCCTTTGATTTGATGAAGCTTTTCTGCCTTTGCATGAGCTGCTTTCCTTTTAGCTTCTCTACAATTCAACTGGTCAATATACTTCTCATGCAATGCCTTGTTTTTAACCTGCTTTAAAACGGGAGGACTCACAAGTGTACCATATGAACTACTAAATCTTGAAACACTCTTTTTATGGGCTGTAGACGATCTTTCCTGACACCTGTTCAGTACCTCAACAGGATTACGATCAGGCGTGGTAAGCATCAGATTACAGTTTACAGATTCGCTGAATGTGGGCTCCAGAACAGAAAACAGGTCCGCATCAGAATGTTGCTCCACTTCACTATACTGATTTTGTAACATGTGTCTTACAGTCCTCTGGACTACATGACTCTTTTGCTTACGGTATCTCGGTCTTTTAGCTTTAGGGCTTGAAGAATCAAGCAATTCACTTGCGGAAAAAGATGGGTCCTTTGAACTTGATACTCGAGACCTGGAACGAAGACGAGGTGGCGGTGGTGTCAAATGACTACTGTGTATCTTGTCAAAACATTCCTGTGCAGATTTTCCAGGTACCTGAAACACAAACAGTGGTAGCAAAATTAAACCTCAAAAGAGCATGAAGAAAGCAAGATCACATTGTTGTTATATTCTGTACATTAATTTGGAGAAATAGATATAAAACATCAAGTTTATAACGACTAGTGAATTACCAGTCTTGAAACGTTCTTCCAAAAGTGTGGAGTGGGCTTTGCTCCTAAGTAAGCTTTCTCCAATGCCAATTCTTGATCTTTGGTCCAACCTTGAGTGATCCCCACAATATTCTCTCTAACAACATTCTTTCTCAATTTATAGAGATCAGTCTTATTTTTCAAGCCTTCATGCACTACAATAGCAGTACTAACAGAAACTCCATATTTGCTCTTATCCTCATATTTTTCAGATACTTCTTCATCCAAAATATGCTTCTCTATATCATCATCATAAATTGCTAAGGTATTTAATCGACCAACATTATTGTCTCGTCTTCTCTTACTGCGTTTCACATTATTCTTGATTGAATTACCCTCATATTGTTTAAATTTATTCACACCTTCTTCAGTAATCAATTCACCTGATGAATAAGCATAGGCAGTCTTCTCAACATTTTTATTTACATCTGTACAACAAGAACTATACGTTACTCGTCTCTCTAATTCCACTAAAGCTTGAATTTTCATAAGTAGTACCACAGAATATAACAAAGTAAAACAAATAAGTAAGACATTTACTGAATGTCTGAATGCAAGCTAAAAAGAAGTAAACAAAAAGAAATATGGCTACTGTTTGTCAACTAATTGACTGAACCATTGCCAACTAAAATGAAAAGGGTATCCAATAAAATGCTTACTATTTGTGAGACTGAAACTACGTGACAAATCTTCTGCATTGCATTCATCGGAACAACGATCGGATCTTCCATATCTTCTCGACCTAATTTTCGAATTATGATTGCGTTTTCCAGTCAAGGTGAGAGGTGTGGCTGATGAAGGGACACGGGTCCTTCGTGGTTCGTGATTAGGAGTTATCGGGTCTACAGGATCTGCGAGCACTATCTGGAGAAATCTCGGTGATCTTCGGAGGGTAACGGCTGGGGTTTGCTGTTTCTTACGATTTTTCTTACGGGACATTTTCACAAACACCTGGTGTACGTTTGATTTGAAAAATAAACCAAGGAGTAACAGAGAGAAAGTGAGTGGTTTAACCGTTTATGCCTCTGAAGTGAAGGCCCATTTAATACCAAAGCCCAAGATCATTTAGGCCCAAATGTTTGAGATTTAGCCCTAAACAGTTTATCTATATCTATACTATATACTAAAACGGAAACTAAGCTGATGTAATTAAGTAATTAAGTAGCCATCGCCCAATCTAAGCTTGCAACAACGATGACGTGTACATGCTGGTAATCAAGAAATATTGTGGTGATTTTGAGTTTTCTTTAATTCAAGCAAAATCTTTTATTTGTTTTACTGATTGAAGATCTCTAATGTATTCTTACACATCTTATTGGATACTTATCATTGGAAAGGATGTTTGCTTGTGTAGGTGTGTATTGGTTATTTAAAAATATGGTTTCATGATTATTTCCATATTTCCCAAGTACATGTTGCTTTTTGTCTCTTCCGTATCTCATAATGGGGTTAGATATAGAGGATATGATTTTTGATTTAAACAAGGTAAACCAATCTATTATTGGTTATTTTATTAAAGTGTGATTTTGGAATACATGCATTGGGCCATAAACCATCATAACTTATGCATGCTTGCGTGTTCATCTAACATATCTGTTCAGCTTCAAAGTTTTAATTTTGCCTATATAAACTTGATTGGTTTCTCATTCCTTGCTATCACAGTTTCACTCGAGGGAAGAAGAAAAACTTTGTTTCTTAGCAGTTTAATAGCAATGGAGCAACAAGACGTGAACTACATTGCAGATCTAGACACTGTGAGAGATTCATGGAAGTTGAAAGTACGTGTTGTGCGACTCTGGAGAACAAATTTTCAGATGGACATGGTCATAATGGATGAAAGGGTTAGTTTCATAAATTGTTTTAATGTTCCAATTATCAGGAGATGCCTCTAATGTTTTATTTTAGATTATTTATACATTTTTCTGTTTAAATTCAGGGTGATAAGATTCAGGCAGTTGTTAAGAAAGTTTTGTTTAATGTTTTTGATGGTCTTTTGGTTGAGGGTACGGTTGTCTTCATCAGTAAGTTTGGGGTTGGAGAAAACAATATGAAATATCCATTCATAAAGCATCGATATAAGATTAATTTTTATCGATCAACATCCGTCAAGAGATGTGTTAACTTTGATGGTCCATTGCACGGTTTCAACTTTTTTCGTTTCAGTGATATACTAGAACACATCAATGATGTGGATCTTTGTGTTGGTAAGTTTTGGTGGTATGATTAAATTAGTGTGCAATTAATGTTTTTAAATAATCAATCTTTACATAATTTTAAATTTTCTTTGCAGATGTTATTGGATGTGTAGTTGAATGTGGCAATATGGAGGTGTATGATAAGGGTTCTGGGAAGGAAGGAAAGCGCATGTCACTTGACCTTGAAGATGGAGAGTATGTTTTTTTAGTAATAATTTGAGTGTCTATATCATTATTTACATTAGTTAAAAAATTTACATCTAATTTATATTTTTTTCAAAGGATTGAAGGTGAAGTGTACGCTATGGGATGACTTTGCAGAGCAATTTCTTAACTTTGTTGTATCTCAGACTACTGGCAAACATGTTGTAATCATCCTCCAGTTTGCAAAAATTCGAAAGTGGAGAGGTTATTTTGTTTGATCTTTATACATTTGCTTTTATTCATAAGTGTGTATACTATATCCTGTTTAATTATATTTTGAATTGTGCAGGCAGTGCTACCTTTCAAAATGCCTATTTGGTAGTAGGTTGTTTATAGATGAAGATGTTCCAGAGATTAATGACTTCCAAAAAAGGTTTATTGCAAGGGTTGGTGCTGCTTCTTCTTCTCAGGTTGGAAGCAAGCTTTCAAGCCAACGTGTTAACTCTGTTCGTGAAGATTTTCTTTCTAAGCATAAGAAAAGCACCATTGATTATATTGTTGATTCAACTCAGGTATTCAATAAACCCAATTTTATTTTTTATTTACATTTTTCATCTGCACTAATTAAATGTATTTTATTGTGCAAACAGCCTATGGTTTGTATTGTTCTTGCCACTGTTAGATCTGTTGAGCAGCATCATGGTTGGTATGATATTGCATGTCGAAAGCATAACAAGAAAGTTGTTAGAAAGTCTGAATTTGTTACTCTTGATGAAATTGATAATGAAGAGAATCAAGATGATGGGAGTTTTTATTGTAGCAGATGCAATGGGAAAGTATCTGCAGTTTATCCAAGGTCGTATTGTCTATAAAATCATTTAAATTTCTTATTTTTTAGTTGTAAATTGGTGTATTAACCTTTAATGAAATGTCATTTACACAGCTTTAAACTTCAAGTCAGAGTTCAAGATTCCACTGGAAGTACTTCATTTGTGTTGTTTGATAAGGATGTATTTAGACTCATTCATAAAAGTGCAGCTGACATTCGCGAGAAACAGCTTACGGTAAAAACATTAAAGTGGTGTACTTTATAGTTGCAATGGTAATGGTAAATATACATTTGTTCTGATCAGATTGTTTTGTTGCATAGAATGGTGATGATGATGTGTTTCCTGAGGATTTTAATGCTTTGGTTGAGCAGAGTTTTCTCTTCAAAGTTGATGTGTCTGCTTACAATATTGATATAGCCTATCAGGTGTACACAGTACTACGGGTTTGCAATGATCCTGGCATAATTTCTGATTTTGCTGCTAACTATCCTGATGATCAGGTTATATTCTTATGTATATGTAAATACATTATTCTTTTGGTAGTTTTAATATGCCGGACTAATTTTTTATATTATTATTATTAAATATTTTATAGGAGGATGATGATGATTTTCATGGTGAAGCTGGTAAGCAAGATGATTGTTCTAACTTTTCTTCTCTGAATAAGGTAACATTTGGGTGTGTACCAAATGATCATTTGCCACTGTTTCTATAACAAAGTGAGAACATTTATTTAGTTTGGTATTTTATTTATGTTTTTATTCAAGGATGTTGTCTCATGTACCGACAATTCATCTTCTGGATTGGGGGATGATAATAATACCGCTAGCAGCCCCACTGTTAAGCGGCAAAGGTGTGTTGCTGATAAGGACGTTGTTGCTCAGTATTCTACTAATAAGAAGAAGATTGTTGTTGTGAAAGTTGAAAAGCCATGAACATTTGTAATGGTGTTTCTGTTTAAATTTGTTGTCTAAGTCATGTTTGCCTTTCTAAGTATTTTCTTTTAAGTTGATGTGTTGGTGACTATGCTTTGCTTCATGTTTTGTTGGATGTCATATTTCTGTAGTTTTTAGTACGTTCTATGAAGCAAAACTATATATCTATGATGATGTAAGTCTCACTTATGGGCATGTTTTGTATTAACAGATTTGGCAGTGGAACTTCTTAGTCTACCAAAATTTTTGTTATGTTGTATTTTAATTCCATTGGTGTACATTTTTTATAGGTACATGACTAATATATAGTTTTTGTACAAATATACCGTTATAGCTATGTACAATATCATAATATGATCAGTATCATCATATTATTAAGCCCAAATTATAATTGAGACCAAAGAGGCCCGTATAAATGATCCAATTATAGATGAATATATTACTGACCCTGTATTACATAAATATAATTAAGCCCAAAATAAAATATTAAGCCCATTACACAATTTAAAATTTGCTGAACATGTAAACTATTAAGCCCAAATTATAATTGAGCCCAACAAGGTACGTATAAATAATGCAATTAAAAACCAATGGTATTAAACACTTATCAAATGTATCAAAAAGTTTCTCTGTCATGGACACGATATTTTGATATTTATCTATAATAACTTCAAATTCATGTATGAATAAAAATCAAACTTATCAATCTTCCAATGGATGAATTATATGTGATGTAAAACTTATAATTTAAACTTTTATACAGATTCGTTAGTTTAAAATTTCATTGATTAATTTTATATTCAATCATTGATACATTTCAACGACTTAGATATTTCTCTAATATAAGCTGTCATGTTACGTGGATATTATATTTTTTAAATGAATTGTTAAAACAAATGTTTTTAAATAATCCTGACATTATTATTAAATTTTGTGGCAATATGATATTGTATGATAAGGATTATGGCAAGTGGATATATACACAATACTGGTAATCAAGAAATATAATTTTAGTTGGTTATGTTTAATTAAATCAAAAAGATTTATTTTCATTTTCCAACAATAGATTAGTTATTTTATTATTTTCATATTGTTTCAATCGAAGTGACGATTCATCCATTATACTCAACCTCTTTTTGTAATGATTTCCATATATAATTTAGTTGGTTATCTTTATCTAAATAAACAAGATTTAGTTTCATCTTCCATGCATACATTAGTTCTTTTAATTTTTATTGTATTGTTTTAATCGAAGAGCCAGAGGATCCATTATACTCCACCTCTTTTTGTAATGATTTCTATTTAGTAGCTCAAGAATCCTCTGGCTCCGTATCCAATAGTTATTTTTTGGTTGGTTGTTATAATATGTTATGTCGTGCCATTTCCCTCCATGTTGTTATATCCTAACAAATCTTTTTGATAAGAATTAATTCTATCAAAATTCATTAACTATGGATAAAATTCCACATCGACATTAACAACCCCAAAGAAATCAATGGATAATCTTCTTCAAGTAAAAGGAGAAAGGGTTCTGAACGTACAACCGGAAAAGAGAACACTGAGTCAAATCGTTCATCTCAAGTATATGGAAACAGTAGTCATGCAAGTATGATATAGTTTTTTGGGGCTTCTAAGTATCTTTAACAAAGTGTAATATAATGTCGGATTTATTATTGCAGGTTCTTTGCAACCCAGAGTCAGGAATAATGTATTGTTGACCAATGTACCAAGTTATTCAAACAATCCACCTTTTAATCTTCCTAATTGTAAGTGTTCTTTTCTAACACCTTCCAATCCACTATGTTTATTATGATAAATATTTTATTATATATAATCACGTTATGTTAGTGTTCAAAGTGTTGAGAATTCAAGTGCTAATCTGAGATCTAATGACGGAAATAATAGGCAATGTAACCCGTCCTTAACTTCTAAAGAGCAGTCAACTTCAAAATTTTACCTAACTACATGCAGTTGGCACTTCGGCAAGTATGTTAACTATCTTTACATATTTTTGTACAATATTGTATGTATATTATATATTATCATTTCCATCAATTGTCTTTATTTTTTTTATATGCCTATTTTATTTTTTTCTTATATTTAATAAATTCCCTATTTCAGTTCCTGGACAACCGAGTCCTAGCAATATTTATGGTATACCTTATGCTTCAACGTCAAAGAACCCATTTTTTGTTTCTCCACAAGGTGTAAATCATAAGTGTTATTGTGATCCTTCATTTAATATATTAATGCTTAATTATTAACAAAATCTTTTTTATTTATAAATGTTCAGGATTCAATACTCTGTCTATTTTGAATAACCAACATTTTCGTTCGTTATCTCCATCCCCTTTTGTTCTCAGCCCGATTCTATCCAACCAATTTAATAGTAAGTTTGTAATTGTCATATTCAATTATAGGAATTACATATTTATTTATTATAGTTTTATGTTTTATTTATACTTTGATTAACATTAACGTTTTAACAGATGTTTATAATTCACCTGTTGGTGCTTCCACTCCTCACAGTGGAATTCAAATTAATTCTAATATATCAGAAGAGCAGTGTCGAAGGAGAATTTTGAACACCACTAACAGTAAACTTAAATCAGTGTTGAATGTGAATACTCCAATTCCTAAATTCAATCTTACACAAGAGGAGTCTGATAGTTATGGGGCTGCGAGGAAAAAGTTTTTTGGAATTTCTAAAGGTATTTATTCTTCTTCAAATGTTATCTATACTATAAATTTATTTATTTAGTTATCTACTTCATGTTTTATTTTTGTTCATTTGTAGACTATTTGGACCATGGTGATCCAACTTTTGCCTGTATTCATTGTGGTGCTCTTTTGTGGCATGCTGAGGCACTTAAAGGAAATAAGAATGGTTCTCACAAGTCTTTCTCGATGTGTTGTTCTCATGGTAGAGTGCAACTTCCACCTCCCCCTGAACATCCAAATGTTTTCAAGAGATTGTATCAAAATAGGCACCCGAAAAGTAAAAATTTCATTAACAACATTCGAGCATACAACAAAATGTTTGCATTTACTTCTATGGGAGGTAAAATTGATAGCGGTGTTAACAACGGACATGGTCCTTACGTTTTTAGAATGTCTGGACAAAATTGTCATCTAATGGGCAGTTTGCTCCCTACAGTTGGTTCAATTCCTAAGTTCTCTCAGTTGTACATTTATGATACTCAAAATGAAGTTCGTCACAGAATTAATGCTGCCAGATATGGAGATTATGATTATCATTTTGTTTGTATTACATTAATTTTGGTTGTAAATAGACATGACATTCTCAAAACATACATTCGTTTTTAATTTATTATTTTCATTTGTTTGTCAGTTCTGGAGGTCGAGAAATATATTCTGATGAGTCACTTGATCCCGAACTCATCGATGAGGTAAAAAATATTCTCGATGTTTGTAATCCATTGGTTATTTCCTACCGAATGGCTAAAGATTGGTTTGAAGATAATGATCATCAATCAGTTCGATTGAAGATAATGGCAAGAAGGGAAAAGGATGGAAGAACTTACAATCTTCCAACTGCTGATGAAGTTGCTGGTATAATTATTGGTGATATTGATTTGTCGTTTGATGAAAGAGACATTGTTGTTGAAACTCAATCCGGTGAGCTACAAAGGATCAGTGAGTTACATCCATCCTACTTGCCTCTTCAGTATCCACTTATATTTCCGAAGGCTGAAGACGGTTACAGGCTAGGTATTAAACATAGAGATGTTGATGAAAACACTAAGCCCGGTAGAAATGAACTTACTGTTAGGGAGTTTTTTTCATATATAATTGAAGAAAGGCGAAAAGTTACCTCTCTGATGCATTTGAGCAGAAAACTGTATCAGCAATTTTTGGTGGATGGTTATCCCATGATAGAATCAGAGAGACTTTCATTTATTAGATTTCAGCAGCAGAAACTAAGGCTCGACACTTATAGTAATTTAAGCAATCATGTTTCTGAAGGCAATACTGATGCATCAAATACTGGGCAGAGAATTATATTACCATCTTCATTCACCGGTGGTTCTAGATACATGATGCAAAATTACTTGGACGCGATGGCGATAGTCAGACATTTTGGATATCCAGACTTATTTATAACCTTCACATGTAATCCAAAATGGCCGGAAATTCTTCATTTTTTACATGATAAGGGTCCTAATGCTGAAGATAGACCTGAAATTTTGTGCAGGCTCTTTAAAATCAAGCTTAACAGTATGATTAAAGATTTTAAAGAGAAGCATATATTTGGTGAAGTTGAATCAGGTTTTTTTTTGCTACCTTTATTTTATTATATATATTTTTTATTTTATTGTTTTGTATTAGTATGTAGGCTATATATAATGGATTTTGTTGGATTAAATATTTTGCAGTAATTTACACGATTGAATTTCAAAAACGTGGCCTTCCTCATGCTCACATATGTTTGTTTTTGAAATCTGCTTACAAGCTTCTGACACCGCAACATGTTGATAGCGCTATTTCTGCTGAGATTCCAGACAAGGAGAAGGATCCTGAATTGTATGAACTTGTATCTGATTTCATGATGCACGGTCCATGTGGTGCCGATAATGTTAATAGTCCATGTATGAAAGACTCTAAGTGTTCTAAACATTTCCCAAAACCTTTCAAAGAGCATACGTCAGTTGATGAAGATGGATATCCCCTCTACCGGAGACGTGATGATGGTTCTGCTGTTTTCAAAGGTAAAGCTAAAATGCACAATGGACATGTTGTACCATATAACAAGTATCTCCTGAAAAGATACCAGGCCCATATCAATGTCGAGTGGTGTAACTAATCCGGTTCAGTTAAATATTTATTTAAGTACATAAATAAAGGACCTGATCGGATAACTGCTGGATTTTATCTTTCAAATGCTGATAGTAACGGTAATGTTCAAGAAAAGAAGATTGACGAGATTAAAGATTAATATAATTGTCGATATATTTCTGCTTGTGAAGCTGCTTGGAGAATATATGGCAACGAACTTCATCATAGAACTCTGGCTGTTGAAAGGTTGTCATTTCATCTTCCTAATGAACAATCAGTTGTATACGGTGATGATGCTGATCTTGAAGATGTGCTTCAAAAGCCTTCAGTTGCTGCATCAATGTTCATTAAATGGATGGAAAGAAACAAAACAGATCCCGAAGCTCGGAAGTTGACATATATGGAATTTCCCAATTCGTATGTTTGGGATCGATCAAAAAGAGTTTGGACTCGAAGAACGAAGCGACCTAAATTAGGAAGAATATATCACTGCCCTCCATCTGCCGGTGAAGCATACTATTTGAGAATGCTTCTTACCAAAGTTAAGGGCCCGACATGTTTTGAAGATATTCGAACCGTAAATGGTAAAGTTTATCCTACTTTTAAAGATGCTTGCTTTGAACTAGGAATGTTAGATGACGACAGAGAGTATATTGAAGCAATTCAAGAAGCAAGTCAGTGGGCTTCTGGTAAATATTTGAGGTCTTTGTTTGTTATGTTGTTGTTGTCTAACAATCTTTCTAGACCTGAACATGTATGGGACGAATGTCGAGAAGAACTTTCTGATGGTATACTGTACAATCAAAGAAATGTTGTTGGTTACCCAGGTACTTTTTTCTATTTACATATATATGTGTGTGTGTGTGTGTGTGTGTGTGTATATATATATATATATATATATATGTTGAAGATAGATACAATATATTTTTGTTTTTCATTTAATTATCAAAGTTAAATAATTTACATATTCTGTTGCCATAACTGTCATTATCCTATTTTATTGTATTTTTCTTGATTGGTATTATCAATAATTTGTAAATACATAACTCTTAAATGATCATTTATTTATTAATAGCTATCTTATTAATTCGATATAACTATTTTTTAGGATATAATATGGAACCAGAAGAGATTTATAATCACACGTTGTATGAAATCGAACAACTTCTTTGTACAGCTGGTAGTAGCTTAACATGTTTTCCTGGGATGCCTTCGCCATCTGAAGAGTTTGTTATTTCTAATAACAATCGACTTATTTTGGATGAACTTCGTTACGATCGTAGATCGTTGAAATCTGAACATGATGAACTTTTCAACAGTTTAACTTCAGAGCAGAAGCGTGTATATGAAAAGATTACGTCAGCTGTTGATAAAGATGATGGATGTGTTTTTTTTTTTTATGGATATGGTGGAACAGGAAACATTTATTTGGAAAACAATTTCATCCGTAGTTCGATCCCAAGGCAAAATTGTTTTAAATGTTGCATCAAGTGGTATTGCATCCCTTTTGTTGAGTGGAGGTAGAACGTCTCATTCAAGATTTGTGATTCCTATAAATGTCACTGAAAATTCAGTTTGTTCTATACATCAAAACAGTCCACTCGCCGAACTATTAAAGGTGTGTTCGTTGATTATTTGGGATGAAGCTCCTATGATCAACAAGCATTGTTTTGAAGCTTTAGATCGGACACTTAGGGATATAATGCATTCATCAAGACCTGATAGTGAGAATAGAGTGTTCGGTGGTAAGGTTATTGTGTTTGGTGGTGACTTTCGACAAATTCTTCCGGTTATTCCAAAAGGTAGTAGAGAGGATAGAGTTAACGCTTCTTTGAACTCTTCATATCTTTGGGATCACATTGAGGTTCTTAACCTCACTGTTAATATGAGACTGCAATCAGGGTCTGTTGGTGAAGATTTGGATGAGATGAAACAATTTGCAGATTGGATTTTATCCGTTGGAAATGGTACTCTTGGAGAACCTAATGATGGTGAGGCTGACATAGAAATTCCTGAAGAGTTTTTGATTAAGGAAAGTCATGATCCAGTCAAGTCTATCATATCTTCTACATATCCTGATGTAGTTGAGAACCTTAATGATCCAAATTACCTTCAAGAGAGAGCTATTCTTGCTCCAACGCATGAGCAGGTTGAGAAAATCAATGATCGTTTACTTGAGATGGTTCCTGGAGATGAAGTTGTTTACCTAAGTGCTGATAGTATTTGTGAATCTGATGCAATGGCAGCTAATGATAATGGGTTGGGAGCTCCTGAATTTTTGAAGACGCTTAAGTTTTCTGGTGTACCTAACCACCGTTTAGCTCTAAAGGTTGGCATTCCAATAATGCTACTTCGGAATATAGATCAGCCTAACGGTTTATGCAACGGGGCCAGATTAACTATACTCAAACTCGAAAAATCTTTGATTAAGGCTAAGGTTATCACAGGTACAAATGTAGGTTTTGAGACTTTGATTCCACGATTCAAGCTTAGTCCTTCCGATAAGACACTACCATTCAAAATAAACAGGAAGCAGTTTCCCATATCTGTTTGTTTTGCCATGACGATTAACAAGAGTCAAGGCCAGTCTCTTTCCAATGTTGGTTTATTTTTACCTCGGCCTGTTTTCACTCATGGTCAATTGTACGTAGCTTTTTCGAGGGTTAAAAAGAAGAAGGGATTGAAGGTGCTGATATGTGACAACGATATGAACATCGGATCGTCTACGAAAAATGTTGTTTACAAAGAAGTTCTTAGGAATTTGTCATGATAAGTTTGTTAGACTTAAGACATTGCCTGTCGGAAGTATGATGTTTTATTTTATATGTTTTCAACTTTTCTTGCCAATCAACTATTGTTATGTTTTGTTTTTCTTGATGTAGGATCTTTTAAGATATGATGTTATGTTTAAGTATCTTTTGTTAGACTCTTGATCATATCTTAGCATACTTTAAGCTGAATTGAATCTCTGTTTCGATATTTCTTCAATTCAAATCTCATCATCTTCTTTCATTTGAATGAAAACATCTGCATAACTTCTTTCCAATATCCCTGCATTATTACATGAGATACCTTGTGTGGACGTTTTTATTTACAACATGTCTTCTTATTTAAACTTTAAATTATCTATACGGACGTTTTCATTTACAACATGTCTTCTTATTTTCTACGTAACGTTTGTAGGTTCATTTATTGTATTGTTATTATAACCAAAAGCTGTATTTTGCTATATCTTCGAAAAACCCGTGTAATCACGTGTAGATTAACTAGTAGTTCTACATAGAGGGTGGTTCGCCTACATCTGTATAACTACTAACAGTTGGTAATAGTTCAAGAGTGCCAAAGAGTAATAGTGATGTACTTGTTAATGTGTATGTCAGACAGCATGTTAAAATTGAAAGTAGCAGTATATATGTATTTAAGATTTAAGATTGTGTTACTGTATTTCATTTAATGTTTAAACTTGGTATTAATATTAATATGATTCTAAAAAAGTCATGGTAACTACTAACTACATATGGTTTAGTAAAACTCTTATTTGTTACCAATATTTGATTGCTAATGCATTTAGGTAAAATAAATCAGATGATACGAGATGAGAGCATTAGAGTACAACAATAATCTAAAATACGGGAGAATCAATGACATTGTGTCATTCGTACAAAAATTCATTTACCCCAATTTTTTAAAAATTAATTATCTCACAAACGACAAATTGAAAAATTATGAAAATTGCACTATAAATTTCAGCGTTATCTCCTCTTCAATTAGAGATCTCACATGGTATACTTTCGATGAATTTTTTTTTTCGTTTTTTGGTGGGTTTTACAACATAGTTTACCGTTTTTGATGATTTCAGACACCAATCCTGCACTCGGCCGCCCCATATAATTCATATGCCTTGACAAGAGTGAGCCAGTTGTTTGCAAGTACTGCGGGTTACGCCATGTCCAAGATCAACATCACTAGATTCATCTTATTACTGCAAATTTTCAGCTTGTTAGTTGGCAAAAGTCCACCTTTCATGTTCCATTGTATATTTTAGCAAGATGATGTACCATCAAAACCTTTATAATGTTTCTTGAAATGCTTGCAAATAATGATACAATGGTTGTATAAGTTGACTTCAAATGACCTTGTGTTACTGGTGACTAATGTCTTGAGTTAAAATAGTTGGTGCCTTAGTGGTACACTATTAACAGAACAGTCCTAGCTTAGATTATAGTCTCCTCTTTTCTTTTTTTTTTTGGATAAATGGGTGATTATATCAAGGCAGATGGTAACAAAATGTAACTAAAATTAGACTGATTTTTGTTTTGGGTATTAAAATTCATTCCACCCAAATAAAAGCTCAAACTTCAAAGGTGATATCCAAGTGAAGCAGTTTCACCTCTCATATCATTTTGGACTCGTATATAATTACTCTTAATCGAATGTTTCAGGACTACTTATCAAGTCTTTTGAAAGTTTGAACTTTTTATGAGTGAATTAAAAAAGCTTAATATCCGAAAAGGAGACAAGTTCAATACTTCAATGGTTATCTTTTTTACTACCTAGTTAGCCCATAAACTTTCTTGAAAATTTCAAAGATAGATTACAATACGTATTTGACAACTAGATGACCATTTTCCAATTATTGCTAGTCAAGTTTCGAGAGAACGGATTTCATAACACAAAGAATGAGCGTAAGAATTAATGATCAAAGTATTCATCTCGGTCATTTTGATTATTATCACAAAACTGTCGGGCCAGAAAAGAACCAAAAGAGCCATAATTACCAAGGAAGATGAAAAGCGAACTACTCATCTTATTTCAATAAATAAAGGGAGCCTGCTTACAAATCAAAACCAGAGCTTGCAAGCTCCTCTTCTTCAACATAAAATCAATTCTTCAACTAATACAACGGTTGCTAGCCAATTAATAATACTTCCTGTTTGTATATTGATAAAACTCTTTATGATGTACCATAACTCTTCCCAAGAGTGAATGTGAGCTGGTAACATTTCATCAACAATTTGAATGAATGGATCGACCACGAAATGATACAAAAGCAGATAACTCGACTGCATGCCCAAAACGCCACCCAACCAACAATAAATAACTAACTAATTACCACTTTTGTCAGTACCCGCCAGCTTTCTCCTCTGTTGATGTTCTGCAACTGTATAACCAACCACTTCATGAAACAAAAGTGGAACCAACACACAATTTTCACTTCCATAAACAGCAGCTTGTACACTTCCATCAATTTTATAACCCTCTTCCTGACCAAAACCGAGTAATAACACAGTATAATAGAACCGACCAGATCAGGACATTACCTTTTCAGCTTTAGCCTTTTCACCAAGATCATCACCTACTTGTATAATTCTTGGATCTTCATCGATTTTTCTTAAATACATTTGTCGCTTCCGTGAATAACTGCACAAAATTCATATGCAATATAACATCAAATGATCCTTACAAGAAAACATACTGTCATAACAGTGCAGGCCTACAACGATGGAAACATATATGGTAACATTTGATTTTCGTTCTACTTTACATATTCTGACTATGTCTTGAACATTACTTAATCCAATAGTAATTTAAAAAAAAAAAATCTCACAAAACATGATCAATAGCATCAATAGTAGCAATATTAAGAATGGGCAAACAGTGAACTAATAATGCCAATGGAAGGAATTGAGTATAAATTGATTGATTTGAAAGATGAATCCAACATTTTCTACCAGAGTGTGCACTACCATAACAAATTCATTTTTTGAAGATACACACTACAACAAAATATTTACTTACTATCTTTTTAAGGGTTGGGTGCATAGAAACCACAATTATCATGCTGCTGATGAATATAAACAAAAAAGTTGACAGTGATTAAGCAAACCTGCTTTAGCAACACTGTTGGCTGAAAGTAATATTTCTCAGGATCTTTCAAGCTTCATAAGTTCCTTTGGGGTCCTACAATTTGTAATGAGAAGTAATACGACATGCTGGCCACCCTTTCCACTGCAAAAGCAAACAATCACGATCAAACTCGTGAACTTTGTAAGCCAACAACAAGACTATGTTTCATGAGGTACAAGTGGAAAAGATAAGATACCATTTTGGGTAGTAGCAGGAAAGGAGCTGTAATTTGCTCTGTGGAAAAAGCAAGAATGCTCACATCTTCCGTAGCCAACTTAATGTTAATCCTTATAAACTATATACACACAAATAATTTGCTTGATTACTGATAAGTATCCATAAAACTAGCGTAAGATGGGTGGGTCGGTCGGCTTACGTAAAAGGTAAAAATGGGTTAGGATTACAAACAAAGTCACTTTTTGCACATTAGTTTATCAGTTACTAGAATGTTTACAAGGAAGTAAACAATGTCTTACAGAGAATAACATATTCAACTTCAAAAAATTGCATAAAATCCACCTGTCAAATTAACATAGAAGCCATCACAATTATATAAATATCACTGACTATTAGGAATCTAATCAGGATACTATGTTGACTAACAAGAAGTTGAGTATCAAATTACATTATAAAAAAGTCAAAACAGATCAAAGGGGGTACCTTGTGAATCAGGATGAGAAGACTCGAACAATTCTAATGTAGCCAATCTATATTCGGTATGACCACGAACCGCATGTTCATCAATTCCATCACCATGTTGAAACGAATATCCGTTAGGGAGCAAAACACCGGTCGTAAGTGGTGATCCTGAATATAAACTCCTTCTACTCCCACCTTCACCCAACCCAAAACCATGTGACTAGCCCGAAAATTATGTCTCCCCAGGAGTCTGTCCCAACTGTCCACTCTTTGCCTTAGGCCGTCGCTGAGGTCGTGACCCGAGATTCTTACAAACTCCAGAAGCCGACACGGGACTCGCAATCCACCTTTCTGCATCAGCCCACTTTGATGGCGATGTCATCCCGTTATACAAACATTAACACTAGTTCGTCTTTGGTTACTGTTAGTTGACAATGGTACCCTCTCAGAGGCCCAACCCTTCTGAAATCATTTTTTAGGACTATCACTTTAATCAGGAGTACCTGGGCTTGTGTATGTACCTGAATTTCTAATTCGAATTCATCAATCTTAATTCTGGCAAATAGCAATCACTCATTATCAGTTCACCGAATTAGGGTTTGGAAAACGCTATAGAAATCTGCATTTTGAAATTAACAATCCTAAATTAGATTTGTTAGTTGAACTTAGAATTGCTAATAACAAACAATCGTTAATAGTGCATTTGAATAATTACAAATTATACAGATATACAAATATAACACACACAGACAAAAGATAATGTGATCAAACAAAGATGATGTAGTAGTAGTAGTAGCAGCAGTAGAAGCGGAAATTGAAATGAAAAGTAAGGTGTTACCTGATAAAAATGGTGAAAAGTAAGGAGATTGGGTGCAGTAGTACAGTCAAGGAAGGAGTGAGATATTATTGATAGGGATTGGGAAATGTAGGGAACGTGTTTGACAAAATGTGTAAGTGAATACGAATAAACTTGGAATGGTCAGTGTCTGTACCCGGATATTATTTTGTTGGCGTGAGATATTGGAGCCGAAAACTGTCTTAGCTGTTCTTGGGTTTATATTTATGATTTATGACCACCAATTAAAATATATTACAGTACATTGTTACAGTCAATAAGCATGGCTTAATAATATGGAGTTATTTGAATTGATTACATTTAAAAATCAAACAACTAAACAAAGTTAGTTACACAACCCAATTATTCTTAAATCCTAGAATAGAATCTACCTATATAAATTTCTCAGTAAAAGAGCTTCTTAGATCAAGCCAAGCCAGAATGTGCAGCTGTTAACCGATTCACGACCTGCCCCGTTTTGGCCTTTTCCACCACAATATATTAGTGTAACCCAGACGTGTTTATTAATTATTCAGATGGTAAAGATCCTAAACCAGCTGGTCAAGCGAAAGCAAATTCTAGGCTTCACCAAAGAATGATGGATCCAAGGTAGCAATATAGGATATGCAGCAGTTGCAAAGTTGAAACAACTCATTCTTTGAGTGATAAAGTAGTGAAACCTTTATGTTTAAAAGACATACTTGTAGTGAAGCTACAAGTGTCCCTTTATATATCTGTAATTTGGGACCATTCATAGATCATGTCAGTTTAGGTAATCGTCTAGTGGTAAGGGGTACAAAGGTGTCGAGATAAGCGGATCAGACTGGTTAGGTAACGACTTGAAACATTGTGTGACTGAAACGGGTTCTAAGTATGGGTGAAAATGGGTTAGGACGACTGACCCCAAGAGCATGAGTATTGACAAAATGCACTAAACTTATTAGTAAACAAAAAAGCATGCACATTAGGATGGGAAATAACACAGTATAGACATTAGTTTACAGAGAATATTCGTGGTCAGAGGCTGCTGAGTAGAAATCACAAAACCTACGACAAATATAATGAACATGACTGATAGAACACTTAACAAAGAAATACAGCTAGTGAAACAGGTGGTATCAAGTTGAGCAACGGGTCAATATTGGTCTTGTTTAAACGGTTTTGGGTCAAAAAAGGTTTTCTTAAGAATGGGTCAGCTTGGTTTCGAGTCAAGACGGGTTTAACGATTTAAGTAACAGTAAATATCTAATCTATGGAGCTCATGATTTATTTCTTTATAAAATAAAAGAAATAAAAAACTTATCCAGCAAACAAAGGTCACTTAATCCAGCAATTTATATTATACAAGTTACATCAAAAAACGAAAAGCATGATAGCAGTTACAAAGTTAAAATAACAGATTGAATAAGAAAAAAGCATGAAAGTAAACTAGCATTTAATCACACAATTGTTAGGAGATTGTAATGTAAATGATGAACATATGATAAGTATCCACATGCAACAAACATTGTTCCTTCCACTCGGAAGGACAACTTATGAACATAACAAAAAGAAAATAAAATCATATGTGAACCAGATTTTTAGAAACTCGCAAAACTCAAAGCTTGTGATCAGGTTGCACAATGTACTGGAGATATTAATGTATTTAGCTAAACAGTGGATAGTCTCGAAATCTCTACAGCAATAGGAACACTCATGGTGATTGAACCCTCTTCTTCACTTTCTTTCGCCTTGGCCTGCATCAAATATCAATTAAGCATGGAAGAAACTCTTAACTTACTTATGGAATAAAAAACAACACTTACTCTTTTCCACAGTCAGCACAAGTAGGGCCCTTAAGAACATAGTCAAACCCATCCACAAAAGCAATAGGATGACTGTGGAACTTCAAGAAATAGGCTAATTAAAACATTAAAGAATTAAAAATTCAAAATAGTATAAAAATGTAAAATAACATGTAAAAACCTTTAGATACTTCTGGTACTCAGCCGACAAACAGGTAGCCAACAGAAACTGACCCGGGTTGTCCACACCTAGTACTGCTTCAATACACTTAGCAGGATGTGGCATAACCGCATGATCATGAGGACACCCAAAACTCAACATTGTTAACGATTTCATCAAAAAGACTAGCAATATGAACTAAAAAAGTCAATACTTACTCGATCACAGCAATAGACAGCTTATCGAACCACCTTGTCCATTTTACCCATTCAGCAACACAACTAAAAGCATCCGGTAAAAACATTACATCATATAAATAACAGAAACTGAATTGGAAAGGCAGTAGAAAACAAACCTTGTGGTATAGAGCTGCATATCAAATTGTAGAAATCGAGCAAAGTCAGACTGAGCTTGGGTCGTTGTAGTGTTATTATTTATCAGGGCGGTGTTTGGATTAGCTTTTCAAACAAGCTTTTTAAGCTTTTTACAACAAAAAAATTTTCAAGCTCCTTCAAACACCTTTTTAAACTTTTAACTTTTTACAGTAAAAAAGCTTTTTTTTATAAAGCCAAGAAAAAGAGACTTTTAGCTTTTGGCTTTTTAGCTAAAAAGCTTATAAGCTAAAAAGCTAAAAGCTCAAATTTAAAAGCCAGGTCAAACACCCCTAGGTATCGAGTGATAAATGAGTCATCACACAGCAATTTTATGGGAGTTGCAAATCCCCTCGTTTCAATGTAGAACCTTAACCTTTTCCTGTTTCTCTTTGCCCTTCTTGGGGCATTTTTCCTCAACCGGTAATAAACAGCTGATAACATCAAATAATGTCATATTTATATAATAATATTCTCTTATTTTAAGTATTTTTATTGCAATTTATTTATATATATTACTGATTTCGTTTATATTTGCGAAAAAGTGTTTAAATTAAAGAAATAACGAAAACGAACTGAAAAAATGAAGAAAATGAAGAGAAGATTAAAGACCAAAAAGATTGGGCTTTGAAGGAAGAAGAACCCAAGAAGAATGAGTTATTGGGCCAAAGAAAAGAATTAAATTCGGATTTATTAAAGATAGAAGCCCAAGAAGGAAGCCCAGCCCGAGCATGGAATATTCTAGAACCACATTCAGCCGGCGGTTGGAATATCCAACCGGCGGTTGAACTCAAATATGGAAGTCGGTCGAACGCGCGGGTCAAAAGCCGGGTTTTCGGGTAGAAATCCAACCCAGCTGGCGGTTGAAAAATCCAACCAGCGGTTGGATTCGCGATCCTGAAATCTATAAATAGAAGCCATTATCAACCCATAACCATACACAATTAACATACGAATTAAGTAAACCTTAATTCGGTTCTAGGGTTTAAAGGTCGACTTAAGGAGGTATTTGGAGGATAGGAAGCTAGGGTTTGAAGGTTTTTAACCCTAGCGAAGATTAGTTCAGTTTCTTGGGTTTGATTCTTCTTTTCTATTTACTACGTGTAACAACACGTTTTTATATCTAGTTTTGTTTACTATAAACATGAGCTAACTCTTTTATTGTATTTACTTACATGAATGATTATTAGATGAAGGTTTTATGATATATTTATGTTGATTCAAGTTATGAATGGTTATTAAGTTTATTCGAAAGATCCATATTAATTGTGTGTTGATTAATTGTTACTTAACGTGATCAAAAGATTTATGCTATAACTAACGTTTGTATAAGTTGATTGATTATTTGCAATTAAGTAATTTATTAGTTAATTGTGGCTTGAGACTTTAACCGGCAATAGGTTAAGAGACTAGCAATTAATATAACCTAATTGATATGATAATTATTTACCCAATAATTATAGATTTGCGTTAACACGAGATCGCTAAATGAATCTTAATGATCTGTTGATAGGATTAATAGCATAAAGTTTATGTTAATAACACGCTTTAGTGTATTCAAGAGAATCTAGTATTAAGATAAGGTTTATTAGGGATTAGTTAACCTTAATTGGAGGTTGTCCATATATGTTGAAATCACTATAATAAACAATCAGCAATTCAATAAACATTGTTGGGACATAAAGATTAGTAATGCCAAGCTTAATATAGGTTAGTACTGCTATCCAAAAGTTTCTACTGTCGGTTCATTTCAAAGTTTCTACTGTTGGAACAAGAACAAGATTAGCACTGCCAGAAGGATCTCAGAGTTAGTACTGCTGGTAAGATTTCAAGATTAATACTGCTGGTATGATTTCTGGAGTTAGTACTGCTAGACCAGTTTCCATTGTTTCCACTGTTGGTTCGATTTACTGAGTTTCTACTGCTACTTGTTTCTACTGCTTAGTGGAGCTGTCAGACTACCCAAAAATAAAGCAATAAAGTATATTTTACTTTATGGACACAGAGCATGCTTGAAGAGTTGACTTATGTGCATTAATTGCTATAACGTGTAACAGAGTGTCTAGTTTACTTTTGTGGCATGCTTAACATTGTAACTTGTGTAAATTCTAGGTTCATATACAAGTATGAAAGCTTAGATAGATACACATACATAGATAGATTAGTTAGCTTCAAGGTTATTGTAACCCTAATACAATCAAGTGTATTCGTATTATTTTCACAAATAATATTGGAGCTTTTGTTATACAATTTGTGTGTTCTGTTGTTTACTAAATACAAACACTTATACAAGACATACATATAACTTCCAAACTTAACAAGTATTATTTCGCAAATTTCTTGTTAAGAAGTTCAAGCACGGTCAAATTTAATCTTGATCTTGATCAAGTCGATCCTGACAAACATATCTGAAACCTGAATCGAAGAATCACAATTCTAAGTAAATACATGATTCTCTATCTGATTACTTTCAAGTTACTTTTTATCTTTTTAATTGTTTATATTTTAATTAGTTTTCTTATTAAAAATTGTTCGTACGGAACTAAAACGCACCCCTTATTTAATTGTAATTTGTAATTTTAGGTTTAATTAATTATTTTAATTTACACCGTTCCCTGTGGTTCGACTCGGTCTTACCAAAGCTATACTATAATACGATCAGGTATTCTTGCCTGGTTGTGTTTAAGTTAACTTTAGTATTTCCAATAAATTAAAACTTGTTATTTTTAACTACAATTTAACACGCATCAATAGCATAATAACTAAGTGAGTCACAAACATTTACAAATCAAATATGTGAAACAATTTGCGGAAGTAAATTGCTACCACACATCACACACTCGAATAAACACACAAGAAAACACATGAAGATTTATCAAACGTTTACACTCTTATTACTACTAACACGTTACAACAAATGAATGGGATGAATTACAATGGACTAAACACCTCTATTTAAAGAGTTATTGGCTGCCTTAGTTGTGTTGTGTCTTGCTTGAATTCCACAACCAATTTCCAGCCGGCTCTATGCTTGCTAACCAAGCAATCATCTATTGACATCCAAGTTCTAATCTATATCTAATAACTAAGTTACATAACAATACAGAAGGCAAAAGAACAGGAAAACAATATCAAAAGTGCAGCAAATCAAATCGTCTTTATTGAAAATAACAGGTTACAAAATTACTCTATAAAGTCTCATTTACAATCACAAAGGAAACAGTTCTGTGAATCTTCATTAATAAGACAGCATAAACTTGACATCATATGCACAGTCGAGCAATTAACCAACACATATATGCACAATTAACCAACACATATGCTTTTAGTATGAATACAATGAAACAGATACTTAAATTCACATATATGCACAATTAACCAACAGCTTTGATCTAAAAACATATATGCACTAAACAAAACCTAAACACAACTTGTGAATCATTACTCAGTCATCATATAACCACACAAAAGGCCTTTAATCATCATATAAAAATGAACAAAAAGAACATAATTACTGTAGCAGATATCAATTATGTGAAATACTGCAACAGAAATCGATTATGAGAATAAATTTCAAAACAGCGTTCATTTATCAAGTGTTGAAATACTGTAATCGAAACATACATGATTACTGTAACATAATTCTAATGAAATTAAGCTATAAATCGATCATGTGATTCATATATCATAATTCTAATGCAAATAAGCTATCAATCGATCATGTGAAACCAGAACACAATGATTATTCATGAATTTAGCAGTGAAATAAAAATAAGCTATCAATCGATCATGTGAAACGACAGCACGATGATTATTCATAAATTTAGCAGTGAAATAATCAGAATTAACTATCAATCGATCATGTGAAAGCAGAACACAATGATTGTTCATGAATTTAGTAGCGTTACCAGTGAGAGCTCTTTGTTAAGATTGGAAACAATGTCGTCGTTTTCCATTTCAAACCGCACGCAGCAAGTGTGAAGATTGAAAGATGATGAAATGAATATATCTGGCGCCTAAATTCAATTGTGTACGATTATTTAATAATTTAACTAAATAAATAAATAAACCTGAATTGACCATTTGACCTTTGGTCAAATAGAATTGACGGGGTAACAACACCATAAACAAACAACGATTACACCTTCTTTCTTTCTCATCGAACCAAAAGTAAAAAACCCCCATCAGTAAATAGGATTTTCTTTTTCTTAATTTTTCTTTTTTACTAAGAGGAAAAGAGCAGCAGGAACATAATTTGTGAAGTATCTGTAATTACGATTAATTAACCATTAGAATGGTGATAAAAAGATAATTTTGTTTATAATTACTATATTGAATTAAATAAATGATGATAAAAAGGAAATATGTGTTTTATTAATGCGTTTGATATGATTGTTGGTTATATACATGTTAGAAAAGGTTTTTTTGAAAACTTCAATAACACACAAAATAGAGTTTTTACAAAAATTGTTAGTTTTACGTCAAACTTAAAATATAGTTTTAAAATATGAATTTGTAAAAATCACAATAAAGATTGTTTTATGAGACTACTTCAAATTAGTTTTAAAAAGTGACATGTTAGTTGTTTGTACTTTTGTTATTTTACTATGCTAACAAATTCATGTAGCCTTTATATTATAAAATAAAATAGACAAACCAGGCGGGAAAATAATTAAATTCGTAAAACAATGCATATAAAAGGATAAAAGTTGAAAATTATTTTAACAAATAGTGTAGCGAATTATTGAATGCATACAATTATTCGTAACATAAATTTTTGTAAAATATAGATTATACGAAATTATACCCAATTTATACTTAAGTCATGTCATCCGGTCGTTATAACGCTTGTTGGTTGTAATTTTTGAGTAGTCCTAAGAGTAAGTCATATTACAACCCCTAGATGATATATTTGCGCCATGTTAAGACCTAAGCCAAATTATCATAGTTCTAAATTGGATGACTTAGTCGACGCCCTGGTAAGACCCAAGTTTGAGGCAATGATGGGAAAAACATGTCATTTAAGACACAAGTTGTCTTGAGTCCCATAAAAGATTTAAGAGTTGCACTTGTAATGCAATTGGTACCCGCTACCTATCAATTGAACTTATTATTGTTCGTGTGATCAACCACTTATGATGATAAAGTTTCAATATGAATCTTAGCCTTTATTAAATTAATGTTTGATTTAAAACTTGGGTAGTTAATTTATAAAGAATTAATATTGAAAATACTAAAATAAACTTTGTATTATTTTGTAGATGAAAACGAATGGAACTCAATCCGTAAATAAACTATTATTCATTTCTATGATTGAGGAGGAAAATTTCAAGAAACCGCAAACGGGTGAAGGCAAATACAAGGGTATTGCCCTAAATATCGTGCCTCAACCCAATAACTTCACTAAAGGTGCTACTTACCAAGGTGGTGAAGTGAATCCATGGAGGGGGAACTATCCGGCTAAATAATGGCGTAACTGGAAAGTCAAGTATCTATATGATAGAGGGTTTTTTTTTTCAAATTCTTAAGTACTTGATGGTTGTAACTGAAAACTCAAGTATCTATATGATACAAGTTTTTACTTTTTCTTCAAATTCTTGAGTACTTGATACTAGTTGTAACTGAAAATTCTTGGCTACGCCATTTTAATTATTTCGCTGCGTTTTTGATCATGTATCTATTATAATTCGTTTTAAAAGACCATTGATTTCAAGCAGTATAAAATTTTAAAGAATAAGTCTTGATGTAATTATGAGTGATTATTAACCATTAATAAATGACGGTAAAAAGATAAATTTGTTCATAATTACTATATTGAATTAAATGCATGATGATAAAAAGAAATACTTAATAAATGTTGGTAATAAAGTTATATATATATATATATATATATATATATATATATATATATATATATATATATCGTTCAAGAGCGAAACACTTTTATTGAGGGAAGGAATAAGCGTTCATATTCATCACGAATAACATTACACTTACCGATCAAAATGTCAAAAAAAGAAAGAAATATTTTTACCGGTAAATATTAATCATAATCGATGTTATAAAGAGTATATTCAATAATTAATTTCCCGCGATGAATATTAACGATTCATCATAATGAATGTTAACAAACATTTACTGCGATGAATATTAACGATTTTGGATATAATATTTATCAATTGAAGTTATAGCTTACAAAAAGAATTTATGAAGGAAACTTAACATTCATAGCATCGATTCTGATCAACATTTATTAAATTTCACTTTTTATTTTTTGAAATTTATATTGACGAAGTTAAGATGGTTCGTGATGAATGTTAACGCTTCCGCCTTACAAAAAAAAAATGATTCCCTCTATATCATCCCAATATATATATATATATAAGTTTCATCATGTATAAATGACTGTTAAAACAAAAGAAAGTAACTTTTATACAATTGTAATTGAAAGGGAATAAAATATATGTTGTAAATGAATGTAAGGAGAAAAGCCTTTCACGGTGTTAGATTTATATCAAGTTAATCAACATTAATGGAAAAATATATATTTTATACTTTTGATCCTCTAATTGTTTATATATACGTAATTGATCCCTCTATAGATACTAATAGCATATTTGATTTGTGCAGTTCAACGGCACGAAATATTATTCCATTATATAACCTCTTTGTGGAGTGTTTTCATTTTTCAAAAAATAAATAAATAAATGATTCGTACACTATACTTGGCATTCTCTGTTGTGATTCCTTTAGAAGGTACGCGATTTGGGAGAGCTTACGCGATCGCGTACTCAATCGCGTACTAGTCATTTTTCATCATTTTCACACGAATTCAGAATTTGACTCCAAATCTTCAACACTCGAGCTCTTTTCACCGTTTATCCAATAGTTGTACCTGAAATCAATTTCCAACTTAATAAGTATCGAAAGTTCACGAAATTGACTATAAAAAAATACAAAACCAATGATATCGCGATATATACATATGTACAAAATGAGGGATATCAGTCCATTTACAATCACATATTCTTTATGATAAATCGAGATCTCCGGATAGCTGATGACTAATCCCCCTCTGTCTTTCCTTTTATTTTTTTCTATCTCAAATAGTTACCTCTTTTCTTGTTTTATTCCTCAATCGGTTACCTCTTGATTTGATTCTTCGTCAAAACTTAATGATCTGAATTTGTTTTGTAAAAGATAAAATTAGGATTTTCAAATCTGTTATTCCGATTTAATTCTTTATATTGTCAGATGTCAAATTATGAAAACACACAAAAAAGGAAAAAAGAAATCTTTTTAGTAAATTACTAAAATATCCTTGGTCAAATTTTTAATGGAAACTTTACTATCGATCGCGTTCGTAAATGTCATTAACAAGGGTAGTTCATTCCGCTGCGGATTTTTAAACATTTTTTTTTAATGTATAAGATACATAAATAAACACAATGATATAAATAAACCAAGGAGTATCAGAGGGAAAGTGAGTGGTTTAACCGTTTAAGCCTCTGAAGTGAAGGCCCATTTAACCGTTTACAGTACATTAAAAAGCCCAGCCCAAAATCATGTTGAAGTCCATATCTAAAGCCCACTTCAATGAGTCGATTACATTTACATGTCATAGTACGACGATTTTTAAGATTGAAAATCAAGATCCAAATGCTATAGGCCTATAGCTATACTAACTTATTTCATGTGTGGGGTGTGTGTAATAATTCGTTATTATTTATTAAATATAAATATAAATATAAAAATACTAATTTAATAATGACGAAAATATTGAATATTGTTATGGGCTGTGGGCTTTAAAGAATGGGCTTCTAGAAAAGATATATGTATATATATACTCTAATACTCATACTCATTTATATATATGAGGAAGAAGAAGAAAATTGGCATTGTGTACGTATCTTTTCTAATCTAACTAGTGTTGAATGGCGGCAGGACTTGCGTTTGATGTGGTTGAACAAGTAATATAAGATTGGATGTAAAAGATTTACTCCGATGCAAGAGCGTGTGTAAGTCTTGGCAATCTTTAATCTCCAGTGATCGTTTTATTAAATCTCATCTGAATTATAATTGCAACAATAATAAACTTGGATATAGAAGAATCGTTATGTATGGTTCTGCGTATATGCAAGTAGATTCTTTGTTTAACTGCAATCGTTGTCGTATAATTGGTTCTTCCAATGGCCTAGTATGCATCTCTCCTAAAGACGGTCAACTTTTAGTAACCAATCCTTCAACTCGAGAGGTAAAAAAACTGCCCGAATTTGCCGTAGATAAACGGTGGCATTATTGGTGTTTTGGTTTTGGTTATGATTCATCTAAGGATGATTACAAGGTTATTCACGGGTTTTGGAAACGTAAAAGGATACATTTTTATGTGTTAACATTGAAATCAAATATATGGAAATTTATTGGAGAAGTGAAATATAAAGTCCTTAGTAATAGTAGAATTGGTGTCTTATGCGATGGGTCTCTTCACTGGTTTATGAAGGATGAAAATAACAAGAAAGTAATTATTTCTTTTGATTTATCCGGAGAAAATTTTGAAGAAATCCCCCAATCATTTATCCGGATAATTTGTTATTTGAATATGATGAAGATGATAGGCTTGGTGTTATCGAACAATGTCTATGCGTATATAGATGTCATTCACCTTACCCTAAGGATGGGGTGACGAAATGGGTAATGAAAAACGACAATGTTTGGGAACTGTTTCCATATGACTGTGAGATGGAGCATGGTGATGCACGCTACTTGAGCGAGGTTGACTACATCATTTCAGACGGGAGTTGTTCCTTATCTCTCGACGGTATATATTTGCGCATCAATGCCGACTACATCGCTTCCCCTGTATTTGTACAGAGCCTTGTATCTCCCCATAGTAGTAATGAAAAAAAGAGTAAGATTAAGCATACGAAGAATAACAAGAAGAACGGTAAGATCAGTTTTTTCTTTAAATTCAATAGTATAAGTATATTATCAATGTAATATAATAATTGTATCTTGTACTGTATCCCTAAATAAACTTTTCATCATAAGCTCTTAAGTCTTAACCCCCATACACATCATGTCTAAATTGAACATTTATCTTGGTTGATCCTTTTACTTGCTTCTCATTTAGCTATTTTTTAACTAATTTTACTCGCTTCTCGTTTTATTTCAGTTAATAAAGGGAGATAATGTGGCACTGGCTCCTACATCGAGTGCGAGAGTTTGAGTTGTAATTGAAGCAAACAATGATGGCAGGGCATTGTTTTATGAACTTTTGCCTGTTATTTAGCTTTAGAGATCCATGCTTTTGTTACATACCAAATAGTTTCAAGTATCTTATACTTTATAAATTTCAGTAAATTGTGCTGGATGGATTTTAGTCTTGCTCCAAAATGATTTTAGTTTCTTGCTAGAGTTACTCTTCAGAAATGTCAACTGAATCTTCTCGGAGGCTTGACACCCTGTGTACGTACGTTTAATTAACAGTGTGCGATTAAGTAGTACTTAACTAGCTCTCTTTGACTGGGACATAATTATGTTCAATTGGTAATGTATTAACATTCGACGAATCTCTTCCATAAGCTCGTCGATGTCTTTATAATCTTCAATCTGTAAGATTTCATGCAACAACTTCTGAAAATCAGTACATGATCACGTTCATTTCCAAGCCCAAAACTTCATTGTTATCTGACAATACAAGCATATTCAGAAATGAGTTGGTTATGACTAGAGTAATCGTAGTCTAACCGAATATTTAATTTGAGTCGTTTATTCAATTTCTTTGCTCATCCCTAGAACATACACATACAGGTAACTTATAATTCCACTCGTTTCAACTTTACATTCATGCCATAATTTGGAGCTTGTGATTCCTTTTTTAGTTCATGGAGAATACGCACTAGTCTAGTGTATTCAACTTCCATAGTTCTCGCAGTTCACACACTAACCAATGATTCAGGATGGTATATGCAGTTTCATGATCCAACCATTTCGAATATATTTAAATATATGACGAGAAAGAAAAAAGGCACAACTTTCAAAAGGACCGGTTAGGGTCAGTTATCTCCAAGGACTCGAAAGCAAGAACGTTGATGTAAAACAATACACAGCACCATAGTAGAAGAGAAATCTGGTTTTAGTTTTTCCTAAGAATCAACTGTTTGATATTACACATTCAATATTTCCCCAAATTTCATCACATTAGTAGTAGGAAACGATTGAGCACTAGCAACTAGTATCTGGAAACCAAAAATAAAAACACTGGATATGTGAAATGGGGTTGGGGTGCGTCTGCTGTAAGCATGTGAACTAGGCACCTTCTGCAAGGGTACTCTTGGATGTACTGATGTAAAGAGAATCAAAAAGAAATAACGAAGATATAATAAATATGTTTACATCATATCTCTCATATTACAGGAATATGTGAAGTCAGCTCCAAAAACTCACCAATGCTTTCCATTCACTTTATAAAGCCAGATTTGATTTTGAGTTCCTCAAAAAGTTGTGCTACAAGCTGTATTTATACCAATTTTTTAAACAAGTGAACTATCAAGCATACATAACGGTTTAAATGATCATTTTATTCAACTCGCGTTGTCCTCGTCAGCATCACCACCACTCTCATAATCAAAAAGGTTGCTCAATACCTTAGCCTGATGATGTTGAAACTCATTAATAGCATCTTTTGCACCAAAAACCAACACATTCTTTGCATCTTTAATTGCATTCTTTCTCTAAACAGAACTCTCTTGTTTCATCCCTTTGATTTGATGAAGCTTTTCTGCCTTTGCATGAGCTGCTTTCCTTTTAGCTTCTCTACAATTCAACTGGTCAATATACTTCTCATGAAATGCCTTGTTTTTAACCTGCTTTGAAACGGGAGGACTCACAAGTGTAGTTCCATATGAACTACTAAATCTTGAAACACTTTTTATGGACTGTAGACGATCTTTCCTGACACCTTTTCAGTACCTCAACAGGATTACGATCAGGCGTGGTAAGCATCAGATTACAAGTTACAGATTTGGTGAATGTGGGCTCCAGAACTGAAAACAGGTCCGCATAAGAATGTTGTTCTACTTTATTATACTGATTTTGTAACATGTGTCATACAGTCCTCCGGACTACATGACTCTTTTGCTAAGGTATTTAATCGAACAACATTATTGTCTTGTCTTCTCTTACTGTGTTTCACTTTATTCTTAATTGAATTACCCTCAAATTGTTTAGATTTATTTCACTAAAGCTTGAAATTTCATAAGTAGTACCACAGAAAATAACAAAGTAAAAAATTTAAGTATGACATTTACTGAATGCAAGCTCAAAAGAAGTAAACAAAAAGAAATATGGCTACTGTTTGTCAACTAATTGACTGAACCATTGCTAACTAAAATGAAAAGGGTATCAAATAAAATGCTTATTACTGTTTGTGAGACTGAAACTACGTGACAAATCTTCGGCATTGCATTCATCGGAACAACGATTGGATCTTCCATATCTTCTTGACCTAATTTTCGAATTATGATTGCGTTTTCCAGTCAAGGTGAGAGGTGTGGCTGATGAAGGGACACGGGTCCTTCGTGGTTCCGGATTAGGAGTTATCGGGTCTACAGGATCTGCGAGCACTATTTGGAGAAATCTCGGTGATCTTCGGAGGGTAACGGCTGGTGTTTGCTGTTTCTTACGATTTTCTTACGGGACATTTTCACAAACACCTGGTGTACGTTTGATTTGAAAAATTAGACCAAGAGTGAAGGTTAGTTTAACCATTTAAGCTTCTGAATTGAAGGTCCATTAACCATGGCCCAAGATCATATAGGCCCAAATGTTTGAGATTTAGCCCTATTGTTTATAGTTTTACATAATATGCACACTAGTTAAATACGATCAAAGTAGTTTATACGTAATTTACAAACTTTTTTTGTGAATAATATGTTTAATTTTAAAGGTATTTACCCATTTCTTAACAAATTAGCGTGTATATCTAAGCTACATAGTTATATTAGTTTATTTACAATTGTGGTGTTAAATTTGATACTTACATTGAAGTTGAAATAACTTTGATGCTAAAAAGATTCTTTATTGTACTAAAATAGTTTAATACTTTATGTATACATTGTTGATGCTCATCAAAACTCAAAACCATATGAATTACTTGATAAAGACAAAGTATAAAACTAAATTTTCTACCACACGTACTTGGTACATATTAACACTCGAATTCTCAAAAAATTATAAATTTTCGTTTCCCGACACCCCGCATTATATAAATATAAATATAAATGAATATACCTATTTTAGTATATTAAGAAATCGAGATAATTCGACCAAATCTTGTATAGCACTCGAAGCCGTTTTAAGCACAATGCCATATACACATCCTTTCACATATCCAAAAGTCATTAATGATAAAAAGAATGATACAACAAAAATGTTAAATATAGCCCCTACAGTTATGAATAAGAAATTCAGACATATATAAATTATTTTTATCTTGATAATAACCACTCACCCTCTGAATATAATTATTCATAATAAATTTAATGTACCACCAAATTTTACACAAATTAATAATTAAACATAGCATTTACTACTTCAAATGGAAAAATCCTAAAAACAATCACGAGGTAATGGGGTAGGGTGAAGTACCATTTAGTACCAAGATTCCAAGATAATTTACCTTTATTAAAGTCATGAGCCATAATTATATATTAACCACAAGTAAAAGTGATTATGATAAGACATTGGCATTTAAACATCATCATGGCTACCTAATTTTTACCTCATACAACGATTTCCACTACAAAGACTAGTCGCCATTCAAATGATTTCTTGTTGGGTTTGATATAATTACACTCATCTAAAACCAATTTTTTTGCCTCTTGCTTTGGATGCGAATACCTAATAATCTTTTTGATCACTAATCAATGCCTTCTTTATCATATTTTGTATCTAAATATAAGTTTGATGTTTATATTTGATTTGATACAAGTTTAAAGCTTTTTAATACACTCATAAAATAATAATGATTCAAAATCTATTATACTTTACTTCTATAAACAAAAATGGGGTTGATAATAGTTTATTTCTTCAAATTTTAATTTTTTAACGTTTTAACCATTCAAGTTTTATTTTTAATGTGTTGAGTTATTAGACTAACCCTATAATAGATTAAATCACTAAAAGTTTAGAAGTTGGATGATAAAACTAGATAAATTTAGAATAATACGAGTGAACTTTTGAAATATAAAGAAGCGAAAATTCTCGTAAAGGGTTAAACTATTATCAAAATTTTGAAAACTTGAAAAGATTAAATTACGAGAAAAAAGAAGCTTAAATAATTAAAATGAAACTAATGATATTTGTAAAAAAGTGAACCAAGCATTGACCATTGTAGTTGGTAGGGCCCGATCCCATGTGATAATGTGCACCAGCTACTACTACTATACCCCTTTTTAAACGGCTGCTTATCATCCGTACCTTTCGACTTTAGACCACCAACATTTTTATTTTGCCATTTTTTTCCATCTGAACGGATCTTAGTTCAACACAAAAAATCTAAATTTTACCTTTTTTATAATATCCTTGTTACCCGTTAATGACCCAAACCATAATAATGAAGGTATTAGAAGGGGAGTAGCACAATATTTTGAGACTTATTAGATAATATTAGAACATAAGCATAAGCAACCGTAAAATTTGTGAGGATATACGATAAATTGATTAAACTAAATTAAACATCTAATATAATCTAATCTAATATATACGGAGTAATAATTAGATTAGATTGGATATTTAATTGCTTTTTTACTTGACTGGTTAAGAAGCTCAACTCTTATCATAACTCATATCGTTAAACGAGTTAGACGCATGTACCCGTTATGATCCTACCTTTTTATTTTCATTCGAGTCGCGAATTTCCGACCTTAGATATACTGTAATTGAACATGACTAATAATAATCAATATATGTGAAAATTGAAATATTGTTTATAAGAACAAAATGTGAAAAAGATCTCAAATCTAGAACGTTAATAATTTATAGTTTCTATATGTGTGGAATAGTAAGGTTTTGCCTTTTTGTGAGGGTACAAAATTGGTGAACCTTTTTTGATGACGACAGTGTTGATACTTTTATAGGACATTTCTTATCGATGCTCATTTGTGACCCCATTTGTAAATTAAAGAGTACTCGCTTGTCAATTGTCATCATATTTGTCGATGTAGATATCCAATAGTGAGAACCACAAATATCATATAAAATCAAAAACCACCACCACAACACAGCCAAAAAAAAAAAAAAAAAAACAAGATGAATTATATCTAAATCAATTCAAGTCTATCATTTAAAGTAGAAAGAAATATATATACCGTATATATATTAGAGATCAAGAGGAAGGTAAATTTTTGAAAGAAGTAGGGAAGTTAATCATTCATTCGTGATGAATAATAATCAAACGTAAAAAAAATTACCAAGAAATATTAATCAAAACCCATGTTATTCCTATCAATATTTATAAATAAACTACTTTTTATAATTATCATATCATATGATGAATATTATAATAATTTTCTAACATTAATCATTAATGAATGTTAACTGAAGTGGATATTATCAATTTTTTTGAAAAATTATTCGTTAAGGTTTGTTCACGATGAATGATAATCAAAACGTACAAAATTATATTTTTACCAATAAATATTAATCAAAACCGCCGTTATAACTACTAATATTCATCAATAAACTATTTTTATAACCTATAATATCATATCATAAATATTAAAGAAATTCGCTAACATTCATCGTTGATGAATGTGTAGTTTCTCTGATTCTCTAAAAAATAGTGTTTCTCTCTGCATCCAAGCTATATATATATATATATATATATATATATATATATATATATATATATATATATATATATATAAAGAAAAAAAAACTTTGTTCATATTCCCTAAAAATTACGAAGGATTGAAAATGGTTCGAAGATTTCTCGAAAACCATAATTATTATTATTAGGAAAGAGGAAATGGGATGGAAATCACTTTACTTGATGTGATAGAAAAATTAGGTCAAAAAAATAAAGTAAGTGACAAAAGAAAAATATTAAAGAAAATGCACAAGTTATTTATTTTTCAAAGTACAAAAATATTCCTAAATTTCTACCATCCCACTTTTTTTGTCGTTTAATTAAATAGTACTACGTATATCCTTTTTTATTTTCCTTTTCGGTAAATAAATGACACAGTAAAAAGTAAAAATATCAGTCCATCTTTATTTCACTCAACATGAAAAAAAGATTAAACTAAACCTATAAATTGAAAATAATACATTATAAGATAATAAAAAAGATTAAACTAGCTCTATCGTTTGACAACAACTAGTTTAGTCACTCGTGATTACACGTGCTTGACGAAAATTAATATACGAAAAATAATATTGATTACACATGTTTGATGAAAAATAATATTATAAGATTGTTTGATAAATTTTGTAAGTATAATTAATGTAAAAATAAGCGTATGTATTATATTTTGTATCATTATGTTTTGTTGGCAAATTAGAAATATACATTTGTATTATCAATCATAAAAAGGAAAAAGAAGTAGAAGTTTTAATTTAGAATACATTTAGTTATTTATTAATAAAGTACTTTAAAAAATATTTAACAAAAAAGGAAGTAGATTTATGACATCACATTTTAACCTCAGTGCGACACATCGACATCAAAACTTATTTAAGAAGGTTGTACATCAGCTTATGATGTTAGCTTATCTGTCCTTAGTAGATAATATAGATACTACAACTTTTAAAATTGTAACGATAATAATTACGAGGGTTGAGCAGAAAATAAAATTAACCAAACAAAAACCGTATTAACTGTCAAAATCGAACTGAATTAATCAAACCCAACATATAAATGCGAGTTTGATTATTATTTTTAGATTAATCAAAGTTTATGGTTCGGTTATGAAAATAAAGAATATCCACCTCGGTTTTAACTGCACAGCTCCGCATATACTTCTTCACCTTAAAAATATTATATTTATATTTTTAATATATTATAGTTTAGATAAATATATTTATAAATTATTTAATCTGCAATATTTATGGTTGCAAAATTGCATTAAATTTGCTACTTTAAGGCTGTAAAGTGCATTGGTTCATCTAATTTTGAGTTAGAAATATGAGAAAATAACTACTTTTATATTTGAATATTAGAGAAAAGATAATCAGAGTATAACATTTTTTTAAAGAATGAAAGTACCAATGAAAATGTGTCACATGTACAAAAATTCATTTAACTATAAGATCTTAAAAATTAATTATCTCACAAACGACAAATTGAAAAATTATAAAAATTGCACCATAAAATTCAGCAGTTTTTCCTCTTCGATTAGACATCTCACAAGGTATAATTTCAACGAGTTTTTCTTTTCCTTCAGTTTTTGGGGGGTTTTACAAATTACTAACACACGTGTTAGTGTTTGGTTGTACATTTGATTTAGGGTTATGGTTATGGTTTAGGGTTTAGGGTTTAGCAGGGTTTAGGGTTTATGGTTTAGAATTTAGCAGGGTTTAGGGTTTAGAATTTAGCACGGTTTAGGGTTTAGATTTTAGTAAGATTTAGGGTTTAGGGTTTTGTAGAGCGTTTAAGGTTTAGGGTTTAGGTTTGGGGTTTAGGGTTTAGAGTTTAGGGTTTTTGCAAAAAATGCAAAAACCCTAAACTCTAAACCCTAAACCCCAAACCTAAACCCTAAATCCTAAACGCTATATGTTAACACATGTATTAGTAATTTCTAAAACCCACCAAAAAACGAAAAAAAGAAAACTCGTCGAAAGTATACCCTGTGACATGTCTAATCGAAGAGGAGAAAACGCTGAATTTTATGGTGCAATTTTCATAATTTTTCGATTTGTCGTTTGTGAGATAATTAATTTTACAAATGATGGGAGTAAATGGATTTTTGTACATATAGCACAATCTCATTGGTTCTCCCATACTTTAGATAATTATTGTACTTTAATGATCACATTTTTTGAATATTAATCTTCTATGCATTAAGCAAAAACTAATTGAAAAAAAGAATTCGGCCATAAACGGTTAACTGGATTAACCGCTCTATACATGGACGTTAACCAAATTGTCAACCCATTGGATCACTTGTTGAGTCCATAAATTCACTTTTCCAACCCATTGTGTCACATAAATGGGGCGGATCGGGACGAATCTAGATCAAAATCCGTCTCATTGATACCCTTACCTAAAAGTCCTAAAATCCCAATGTTGAACACACTCAAATTCTTCCTTCTCCACAAAAATTTTAATCATTTAGGTTTACAATTTTGTGAAGTAATTATAGTTAATGGTCAAACAATTAGTAATGTACTTCTATAATTAGTACTATAATGGTAATTTAAACTTTAAACAATGTTGAGTATAATTTAGTTAAGATTAAGATATGTGTACAATAGACGTACCAAACTAGTTTTAATTTATAAACTAGCCGATATAAATGACTTTCTATGAGAAATTTTTGCAAACCGACATGTTAAGCGTCATATCGTTATTGCGAATAACAATCGAATCAAACAACATCTGTTCATTAAAATTATTCGGCAACATAACGGCAAAACACCACCTAATTTGTTATCGATGGTTTCAATTGATAACGAATTATGATGACTTGTACTATAAGAAGAATTAAATATCTCTCAAATTCAAAAATGTTCAATGTTTTTCAACCTCAAATAGACTTGATAATGATGTTACATTCTTTTTTTAGTACAAAAACTTTAAATCGTACTTTTACCATGTTCAACTATTCATCCGTTTTCTTAAAAATAAAAACATTTTTGATTTGAAAATACAAATGCGAATAGTTATTCACCTACACAAAAAATAGGTGCAACAAGAGTCCTTTTTTTTTTCTTTTCTTTTTTTTCTTTCTAAATGTGTTTTTAACGTTTCACTTTTTAATATGTACACAATTAATCATTCATGATAACATAATACTACGAGTGATTATGTGCTATTAACAACACGAAAAGTTTTCTCTTATTTAATTAGTTTAGAGATTATAATCGAAATACCAAATTAGTGGTTCTACACTATTTTTAGAATGGTTTGCATAAGAATTATCATTATTTTTATTTAATTAATAACCATAGGCCTTATGAGAATGTTAAAGAAACATAATTAACCTCACTTGAATTAATTCAAAGCTTTAATAAAACATAATGTAAAGTTGTTTCTAGCAAATTGATCTTTAACTTTCACATTGCTTTGGAGTTTGGAATGTAATATTTACTTAAATATATTTATTTTGAGTTAGGCTTCATAAATGAATTTGCGTACTTAAAATCGATGATCAAATGTATTGATTACATACTAGCAATTAGCAACCATTTATAATGTACTAGTACTTGGTAAAATTGATTTTCATGGCGCTGACGGGAAAGCACCTTCCTGTCGTAACGGTGTGGGCATGATCAGAAGAATTGTGTGAAATAAGTGAATTTATTCGGTCGAGGCATCTTGATATATATATACATGAGAATGTTCAAATGAGAAACAATTAAAAGTTGAGAAAACTCATTATAACTACTAGATTACGTGTTTGTTCACATTTGATTAACTTCAATCATATGTAAACATTGATTTAAGTTAGATTGAGAAAGAAAAAAAGTCAAAAAATCTTAAAATTATATCGAAAAACATAAAAAAACAAATATATGTTCATATTTGACCGATAATGTAAACAAATCGGTTAAAATGTGTTCTAAGACATAATTTTAGAATTTTTTTGAATTTTGTTTCTTTTTCAATCTAACCTAAATCAATATTTACATATGATTGAAGTTAATCAAATGTGAACAAATACGTAATCTATTAGTTCTTATGAGTTCTTAACTTTTAGTTGGTTCTCATTTGAAATCATTGATTATTTTATAGAAAGTTATTATAACATTCTGCTTTTTAATAAAGCATGGCAATATTAACGGTATTTATGGAATAATAAGTTGGTTGTTTCGATCCATGTCTGTATCTATTCTATATTAAAGAAATAACGGCATATCCTTGTAAAGTTCTCCAAAAAATGAATTTTATTATGATCATAAGTCTACATAATAATATAGTTCTGTTAAAATTCCTTTAGAACGGTTTAATGAACTTGCAACACATTTTTTTATATCAAAATATCAATATTAAATCGTCACAACAACAATCAATCTTACACAAAGAGTGAACGATTTTAATTTTAGCGTTGAGTTCAAATACAACAATTAACACCGAGGTTCATTTTTGAAATAGTATTTCAATGTTGGATTGGGTATGAAAAGAGACTCACAAATTTATTTCGGATAAATAGAAATAAAGGAAAAAGAATTACCGACTTAACCCACCGTAGATGCTCAACATTGGGCTTTAACGCCGACTGAGAGTGACTTCTGATGTTAAAGGTCAAAAATTATGAAAATTAAACCGGAACAAATATAAGTCTTGTTTGGCTCAAAATCGGGCGTGTTTGACACAAAGCTCTTAGAGACTTGAGCTTTCACGTTTAGTAAGCTTTAATTCATAAGTTTCATTTAACAACACAATCAAAATGAGACTTTTTAAAATATAAATCTTCGGAAGCCCTTAAATAATAAAAAGTAGTTTCTGAATTTAAGTTTGAAGCCTAAACTTCAACCACAAAGTCATTTTCACTTCCGACTCCCGTCCGTTATTATCAAATAACGCTAATATAGATATGATGTCGTACATATAAAAATTGATGTTCCCTAGAATATATCTATTTGGACTCTTTAGCCAACTGCTTTTGTTGTGTAGCAAAGTTCCACCGCTAAGTACACAAGTCCAAATTTAACTTAACTTGCATCGTTGAAAAGTCAAAATAGAAACGACTAGAATAAATGTACTAAAATCACAATTTCCATTTCAATGTAAAACTAATTTATGTACACACCAAAAAAATGTAAGATTTTTATATTTCTAACACATCGGAATTGCTATATGCGGTGGTTTTGGTGGCGTTTGAGACTCTTCCACCGTGTTTTTTCCTTCTCGCGGTGGTTCACACGGACACGGCATTGCTATAAACCTCGCAAACTGATCTCCGGCCATTATTACCGGCAAACTCCCGTCAATGTCTCGCTCCTTTTCCTATTTTAGCAAAAATTCATTAAAAAAACATTTAGTTTAATTACAATAATTCAGGATAATTAAACCAGCTCAAATTAATCAGTATATCACGCTCGTTTACTATCGAGCTGTTAAATCAGCTCGAGTGAATCTGCTCAACAGACTTGAGTCCAGTTTGAATGAATTGAGACTGTTAACTGTTTAACAGATTCTGCTTAATTCATGGAGAATGATTTAAAAAATAATAAATTTTAAAAAATTACCGAGTAAATAGGTTTAGGTTTGGAAGGTGAATGATTGGAAGTGGGATCATTTTCATCATCGGAAAATTCACCGCGGAGGTGACGAAGCTTGTCCCAATGGTAACAACATGAAAAGATGCCACTGAGGCTAAAAACAACAATTAGGAGCAACGCGGTTCCAAGCGGAAATCCTATGGTCGGGCGAGACGAACCATGATGTTGTTGTTGTTGTTGTTGTTGTGGGGCATAATAAGGAGATGCAGAAGTAGTCTCCATTAACTTGACCACAACTTCCATAATAAATGGTTAAAAATGAGAATATTCAACAGGTGATGTTTTTGGGTTGCAATAAATAGAATTGGTAACATGAGTGGCAACGATGTCGTGTTTAAAGACTCTGCGTCTGGTAAGACACAGAGGGAATGAAATGGGAGTGAATTGAATGAGGGTATTATAAGGGGGTGGGGGTGGGGTGTATTTATAAAAGGGAACGTGGGTCGGGTGCGTTATGTTTACGTGAAAATGGTACAGCTGGTTGTCCACGGCTACGGTACGGAGAGAGAAGCGTTTTGTTGGGTGGTAGGGCCTTTCTTTTGTTTTTTTAATTTTACTTTTTTGTACTGGTTTTTTATTTATCGGAGTAGTATATTATTATATTATTATTGTTATGGTTTTCATTATTAAATATGATCATATTATTATTAATTAATTAGAAACATTTCATTTTTACAACATAACCAACTTTTTATGATAATAAAAAATATAATTTATTCTCTCTCTCTCTCTCTTTTTTTGTTGTTGCAAAATTATACCAACCAAATTAATTGATAGTAATTTTACGATATTTTAGCAGCCATTAACCCGGATAAAAATGATAGAATTTACTGGGTTATATGATTGATACATATTTGATTTATAATTGACCAGAAATGATATATTTGAATTAAGGGTTATAGTTTTGCATCAATCACGCCTAAATTTGCCCACCTTTGAAACCCATCTTAATATCTTACTATGTTAAGTTGCATTTAAGCAAAAGTGCAAAATCGTTGAGTTTAAGTACGTAACCTTACATTCCTACCTTAAAAATACTTGTAGATATACATTGATGTTTTATTTTTCTCCTTTTTTTTAATAATTATAATTATTTAGAGAAAATAAAATATTTATACAACAAAATTGAAGAGAACGATAGAAATGCGTTAAAAGGACGTACGGCCAAACAATTAAACGTGCAAGATTGAACATGACTCAGAAACGATTAAAAAATACCTATCTAGAAGCTGTGATTAATGAAATAAATCCACTTAATAGAGATTGCAACCACAGACCAACATCGATGATAACTTCAAGTTGATGTTTGTGGTTTTAATTTCGCATAGAGCCAATTATTATATATATATGTTAAAAAATACACTATGCTGTTAACATATAGATAATTTCGTAACTAATATTAATAATTGTTTATAAATAAACTTAATATATCCAAGCAAAAAAGCATGCATCTTGGTTTCTTGAATTTTTTGTCTTGGTCTCCATTTTTTATAAAGTTGGGCCCCACACACACACACACACACACACACACATATATATATATATATATATATATATATATATATATATATATATAATTAAACAAATTGATTTTATTTTGAAAAATCAAGAATCGATAAATTGTGCATGGTTAAAGCCCGTTTCATGAGATGCATCTGTTAGGGTTCCTTGGTAGTTTTAAAAGAAGAGTTGCATGATAATTTGACATGCCTCTAAACTTATTTTCATCATAATAATTAATAGTCAATACGCGAAAAGTCATCATTTCAATTCTTCAAAATCGACGATACTCAAAATGATTATAATTATAATATATATATTATCACAGATAAGTACACTTGACTATATCACATGTATCCTAGTAGATAACAGAAAGACAGAGTACGTTGTCAGCAAAATCCATGGCATGCACTAGTGAACTTGGGGTATGAAACACGTGGCATTTATATTTCTGTTGGATATGTATTTGGTTAATTTTTACTTGTATTTACAAAAAATATTTATTTAAGGGCCGAGTTAACCCATATCTGGCCTTTCGGGCTCTAAAAGGTCACCACTAAATGCATGGGGTGCTATGTTATATCGTCTCTAGCTACACATGATCTATCTATTCTTTCTTTAACGAATATCCTTTCACTCTATTAGTTTTGGAGTGAGATATGTATTAGTATTTGACAAGTTGGTATAGACAAAAAGCATATTATTTTAATGTGAACAATATTCATATTCGAATTTATTATTGTATACAAAGTTATGGGAAAAATCGTATCCTACGTTCATAGGAACACCTTTAACGTATTCTGATATATTTGTAGTAAAAAGTTGATCATAACCGGTAACACATACTGATTCACAATCGACTATCTATTCATAATGTGGGAGAGACATATCTGATTCACTCAATAGGTGTGGGCTCGTGGCTATGAAATGTGAGGACTCGAACCCGTAATCTTGTACTATTTGTAGCAAAGATGGCCCATTTAGAAATTCTGTTTTTGCTCAACAATTGTGTCTATGTTCAACTAATCATGTCTACTATATAGATTTTAATAAGATCTTGCTATGGGCAAAGTTTAAGAATCTATATACAAGCGTACTATCTCGCTTTCACGCATTGTTGTATTTAATTTAGTCACTTTTGATAGGTGTAGTCGATTTACAAAAATCCAATATGTATCACATCAAAAGATATATTATTATATCACTAAATTTGAATAATTTATGTTTCAAAATTCCTAAATTAAAAAATAGTACACCTTATTTAATTTAGAGTTCAAGTCATTTAATTTTCATAGCCATTTTCATCGTTTATCAAAGAGAATCTACGATGTATATATATATAATGTTGTCATATTGAAGAAGAAAAGGCTGAAACGTAATTTAGTTCAAAGTCAAATTTAAGATGAAATATATGTGGACTTCTTCACCTTATTGGACCATTAATCGACCTTTTCTAAACTTGATTGATTTATAGAAATGTCTTAGTAATAATAACGACAATAATAACAATAATATATTACTATTATACTTGCTCAATTTTACAAAAATCCCAACATTAATTTTACTGTTTCAATAAATTTCTTAAACAAATAGATATGATATCCTTAATAAAATTAAGTAACTAATTACTTATATGACGATAATCAAAGAGCAAAACTAAAGGGAGATTTAGAACATGTCAAATAATAATGGGTAATAATAAAATAATAGGTAAGATTTTAAATGGTAGCTGCGTTTTGAGAGGAATGAGAATTAGACGATTTCAGCCGTTGATTTATGTGATCAACAGTCTAGATTCGTTACATTTTAATAATACCGTTTTTGCATAAATCTTTTGTACACATAAAATGCAGTATTGTAAATTTGGACCATTGATCACAGAAATCAACAATTGAGATCGCTTACCCCCGTTCCTTCAAAATGCAGCTGACAAGTAACTATTTCATTGTCATTGTTATTAAATTGAAATAATTAAATATATATATATATATATATATATATATATATATATATATATATATATATATATATATATATATATCTTATCTTTTATTAGAATATTTGTAAAAGTCATTGGTTGATATTATTTTAGAAACAGAAGGAATATATATGTTTTGTTCTACGTGTATTCTCCGCGTACACAACAAAAATCTAAACAAACAAAGAAAAACAATATAACCCGAATCAACTTAAATAAAGTTAGAATAATTGTCTACATGATCTCATGGCGCAACTCTTGAATTAGCTTGAGTCATCATTGTTAGGATTGTAAAGTGCTGCGAAGCGTTCAATGTTGATACGGAGACTTTGCTTCCCGTTCGCTGAACAACCCATCTGTTGCAACACTGAACTATGCTTTAAAGGACGAACTCCACCTATTTTTGAGCTAAAATCCCTGCCCTGTTTTCCACATCGGCAATGCACCTCCATCGATATTCATGAAGAAAGATAAATTTGTCGAAACTAATTTTAATCAACAGAAAAAATTATGAAGTGCTTTTATTTTTCACGGTGTAAAATAATCACAGCGTGATTTGAAAATCACGATGCGATTTTCCTATCAACCAGAAACTTATTTTCTTGTTCTATGAGTTACACTGAGCCACAAAAACTAAGAATACTATCTAGTTTGCTTGTGTTGATCCATCCGTTTATTGTTTGTAGGTGTGGAACGCAATTACACGTTATGTTTGTTTAAGCGTTCCAGCTGCAATTCCTTACAATTTCGAACAAAATCGAAACACATTGTCTGGCGTCCACTTACATGTAGTATAAATTTGGGCTACCCGAAATAAGAAGTATAGCTAGCTACGCTACTTATGACTTGATGTTTGATTAGAGTTCCATGGAGAATATAACAGGAACAAAAATAACTAAACACAATTGAGATATCAACAGAAGCTGAATATTTATTTCGGAACAAATGAAAATGCTAGCTTTAATTAGGTCGTTCTCATAACTTGGTCTAGTGAGATGATTGATTGGTTGTTCTTTGTCAACGTTAAAGGGGTACAGAATCGATCCAAGCGTCTTTATCGATCCATAGCAATCGTGCATCTACGATTAGGTCGTTGTTGCTTTCACCGTATATATTTCTCCTTTTTATCCAACGAGCTACATTTCATATTTCATACGAAAGTTGTTTAATTCGCATCTCTATTTATTTAGTTCATACAAAAAAGTAACTAATATATTTGACTTTCTATTTACCTAGTTTTCATTTGAAACGGGCTACTCTAAGATGTGCAATTAGTGGGGTTTGAACTAGAGACCTTTTGTAAGGATATTAAGACGCCAACTACTAGACATGATTAAGATTTTAAAAAGAAGTCTCGTGGTTAGCAAGGCCTAGAATAGGGATGACATCGTACAGTCTCGGACATAAATTCTTCTCTACTTAAAGAGAATAATATTACTTGATCATAACTGTCAAGAAATGTAGTTATTATTAATAATTAATAATTAATAATAATAACAACAATAATAATAACAGCAACTATCTATTTACAAATGCTACATTTTGCCTTCAAACAGTATATTAGTATTCCCCCTTTTAATTTTATAATCTATCTATTTAGTTTAGGATATCCGAATATAACAGCAACTATCTAAATATAATATTAAATATCAGTATTAATATTAATATAATATAATAATAATAATAATTAATAATGTATAACGAAATACAGATTTAATAATTAGACATATTTTTTGATTATGAGCTACTGCTTAATTCCATTCTCACTCTTGATAAACAATCAGAATCCAACCATAAATCCGTTGACCAAGTCAAACACCATTGCATAATTCTAAAACACTCAAAACTTTTTCACTGATATAAGATCTTGGTTTTGTTTAAGATTTTTTAATTATGGATATTGTTAAGGATTTTACATAAACTTCTTTGTGCAAAGATCTTTTGATTTTAGTTATGTTTCTGTTTGTTTGTTCGAAATCAGTTTCGTTTGTGCTTCAGATCTAAGGGTTCGATTTCCGAATGCTTGTCTAAAGCAGCACGATATATATAATAAACACAAGTCAAAGATATAAACACAAGTCTGCAAGCTACCAAAGGGCATTTGACTTAACGATATGTGAGGAGTTATAATCCTAGGTGGTGAAATATTAACTTCTTCACACCATGATGCAGATGGTGGCTCCTCAAAGTGCACTGGTCTGGCGTCACGTAAACTGATTCTTAATTGTATGGATCACTATATAGACCTAACAAAGACGTTTGATATCTTTTTTATTATAATTTCATTGATTGATTCCTTCCTTGTTTAGAGAAAAGTTTGAAAGTTCTGGAGAAACTTTATCTTTGATTGACTAAAATAACTCGTTTTAACCGATATATACAAAAGATGTCAAATATGACTCGAATCTGTTAGAACCATTACACAACCTTCCCATTTTCCAACTCTAAATTACTCTTTGAGCCCTTTAGTTTCATTATTCGATATTGGATTGCTTGTGGATCAATGAACCAATTTCTTTATACATCGAGTCATATGAACGATTTGGGTTACATGTAGATCTAGACCAGTACCCGACCTACTGACAGACCTAGCTGGACATGGAACACTCAGATGCAACTGGCTTTGTACTCGATGCAGATATGCTGCTTAAACTTAAACCGTTGTATAAATGCTCATTCATTGTCATCTTACTCGACTTTATAATTCGACTCTGCTATATTAAATCCTCCGTTTGCTTCTTTTCTAATTACATCCCTCCGACTTGAGCACAAATGCCAACTTAAAGCAAGGAAAGCCAAAGTGAAAGTACCGATATTTGACAATATATCATAAACAAGAGTAAGGAATTTCTGTTTACACCAGAATTCATATAAACATTACAGCAACAGTTTTTACAGCTTCTAACATTTCCTTACCATCCACCAACACCTGCATAACATTACACAAACATAATTCCAAATGATGAAAAAGAGAGTACCTTAACATAAACAGCACGTACAATCGTTGATGCATGTTAAAAATGCAACTGCCTACATTGACCTACTTCCACCTCAGTAGGGCAGTAAGGACATTTGAATGGCCTTGTGCTGTTATTCTTCGATAACTTAGTAATGGACTGTTTGCAAAGCACGTGCCCACATGGCATCAGCATTGGAGGATTATCTTCACTGGCCTGGTCTCGACTCACCGGGCACACGAATATTGAGTGAAACTGAAACTCCATACCTAGGTCTACAGGTACTGGTAACTGCTTCATAGATTGCCATTCTTGTTTCTTTCCATTCATCACATTCATCAGCTTCAAAAGGGTTGGCAACCCTTGAATGCCAGCTGCTATTGTCACTCTCAATGGGCTATCATAGGATTCACCTAACAGATTGCAGAACTGTTGGGACAGCTCGTGGGCCAGCTCAGCCCAATGGATTGGCGATAGGAACTCAGAGTAAGGTGATGAGTCAAGCTTTCCGGCCCACAGAAGACATGCCATAAGCTTCTGGATTTCAGGGAAGTGTTGGGTTGCAAAAGAGGAGAAATGAGTTCTGCCATACTTGAGAGCTTCATCTCTACCACCATGCTGAAGAATCTCCATGAACTGTAATCGATGAAGCTTCAATTCAATGTCCGATCCATTTTTTTGGAGCTTTTCATGGTTAGTGGTGGCCCACCTCAATGCGGGACCCAAGTCATGTGACTTCATGGATTCTAGTATCTCATACATTTCAAAGAAGTGACTTTTTCTGTCCATGATGGCTTCTTCACGGGCTTCATTAATGAAACAATCCCCTGTATCAAACATGCCTTCCCGATAGAAGTGACTAGCAACTATTTGGTTAATTGTGTGGCTATCAAAGTCAACATTTCTATAAGATTTAGATATATCTGGATTGAAATGCTTCTCGAGGAGCTTGGCATACTTGCTCAACGCAAGGTTTAGTTCCTTTTGTGTGCCTTCCAGGTGACCAAGTGGAGCAATCTCCTTTAATTTAGTTTTCAGTTCACCAAGGATTATCTTGTAGTCAGGTTGAGATGAAGGACCATTAAAGGACGATTTTATTCCTGATAACGTCTGTTCAATTTCTTGGATGATCTGTTCGATTGCCTCCTCACATTTCGAGGAGGAAAGAATTTGCTTTTTTATAACACTATCAAACGCATTTTTGATGGAATTTAGCTCCATACTCTAGATACTTGGTTCTCCACTGCTTCTTATCTTGCGTGTTGTAAAAATACAAGGTACCTATATCTACAATAATGAAATGGCCAGGAAAGCATATGAAACCAGCACAAAATCAAGCAGTACTCATTGCAACGTGAAGTTAGCAGAAAACGCAACATATAACAAGAAAATAAGAAATACAGAACGGGCTACATTGCATTATTCAGTTAATATAGAACAGAATGTCCCTAAACCCAGCCCCTGCAGGTATATTCCAATCTATTGCCAAGGATAGGGACGGTGCAAGTCCAACAGTAATAAAAGTAAATACAAAAGCTGGTGCAAGTAACTAATGAGAACCAGAGGGGTGGAGGGGGAGAGGAAGGGGAGGAGAAGGAGTTCCAGATATACACAGAAAACTATTCCTATATAAGGGATGCAGAGAACAAATCAATATATCGTAGAAAATTGATAAAATCATTGGTTTCTAAAACTTCGTGGCAAAAGCAACAATAGGATCTTTATATGCCCAGGTTACAGGCTTCACATTCAAAGGCCGGAGGATATCAAGCAACTATAAATTAGAAACATGATAAGATATATTTCGGCCTTTTATAACGACTCAAGAATATCCTATGTGAGATAATCAATCAAAAGGAAAAAAGAATATCAAAAAGATCTGTTTAATCCTTTATATATATATATATATATATATATATATATATATATATATATATATATATATATATAAGATTTGTTTAATCCTTTTTTGTCTGTGAGACATCGACGGCTGACACAGGCATACATAAACCAAAGAAGAAGACTAGTCTACCTGAATAGAACACAAAACTAAGCCATGAACATTAAATTTAACCTGACGTAGAAACGTGTTAATGACTTGATTCCACTACTAATGCATACGTGTAATGATAAGCAGTCAAAGATGCAACTAGTGTAAGAAACTATAATGAGCTACCTCCCGATTTGTCTGTTACAGTCTTGAAAGCATATAATTTCCAATAACTAATTTTAGTTCCTCAAAAACCTGAAATTAAAGAGCAAACATTTAATAACAAATATCTTATGATTTCTTCTTTACCAAATTGAGAAATAAATACAGTTTTTCGTTCAAAAACAATGTTTCATATGCGCAATCCCTCCAGACAATAATACGACTTAACTATTTACTTTTAAGTGTCATAAGATTAAGGCCAATCACATTAGAATGTAAACAAAGCTAAATTGAATGTTAAAAACCATTTCTTAACACTCAAAAAATGTCTTGTGTAAAAACAGTAGTAAGTAAACATAAAAAGGCTGAATTACCACAAAAACCGCCATGTATTCATCCAATTATTATGATACAATTACTGTATAACTTAAAAATACAGTAAATAAAACATAAATTCCTTAACCAAATCCTTCCTGACGATAATTATCTGAATCGGATAAAAATATATACAAGCAACCAGAGCTTACTCTTTATAATATCGATCGTCCAACAAATTTAGGAATTCAATTCATTAATAAAGTAATCTCATGATCTATAATCAGACATCAATTTCGTCAAACAGAATTAAAAATAAACGAATCGATATGAGTTATATTATCAAGCAAATTAAACAAAAAATGAAATGATAATTGATAAGCACTCCAGATCGAAGTAACATAAAGTCAAAAACAAATAATCATACTAACAACACAAAATAATATTCAAACGATTCCGCAGTTGAATACGACCACGTATATATCCACATGAATTACATTTGAAATATATTCAGATTAATAAAGAGTATCTTACCAGAACTAGGGCAGGGGCGGACCGGAGGATTTGTGTGTAAAATTGAGGAAGTTTGAGAAGTCTGTACACGCTTTATGATTGATAGAATTTCTAGAATTTACGTTTTATGCCTTTGATTTTCTCTGTTTTCTGATTCTGCCCCAAATATTAATATTATTTTTCTCGAAGTTTTGTTTTATGTGGCTGCTTAAACCGTAAACCAAGTTGTTTGACTTTCGTTAAAAATATGGTATAATTATGATGATTAGATCAATGAATATCGAAAGAGATGTGATTTTTACCCAAAAATGTTACAAGTAAAATTGAGGTGAGCAATAAATCGTATTAACAAAACTTTAATCAAATTACCTCTAAAATCAAACTGAATTAACCGATAATATGTCAAGCATAACCGAATCAACCGAACCAAACCAAACCACAGACATATACAAGTTATCTAAATTATTTTCACTACACATTATATCATATTTAAGCTATTTAACATCTCTTAAAATATTAGCCATTAAATAGTACCCATTAATGATTGTTTCAAAAGTAAAAATCCTTTGATTTATTGACTCCTTTCATGTCTATGTTCTCTATGTCGCTCAAACTAAAACTTGCATAGTAAACATACATAAATGGTGATAATTTTATTTCGACTGAAACGACATTGACTGACAAAAATACTAGAATTTTATTTATTCGACAATAAATTCGAAAATGATTGTTGACGGTGTATTTGTAAGTCCAACTTATATGTTTGTACCACTTTGATTATCAACCGATTTAATCGAAAACGAATCTAACCATTTACTTAAACCATTAACCGATTCACTCTTGACTATAGACGAACAGTTAAAAAATTTATTTAATCAAAAAATCGATTATGAAAGTTGATTTAGGCTATAACCGCCCCAGCTAAGCCCCAAGTAAAATTATCAGTGAAAATCTTAACTATTACATAATTTTGAGTTTTAACTTTAATTTAGGCACGTCAAGATATGTCATCAACCATCAATGTGTCTCACCAAATAATTGCTTGAAATTATTAGCAAGACTTTGTTAGATTAGATTCCGACATAAAATTTCATATCCACTTATACCTTTATTACTTCCCTTTCAAAATTTGTTTTTCCCTTGCTACAAAAAGATTTTGCCAACTCTAATTATCCGAACGAACTCTTAACAACATCCTTAAAGCTGCTGTCACCAATGTCACATTTTTTTTAATTGTTTTATTACTTCGAATAATAAATGGTGCGAAATGCTATAAAGAGAGAGTACTTTATGTTGCATAAATTTTCTACATATAGGAATTGTGTTGAAAACTGACGTTGTATAAAGTAGCTACTACAGATTTTGAGACAGTGAACTACATTGATAAAGTCATTAAGATGGAAGAATCCACACTGACCAAAATATGGGGTTTAATACAAAACCGGCTCAAGCCAACATTAAGCATGACCTGCAGGTGTAGGGCACAATCAGTACCATACCAACCAGCCTTAGCAAATGTTTCAAGGTTGGAGGCCAGAATCTTATTCCATGCCAACATTAGAAGCATGCAAATTTTGGTTAACATATATACTAAAAAGTAACTCACCATAACCATTCACTGCTGTCATCTTGAAAATGGTTTGATAGGAGAACAGTTAAATTCTCTTTTAACTTTGACAAAATTTAACACCCTGCAAAAAATAAGCATATGCTTTCTTTAGAAAGATACTTGCTAGAAAATGAAAATAATATTAAAAGTAATAATAAAATAAAACTAGAATATTTATGCATATTTTAACTGAAAACTAAGGTTTAGATCGACAAAGTGAAACATTCTTATTTTTTTTTATTTTTTACAGAAACCAATTTACATAAGCAATCATCCAATAAAAACATAGATAACATGGTCAAGCATGAGATGACTCAACTGGTCATTTTCGATTTGAGATTTAAAGCATTGAGTGATCCAACAACTTCATATCGCTTTGTATTGATAGATTTGTAATACATTTCTTCACCATAAACTCGCCTGAAATTAAGCAGATGAACACAGCAAACTCTAAATAAGTATGCATATAAGATTTCCCATAATACAAAGAGGAATAGCAACTTAAACAGATTAAGAGAACATTGTTTGTGTTCTAACATATATACGCAATTCATAGGATCTATTCACAAAATTCAAATATAGAAGTTTATGTACAACTTCAATGGCAGGAACACTAAAAAGTGTGTATTCCCGATGTTTTTGACACAGTAGGAGAGCAATCTAGAAGTAGAAACCAATAAAGAAACACATATAGGAGAAACATGAGCATCAAAACAATAAGAAAAAAAGGACATACGCTATATCGGCCAAGTTCTCTGATTTGGTCACAGCCTTTCCTTCTGGGAGCTCCAAAGAAGTATAATGCATTATCATCTCTTTCAATGTGAATTTAATGCTTTTAATATCATGATCCCATAAAATGCTCTGAAACCACACAAGTAGATTTAGAGTAATTAAAAGGCCTATTTGGTTTTTGCTTTTATTTTTATTATTTGGGAAGGAAATTTAATATCTGTAAAATCTGAACAGAACAGAGCTATTAACTTTGGTACATTCATATACCTTCCTAACGTACTCTCTTTTCACAACTTCAAAGGGTGTTCTTTCAGGATGAAAAATTGAAGCATTCCAGAGAGCTCCTCTAGCAACCATCACAGATGAAGCACCTACAATATTTATTAATTACCCTAAGAAAAGCACAACGACGTGCTTATATCGTAATAACTTAGTTTTTTTTAACATATATTGTAATGGTAATAGCTATAAAATAATGTGACAAACAAAATATTCAGATAACAAAACATTAGCAGCTAGTGTTTTCACACAAAATATGATTTCATCAGTGAATATTTACTAGCCTACCTGTCACAGTACGAATGCGCTGAAAATCCTCATACTCAAATACATCGCCATTGGCAATGACTGGGATAGAAAGAGCATCAACAACAGTTGCAATTTCACTCCAATTAGCAGGATCTCTCGGTCTGTCTGCAACTTTTCTGCAATTCTCTTAACAAGAAACATGCAAACATATCTTACATTAAGTATAAACTGCAACAAAGCTACCAATTACAAACAAGTCTTTGTATAAACTATTACCTTCCATGGACAGCTACAGCAGAAACCCCTGTTTTTTCGATTCGTCTAGCCAATTCTACAGTATCATGAGTTGACTTTAATAGACGTATTTTACATGTTACTGGTATCGACAAGTTCCTCTTCAATGTTGTCAAAATCTGGATTCAGAAATGATGGTTTTGAAGTATCAGCAATCAAGTAGAAACATCTAATAAAGAACAAATAAACTCCACAGATTTCATGTGTTGCATACATCATGGATGAGGTCTGGTTTACTCAATAATGCAGCTCCCATTCCTCCACTAATAGAGAATGCCTTGGGGCAACCCATGTTAACATCTATAGCTGCAACATCTTTACACCTGAGTCACAAGACATAATGCTTAACTCACAGTGGACAAGAAATGAGATCATGACACTTCATGATTCATTAGCATAAAGGTGAATCAAACGTCTTATTGGAGCAGAATTTGTTTTGGGATGATGCAAAAAAGAGAGAAACTTACACTAACTGCGCAGCCCTCAAAGCCCTAACAGCATCTGAAGTGCCCATTTGAAATACTACCTGCTTTCTTTCTTGCTCACAGGTTCTAAAAACAACATTCTCAGTACCCTTCTCCACTATATCAGTAGAGCCAATAGTATCTAGTATGGACAAGAATTAAGTGAGTCAGCCACTTTCTTTATCACAAAATATATTATCACACTCCGTATTAAAGCCTGCTAGTTATATCCAATGCTACACTGCATATGCTTAATATCATAGTGACCATCCGTTCTTGGTCTGAATAAACACGTACAATTATGATATAATACTAACTCTATTACATAAGCGAGATACGTCTCTTTTGAGGTCATATGGGATACTTTGAATTGTAAACTTGTCAATGACTTGAGATATTTTTTACTTTGAAGGTGGAAGCCATCGTTACTGTTTATATTTTAGCAATCTAAGGAAACATCACTGTATTTCCTAAACCACGGATAATCAGTGTAACCTTTAAATCATAACTTGGACACCTTGACCACAGAGGGAAAAACCTACCACTAACTTGGAGCAGATGTAGCAACAAGGAAGAGCACTAATTAAGTAAAAGCACATACTTCTTTGTTCAAAAAAAAAACGTAACAACTTCCGTTTAGGATGTCCAACAAACATTTTATTTCTCTTTTGAAAGTAACGTCACACATCTGCCCAAGTGCCCAACGTAATCATAAAAAATAAATGAATGTACGCATTCTAAATCAACAAGATTCGCATTCTATGCAAACATGCAAGAGTACTTTAGACATTTTAACAAACTATTCACTTAAACGAAAAGGCCAAACACTAATTGCTACAGTATTCAAGGGACGGAGGGAGGAAAGTAGCACATTGAGGATGACCGTGTAAAAATTTGATCAGAAAATATAACTGAAAAGAATCACCAAATCATATCACTTTGCAGCTATAAACTACTACCATTTATCCGGCGTTCACATTTGAGTAGTTTATGATCAATAATCTCCTCCCCATATGTAATATCAGCACCATATTCAGCAGCCAGTAATCTGAATGGCAACGTCCCCTAACAAAACAGCAAAATTGCATAACTCAACAACTATCTATGACTTCCTGAATCCTAATACTATAACTTAAACAATTATAACCAAAAACACAAAAAAAATAAGGTACATGAAAAATACCATATCCTAAATATGTTAAATTGTTAGTTTATACCTTTGATATCTGAGCCAACAAAAATAGAGTAGCTTCTACAAAATCTACCATATTTTCTATAACTATTTTCAATTCATTAATGACTTCAAATATACAGTCGACGAACGGTATCAGCTATGAATACCGGAATTGTAACGTTATGCTAATTAGGACATAAAACTAAACCCTAAGAAGATACATAAAACAGAGTCGTCGTATTTAACGAGTTAAAAAGAAAAAAGACTTACAACGCGAACCATTGGAGCAAGAACAAGTTTATTTCTGTATTCCATCTTCTTCGGTAAATCGAGTTTACGCGACTCGATTAGTTAGCCGGAAGTGAAGACATTTTGATCAGGGTCCGGACTTCACAGGGTCAATATGGTTGACCGACTTCATGACTATGAACCTTAACTGGGCCGTAATATTAGGCCCAATAGATAGTACACTACTACACTCTGGTGGGTTAGAGTAATTTTTATAGGTTAGAGTAATTTTTATATTTGGAACACATGGGTAGAGGTGAAAAAAAAAAACGGTTTTTTTAACCCGGTCCAATAATCGAAACCGGTTATTTGGAAAATCGGTTTTAAAAAATCCCAACTGGTTTTTATATAACCGAAACTGGTTATGGGGTTTCGGGAAAACCGGCTTTTTCCGATTTTTTAACCGGTTTTTTGAGAAAACCGGATTTAACCGGGTTTAAAAAAAAATCAAATGGCTATATAGCCGTTGGAGGCGTTTTTTCGTGTTTTTTTGGTCTTTTGGCACCTCTAAACTCACTATAAATAGTCCTAGTTGGTTTAGGTTCAAAACACACCAACAACATTCTATTCTTCTCTCAAAAATCACTCTATATCTCGATATATATATATATATATATATACTAGATGCAAACCCGTGCGATGCACGGAAATTTATATTATGTCTCGCACAATAGTTTATATTAGGCGATTATGATAAAAACATCCATAATTATATTTGGGTACCAATTATTATTGTAAACAAAGAACGTTCCTAGTTTAAAAATAATTCAAGGTAATTTGATTTCATCTACAACTCTTAATTATTATATTTAATTTAATACACTTTTCTGACAAATAAACTAATACATAATTCAAGGTAATTTGATTTCATCTACAACTCTAATTATTATATTTAATTTAATAGTTATTTTAAAAGCTAAATTATATTATTAAATTAAAGTTATAAGAGATCGTCATATGGCATTTAATCTTACGTGGCAAATTCTGGAGCAATTTTCTATACTTCTTTAGTATATATATATATATATATATATATATATATATATATATATATATATATATACTCTTTGTTTGCGAAAAATGGAAAACATACAATCACAAGCTTCCGCTTCCGTTGGTAGCAATGTACGAAACAAAGTTTACACAAATGTTGATGTAGTGCAAGTTAAATCAACGACCCGGAACCCGAAAATTACGTCGAATTACGATATGTGTGTTATGAATGATGGGGTGGAAAAGGCCCGTTGCAAGAGATATGGGAAGTTTTATATCCCCACATCAAACTCAACATTAAGAAGTCACAAAAACGGGTCTTGTAGAGCAGTTAGTCAAGATGCGTCACAATCGACACTTGGTTCGGATGGTGGGGTATTTATATACGATAATGATGCGCTTCGAGAAGATTTTACGAAGTTTGTCATCCAAGAGGCGCTTCCATTCAACCACTTCGACAACTAACGGCTTACGAATATCATCAAAAAGAGACTACGATCGCGATACCAACAAGTAAGTCGTACTACCCTTGGAAACGATGCGTATAAATTATGGAAAACCGCTAAAAAGATATAATTGATGGTTTTCAAAACTATAAATATGGCGTTGCTATTACTTATGATGTTTGAACCGCACCACAAGATACAACAAATTCTTATTTAGCCGTTACGACCCATTGGTTTCATTCTGAGTCTTGGTTAGTGATGAAACGTACAATTGCTTTTAAATTGTTTGGTTATCCGCATACGGGATGTAATTTGTGAAAAATTTAAATGACACTTTAATTGAATATAATTTAGACGATAAAGTTTTTACAATTTCACTAGATAATGCGTCAAATAATACTAGAGCTATGAATTTACTAAAATTACGTATAAAACCAATTTTAGATGACGCTTTTTGTCATTCTCGTTGTGTTGCTCATGTTATAAATTTGTTCGTGCAAGCGGCATTACAAATATGTGCTAATTTACGTGAAAAATTTAGGAGTTTATTAGTAACTATATATAGTTCGAGTAACAAACGACAAGCTAATTATAGACGTTTTCATGCACAATGTGGTGAAACTCCCCTAGGATCTTGCTACGATAATAATACTAGGTGGAATTCTAATCACACTATGTTTGAAAATATTTTACGACAACGTATTACTTTAAATACTTTTAATGATATGTTAGTTGCTAAAAGTAAGTTTGTAGCTATAACCGATTATGAATGGGATCGACTAAATGATTTAACTTCGTTTTTAGTAGTTTTTAAAGAGGCTACTACTATATTATCGGGTGTATATTACCCAACTAGCTCGTTAGTTCTAAACCAAATTTTTATGATGACCGAAAATTAAAAGAATTTGAAACCTCGACGTATCCAATGTTTAGAAAAATGGTTAGAGTTATAAAAAAGAAATTTATAAAATGTTTGGGTAGTTTGCCTTTGGTTTTTATTTGTTCCTCCGCACTAAATCCAACTTTAAATGTTGGCGGCGTACAACATATAATCTCAACAATTATGGAAAATTTAGACTTACACTTAATCGACGACCCGGACTATATAGCAAATGAACTTTCTAAATTTGAAAAACATTTTACACAATTATTTGGGATTTATGCAACAGAATATGGTCAACAACATAACCCAATTGTTGACTCAATGCGGGCGGGAATATCTCGAGCATCATCCAACGACATATATATAAACCTTTATAATGCTTTATTTGAAGACGCTACAAAGCGTCAACGAACATCGGCTCCAACAAGCGAGTTGGGACACTATACGTCTACAAACTTTTTAACCACATTAAGTGTTGAGGAGTTTCGTAATTTTGACATTTTGAGTTGGTGGAAAGAAAGAGAAGTACAATTTCCCATTTTAGCCGCTATGGCTCGGGATTTATTATCCGTCCAAGCTTTAACGGTAGCTTCCGAATCGGCATTTTCTACTAACGGTAGAATATTATCGGAAAGAAGGTCAAGACTAACCGCTCAATCCGTGGAAGTATGTGTATGTTTGAAAGATTACTTGGACGGAGTAGATAGGATACAAAATGCAACAACGTTGGAAGGCCCACTATTAGGTAACATTGAAGAAATTATCGAAGATGAAGAAGTCGCATTAGGGATATCACCTCCAACGACCGAATTAGATGAAGGTGAATTTGAAGAACTTGAAGTTGAATCCGTGGATGAAGATGAAGTTTGGGACGACATAAGTAGTTAAGTGTATCCGAGTGATGTCAATGCCGAAGCTCGATATACTTTACTACACGATTACGTTTCCGGGTGATGGCCATGCCGAAGCTTGAAATGTATTCTTATTTGTATTTTATATTTTTAGTTGTAATTGTAATGTTTAAATAAAAGTTATGTTTGTATTTTATATTTTTAGTTGAATTGTATTGCTTAAATAAAAGTTATGTTTGTTGATGTGCTAGATCTAGTTATAAACAAAATAAGTTCGAGCTCCAATCTCCGTTCCTTCAACATTTGCACCTACATTCAATTCCAAACAAAATAAGTACCGAAAGTTAATGGAATCTACTCTAATATACATACAAATGAACCAATATCGTGATAAATAAACGTATATAAAATGAGCGATATCATTTGTATTATTTAAAGTTTATTATACACTTATGTCAGGATCGACTTGATCAAGATCAAGATTAAGTTTTTACTATGCTTGAACTTCTTAACAAGAAATTTGCGGAATAATACTTGTTAAGTTTGGAAGTTGTATGTATGTTTTGTATGGATGTTTGTATTTCAATAGACAAAGAACAATAAAACACACAAGTTGAATAACAAAAACTTCAATATTATTAAGATTAATAATACGAATACACTTGATTGTATTAGGGTTACAATAACCTTGAAGCTGACTAAACTATGTGTTCTATGTATTTTACTAGAGACACAAGGATGATATTTATACACCAGGGTATTAAGCACGCATGCTGTTAAAGTATGGAACTCTACTTATAAATTGTAGAGTTCCAATTACACGTTATTGTAATTAATGCATAGAAGTCATGTCTTGTAGCCGTAAAGCATTCCATGCTTTGTCGTGCATGCTTTGTCAAGATTAGGTAAATGCAGACCCATGTGCGCCGCATATCCTTTGGACAAGGTCAGCAGTAGAAACAATGGAAACTGGTCTAGCAGTACTAACTCCACAAATCATACCAGCAGTATTAATCCTGGAATCCTACTAGCAGTACTAACTCAGTAGAATGTACTGGCAGTACTAATCCTAATATCTGGCAGTACTAATCTTCATCTTGCTCTGGCAGTAGAAACTTTGAAGTGAACTGGCAGTACTAACTTGTAGACTTTAGCAGTATTAACTTCTTTATATCCCAACAATCTCCCCCTAAACTTAATCTCTCACTAAAATAGATTAAGTTTCTCTTCTTAATTTGCTCCGGAGATATGCTTGGATTTGTCTGATCAGTTCTGAAGCAACTCTGAGATTTGTACAGCTTACCTTCAGTTGCAGCATATGTTTGAGCACAGATAAATTCCAGGGATATTCCTTATCCATTAGGAAATATCCAACTTCTGCATCCTTCTGGTGGATAACATGTACTATGCATAAGTCATAGCAATACCATTTGTTTACAGGAACAAATCCCTTTCTGAATATGTTCATCTCCATACTGGGTTTATACATTTGAAGAAGACAATCATACAGAAGCTTATTATCATCAAAATGTCCCTGCTTGGCATATTTTCTTTGTGCAATTTCCCATAACTGATCCAAGTCTCTTCTGGTACAGCTTCTGAATATGGTCAGAATTGCAGCATATTTTTCTTCTATACCTCCAGCTCTCACAACTTTATAGTATTTCTTCTTATCATTTCCCATTGTGAAAAACCAATCTAGAATTGGATAATCTGTAGCCAATGGGGTTGGAGTAAGGGTTGTTTCAACCACTATCATTTCTCTGATCAAACCATCATCTTGAGCTGTGGATGGCACATCAGTATGCACACCCTTCTCATCATTATGCTTCTTCTGCACTTTCTCAAAGTACCCTTCACTTGGTCTCTCATCAGATCCTTTCTTTCTTTCAAAAGTTTTGATAACCTCTGCATCAGGTGTATCATGCATACCTTTCAGCTTCTTTTCTTTTTCCCACCTTATATCTTCTGTTCCCTTTTTCATTCTTTCAAGCTCCCTTTCATACATCCTCTTTAGATCTTCAAATTGGAGGGTTGCCAGGATTTTTACATGAAATCCAGCTCCCTTGAGGAATGTGATGAACTCCTTCTTCAACTGAGTTTTAGTCTTTGGCTTTGTTTTTTGTTTCTTATATTTAGCCTCTGACTTTCTCCTTTTCTTTTCATTTAATAGTCTCTGTAGCTCAGCTTCTCTTTCTTCCTCAGTATACCTCATCCTTTCCTCCTCCTGTAGCTTTCTGGCCAATTCCTCATCAGCCTCTATTTGATGTTTTCTTTTCAGAGGTCTGACTTCTTCAATCATTATCCCTTTACCCTTATCTTTGGCCCCAACCTGCTGTGCTTTTCTTGTTGGTGTGTGTTCTGATGGTTCTTGGATGCTCACACCTTTTAGCTTTTGTTTTTTCTTTTCTTTTGGGCTCTCAGACACCCTTATCAATACCTCAGCAGCAGCAATCTCCTCATTAACTACAGCAGTACTAACTGGCTTATTTATCCCAGCAGTACAAACTGCATCTGCACTGGCAGTACTAACTGGCTCACCAATCCCAGCAGTAGTAACTGGAGCAGTATTAATCTTTTCTAGCAGCATTTCCACCAACTCATTCAACCTTGAGATCTCATCACCTTGAGATGCTAGCATTTCCTTCTGCCTAGCCACCTCTTCAGATAAATTGGTACATAGAATCGTCAATTCATTTAGTGATAAGCTATCCTCACCATTTCCAGAAGTGTTACCCTCTCTTAATGGATCATTGGAAGATTTAGTTAGTGTCTCAGACCTAGTCTGAGCATCACTAGCCCCCCTTGTGGTTTCTTGGCACTGGGGACCACTGGATGCATTGATATCCACTGGATCTTCTGCAATAGAAGAATCCAATGGAATCTCTGCCTCCTGTGTTGCCATGGATTGGGTCCTAGTTCCAATACCACTATCCTGTTCTCCCAATGGGGCAGAATCAGTAGTGGCAGCCCTTTCCATATGATCACCTACCTCTTCATTGACCACCTCATTTAAATCAATTGGCTGATGCATCTGAGGAAGAGGAGCCTCAGGTGCATGTTTCTTAGCCCTTGTGGCTTTCTTGGAGGTTGGCTTGGAGTCCCTTGTTTTTTTTTTTGGATTTGACAGCAGATGTGGGTTGAGAAGTAGTGGGTATGGCTACTTCTTCATCTGCTGTGGAGGGTGCACTAAGCATATGTGCAGTCAAATTTGTGACCCTCCTAGAAAAAGTGGTACCTTTAACTAACCCTGTTCTCCTCATGTTTGAAAATAGTTTTTGTGTATGAGAGAGGAGAACAATTTTACCACCAACTCTTGGTAGGTTAGTTAACTCATTATCAAAAATATGTTGTAAAAACCTTGGATACATCAAAAATTTTGAGTCGGGATGTTCCAGGTTATACAACATTCCAGTGAAAATCATTTTTGAAAAATTGAACTTCATGTTATTAGCTAAGCAGATCAAAGCGGAGGCTATGTTACTGCTGAACTGATCCCATGAAGTCCTTTTTTGAGATATACATTGTTGCAGGGTATGAATTAAAAATTTCCACTGGGGAGAGAACATGGATTTCCAAAAAGTTAGTTTATTCAACTCCCCCTCATACCCTAGCAACAATAGATTTTCATAAATTTCAGATACAGATAAACATTCTATACCTTCTTCATCGTGAAGTTGAAGATGAGCACGAATGGATGCTTCTGTAACTCGGACATTTTGCCCTGCAACGTGGCCAAAAATGGTAGCCACCCCATCAACTTCTGTCTTTTCAGCAGAAGTCCAAAAATCGTTTATATGTGAAATAAAAATGATAGGGTTGACAGAAAGTGCTACCATTAAGTTGCTATTTTTAAGAAAATTTACAATTTCATAAAAATCTTCTGCTCCTTTGGGTTTTAGCAGATAAGCACGCAGATTGTGCTTATCGGCAGTTGGTAAAACAGCGTTAGAAGATGGAGAAGAAGTCATTTTAGAAGTGAAAGTTTGAAAAACAAAATTTTCTTGAGAAAAGATGAATTTTTTATCGCTTTTGGTTGTATGAGATTAACAGTAGGTGAAAAGCGAACAGTGAAAAAGGTTTGCTATTTATACTATTTGAAAAGGAGCAGCATTAAATGCCCTAATTTTAAAATAGAATAAATTGCACTAGCAGTATTAAATTAGGAATTTTGTACGAGCAGTACTAAAACATGCCCAGTACTAAAATTATGCTAGCAGCAAAACCGTTTTATCACAACCAGCAGTACTAATATAACTAACAGTACTAACTAAGAAAAGCAGTACTATTATATGTTAGTTACAGACAGCAGTATTAATAATGACTAATAGTAGTAATGGAAACTACATTAGCAGTATTAATAGTGCTAATCATTAACAGCAGTACTAAATGAGGATAGCAGTATTAAAAATAATCACACTATCAATATTGTCAGTGCTTAGAGGTAACAAGCAGTACTAATGTTGGCAGTAGTAAGAATACTTTTATCCTTAAGTAGTAGAGCAGTATTAATGACAGTACTAATTTTATCAGCAGTATTAAAATTACTTATCAATATTAACACCAGCAGTACTAAAAGTAACAAGCAGCATTAGTATTGACAGCACTAAGAATACATACAGTATAAATTAGTGGATCAGTATTAACCCATTAAGAAGCACAAGGTTTTGCAAAGAGCAGTATTAATCAAAGATTTATGAAGAATTTATCATTCCAATACTTGTAACCAGGAATGTAAATCTGCCCACATCAAATGCTTTTGTGAACAGATCTGCAAACTGATTATCAGTATGAACTTTAAAAATCTGAATTAATCTTTTCTCATTACAATCTCTTATAAAATGGTATCTGATTTCAATGTGCTTAGTTTTAGAATGTTTTACAGGGTTATTTATAATACTGATAGCAGAGTTGTTATCAATAAAAATGGGAGTATTTAGAAAGGTCAAACCATAGTCCAACATCTGATTCTGAATCCAAAGCACTTGAGCACAGCAACTTGATGCTGCAACATATTCTGCTTCTGCTGTAGATGTAGAAACTGTAGTTTGCTTTTTGCATTGTCAGGACACAAGTCTTCCTCCCAAAAATTGACAACCCCCAGATGTAGATTTTCTATCCATATTGGCTCCTCCATAATCACTGTCAGTGTATGCAATCAAGTCAAAGGAAGAATTTTTAGGATACCAAAGTCCCAGTTTTGGTTGACCTTTGAGATATCTAAAAATTCTCTTGACTGCATGAACATGTGACATTTTAGGATTTGCCTGGAATCTAGCACAGACACAAACAGCAAACATAATGTCTGGTCTGCTTGAGGTCAGATACATGAGGGACCCAATCATAGATCTGTAGAGGTGTTCATCAACATCCTCCCCCTCAAGATCTGCATGCAATGGTTTGTGTGTCTCCATTGGAGTGCTAGCAATCTTTACATCTTTGTATCCAAACCTCTCCAGAATGTCATTAACATATTTTCCTTGACTTATGAAGATCCCTTCTTTCTGCTGTTTAACTTGTAATCCTAGAAAGAAAGTCAATTCTCCCATAGAACTCATCTTGAATTTCTGGTGCATAAGAGCTTCAAATTCTTTACAAAGACTATCCCTTGTTGAACCAAAGATAATATCATCTACATAGACTTGAACTAGTAGGATATCATTTCTAATTCGTTTGATAAACAAGGTTTTGTCAATTGCACCTCTTTTGAAACCATTCTCCAACAGATAAACTGATAAAGTATCATACCATGTTCTAGGAGCCTGATGCAGTCCATAAAGTGCCTTGTCCAATCTGTACACTTTATTTGGATGCTTGGGATCTTCAAATCCTGGTGGTTGGCATACATAAACCTCTTCTTCAATAGTGCCATATAGAAATGCACTCTTTACATCCATCTGGTATACCTTGAAATCCTTAAAAGATGCATATGCCAAGAACAACCTAATTGCTTCTATTCTAGCTACAGGAGCAAAGACTTCATCATAGTCAATGCCCTCTTCTTGAGAATATCCCTGAGCAACTAGCCTTGCTTTGTTCTTGATCACAATGCCTCTCTCGTCTTTCTTGTTTCTGTATACCCATCTTGTTCCAATAGCCCTTTTTCCTTTTGGAAGATCCACCAATGTCCAAACATCTTGAATCTTAAACTGAAGCAGCTCTTCTTGCATTGCTTCAACCCAACTTGGATCTTTCAAGGCTTCATTTGCCTTCTTGGGCTCTATCTGAGATAGAAAACAGACAAATAAAGAAGTATTGATGTCTTCTTCAATTAATCTGGCAGATCTTCTGGTTTGCATTGCAGAGTCAATATCACCTATTACATTCTCCAATGGATGATAGGCTTTGTATTGTTGATACTGACCAGTAGATGACATAGGAATCCCAGATTCCAAGTTTGTATCATTTTGTTCTATGAGAATGCTAGTCTCAGACAAGGATAGACTAGTTGGATCTTGATTCTCATCTACATTTTCTTCTGCAATTTCATCTGCACTTCTTTCTGCATTCTCAGATGTATTCACACCATTTGCTTCTTCTTCTGGAAGCATTTCAGGATCCGAGGAGGTATGGCCATCATCATAAACACCATACTGTTCCTGACTTGATGTGATTGGTTCTGAACTCTGAGCTTGTTGTTGTGGAGGAGGTTGAAGAACTTCAAGTGGATCAGGTGACCAGAAAGGTAGAGTAATGTACTCTAATGGTGTATCTTTGTTCTGGTTTGCTGCACTTGATTCACCAGCATTTGTACCTGCATTTGATGACTCATACACATATCTGAAAGATTGGGTTAGAGCATCAATATCAAATAACCAATCTGGACCTTTTCCCACAACACTGGGTGTATGTTCATTAAAGGTCACATTCATGGTTTCCTCCACTATTCTAGTCCTATGGTTGAATACTCTGTATGCTTTGCTTTGGGAAGAGTATCCAACAAAGACTCCCTCATCAACCTTGCTCTCAAACTTGCCTAGGTGATCTTTGGAATTTAAGATAGTAACAGGACATCCAAATGGTTTTAAAAAGCTAATCAAGGGTTTTCTTTTGAAAAATAATTCATATGGTGTCCGGTTATGAGGCTTTACTACTAGTGCCCTGTTCTGAACATAACAAGCAGTACTAACTGTTTCTGCCCAGAAAGTCATTGGTAGTTTAGCATCTGCTAACATGGTTCTAGCTGCCTCAATTAGTGTCCTATTTCTTCTTTCTGCTACTCCATTTTGTTGTGGAGTTCTAGGAGCACTAAACTGTCTTTCTATTCCTTTTGTTTCACAGAATTTATTCATCTCATGATTCTTAAATTCTGCTCCATTATCAGATCTAATGATTTTAACCTTTTGATTAGTTTGGTTTTCAATCCTAGTAATGAATGATCTAAGCATTTCACCTGTTTCATCCTTAGTTCTAAGAAAAAATACCCAACTAAATCTGCTAAAATCATCAATGATCACCAAGCAATAAACTTTCTTTCCTATACTACTGACATTGGTTGGTCCAAACAGGTCCATATGCAGTAGATGTAAAGAAGAAAAGTTTGAGTTCACACCTTTGGTCTTATAAGAAGATTTGTGTTGCTTCCCCTTTAAACATGCAACACAATGGTTATCACATGAATATGTCTTTTCAGGTAAACCTCTAACAAGTTTGTTTTTAACCAGTTTGTTAATAGTTTTGAAATTCATGTGACACATTCTTCTATGCCAAAGATCAGACTCATCAACAGATGCCTTTGAGATAAGACAGTTTAAATCTTGTTGAGGTTTCATGTTTGCTAAGTCACAACAGTACACGTTATTCTTTCTGGGAACTTTCATTAAAATCATGTTTTCATCTAGATTGAATTTATCAGAAAGAATAAAACATTCTGTGTCAGTAAAAAGAACTGGATTCTTTTTCTCTGTGAATTGACTCACACTTAGCAAATTGAATCTCAACTGTTCAACATAATAAACATCTTGAAAGCTTATCTTATCACTGTTGACAGTCCCTTTTCCTGTAATCCTACCACCTTTAGGATTACTTCCAAAAGCTACATATCCACCATCAATCTCCTTGAAGTTCTGTAGCTTACTTCTATCCCCCGTCATGTGCCTTGAGCATCCACTATCAACATGCCACAAACTTCTTGGCTTGCTCTGCACAGATAAAACAATAAGGATTATCAGTTTTCTTTGGGAACCCAAACCAATCTGGTTTTGGGTCTCCCTTGTACATCCACAAAGTCAACTCTTTCAAGAATCACTGCTTGTGGTGTACTGTTGGTTTTGGAAACTTTTGATTTTATTGTAGGCACAGGTTTCCAAATCCAACGAATGTTAGACTTATTAACAGCATTAAGATGACCAACGGTATTAACATGTCTGGCAGTATTAATTCTGTTTGCAGTATTAATATGTCTGGCAGTATTAATTTTGTTAATATGCCTGGCAGTATTAATTCTGTTTGCAGCCTGCCTAGCAGTATTAATTGCCTGAGCAGTTTTAACTGTTCTACCAGTATTAACTGGTGCAACAGTTTTAACTGAAGCAGTAGTATTCTGCTTACCAGTATTAACATTGATAGCAGTGTTAATACACCTGACAGTATTAATTTTTAATGATGTTTGAGTCTTAGTACTGTTGGCTCTCTTTCTGATTAATGCTGCTGTAGTAAATTTTGACACAGCAGTATTAACTGATTGAGCCTTTATTTTCTTCACAGTATTAACATAATTAATTTTAGTTTTAAAGTTGTGATGATTAATTCTGTCAGTAACTGTCCATGGTGATCTCATAACCCTTTTATTTCTTGGATTATGATGACACTCATTCTGAAGATGGTTTGTTTTACCACAGATGTAACAAGCCTTTTCTTTAATCATGACAAAACTCTTTCCTAGTTTTTGTGAAACCATTTGGTTCCAATTTCTTTGATTTCCTCTAGGAACAGATTTTGTATAATTGTATGGTATTTGAATACCTGCTTTACAATTACATTTATCACAGGCTTGATTCTTTTCATTCTTGTTAGTGGTGTTCTTCTTTTGAGCAGATATAAACTTATCCTTTTCTTTGAGTAATCTTTTACCCTCTGCTAGTTTATTACCAGTTAAGATAGTATCTGATGCACTGCTTACTTTCTTAATATCTTTCTTAGTCGATTCAACTAGCTCAGTAAGTTCTCCTTCTATGTCATCATCAGATACCCAACTAGTGATTTCTACATTATCTAAATCTATCTCAGGTTCAGCTAAACTTTTGATTGGATCAGCCTTTATAACTTCAATTTCTACATTCTCCTTTAAAGTTTCAATCTCAGTATCACATTTTGGAGGAAAGTAATTGTTGTTATAAGGTGGAGGAACATTGTTGTATCCCAATCCAGTTTTGAGTTTATCATGAATCTGAGATTTAATTAGATTTTGAACGTTTTGAGAAGCATTTTCTAGATTATCTATTTTCAGTTTAATACTATCTCTTTCAGCTCTCACATTCTCTAAATCTTTGCTCAACTCATCAACCTTGTTCTTTTGACAATCTCTTTCCCACCTAGCATATTCAATATCATACACATATTGTGATTCATTTTTCTGATATGCTTTTATTTGTTGTTCTAGGTTTTCAATTGATGCAATTGTGCTTCTATTCCTAACTTCCCACTTTTCAAGTTCAGCACAGATAAATAAATTATGGTCTCTATAGTGTTTAACAGTTTTCATGCAGATAGATGAACATAATTTATTTTGTACCTCTTGAGGTACTTCAGGAGATTTTGCTTCTGCTTCTGTAATGGCCATTAAAGCTTGATTTGTCACAGCATGCTCTTCTTGATCACTCCAATCAAATTCAAACTCATTTTGTGACATCAGTGCTGTTGAGTTTGAATTGTTTTGAATTGGAATGTTTCTTCTTTGCATTCCATTAAAGCTCCCTGCCCTTTGGCCACTATCATTAGCTCTTCCAGTACTTCTGCATTCTCTTGCAAAGTGTCCATTCTTTTGACACTTAAAGCACTCAACTTTGCTCTTATCAAATCCTGCTCCATCTTCTCTCTTATATGCAAAGTTGTTTTTCCCAGTTCTTTGCATAAATCTCTTTGCCCTTACAGTCAACATGGCCATCTGCCACTTAATATCCATCTCTTCAAGATCATCTGGATTAACTTGCTCAAGCTCTTCATTTGTCAGAGATGAATTCACATGACTGGCAAAGAATGCTTCCAACACTTGATCACCAGTTTTGTCTTTTGATGATGACCCAGATGCAGAACCTGTAACCATAGAAGTGGATACATAAGCTGAGTTTGGATCTACCTGTACTCCTCCTGATGACATGAATGCAGCATTCTGCATATTTGTAGTGTATCCAGAGGCTTGCTTCTTGTTTTCTACTTCTGGCTCAAATGATCTTAGATCATTGTATAGATCATCAAGCTCCTTATCATCCAAATTGCTGCCCTGTCTCAAAGCAACAGTATACATGGTCCATTCATCTCCAAGTGATCTTAGAAACTTTCTGTTAAGATCATCTTTGTCAATCTTAACATTGTGGTTTTCAAGATCACCCACAAGTTTAGAAAATCTGTCAAAGACTTGTGTTAATGTTTCAGTTCTTACAGATTTAAAGTTTTCAAATTGTTGTTTTAAAAGGGATCTTTTATTTTTCTTGGTGCTTTCATTGCCACCAAATCTTTTCTCTATTGATTCTAAAAGAACCTTTGCATCCTCACAATTTTCAAACTTTCTTTGATATTCATTAGGAATGGATATCAATAGAATGCTAAGAGCTTTAAATTCTGTAGCTCTTTCTTTTCTTTCAGCATCTGTACTTGGTGGTGCCCTTGGAATCCTGACACCATCACTATTAACAAGATACTTAGGACCATTTACACAAATATCCCATAGTTGATAGTCTGTAAGCAACATGTACTGCTTCATCCTATTTTTCCACATATCATACTCATCTGGTCTGAGTATGGGGATTTTATTTGCCTGAGTTTCTTCAGAAGACATTTTATAAAAGTTTTTGAAAATAACTTTTAAACAAACCAAATTTTGACTTCCAAAAGTTCAAAGCAACCTATGCTCTGATACCACTTGTCAGGATCGACTTGATCAAGATCAAGATTAAGTTTTTACTATGCTTGAACTTCTTAACAAGAAATTTGCGGAATAATACTTGTTAAGTTTGGAAGTTGTATGTATGTTTTGTATGGATGTTTGTATTTCAATAGACAAAGAACAATAAAACACACAAGTTGAATAACAAAAACTTCAATATTATTAAGATTAATAATACGAATACACTTGATTGTATTAGGGTTACAATAACCTTGAAGCTGACTAAACTATGTGTTCTATGTATTTTACTAGAGACACAAGGATGATATTTATACACCAGGGTATTAAGCACGCATGTTGTTAAAGTATGGAACTCTACTTATAAATTGTAGAGTTCCAATTACACGTTATTGTAATTAATACATAGAAGTCATGTCTTGTAGCCGTAAAGCATTCCATGCTTTGTCGTGCATGCTTTGTCAAGATTAGGTAAATGCAGACCCATGTGCGCCGCATATCCTTTGGACAAGGTCAGCAGTAGAAACAATGGAAACTGGTCTAGCAGTACTAACTCCACAAATCATACCAGCAGTATTAATCCTGGAATCCTACTAGCAGTACTAACTCAGTAGAATGTACTGGCAGTACTAATCCTGATATCTGGCAGTACTAATCTTCATCTTGCTCTGGCAGTAGAAACTTTGAAGTGAACTGGCAGTACTAACTTGTAGACTTTAGCAGTATTAACTTCTTTATATCCCAACAACTTATACCGAATTCGAATCGGGAAAAAAATCGAAAAAAAACTAACCGATTAAAACCGGTTCAAAGTCCAAAAAAACCGATTCCGAGAAAACCGCTTTTAACCTAAAGCGGTTTTTCAAATAACCGATTTTTTTAAAACCGGTTTTTGGAAAGCCGAAAATCGAAAAAACCCGATGTTCTTGCACCCCTAGGGCAACAAGTTCAAAACCTTAGCCATATTTCAATTAATTAAATTTAATATTTAATAATTAAGATTTTATCTTATTTGCAATTATTTAAATTTAATCAATTTTGCAAATATAAACTGGCAGATTGGACATAAAGACGAGAAAAATAGACAATTGAATCCCGTGGATGTTTAATTTCGATTTTCGTTGTCAAATGACATTTTGATAATATATTGCTACAAGACGCGAGAGATGTATTTCATCGATTTATCTATAAAAACAGGTCGAGTTTGACCATGTTGTATGTACCTTAGTCATATGTTGTGTATCAATTTGAAGAAAAAAATGCGGTTTTACTAATTGTATAACAAGAACTCTTGGCAAAAGTTCTTTTAATCCGTATAAGCCAAAGTGTGAATATGTAATTATTGTGAATAGGATCAATAGATATTTTCCTTCTTTTGGGCTTGGATTATTCAATTATTGTACCATTAAATTCTCGTTTGTACGCTATTAGTAATTTGGTATGAGAACCTGTCGGCTTCAAGTTTGGTTAACCCGACTTAGATACTATATATTGTGTTAGGTATCGCTTTTCAACTGAAAATAATAATAATAATTTAATTAATAATAATAATAATAATAATGATGGACTTAAAACCCATTCAAATTTGGTAAAAGCCTTCATACATGTATTTGACTATACATATATGTAGCACTATATACGTAAATAAATTTCTCACCTATAAGAGCAAACAGCACGGTAACACGTTGTTGGCATCCCTTTTTGATCACGTCGGCATGACTGTACTGGTGCCGGCTTGGTGACCGGTATAATGACACCAATGTGGTATGTACCATGGTGGAAATATATATATATATATATATATATATATATATATATATTTATTGTTTTTATTTTTTTAAGCTTATAAATGTACAAGAACAATTGAGATGAGTTCAACTTTCAATGTAACCTAGCATGTGATGTGATTTTAGCATGATTCTCAAAGTGGTGCTTATCTAGTGGATTCTTCCGGTGTGGTCCGTGTGACAACACCCTTAATCTTTGAGCCATAATTCTATAAACGAACATATCATCGAACTCGTAATCTTTTATAACCAGAAAATAATCCCTAGCCAAATTATCATAATAAACACGATTATTATTTCTGCTTGTGCGGGTTCTACAGCAGGTCTGTGTACATGAGTTAGAATCTTTGCTATCAGCTATTGTAAAATCACGAGTCTTTAATTGTGTGTCTGAAATCAACTTAATTCATGTGTTGTTATATTAGTTACCACTTAATTACCATTTTTAAGTTTAACAACGGGATCCATGTTCAATCACCATAGACCGTAAGTAATTTTGGGGACAACTTTCGAATACATAGTTTATTTGATTACAAAACAGAGGACTTTGAAAGAAAATGATCATGTTTCTCGTAATGGACAAATACTTGTGTAGCGGATCGATCCTTGTCCCTCTAAGTCAGTTTGAATATTGTCTTTTCACGTATATACCGAGGTCAAGGCATGTGGACCAATTAGCATTCTAGAATTAACGTCTTGAAGAAGTTTAACAATGGGTCCATATTGGTAGTTCTCCATGATATATAGATGAAGAGGCTTGTTATATGAATATATTTGATTGATTGGTTCAAGAAACCAACGGTAGAGACCTCCCCCAAAGAAAGACAAGTATCAGCCATACCCCTCCTCACCCATCCACTTCATTTTAATTATTTTTCCATCCATATTATTATTATTATTATTATTATTATTATTATTATTATTATTACTATTATTATTATTATTATTGATGTTAGCTTTAAAGCTATATTGCCCCACTAGAGATCTCACCATTTCATTTTCCTTCCTAAAGTCATTGTAAATCAATGATAAATTCAACAAAATGATTGTGTATTTATATGTTTTGAATATATAGATATATATTATAGAGAGATGAAATTGACTGCTTTTTCGCAATTACGGAATCTAAATGGTCTTTTACATATCTGTTGCTTGGGTCGAATCGTGTTAGCGGTGTTTGATAAAGTGGCGAATTGGATGATGACACCACTAACAACAAAAGTACCAACGTAGTAATATAATAATAATAATAATAATAATAATAATGTGTTTAGTAGTTGTAGTTTATTTTCTATAAATTTTATTTGAGTGGTAGCACGGACACGTACTAGTAATAATATGTCTGTTTAGGTCACTCCCTACAATTCGTCTTTCCTCTATCTATGTTTTAGGCTTAAGATGACATTATTTCCTATGTCTTTGTTTTAGACTTAAGATGACATTATTATACGCACGGTCAAATCTTAGCCCAAGTTATTCTTGCTTCTGCTTGGGAGAGATAGGAATGATGGTGGGCTAAATTTTTTGTTGCTATTTTTTGTTTTGTTTTGGGTACATGATAAATGTATTATTGGTAAATGTCAAGCATGGAAAAGATCAGTATTTCATGTCGTTATAGATATTGTTCAGTTTTTGATTAACTTTTCTATGAAGTAGCTGATGTGACATTGTGATGTTAGTTTAATTTTTCAATCTTTCATGTTACTGTAACGAGTAGTCTTAACGGCGTAAAATTCACTCCTGATTTTTATAGGTGCTAACTTAAAAATAGTTGAAAATCGGTTGAAAACTAATAATAAATCATGACAAAGCACAAAATTGTCATCAATTTATTTTCATTTCATGAAAACATACTTAACTTTGAGCATAAATAAATAAGTTATGTTTTTTTAAACAAAATTATACCAAATCCAATCAATTGATGGACTAAAAGTACAAATTAAACCGTTGACCTCCTGAAAACTTGGTTTATTGATATGTGTAGCCTTCAAACTCTCCACAAGCACCCACTTGGCTTTCCCGGCTTCAAAACCTACTCATTTTTTTTGTTATAAACACCGGAATAATAATGTTCAATTTGATTTTTATATTTAAAATTTAAAATAAAAATCCTAGAATGCATACATGGCTCCACGTACTATCAATACAAATACACCCCATCACAATATTTTAGAATCCGCGTTTACAATTTAATCTCTCAACTCTTGAGTGTTTAACAGTTGTTCCACCGACCGGAATGTTTTTTATATTCCAGTATATGAAAATGAAAATTGCAATAGGTCCAGATTGCGTAAAATATATTGACCCTTAATGAGTCGACATCTTATACAAATAAGTAAAATTAAGATCAGAAAGTTATTCCGATACCGCTAGATTCTAGCTAACGTCCATGATCATTTTAGTACGGAGTATCTTTTTTGACATTTATTTGAGATCGTGAACTTTTTGTCAAATTCTATGGACTATATATGACTCGTTATTTATAGGATTTGACTGCTACTAACCATTTTTCCTGTTTTTTGACTTCTTAGTTATCGTAAATTTTTACTGAATAAGTCAAACTTCATTGTAAATAACAACCTTTTTTTGTAAATAACAACCTTTTTCATTGGTCCAGTGCACTTTAAAGTCAAACTTATTATCGTTCAGAAGTGATTTGAAATTGATGTGTATACCATATACATACACATAGTTATAAAAATGCATCAACCGAGTGACTTTTTATGGTGTACCACTGTATTAGCGGCAAGTTAATTAATCAGAAACTGCATGTGTACAAAATGTTTGAATTTAGTACAAATTTTGTTGTGTTATTTCATTTTGATACACCAATTAATACTCCAATAATATTTATAGTAAGCGGTCACGACTGTGCTATCAAGAGGCCGGTCCCTTTGTTGATCAGTTCCAATCGTTTGGTCAGTAATTCGGGATCTGGGTCTCACATATATGTATTAGAAAGTCAAATTTCTTAATTAATTTCTAACGACTTGTATT